>JAJTUV010000629.1:4675000-5402888 GCA_021653895.1 Mastomys natalensis
TACCTGCCTATAGCCATTATCTTGCAACAAAGACCTTTACACCTACCATATCTGAGCTCTGTTCTATGTCTACCCAAACAGGGAGAATTTTGACTAAATTTATTTACTATCAGAATTTTAAATTTAAAAATATAAGGCAGAAATTTAAAGGGAGAGAAGGGATAAAGAAATGGGGGGAGGGAGGGAGAGCACATTTCTCTACTATACTAACATTTTCATTTCCCTACAAAGCCATTTACTTTTGAATTTCAGAGACTCAGGAGCCATAAGTATTTTCATTAGATTATTTTCCTTGAGGGTACAGATATATATTTTCAAGTTAAAAAGTTCTAGCTGTCTTAATTTGTATGGAAGAAATGATTTATGGTGGAGGTATAACAGATAAGCCGTCTGCAGGCTGTGATGGAATGTGATGCAGGCATATGGGAACTCCCCGCAGTGGTTCTAATAATTCCCACACATCCCCCCATCATCTGGTGAATAGAAGAGTCCACGTCCTCGCTGACCGAGAGAATCAGAGAGAAAACAGAAATGCAAAGCCCACCGAGAGAGGTGACACAGTACTGCAACTCATGGGAAAGAAATCCCCATCAAAGTCACTGCTGAACAAGAAGTTTGGTTTTGATCTGCTCTGTCAACAAAAGGAGAAAGAGCATATTGCTGGTGCCAGTATAGAAAGATATTCTATACTTAATGATACAAATGTGGATCTAGGGAAGATCATTAACTTTGATGTGAAGTGGGTGACACTGAACGAAGAGTTATGCAGTTCCTGAGAACAGGGTGGTATGGGGCTGTCTCTCACAAATAATTCAGTACAGGATATTATCTATTCGTGAGAGAGGGAGAGATTAATTGAAGCTGTGTTTTCTCTTTCCTGTCTTATCTCTGTTTCTCTGTCTCATCTTTGTCTCTCTGACCCTATCTCTGTCTCTCTGTCTGTCTCTGTCTCTGTCTCTGTCTCTCTCTCTCTTTCTCTCTCTCTCTCATTGCTCTATCATAGCCTTATAGGACAGCCTTGGACACATGTACACTTGCTTCTTGGGCTGTTCATTCTAAATTACATGCTTATAGAATTTTTAAGAATATGTCTGCAGCCAGATGAAGAAGCTTAAAACTTGCAATTTCACAGAGACAGACAATGACTCCCTGTGATACCTCACTGATCTGACTCTAATTATGTTGCATTTGTGCTGTTATCTACATTTTCAATGTGACTCCCAGTGGCAGCCACATTATCACCCCAGAGGTGGCAGCACTTCATCTTTTCCCATTTCCTCTATGAGCAAGGAAGCACTGTCCAGGTTCCAGCAAGAGTGACAGGTTTCAGGACCCGTCCCAGAAACAGGAGTGCAGAATGAGGAGAGGAGTAAAGCCCAGGAAGATGCAGTAGAGGAAGCCATGATTTTTAGTCCTCACCTTTATTTCCTCTCCTTCCACTCAGCAGCTCTTGGGTAGGCTGGGTGGCTGGCTGGCTAGATGTCCCTAGATGTAGGAACCTGCTGGGCTGAATAGTGCTTAACCAGGTTTATGTGCCAGAGGGGTGTAACCAGCAGCTGTCAGCTCTGCAAAAGTGCATGAAAGATAAAAGAGAATATGAGGCCATTTTAATGTTTGGGCTGCTAAACCTCTTTACTCTAAAAATTATCCATCCACTGTCTCCTATTTAGTCTGGCTTCTTATGTGCCACAGACTAAGCCTTGATAACTAGCGTGTGTAGCGACTATGATGTTTTGAGGTAAGGTTTAGTCGTATTCAGACTTTACAAATGGTTTTCATATCTATTCAGTCAGCAGATTCTCATTGTTAAGTGCTGCCACCATGTGGTCTGTTACATATTCTAGCTTGCAAAACTGTTGATCCAATTCCTTTTATTCAGAGTAATTTCAGCCTAATAAAGAGAATAGTTAGTGTGTGTGTGTGTGTGTGTGTCTGTGTGTGTGTGTACATGTGTGCGCACTCATAATTATATCTAAGAAGTACATATAGAGAAGACTGGATTCATTGCTAGTGTTGGAGATGCTACCATAAGTAGTCAAGTGCAGCTTTATTGCAGGAGGAAATGGCACTTGATGGACACCTTAACAACAGAGGGGAAGTTACAGTAGACATCAGGTTTGCAAAGGCATAAAGATCCATCAGCTGTGTGATTTGTCATTGGAAGGCAAGAAACTAGCATCAGGGTTTAATTCAAAGCTTATTTCCAAATCTCAAAACAATCAATCTTAAAAGCCCTTAAAATATTCAGAATCAAACCTCATTCACTCCTTACCCCCTCTCTCTCCATGTTCTTTTTTTTAATAAAGAACTTTTAAAACAATGTTTGCCTCCACGTATGTATATGTAGCACATGTATGCGTGGTGCTCACTGAGGTCAGGAGGGTGTGTAGACTCGAGTAACAGATGGTCATGAGAGAAAAAGTGAATGCTGTGTACAGATCCCGCAACCTCCACTACAAGGACAGCAAGCACTCTTAATCACTCCAGCCCACAGTTGTGCTTCCACCGTGAATATTTTCCATCTTTCAATGTAGTGACCTTTTCAGGACCAAAGCTTGGTTTTCTCCCCTGGCATTGCCTTTCCTGACACTTCCTTTGCAGTTAGACTTGTATTCACAATAGTTAGCAGGAAGGCTACATGGATGGAGGCTTTCCCAGAAGTACCAGGGTTCAGATACACAATGTCAGTTGGCTACCTCATGTTTTCAGATCTTCCACTTTAAATATTCTCTCTACGAAGGGGCAGAAATTAAGGTTCTTGAGAAGCTGTCCACCACAGGATCAAACCCACTGACTGAATATGTGTGTTTTTTGTATGTTATATAAAAAGGAATGTACTTTCCTGTGTACTAAGATTTATATAAATTTGATGTGGTGTATGTGCCTTCCCTTAGTAATCACAACAGTCCTACAAATCGGTGCTCGGTCAGAGAAGCAGCTGAGTAGCAGCAGGTCAAACAGGGCTCATGTTCATACAGTGATCCATCTGTGGGTTGCAACAACGACCCTTTCACAGGGTGGCATAAGACCATCAGAAAACAGATTTACATTACAATTCAATAACAGCAAAATTGCGTTTGACGTAGTAACAAAAAAAATCATTTGATGGTTGGGAGTCACACAGCACTAGGAAGGTTGAGAAGCTGCTCTAAGCTGTTTGCCTTCCCTACAGTTCATTCTTCTAGCAGTCTAGAGCAAACACCTTTTGCAAATTTGCTGTGCAGTTCATCACCACTAGGGGGATCGAGGACCTTCAAAGTTAACTGCCTTTGCCACAAGTTTACTGCAACTTAATTCTCTCTCTCTCTCTCTCTCTCTCTCTCTCTCTCTCTCTCTCTCTCTCTCTTCTCTCTCTCTCTCTCTCTCTCACACACACACACACACACACACACACAACACACACACACACACAGACACACATTACAAAACAAACAATGGAAATGCCACTGTCTCTCAAATGTGTCCTTCTGGTTTTGTATGTTAATTTAGCTTAAAGTTAATGTATTTAAAGTATATCAATAATTAATGAACTATAAATACAATGTAACAACATTAAGGATAATATTTAATACTACCATGCAGTTATAGGAGCTCATGGTCCTTATTAATTTATATACAGATACAGGAGACTTACTGTTTTATAATACATACCATCAACCTACAGGAATAAAGTAATGTGATATATGAAATTAATCATGGCTACTTTGCTCAAGCCTATTTCTTCCTACTTAAAGAAAGGTTAAAAAAATTAATTGAGGAATATAAATTTGTTTTTATTGTATCATATTATTCTAAAATTAAGTTCTTTCCCCAAATAAGGCTCCCAGGAGTATGTCTTTACTTAATGTACCAAGCACTGCATTATATCTTTATCATTTCCAGTGAAACATGGTTATATTAACTCATCCCTTTAAAACTCACTCCCATGGACTAATATAGGGTAAAACTAATCTTCATACGTTTTCACAGACAAGATTAAATCCTATCTGGAGACAAACCTAGAAGCCTACATTTTAAAAACATAAAAGAATAGTGATAACTCATTTATTGTGGAACAAAGCAGAATAAAGAAGTACAATCCTGTGAATATAGGGCTCCGTAAAAGAACTGGAAGGAGTTCTGTCCTAGCATTTGAAAATCGCAAATAAATAAATAAATAAATCCATGCATGCACACACACACACACACACACACACACACACACACACACACGTAAATTGGAACTTGGGAGATGGTTCAATTAAGTCATGCCTCTATTAGATTATTATTTTAAATAAAGCTGTGGCAAGGTAGAAGTCAGAAAGAAGTAGAGGTTTGATCTGATCTTGGGAATAGTGAACATTTTGTCCCTGAGATGTGCAGATAGCCAAAATGACTATAGACAAATATGTGATGGTAGTCCGCAAAGGAAACTGGGAAACATATTCCTTTATCATTGGAAATTATCATTCCTAACTCCCAGAGGATATAAAAAAAACAAAAATGCAGGCCAGGCATGTTACACCTGTTTTCTGCTGAGGAGAGTCTTCGTCAGATCAGGTAGATCTGGGTCCATTGAAGAGGGAGATCTTAACTTGATTAGCTGTGATGGGTCAGATGATTGCTGTCCTATACTCTTGAACATAGTTGGAAAAGAGCGCCCTAAGGAGCCCATTTAGTTACAGAGTAGAACTGGGGGATTTTCTGGGAAGGTTCAGAGATGAGGAGGAGCAGAGTGGAGAGAGTGAGCATAGAGATGACTTGGGGTGACAGTGAACTGGTCTCATTGCCACGACTGTTGGACTAGAATGAGCTGGAGTAGCAGGGAGTTACAGAGCATCAAAAGAAGGGAACATGAGGAAATAGATGACTAACGTAAAGAACTGTATATGGTCTCGGGTGAAAGGGATGAAGATCCCTTTTTTAGCCAGTTTCTCCGTACCTTCTATAAGGTCTTTATGCAGATGGTTCAGGAACACATGGAGCTGTTGTGGGGAAAAAGCTTGCTTGGAACATTTTGTTTGGGTACATTGTGGAGTCTAGTAAGTAAAAGATTTAAAAGACAGGGTAGAAACATAGGTGTTAGGATAATTAAGGAAAGAGTGATCAAGATGGGAGCCTGAGAGGGAAGGCCCCAGGAGCCCACATGCATGGGAGAAGGCTTAGAGTGGAATTTTTTCTGCTCATTTCAAACGAGTTATGATTTGTTAGCCTGGAAGCAGCAGATTCAAAGAGAAGAGCATAGATCCCATCCCAGCAGTCATCTCTAGTCCTTTATGTTCTTGGAGTACCTCAACAGTCAAGGAGCCCCACTCTTTCTGAAGGATGTTAAGCTGATCAGAACTGGTGATGCAGTGAGGTTAGCTGATGCATAGAAGGCTTCAGCCCATCTGTTTTAGTTCTGAGTCTCTAAAACAATGGCCACAGTATCAAGAAGATCGACGAACTGGGTGGCCCATGGCCCACTAGTCTCCTTTTAGAGGTCACCAAAACTGTTTTTAGGGAGTTAGAGTGTCAGTGTCTTGGTAACTCCTTCAAAGCTGACAGAAGGGGGAAGAGGGAGGCTTCAGTTAGCGGTAGAGTTTCTCAGAAGAAGGCCCATCCAAGGAGCTACGATAAAACTTAACAGTTGACAAAAGTCTATAATATAGGTCAGGAGGTAATAACTGTAAAACTTTGTGAAGAACATTAAGAGACAAAGTTGCATGAAAAATTTTATACTAAGATTATCATGAGTTAGATGCAATTGTCTAACAGTCTGAACCATGTACTGGAGTTCTGTAGAAGCCAAAATTATCTGTTTCTTTAAATTAGATTCCCACATAATCTTTCATAGACAAGTTTTATATATCTGATTTTGAATATTATCTTACATTAAACAAACTTTAAGTTTACTTTAAACTTGCTTTGAATGACTTGCTTTAGGCTTAATTTTGGCAACAATGCATAATACTTCCTATATGATTGCAGATAAAAGTTGGTCTGTCCCTACAAGCTTGTCTCTGGAAATGAATTATATTTATACTGAGCATGACTGATCACAAACTGGTATATTTTCATTTATCTTCAACAGTTTAAAACAAATTGGTACCTTTGATAAGATTAGATTTTTACATTTTTATCTCTATTAAATTTTCTGTTTTTCTGTCTTTTTACCTGTCACAAAGTCAAGTGTTGGGCCTCTGGTCTCAGGATAGAAACTTTGGAGGATTTTTTTTTTTAAAAAAAACATGTTTGGGTCTGTGACAGACAGATTGACCAAATTCCAACTCCAGAGCTAGCCTTCTCAATAATGTAGGACAGCATAAAACAATTTTTAAAATATTATTCTTGCCCAAAAGGCATTTGATTCTCTTAAGACAAAACCCAGTGATCTACATATCCATAGCACTTTATGTGTATCTGTAGATGAGAGTAGACAACCTATACTGCTTTAACCTGCAAAGTGGGATGCTGCCCCTTACAAGGACAGAAGTGCCTTCCATAGTCCACTAGAAAAGCTGGGAAATGAAGTCTTTCAGCAGAAAACCAGTGAGATCAGGGATCAACTGGTAAAAATGCTTCTACCAACTTGAGTATTTAAGACGGCATCTACAGAACCCACATATAGCAGGATGTTTAGTGTGAGCAACTGTAATCTCAGACTTCCTATGAAGAGATAGGAGGAAGGAGAGCCCCTCAAAACCTCTTGAGCCAGGTATCTTGAAATATGCAGTGAAGAGACTAATATATATATATATATAATATATATATATATATATCTCCCTTCCAAATGCTAACCAGCTCCCTGATCCTGCTTACCTTGTGAAATCAGACAAGATGGAAACAGTCAAGGTGTTATGGTCATAAACTTAACCCCATCTTAAACAAGACAGAAGGTTCAGATCAACACCTGAATTTGCCCTATGATCCTTAAACACAAGCCATAGGATGAGTGAGTCCACATTCACACACACACACACACACACACACACACACACACACACACCACACATAATATATATATATATATATATATATATATATATATATATATACACACACAAACACATAGGGACACACATATACACAAACATTATACATACCCATGCCTTAAAATATGTTTTTAAAAATTAACTGAAAATAGTGACTGAAGAGATAGCCCAGCAGGTAAGAACAGATAGTGCTTTTACATTGGATCCACACACAGTTGTCAGTGCCCACTTCAGATGGGTCACGAGTACCTGCTACTGCACCTTCATGTTGATTGTTTGTCTCTGACCTCTGTGGGCACCTACACTAACATGAACATACCCACAGGCATATAGAAACCCATACACATTATAAAAATAATAAAAACAAACCTTAAAAGATTAAAACAACAGAAATTAGGGATAAAGAAATCCAAAATGGAAATTAAAACATCAAGCTGGTTTTGTATTAATGATAAAAGGTGTGCAATAATTAATTATGTTCGAATTTCCAGTGACAAATGAAAGTAATGAAAGGTTTTACTACATTTCCTAGTTGCATGCCTAGGAAATGGTGAAGGGCTAAATGGATAAATAAAATCATTCAAAACCTCTCGATGTTTGAAATGCCCTCTGAGGAAAGGGGTTTCTATAAAAGCTCAGGGCGGCATCAAGGAACTGCCTTCATGAGAACAATGACACAGTCTTCAAATGAAGACGTTCACTTTGCACATTTTAATCTGTTCAAATACAGATTTTTTTCCACCTTGTGTAGACAGCATTGTTGGTCCCAAATGTGAGGATTTCTGAATAAACCATGATTAATGCCTCCATGCCTTTGACCTTGTACAAATAAATAAAGGAATAAAGATGACAGAGACAGCTTTCCCTTTCAAACAATCAGTTTGACTAGAAGAAACAGGCACACGGTCTTGTAAATGGCAATTTTATTAGTTGTCGAGAAAACTCTGGAATATTTCAGAAGGCAGGGTCATTGAATCTTTATTGGAGGACCTTTAAAACTGTGATAGATTCTCAAGGCGGTGAAATGGCATCAGTGGGCTTCTTTCGGGCCAGTGGAATGGGTGGTAGTGGTTTTTAGACCTTTGCAAATTGAGTCTGTAGGAGATCCTAATACTAAATACTCTTATTTACACACAGGCAAGTGTTGACTGTTGTGAGAATGTGAATTTTCTAGAAAACTAGATAGGCGATTATTTCTAGGGAAATAAGAGGAATTCCAGGAGAGCCAAAGGGCACACGTGGCATGAAAGCATTTGAAAGTGGTCTGCCAGGCTGGGAAGGACTCAAGAGGGGGATGGGTAGACCAGAGAGAGAAGCAACAGAAACAAATTTGCAATGTCTTACGGTGCCACAAGAGGGCAGTATTGCCTCAGCATTTCTTCCTTGATGTCAGCTTTTCTCCTAAAACCTTGCAGTGGATTTCTCAGCACTTGCTAGCGAAGCAGCAAGCAGTAATTTATCTTGTACTCTGTGTTGCAGAATAGCAAAGATCTGGCTAAAGATCAACACTCCTAAAATTTCTTTGTAACCATATATATAATGACCTTGGGTCCTTACGTGTCAGTGAAAAATGGCACTTTTTCTCAGGCAGTGATAGGAGGTGTGGACCTCACCATAGCCTTGTGTGAATCAAACCCTTGGTCATGTAACCTCTTCAGTAATAGGATTTCAGGACTAACGAGGGGGCATTAGACCTGCAGGAGAGTCAGGAAACTGGGGCTTCCTTGAGAATTGAAAGATTCCCGTGGCTCTCCAGCAGCTGGTTCTGTCTTCCTCTCTTCCCTGGTGGGAGGATAAAAATACCAAAGGAATCTTTAGCCTTCTCTGTAGTCACTACCAGCAAGCAGTTCTGTCTCCATTTTGTGTTGAGTAGAAGGACAAACAGCCTGCCTTCTCTGGTCCAGCTGGCTTGCAGAATGATGCTCTGGCGACTTTGTCACATGGTATGCAGAGAGCCGGTTCATAGCAGAGGAAGTCAGGTGAATCTACAAAGCCCAGGATTTAATTCTCCAGAGTGAGGTCGAAGAGACTTTCAGTAATTAACTGTCTATTCTGAGAGTTGCTGGGTAGCACCAAGATAAAGCTAAGCCTTCCTTTCCCCTAGGGGAACTAGATGAGAAGACTGTGGCCCTCAAAGAGAGGCCAACTCACAGAGTTTGGGACTGTGAGTCCATATTCACCTGTAGTGTTTGAATTTGAGTGTTGAACATTTGGGTTTAAAGTGTCTTCTGAGATGTCATGTTAAGACGGGTTATACGCCCACTCCCCGTTTCGTCAAATGAAATGACGTACGATGTTAACTTAAAAACGGTGAGCACCTGTCAGAAACATTTGTTTCCCTTCGTCGAAAGCATATTTGGCCTGTGGGAAGGGATATTGCTCAAGGAGTAATGGACAGGAAGTGTTTGCATTCATCTTTGCCCCCTTGAGACCGTGACCCGGAACCATGAAAAGGGAAGTGGTGTTTATGGCGTGGCTCTGATTAGCTGGGGGGAAATTCGAGACCCGCAATGTGAATTAAGCAGCAGATGCCCTCCATCTACCAGTGACCACAACCGCTCTAAGCCTTTCTCTTTTGATTATCTGAGACCAGAAAGACCCTCGGAATTTGCTCTTAGTCAACTGAAAACTTGGACCATATGCTTGATCACATGTGCCAAATCTGCTCTACTTTCAGACTCTTCTGGGAACAGTGTGTTGTTCGAGGAGCTGAGTTTCTATTTTGTTACCATAGAGGGTGGGAATTTCTTGATACTTACTGAGCATATGAGAGTCAGCAGAATCCAGGGAATTAAAAGCCAGTATAATTTGGGAAGGGTATAGTTTGGTTCCCTGTGTGAGGCAAGTGCTCTAACATGGCGCGGCAGCCCCCACCTATAATGGATATCATTTGGAAGTCATAATTCTAACAACACACTGATTGTACAACCAACAGTGTTTTTAGTTGAGGAGCACAGACTCAGTTGAATACACTACCATAAAGGAATGAAGTGATGGTTAATATCCAAAGGAGAGTTGATGATAATCCACAACCCCCCATGGTTGAAACTTCGAAACGATATGCCTTCTCCCACAACCCATGCACACTAGCCAGTGGATCTTCCTAATTCATGTGTTTACTGACAGTGACCATGTTTCCACTGCTGTCTTAAAAGTTTAGAACAAACTGTGACCCCCCTCTTCAGAGGTTGAGTTCTTTTCCATTCTTTTCTACAATATCATGGGAAAGTGTCACCTTTCTCTTAACACACTCACGGAGTATTTTATTCAACGGTGAAAACAAAAAGATGAAGATGTTTATTTCTTTCCTGAACTTAGATTCTTTGTGAGTTAGATGTTAAGGTGTGGAATGGAAGCTGGAAGAAACTATAGGCACCCCAGCTGGGAGATTCTAAGTTATGAAAGATACCACTCCTCGGGTTTTGAGAATTATCCCCTAGCTGAGTTCCCTGGACAAATTATTTAACCTTTCTGACTCAGGTGCCCTGTCAGAAAAATGGTAGTAATTAAGACAGCTGTAATTATAGTCCCAATGAGCATATGATAAAGGTAACTGCTGATCAAGTGGGTTGACAATATCATTGGTTTTCTTATCGTTGCTCAATACTCAAAGGACAATGAATACATTACTTTATGCTGATTCCAGAGTAGAGAAAGCTATGGAATACATTGTATAAGAAATTTGGCAAGTGCTGCTCAGGGAATATGTCATCCTACATGCAGAGACATGGTAACAGGAATTTTTAGAGGCATGTTCTTACTGTTTAGGAATGCTGTAGGAAAACAATTACTTTATGTCAAGGAAAAATGTAGAAATGAAAATATTAATAACACTAACTTGCCTGAGAGCTTTTGGGATTCCTCAGTCTCTGTGTCCCATCTCACCACAGAGCTATTGAGATTTCAGTTACGTGCTATGATGGCCAACTTTATGTGCATTCTAGGGATTCAATGGATTTGGTGTAAGGTCTTCATGGTAACAAGGCAAATGCTTTACCCACTGAGACATCTCCTTTGGCCTGTCTTAACTTTTTCTTTAATGCTCACAGTGTTGAAGAAGTATCTGAAAATCATGCAACCTTTATGTAATTCTACTTATGAACTGGAGAGCAGATAAGAGCACTGGCTGCTCTTCCAGAGGATCAGGGTTTGATTTCCAACATCCATAAGGCAGCTCACTACCATTTGTAACTCCTAAGTGATCTGATGCCATCTTCTGGCCTCCACAGGCACTGAATTTACATAGTACACAGACACATATGCAAGCAAAAATACCCATATACTTGAAGATTAAAAGAATCAACTTGCATGTAATTCAAATGGTATAAAAGCAAAAAGGAGGAGGGGAGATGGGATAGGGGATTCTAGGAAGGGGAAATGAGGAAAGGGGATGACAACTGTATTGTAAATAAATAAAATATCCACTAAAAAAAGAAAAATAATAAACAAAAAATCAACTCATCAAAAATATTTTTAGGGATCTGGAGAGATGGCTCAGTGGTTAAAAACACTGGTTGCTCTTCCAGAGGTCCAGAGTTCAATTCCCAGCAACCACATGGTAGCTCACAGCTATTTGTAATGGGATCCGATGCCCTCTCCTGGTGTGTCTGAAGACAGAGATAAAAATATTTTCAAAGAATACTTAAATATTCTAAACTTAAACACATGACTGTATTTCTATTTTCAGAACTGATTTTTAAAGTCTACTTTAATATTGATTTTTAGTGTTATTCTTCTCTATCCTTTTGCAAGCCTTAGTACCAGTGCTCCCCCTACCCCTGATACCATGTACGGACAAATAAGGAACTTAAAGCATTTCCTGAATGATATAATTGCTATGAAACACAATACTTGTTAGTATTAACTTTTTTAAGGCCATGATTTTAAAGAAGATTACATTACTAACTGTCTCATGTTTTTGTGTGTAGAAAGATGGCAGTTTTCAAGAATCCATCAGCTTTGGCTTAACCCATTTTAAAAGTTTTCCACTCAGCTCCAGAAATGGAGTTTATCCATCTATAATTAGTAGATATTTTTAACTAGGCTAAAGTAAGTGAGCAGTAAGAATTATTTTTAATGTTATTCAAAGATCAATTCAAATTAATAAAACAGTTTAGCAAATATACTTACATGAATATTTTCGACCAAATAAAGCAATAATCTATAAAACATCTGAAAACATCTGGTTTTTAACACATAGTGAGACTTACTTCACCTCTTGGAATTTCTGGTGCAAGTTTCTCCATGGACAGTTGATTTATCATGGAAGCATTTGCTGGCTTACATCTTTTATGTCATAATGTCAATTTATACTTGAAAATTTGTTCCTATCAAATTTGAAAAAGAGGTCTTTGGGTGGAGGCAAAGATGTGCTACTCAAATTTATAAATGTGTCTGAACCTCTCAGTCCTGCATGCCCTGCCTTGCGAAAACATTCCAAGTCAGTGCAAAAGTATGTGGTAAGTTAGGGGAGGTGATTATTTGCAGTAAGCTGTGATTCATTCACCAAGTAATTCCCATCTACTGTAGGTGCTATGCATGATCCCACTCTCTGCAGTACTCTGACAACAATCTGCATATATTTCATGATGCCAGCTCTCAGACACTGAGTTATATACTCCTTAACTCAGCAATGTACATTTTTCTAGAATGTTCATGGTTAATCGTAAGAAGTTGATTTTTTTTAATCCAAAGAATTTTATGGTAATCGTATGAAATGATAGATACAGCTATGGAACTTTGCTATAGAATTGACATCACTGTCATGAGGCCATTGTGACACTAAAAGCCACAAGTCAATCATTCCTGTAGACATAAATACAAGTATCCTGATGACATCAATGATGTGCAAGAAGGGAGGATGGTCCCAGAGATACCTTAGAACTAAGAAATATTTGTATGAAGAAAGGACAGGAAAGCCATGCACACTCTGGAATTAGATAGATAAATGCTATGGCCGGTGATGTACCTGCCTCAAAACTCACTTTCTTAATCTCTGAAGTAGTAAGAAAGAAAGAGAGAAAAAAAAAAAACATACTTTATGATCACATGTTGATTCCAAGGAGTACAATATCCAATGTCCCTAATCTCACCACTTTGACACAGCTTCTCCATTCTGGGCAACACTGGGCTTTACACAGCTAGTTAAGCTGAGTTCAGACTCTTGATCCAGCTATTCATCTACTCAATATTTGCAAATATGTCTGTTGATGATACTGTTTTACTCTTTTCCCCAAAGAGCTTCAGTTCTGTTGAGCCAGCTAGGGTCACAATGTCAATGTCAGCTTTACAAAGTTGGCAAAAGGTCAATGTGAAGAGTCATCTATAAAGTGAGTGTCTCAAAGGCATATTCAAAGCTTGTGAGACATCGTGTGTGCTCAACTTATGCTAGAGTTTGTGAGACTGTTTTAGCACTTCAATTGTCCTTGCTATTATAGAGAACTATCCCCTAGTTATCTTTGTTTTAAAAGAAGCTAGCCAGCCAATTATGGTAGGGTGTGGAGACGAGTTTTAATATCTTTTCTTGACCAACTTCCAAAAGAATTTATATTTATTGTTCCAGAAAATTGGTCCTGAGGGAGATAATATACAAAATAAATATGATTATTAAATATATGATTTTTATTAATTTCCTAGATGGTCCCAAGACCAGTCAAGAGAAAGTATGTGGGTTAGTTTTCCTTTTGAGTAAGATATGCATTCTCACCACCATGTAACAAATATTTTGGGGGCTATCATTATTCTATGAAAAAGATCAGGAGAAATGAGAAGGAATAGATTAAAGTTTAAAGCACTGGGAGCGCTCTGGCTGACTCACTCTAATTGAAGCCTTCTGTGAGCTACAAACTATTACAAAACACCCATATCCTCTCCATTCCCCTTTGTCCCAATTTTCATTTTTTGCCCTGCTTGCATTTTATTTTGGAGTGGTTTACAGGTCTGAGTCTGGAAGGAAAGGTTTGTCATTACAGTGTTTATAAAAGAATGATCCCGAGAGCTACATTGGTTGCTTCTTCAGAATTTAGAAATTGGGCTAAGCATCTGTCAAAAAGAATCCCTCACGTTTGTAAAAGGAGGTGCTTTAAGGGAAAAGATCTAGCAGTCTCAATTGAAGGATGTTTTTGTTTGATTGAAACAGAATTGGTGTGGGTCCCAGAAAGTTGGAGAGGAATCAGATGTTTGTGTGTGTGTGTTTGTTTGTGTGTACATGCATGTGTGCGTGTGTATGTCTTTGTGTGTGTTCACACATGTTTTGTATGTACATGTGTATGTAGGTGTGTATACCTTCAAGTTGAATTACTTACCTATCATTCTTCACCTTGAGACACACAGTCTCCTCACTAAACCTGGAAATGAGCTGCTAGTAAGCAATTCCCAACTGGCAGCAATCCTCCTGTCTCTCCTCATACACACTTTTCCCCTGTCACAGTGCTGAGGTTATAAAAACAATACCAGTCACGCCTCGATTTTTGTATGGGTACCAGAGAGATTGAACTCAGATCTTTGTATCTGTGAACTCTCTCACATGCTGAGCCATCTCCTAAGCCCAGACAGAGCTCAGATTTTATGTAAGGAAGAGCTCTTTGACTTACTGAAGGCAAGGAGAGTGTGAGAGCTCATCCTCCCATACTGTCTATGGGTCTGTGTCTCCATAGTAACTTGATCATGTAGATACAATATTATTGATCAACAGGACCATGACATGGCTAAGTAGATAGCTGAGTTCATGAACAAAACTTGTGTAGTTGCGGTTATCTATGTTTGGTTCCTCCTATAACTCCTTTTTTTTTTTTTTTTTTTTTGCATCCAGCTGAAAGGTCCTGAGACAGGAACACAGGAAATACCAATGTGACCTCTGATCTGGGGAAACAGGCACACTTTTGAAATAATACCCAGAGTTTACTGTGATATATCCCTTGTTTGATTTCACACTGGGCCACTATTCTAGAGGAAGGTAGAGAGGAAAATTTTTGGTTCTTCTTTCTAGAGGATAATAAAATTGTGGTCCACAGGGAGTCCTTTGAGAGGTAGTTACCAACTGTGTCTAGAATGGCAGATTCATTTTCTCCATAAAAAAAAATTTCAATTATTTTCAGACCCAAGCAGTATCTTGTCATGACTGAAGAAGCTTTTGGCGAACATTAACTTAGAAGAGATATGTTGAAAGTAGCCTGCATCCTTAATGTCAGAAGCAGTCACCACCATTTAATAAGGAATTCCTTTCAGTCATTTGTACTTGAGCAAACTGCACCCAGTCATCCTCATGAGAGTAGGTTAACTGGAAATAAAAGCCTTCAATTCTGTAAATCAAGTTTAAAGGCTTTCAATTAAGACGAGAATGCGAGCCCCTGTTTCCTGTCTCTATTCATATTACGGGCAGCATCTCTCAGACAGGGTGGAGTGTGTGTATCTCACGTTAGATGCTCTGAAGGTGTCTTCTGAGATACTGAGTAAGGAACACAGGAGGTAGCTGGAAAGCAAGAGATGAAAGGAAGAGGAAGGATGGAAGGTGGTTCCCCTTTGAACTCTTAGCTTGTGGATTATGAACCACAGTGAGCTGTTCATAACTGAATTTTTAATTCACCCTTACTCTTTTAAAAAAATTCCTGTGTCTTCCTCTAAAGTCTTCATAAAAATTTGGATAAATTCAGTTAGAAGGAAATCAACCATCTCTTTTGAGGTGTTCTGATTAATATACAGATGAAATTACAAGTGGGATTTGCATTATTTTGGAAGTAAGTAATGGATTTGAGATATAATAAGGATCTTGAGCTTCTAGTTAATGCATCTCAGAACAAAAGAAAATGTGTTTGTTTCGATGTTCTGGCCAGATAAATAAAGACCCGGTGCCCACATCTGTGTCAGAGGCGATAGAGAGCTGTTATTGTTCTCACTTTGATAAATTCAAATATATATCAAAGAGTTTTGTTACCAAGGAAATGAAAAATCACAGCTGGCACTTTGCCCAAGCACTGAGCTTGCAACCCAACTAGGCTGTGTGGGAAAGACTAGCTCTTTAGGAAGACAGAGGAAACATAGCTCCTGAAGACTGCTGGGTTGCTCTGATACCCAAGAAAACCTCAAATCAGGGTATTCCTGGTCACCTTTGAACCTCTCCTCCACTGCCTTCTTCTCCCTTGGATATATAATACCTCAGTTAATTATTGTTTTGCTGTGTGGGCTCAAAGTCTTTCAAATATAAATCAGAAGCCTGACGTTCCTTCTTTCCTTCTTTCTTTCTTTCCTTCCTTCCTTCCTTCCTTCTTTTTTGGTTTTTCGAGACAGGGTTTCTCTGTGTAGCCCGGGTTGTCCTTCCTGGAACTCACTCTGTAGACCAGGCTGGCATCGAACTCAGAAATCTGCCTACCTCTGCCTCCCAAGTGCTGGGATTAAGGGCATGCGCCACCACCGCCGGGCTTGCTTCTCTTTCAATAGCCTGTGTGTATCTACTTGTGACGGGCAGGACATATCAGTGGAGAAAAACATTTTATCCCCCCAGCTCGATTCCAAGTTGTAAGAATGAGCATGTCTTACAGAGTTCATTGGTTATATTCAGTCAGCTCCTAGAGGATTCATATCCAGCTTATCTACAACCCCCCTCTCTCTAAATAAAAGACTTATTTCCTAAGGGTTGATGCTCCATTATATGACTGTGGTCAAGGGTAGCTCCAAATTATCAAAAGCCAGCATTTTATAATGAAATTAAACTTGCAGTTAAATTAATGCTAATGTAGGTGATTAACAGAATATACTTAGCGAAAACATCAATACATTTCCTGTAATTGAATTTTATCTTGTAACACTATGCTTTCCTTCAGGGAATGTCTTTTCAAAGTTTTCCTCTGATAAATGTCTTGCTCATTTAAAAACATATGAATTAATTCCAGAAATTTCTCAGGGCTTCCTTTATTATAAAAATTAGTTTAATCAATTAACAACTGTAATTATTTCTACAGTGATTTTTACACATAATTTTTGAGAATCCTTTTGTGTTTTCTTTACTGGGAAACTGTATTTTGAATATAGAAATTTTACTTTCCAAAAATCAAAAAAAATATAATCCCATAAGAGTACCAAAGCAAATTTTGAATCATATAAGTCTTAAAGTTATGGAGTCTGTGAACCTATATGTTCTACATGCAAACATGAATCAGTTTTCCTCAGAAGGGTTACCTATATCCTTCAACACATGGTATATCCTTTCAGTAGATGGCTTTCAGAAATTACTACAAATTTTGAGGAAGCATCATGTTAACTAATTTCACACATGAAAATGCCATACCAAATTGATTTGCTTGTAATGTTGTTGATGACTTTGCCATGTTTTGCCCTTTACAGAGTATAACCCTCTTTTCCTACCTGCATGTGGTATGTAAGGCTGTGAGTGTAGCTCACCCTCATGGCTAAGTGGATTCATTTCTTGTACTTTTAATTATTTCCTTTCACCAGATAATATGCATGAAAGCTAATATAGTCATGTACACTGCCCACTGTACACTTTGAATTTGTTTCCAAGTGTAAAAAGCTACATGTAATAGGATAGCAGAATCACAACAAACATTTAGCTGCCTTTTTCATTTGAAAAATAAATTTAATTTATTTGTATGGGGGTTTTGGATGTATGCATCCCTGTATGCCATGTGTGTCCCTGGGGATTGCAGAGGCCAGAAGAAAGCCTTGCTCCCCCTGGGGCTGGAGTTATAGACCATTCTGAGGTACTAAGTACATCCTGGGAATCTAACTGGTTCCTCCGGAAGTAGAGTCATTACTCTTCATCATTGAACCCTCTTTCCAGGCACAGAAAACCTATTATTTTTGAAATTATATTTACACTTATTTTAAAACTGGTAACTAATATTTAATAATTTTAAGTATTAGTGGGGTGCTGTGTGTTACATGAACATATACATGCGTGCCATAATGCTTAAATCAAGATAAATAAATAAGTATCCCAAATGTTTATTTCTTCATGGCCAACCATCCTTTAGTCTTCTGGCCATCTCTGACATAGCATGCATAGACATATCTATAGTCACCCTACTGTGCAGTGTGTCAGAATCTATTCCCATCTCTCCACAATTTAGTACCCATCATCAATTTTTCCCATCGCTTCTTCCCACTGCTCTCTTTAGCCTCACAACATTTACTGGCAAAGTGTTTGTGAAATGATCACTTAATGTCACTGACATTTTCTACATGGTGACATGAGATGGCTCTCTGGCTTTTGTTCTTATGAAACTATTCTCTTGGGTTTTGTCTCCTAATGCAACTCTAAATAGCTAACACATTTGTGAAATGCAGTCAAGACATTACCATCTCTCAATGATTGTGATTATTCTTGGAGAAGCTAAAACATGCATTGGAGGATTGAGGATTTTGGTTTTTTTTTTGTTTTTTTTTGTTGCTACTGTGAAATTGAGAAATAAACCACAATGTAGCTAACATATATATATATATATATATATATATATATATATATATATATATATATATATATATACTTCCAGTAGTATTTTCACAAATATGATGCCCAGTACAGGCAGTGTTTTCAGTGCCAACTAGTCAGCCATTGCCAGTGTTATACTGAAGAGCAAAGATTAAGAGCCATTGGACATTGAAATCTGTCAACAAACACAACAGACTCTATGGATGCATTCTGATGGACAGAGGCAAGCGTGATGAGCTGTAGGTGGAGTGCTGGGAGGAAGGGATGTGTGCCTGCTCTCATCTGAAGCCTCTTCACTCCCAGTATGGAAGCTGCTCCTCAGACTGACAAAAGATCTTTCTGAGATTCTACACTGGATTTTCTCACCTAGAATATAGTGACCACAGGGGCATTGCGAATCTAGAACAAAGTAAAGAAGACATTGTACTGACAGTGATTTGTCTCTACTGGGAGGACCTGGTAGTGTAATTTGATTCATGACCTTGAGTAAAATGGAAAGGAGTAGAGGATTACAATAAGAAATAGCAGATTTCACCTCTCCCCCAAGGTATTATTAGTATAAAAATCCTGTAATTTTTTCAGCCTCACATTTCACTGATTGCCTTTCATTCAGTACACTTTCCCATGCCATTGATTGAATGAGGCATACATGCCATAAACATTTCTCTATATGTATGCTGCTGCTGCAGGTTACTTTAACCATAACTAGCTCTAAGACAACATAGTGCAATACTAATGGTAAAACCATCAGTGTCTACTACAATTAGCTTCATGAATTCCAATTCAAATCTTACTTTCTGTTAAGGATATGATGCATCTGTAGTTTAGTCGTTATAACCTTAAGTTTATCATTTAAAACTAGCATTAACGTATGCCTAATTTTTATTATGCTTTAGAGAATTGATACAAGCTGTGCCCATCAAATGCTCAAAATAGGTTATAGGACACTAATAATTCCTGATATTATTATGCTACATTACTGATGTTGCTAGAAATATTACCTCAATTGCAATAATCCTTCACTTCAATGTCACATGATAAAAGGGACATAATGCTTTTACCAACTCATTTTCCTGAAGAATATTCTGAGCCGATTACATCAGTCAAGAATTTCAGTATTTGAGACTTTATTTGCTTCATGACTATTTTGCCAGTGACATTGTCAGTAATAGGTTATTCACTAGCTCCTTTATGCCTTTATTTTTATTATATTTTATTTTGTTATTATGTAATAATTAGACACAGTATTAAGGTTCATTACATTTTCATGCATGTACATGATGTATTTTGGTCATTATCACCTTTCGTTATCTTCTATTCTCCCTACACATGTTGATGTATTTCTTCCCATGTAGTTCCTTTTTCTACGTTCATTTTTTGTTTTATTTTACTTTGTTTTGTTTTATAAAACAATTCAATAGAGTGGACTGAGGAGAGGTTTATACTAATATAACAATTGTGATTTTTTACATAAGTATAAAAATACATGCAGACACAAAAATTCATGCATAGATGGAAATGCACTTGCAATTTTCTCAGACAAAAATCCATTCAATTAGCTACCTAGGACTTGAAATGAATATTTATCTACACACTGTACACAGTAGGATAAACAGAGAAGAAGGCTAGACCATGGAGGAATGTATATGTGCTATTTAGATTTACCTTTTAACATCTTTTATTCCCATTTCTGTGTTTCTGAGAATACCATCCAAGAAAAATATTTTTCTGTTAGCACAGTTAAGGAAAATTGTTGGACTTAAGTGATTTAAAGTGAAGTGAAATCTTTCATTACATAAAAAAAAAATCTTCAAGAGTGGCTTTCTGGAAAACATTATAAAATATTGATACATTTGTTCACCCATTCACTAATTTTAAGGACATTTATTGCATACTTCTCTTATTATAGAAGTTAAGGGTGCAAGAATTAACAAGAAGGTCCCTGTACTCAAAGATCTCTATCTAGAGAATGTAAACTAAGGCATACAATTGTATCTAGGTTTTTAGTAAATAACGAATTGTTGCATTCAATTGTGTCGACACAGGGTCTTACTGTTTTCACTTCACAAAGACACATGGTCACAGAACATGTAATTACCTAGATCCCGATATGGTAAATATTGATTTAAAAAATCATGTACTTTTAAAAATTTTATTCATTTACACCATCTGTTAAGAAAACAGAAAAGCAAACGCATAGGGTTGAATTAAGAAGTAAACACATGACTTAACGATGCAACGTGCAATATTTCTAGTATGTGCCTAGTAGCTGACCCAACTTTGTATATTGAAGTCACATCAAAAAAGAGAAGAGTAGGAATTAGTGTGTAGCCTTGATTTTTGTATTGTAAAATAACTCTGAAGTGAAGGTGTGGTTATAATTTTGTGAACCCAGATATATATCAAAACTAAGTTTAGACATATGGAACAGACAATAAAGTCTCAGTACAAGGCTCAGGTGTAGACTTGCCTAATGATTCTTTCATAAAACATTTTCTGAGTCAACATGTTGTTAGACAGAAAGAACTCTGAGGGAATAATTAAGAACCACACACTCAATAGATTAGAGTTATATTCATATACTCCACCACACACACACAGTTTAAAGGCATGCCAAGCTTCCTGTAATTTCTTTGTGTGTGGGGGGGTGGGTAGGACAGTGTTTTTTTATCTTCGTTTTCTTTATTGTTCTCTCAAACAGTACATCCCAATGTAGCCTCCTCTCCATCCCCCCCCTTCCCTCCTCTCCTCCTCCTCACCTCCTTCTTCCCTAAATTTATTGCTCTGCTTTTTCCCTTCAGAAAAGAGCAGGACTCCCAGAGATATCAACATATTATAGCAGTGAAATAAGACCAGGCACAAACCCTCATATCAAGGCTGGACAAGGCAACCCAAGTAGAAGGAAGAAGGTACTATGAGCAGGTTACAAAGTCCAAGACAGCCCACCGCCACTGTTAGGAGTCCCACTGAAAGCAAATCGTGTAGGTAAAGTGTAAACCCAGGTAAAGTACCTGATTACTATGCATAAAATCCTTACGTTCAATTTCCAGCACCTCTTTTTTGTAATTCCAACACTAGGAAGGCTGAGAAAGAAAGTCAAGAGTGCCAGGCCACCCTACACTACAAGACAACTATGAGGACAGCTTGTGGTCCACAGTAAAACACTTAGAATAATTATTTTAAAAGGAGGAATAATGCCAATTTAAAAGCCAGAATTATTTTAAGTTCAGTTCTTAAAATAAAGCAAGCAGGAAAGCAACACATAACCCCATGGACAGCACTGATGACGTCATGTCAAATGCCTCTGATCAGCCTGAGGACAGTAGATTTGAAATATTTTTCTTCTACTTCTATCACAGGTCGATGACATCAGTTCAGATAGCTTCATCATGGCCTTCATTAAATTAAAAAGAAACAAATCATTATTTTACACTCTTTTTAGCATCCTGGGTTTTACACTTTTAAAGAGATTATTTGTTTTATGTATATAAGCATTGGCTTACACATATGTGCATGCATCACATGTATGTCTGGTTCCTGTGGAAGGCAGATGGAAACAGATGTCCTGTAACTGGTGTTCCAGACAATTGTGAGCCACCTTGTGTGTGTTGAGCAGTGAGCCTGGTTCCGCCATATGAGCTTCAAGCGCTCTTAGCCAATGAGCCATCTCTGCAGCCCCACATTTATATTTTAGATAACTGTACAGTGTTCATAAAGTAACTGTAGAGTCACAGTTAACTCTATCTTTTAATATTTAACATAAAGCACCATGAAGTTGGGCTACACCTGTACTTTTGCAAGATATAAGTTACTTTATAGAAGACATAGATCAATTCATAATTATTTTCTGTGTGATGGTCTTTGAAAGACTTGTGTTTTATTAACTACGAAATAAAGCAGTCTTCCTAGTGAATATATGGACATGTTGAGAAAATTACAGCCCCCATCCACCCAGCCTCTTTGCTGTTGTTAATTTCAAGTTTTATTGGGGGTTTATGTTAATGTATATTCTTCATATGGTTGATTACATCTTTCTAAAATGTATTTGGAAAAATAGTCAGGAAAAATAATTGAGCAGAATTGAGGGAAATGTCATGAGTGTAAAGGTTTATTTTAGGTTGAGTCACCAGAGGTGGTGGCTTGTTATTGTAAAGTAATGGGCTCATGACGCATGTGATGGCTTCCTGCTGTAAAGGAATGGACTCACCTAGAATTCATATTTGATGCAGATAATCATGTTCATGTGCTAAAAATCTTGAGTTTTATATATATATATTGTCATTTTTATTTTATGTTTCCCATGTACTATTAAATATTTTCCATTTTTGTTTTGTTTAAAAATCCAAAGCTATTTCTTTAAAAAAAAAATCTTCTCAGTGGGTGTATGAAAACAGGTAGGTGGCTTCTGTTTCCGAAACTAAGTGTAGACAAGATTGCAGAACTCAATTTTAAAGCCATAAAGGCACTTCCTTTACATTGCATTCTGTCTCCTGAGCATTTAATAACATATTACATGCTACTTAGTATGACCATTAAAGTAAAGATAATTTATATCTGTTTTATTTCTCATTTATTTAATGTTGAAATGCTCCAAATGCTTATTGCAGAATAGTTCTTTTTTAGTTTTATGTTTTACACATTTGAGAATTTTTTCAGACATATAATATAGAGATTTATTATTGTATAAAACACACAAGTATACTTATCTAATATACATGTATATTTATGTGGATTATATATACTTAAGTTTACAATGTACATAGAAAGTTCAGAGATACATTTTTGTTTCAGTGTCACAACTAGAAAGTTCCTAACCAAATCATTTAAATTTTACTATTTTACCATGTGGTCTTAGAGAGGGGATCGGGGCTTAAAGCTAGCATTTGGAAAGATGTTCCTCTTACTTAAAACAATCTTGTAAATTTTAGATGTAGAGAAAACCTAAAAGGCATGACAAGGGCTCCAGAATAACATATACTCATTGTCTCCTATATAGTATGTAACTTGCAGTACTATCATTTATTTAACATAATTAATGTATCAATACTGATACATTTTAATAAGCTAAAGGCTACATTTCATTCCGTTTTCCCTAGCATTTATCCAATGTATTTCTTTTCTTCTTCTTAGTTCCTTCTATAAATGTACAGCAATTATTGTTAATCAGGAGGTCTCTTCAGTCTTCTCTAGACGGCAAGAGTAAGAGAATTTCACAGATAGTGGATGACCTTGACAGAGTATCAGAGTGCTTGGTATTGTATTGTGTAGACTGTCTCTCAGGTGACGTTTGGCTGATGCTTTTCTCATTATCTGAGACATGGGCTTGTCCATGGGAGATATGGGAGGTGTGGGTACCATGCTTCATCATTGCAGCTCTTCATGCTAGCATGTCGCTTGCCACTGTTGAACACCTACTGAAGGTTGTTTGCCAGATGGCTCCTGTGTTTGGGTTTCTATAAGAAAACATAACAAAGTTTCATAAACTTTGTAATTTATAAACCAAATGAAGTATTTATCACTGGCTTTTAGGCGTGTATATATCTACTCTTTTCTCACTGTGTCTTTACCTTGTGAAAGGGAGAAAGCTTTCTTGGGGTTTTGCTTTTTGGTATTTAGTTCTGTTTTTGTTTTGTTTTGTTTTAAGATCAGTCCCACTCAGGAACTATCTTCCCTTACCTCTTGCCAGGTTCTCATTTTTAAGACCATCAAGGAAGAGGTTAGTATTTCAATATGAGAATTTAGGGACATCGGGTGCTGAGGTTCAGAATGGATTTCTCCAGAAGTTCCCTTCCACCACCTTTCTCCACTGCACGATTCAGACATTGCTGTGTGGCTCACACATAGAGGTGGACATTATCATTTCATCTCCTGGATTGGAAACTTCACTTGATTATACTCCATGAATTTATTATTCAATAATATCATCTCTATTGTGTCATGTTAATAAAATTTCTGCCCCAGGGGCTAGAGAGATGACTCAGTGCTTAATAGCAGCCACTGACTGGTCTTTCAGAGGACCTGGTTTAAATTCCCAGTTCCCACTTGTCATCTCACAATTATAATTCCAAAATCTGACATCCTGACACAGATATACATACAGAGAGACAAAACACCAATTCACATTAAAATTAAAATCTTGCCTCAAAGCTGATTGGGGACATAATAACTGGACAATAGTTTTATAATTATCTCTTAGTAAGTAAGTATTTAATGTAAGTATGTAATTATCACCATATGTAAACACACACACATGCACACACACACGCTCACACACACACACAAGCACACATATGTTTGTAGTGAATATAATAAACAACATTTCTTTTTTGGGGAATTTTCTTTTTTTTTAATGGAAATTTTATTTACATTTCAGATGTACTCTCCTTACCTCATTTCCCCCCTCCCTCCCAGGAACTCACTATCTCTTCCTCCCTCCTCCTGCCTCCACGTTAATGTACCCCCACCCACCCTCCCCCATCTCACCTCCCCACCATTGAATATCCCCCCCCCCACGACGCCCAGCCTTCATGGGACCAAGGATCTCTTCTTATATATAGCTCCCTTGCATATATAGCTGGAGCCATGGGTCCCTCCCTAAGCGCTCCCAGGCTGGTGGTTTAGACCCTGGGGGCTCTGGTTGGTTGGTATTAAACAACATTTCTTAATCAAATAACTGAACTAGAAGAGTGTATTTGGTGCACTGAATTTAAATTAAATTTAGCACTATATCCCCAAAGTTGTTTCATATGAGGGAGAGAAAGAATGGAATTTTGAAGCTGTATTTTAACACGATAAAGAGACTTTATTACTAAAAAGATTGATAAATAACTTAAAAGTAGTATTTTTTCATATGTTTCATACAATTTACTACATCCCCAATACTACATACTTTCCTAACATCATAAAGAGGGAGATTTTATGTCCACAATAGTAGCACTGGGTTTTACTGTTAGAATTTAAACATGTACTTAAGCATGTCTTATGTAAATTGTAATTATGAAGGTGGTTATCTTCTCACATGAATCACACTCTGTAACACAGTCATTCATTTCATCCTCACATTGTTCTCTTGGCTCTAAAGAGTAAGAAAAGCTGACTGAGAGCAGATTTAATGTAACAATACTCTATATACTAGACTGCATATATTTATAAGTGTATTTTACAGTGCAATCTGACTTTGAATTGGCAACCTTCCAACCATAGAAAGTTGAATGATCTCCAAGTACCCAGCTCTCTTTTATGGCGTGGGAAATGTGTTTCCAGGAAGCTTCATGCACTGCGCCGTGGCAATGTATTCTGCTTATTTTAGAACATCATTTTTGCAAGGAAGAAATGGATTAAGTTATTAAAGCACTTACAGTGTCATCAGATGTAGAAAATTAGATAAGAATCGGTTTGAAATATCATCCTAAAGCCATAATGCCAAGCTTGGTGACTTTATTTGGTTTATTTTAACCTTTCCGTCATGGGGGATATTTGCTTCAATAATTCTATGTAGCTTTCCCTATTTGAGACTATGATGGGCTACCTCATCACTATCTTTCTGTGAGAAATTTGGTTCTAAAGAATGTTATCAATAGGCATAGAACTACACATACTATGTGCAATGTGCAGCTGTCTAGGAATATATGTATTAGTGTTTGTTCAACCTATAGTCCCCACTAACCCTTCATTTTTAACTAAATTGACTGGATGAACTGCTAAGGTTTTTTTGTTTATTTGCTTGCTTTTTTTTTTTAGAGGGTAGTGATTCCACCTCAGAGTTTGCTGGTGTATCAAATATTTGGGTAAAAAAATCAGGAGAAAGCTATCAGAGCATGTATCCAAACATAACATGTGCACCCAGAGTCACTTCAGCAGGTGTAATTATTTAACATACATGTGTTTGCTTCTAATTAGAAAAAAATGCAAGTGTTTAAAATATATTTTAAGAATGAAAATGGTCCTAAGCAACTTTCTAACATGTCACTGAAAAAGTAGTTCCTATATTTGAATTTAGATATATTGGGAACAATAACAAAATGAAACCAATATAAAAACTGGAATTTGGAAAATTGTTTAGAAAAAAATAAAAGGTACTTTTTTTTTCCACATTGTGGTCTTTTTAACAAATATTTATTTACTTATTTAGTGTGTGTATGTGTGTGTGTGTGTGTGTGTGTGTGTGTGTGTGTAAGGAGGAGGGAAGGAGGGATGGAGGGAGAGAGGGGAAGGAAGAGAGAGGGGAGAGAAGAGAGAGAGAGAGAGAGAGAGAGAGAAGAGAGAGAGAAGGAGGGAGGGAGGGAGGGGAGGGAGGGAGGGAGGGAGGGAGGGAGGGAGGGAGGGAGGGAGAATGACTGCTGAAGTCAGAGGATCACTCAAGGGAGTTGGTTCTCTCCTACTCCCTGCATTCCAGGGTTAAATGCAGGTTATCTGTCTTGGAAACAAGCATGTTTGCTTATTGTGCCATGCTATTGGTTTTTACTGAGGGTTTCAAAAATATTTTCAAAAGTATTTATGTCCATAGTGTTACTAAATCATGTCATGATGTTTACCAATTTAAATAGAATATCTATTTGCAGCATCTGTGCTTTCATTTTTTGCTTCATTGAAGAGAATTGTATTTTATTAATCCACGTTAAACATTGTTGTTTTTTTTTTTTAATAGGTGTAGAAATAGCTGAGAGTTTTTGAAATAGCTTCAAGCACAGTGCAAAAGATATGCTTTCATTCCATTTCTTTCTTCTGTATTCACTCTGTTTCTTTTGCTAGGTGGCATGCATGCAGTGGTTTCATGGAGACCATACAATGCTTGAGATGATTGAGAAAAAGCGTTGCTTGTGCAAAGAAATAAAGGCTAGACAGAAAACGGAAAAGGGCCTTTGCAAACAGGATAGCATGCCAATCCTACCCAGCTGGAAGAAGAACGCAGGAGCAAAGAAGTACAGTCCTCCACCGTATTCTAAGCAGCAGACGGTATTCTGGGATACTGCCATATGACTGTGTACTGGCACGAGCTCCACATTGCTTAACTCAAGGGAGGTCGACTTGGTTTTGTGATAATTGATTGTTCCATATATTCTTTGTTGATGTGGAATACCACAGGAGGCTGTGAGTACTGTGGCATACCAGATAAAATGTGTTTGTCCTTGCAGTAAAGGCACACTTACTTATCCTGGATTATTTTGAATCCAGAATATATTAAATTGTAAATATTTTGCTAGTTTATGAGTGACACCGGAAATAATAATCATTACACGTATTTAAGTTGCAGAAATATCAGAAAAAATTTACTAGATGATATAATTTGGTATGACCTGGTTTGTTATCTCTTTTATATGTAGCCCCTGGATGCCTTTTCTTATTAATTTTTGCATTTAAAATGTCTCTGTCCTCCTATCCACATTTGGCTTCTATAGAAGAGCTCACAGGTATAAGTCCTATTTAAACAATAATATGTGATCTGGTGCTAGCAATACAGAAGTTGAATATCCTGTTTGTAAAGATTATCTGCTGCTTTCTAAGTTTGTAAGCGCTTGATTGGAAGTGAATGAAAGTATGACACCAGTCTGAATGCCCATGTTACATGGACAATCTTTTCGACAGTGATTTCATAAAGATTTCATTCCTATCCTTGCGTCTGCACTTAATATTAGCAAGTCAGACTACGGAAAATAGTAGTAGGATATATCGGGACATTGCAGCAGCAAACTTTCCTTCATAAATGAGTTTAGGGATGTGTATCCTTGCAGCATTGATCTGATTGGAGGAGACCAGGTTCACTGTGACATTGGAAGTAACAAAGATTCAAACCAGTAAGAGCACAGCTGTTTGGAAGAAAGGGGAAGCAGAGGCATTGTAAACATAATGTTTTTAACTAATATTTTACAGGCATGGTTTTCCACAAGAAATAAAGAAATAAACATTCATGTTACCAGTTTGAATATTTTCGTATACTCCATGCCAACCTTCCTCAAAATTTAAGTCCATTCATGGAAAAGTATTTCTCGCCAATCTTTTGAAGCTAATTATTAAATTTTTGGGTCATAATCTTCTGTGCATAACTATTGTACCCATTCTTACTGATTATGACACCATGACCAAAGAATTATGACCACTTCATTATTTTATTTTGTTTTAAGGAAGATATAGAAAATGCAGGGGATAAAGGATAGGGTGGACTCAACTTTATGTGGTGGTAAAATTTAAGTTCAGAAATTTAATTTAAAAAAAATGGTATATATCTTTTAAAAGTAACTTGTTAGTTGAAAATAAATATTGCCACGGATAAATAAAAAATGAGACTATCACATATATTTTGTATATTTAAATTACTATTTATGCTTCCTAAAATGGACAGTATGTGATTCTTCAGTAACAATCAATTTAGTATTATATTTCTGAGAGGAAAGAAATGTGTGTTTGATGTTATTATCATAGCAGTTTTTCTCGTAAGGGTGTTGACAGCAATAGCTCCAATGCTGCTCAATAAAACCAAATATGACAGAAGTTAAGGAATTTTTGTAATCTATATTGATAAAAAAAATCTAGTAATTCTTTATCAGTAATAGTTCCTTGAAGAGAGTTTGAAATGTTATAACATAATTTTTTAATGTTTTATAATTAATGTATATTTTGATGTCCAATTATAATGCTGAAAGAATAAGGGAAATAGTAAGTGGGAGCATGTGTTGTGTGTGAGTGTGTGTGTGTGTGTGTGTGTGAACAATCAGTGGGAGAACTGTATATATAAAATGCTTAAAGAAGTTGTAAGTTCTGCTTGTACAAGTAAGATGGCGACCAAGGTGAAATAGCAAATATAGCAAACCACGGAGATCTTAAGCAGTTTAAATGGATACCTTCGCTATGTTTCACCAGCTATGTAGATTTATAATTCAAGCCCAACAGTCGATACAGCACAGATCTAAGTGTGATGGAAACATTTTCAGATAAAAGCATAGTTGAAATCAAATGTGTCTATGGCTCAAGTTGCTATCTTGACTTGAGCTGTTTATGACCTCATAGACTTAAGCCAATCAAACGCAAAGCACCATCCAATCTGTCAGCATTTCTATGATCTTAGTGCACGAGGGTTCTGGCTATTGCAGTAAATGTGACCCCTCTCTTGACATTTAAAGGTAGGCAATATATTTCTAAGTGTGTCTTTCAAATGCTGATCTTACACTTATCACTCTGAACTAGGCAGAAGATAATTGTTAATGTTGGTCACTTGTTCAGAAGGAAACAGGTACTAAAATGATTTGTGTTGGACTCAGCCATTCACATGTGTTCTGTCACGCTCATGCCATGGCCACATGTCATACTCCTTCAAATGTGTTATTTTTTTAAAGGAGTTAGCTTTCTTTGACAATTTGAACGTAGGCAACCATTTCCATTTATTTCTCCAAATCTCTCTCTACATGAGCAAGAGTTGGAATATCTGGAAAAATGGCTTCACTTGGATTTGACTTCAGATCTGTTACTCTGTGCCTATACAATATTTAATTGTCCCCTGTGACAATTAGCTATTCTATAGTCAGCTTCTTCTTTGTATCGAGTTTCTCTTTGTTGTGAGAAAAGAGTCATTAGAACATAGAAAAAAAATCATGCTGACTCTTTGGTGGTAATAAATTAGGGCACTTCACTGTATGAATCTGGCCAGAAGATAACCTGCAGCCAGCACATGATGACATGACAATGCTCATATTTCTAGCAGTGCCAAAGAACAAATCATATAAAAGCATGGTTATCAGGCCAAGAGAACTCATACTTATGACAAATAGTCTTTTTGCAGCAAATGTTGTAGAAACAGATTTTTATTGGCTGTCAGTAAGACGCTTTTATGTGTGAAATACTTCCTAGGAGAGAAGACACAAATTTCTGTAGAAATGATGGAAGGAAAGAGTAAAATACTGTGTTTTCCTCATCACAGATGCCAGCGCTACATGAGAAATTACACTTTACAGAGACACTGCCAATATCTCCCTCTGTATGCTATTGAAGCAAAAGTTTGAGGTGAAAAGTGATTTTTGCAAAGTAAGAATGAATTTTCAGCCATGTAATAATTGAGAAAGGAAAGCAAACATCGAGGGCTAAACAATGTATTAATTTATAAAACATATACCTTTGAACACAAAATAATGGTTTGGACATAAGATCACTTTTCAAAATAGTGACAGTTTTGAACTGTTGACAAGTGACAAGATCTTGTTAGAATGCTTCTAGAAAATAGAGATATTGACATAGGTGTGTTCTTGTCTATACCCAGACTTTGGTTTGAGTCTTTTGAACAACTTAAGTAGAAAGTCAACACACCTGAACCACCCTAGCTAGTTACTGTTCTAATAAAGTCATCAGAATAACACAATTACAGATACAATCTTTATATTATTTACATGTTAAACTCAGTCAGATTCCCAATGTAGGGCTTGGAAATTAACCATGCTTCCATCTGACATTAAAACAAATATTCCTGCAATTTATGGAGTAAGAAATTTGAGGCAAGCTATAAGTCTCACGTAAAAAGGGACTGTAGATAGGATCGACTATCCTTTCCCCATGAACTGTATCCTAAATTCTAATGGACATTAAAGAGAATTGCCACATACATTGTATAGGAACACTTGAAACACTTTGCAGATTTCGAATAATAACTAACAAATTGCAGAATGTTGATAATTTGATAGCAATCCATTGTTTTCTTTGTTAGAAAGTCATTGTATCATTTAATTATACAATTTCAGGAATACTTAGAGTTTAATGTTGAAATAGACATGGTCAAGTATGCAATCATTAATATTTTCAAAGTGAAAAACCAGTTGTTTCCAATAGCATACACAATTCCACATGTTTGGCAGTTTTTAAGTGCTTATATGCAGTGTTCTTGTTGTTTTCTGGTCAAGTGTACAGTCAAAATAAAAGATGAAAATATACTAAATTTATGTCTGAGTATAGCATACGTGTATATGTAAACTTCTATGTGTACATGACAATATGTACTGCTATCTGTATAAATCAGTAAAGGATGACACTGTTTTATCATGTTAAATGTAAACGTTGTAGTTGGGGGTTCGGATTCGTAAAAGCCCTCTCATATTTGGGCCATTTTTATTGGCGCAAAATGTGTATAATCTGGGAAAATGTCTGGCTACATTTTATTCAATTATTGTGAAGCTTCAGATTTATGGAGAAACATATAAAAATATTGTTGAATTTATCACAAATAAAAATCTATGAATAATCCTTCAAAATATTCATTTGTTCCCAAATATAACTGGACTTGCCCACCCCCAAAGCATTTATATTTAAACATGTACACACTCAGATACAGAATACATACTGTATATAATATATATGACAATGTTTAGTATGCACTTATTTTGTTTGGATTTACCATTTATAGTGTAGCAGTTTGTGTAAAGTGCACTGTGATTATAAAAAGATTCAAAGCACAGTACAGTCACACTTTTGTTAATCTTGCACTAAAAGCGTGTTTACGTATCTAGCAATTGTATGTTTACTTTCTTGACTTTTCAGATATTTGAAACAAATAGCTATGAAAAAATTATATAAACTAATCTGTTTTTTTTTTTGAGTGGATAATGACACTACATTTTTAAAAGACAGGGTTTTTAAAGAAAACCATTAAACATCCATTCCAACACTAACATGTTTACCATATCTAAAGATCTGAATGTCATATTGCATTTTTCATAACTCACTAGCAATGTCAGGTATGTGCCTGAATATTTGTGCAAATAAGCATTAGATAACAGATTTCTCTATTCATGTATTCCTAGGCATTTCTATATACATAATAATATAAACACTGATGTTTTAATGTCTCTTAATTTTTGTACTTGATTTTTTTTAGGTAATATGTAATTATATATGTACTTTGATACTACTGAAGTAACCAGATGTTGTTTGAAAACAAATTGATTTATCTCTAGTGCATTGACAATATTTTATGATATTTTGTGCTTATTTATTTGTGCTCCCGTGTAATTATAATAAAAGCAATAGTTTAAATTAAATGGCTGTCATTTCTCGCAATTATTCACTAAGAAGCAAGAGTAAAAGGCCAATAGAGTTGAATATAAGTTAAGTATATTCTATACATGTATTAGAATTTCAGTGTCATTTAATAACTTATATAATAAACATTCATTTTTAAAAAGATTTAAAGAAAAGCACGCCTTCTTTCAAGTTTTTAATTTGTGAGATCATATGAAACGTTGAAGCCTGCTACTGGTAAGTATCAGTGGCCTTAACTCTTTAGCCACTTGACACCTGCTGTCCTTAATGATACAGATTCTGTCCCAAGACAATAGAGGCATTTCAACATTTCATTTTATTTCATCGCCACCTAAAATCAGTCCAATTTAATGCCAGAACATTAAAGAATAAAATCCAACAACCCCTAGCTATACTTTAAGATAAGATATTTAGCGGGATGGTATTGAGTCATGTTTTCTAATGATCATCTTTCTAGAAATAACCTATAGGAAATAATGAGTCAGTGTTTGCTTTTGTCAGGATGTCAATAAATAATATGTTTCTAAGTATCTGGAACATGATTTGGGGCTCAGTGATTTTATAGATAGATAGATAGATAGATAGATAGATAGATAGATAGATATATTAGTATATATTATCCTTTAATGGTCATACAATTAATGTAAATTTCCATGTTCTTTTTTCAAGATTTATTCATTGTATATGTTTAGAAATTTTCCCCGAATGTATGTATGTGAAACACTTGATTGCCTATTGCCTATGGGGTGAAAAGTATACATTGGATGCCCTGGAACTGGAATTACAGATGTTTGTGAATAGCCATGTGGGTCCTTTGTAAGAACAACAAGCACTCTTACTTTTTTGAGTTTTTCTCCATTTTCCCACTGCCATTTCTTAAAAGGAATCTAATTTATTGCCACTGTTTAACTCAGACACTCTAGGTATTAAACGGTTCAGTGTAATACTCCACCTCTTGGTGTAATAAGAAATGACCATTTAACACCTTAAAGCCCCCATCACCCCTCCAGCCTTGCATCCATCCTAGTCTATGATAAGTTCCCCATATTTTAAATCAATGAAGTCATTCATCATCTTAAGTACTTTTTAAATCAGTATTTCTTGCTTTGTTAAATCAGACCTTATTAAAATTATGTTAAGAGCAATAGGTGAGTGATCAGTAAACAATTCCCATTCTCTTCTGGTGATGTGTAGTCTAGACATATTTACTAACATGCAGGTGTATGCCCAAATGTGACAGAAAAGGGTATTAGAATGAGAAAATTTCAAGGAAACAGTGTAAAATCAAATTATATGGTTTAGAAAAAATGATTTTCAGACTTTCCTGTGCAGAAAATAAAGACACTTGCCTTAGTTAGGTTTTCTATTACTATCGGGTATCTAATTTTTATTACCAAAAGCAACTTGAGAAAGAGAGGGTCAGCTCACAGAAGAAGAGCCTCAGGTCACAATGCATCAACAAAAAAAGTCAGGGTAGGAACTCAAGGCAGAAATATAGAGGCAGGAACTGAAGCAAGGGACACAGAGGAATGCTATTTACTTACTGGTTTATTCCTTTGGCTTGCTCAACTTGTATTCTTATGCAGCCTAATACGACCTGACCCAAGGTGATACAACTCACAATGGACTGAGCTACACAAGATCAATCACTAAGAAAATGCCCACAGGTTTGTCTACAGAACAATCTTTTTTTAAAAAATTTATTTATATCAAACTCTGCCCCCTTCAGCCCCCCATCATTGAGACATCTTCTAAACACACAACACACACACACACACACACACACACACACACACACACACACCCCCCACACACTATCTAATAGTAACTTTTCATTTCTTGTTCATATCCAGGATTTCATATTAATAACAATATGTCGGGGCTGGAGATATGGCTCAGTGGTTAAGAGCACTGACTGTTCTTCCAGAGGTCCTGAGTTCAATTCCCAGCCACCACATGAGATCTTATCTGTAATGAGATCTGATGCCCTCGGCTGGTGTATCTGAAGACAGCTACAGTATATTCATATACATAAAAATAAATCTTTAAAAAAATAACAATATATCAATATAAAGCATATTCCAAACTTTAAAAAAAAACCCACTCTTTAAAAATCCAAACATTCTAATAATTCAGTCTCTTTAAAACACCTAAAATCTCACTAAAATATCCAAAGTCTCTCAACTGTGGGCATCTGTAAAATCAAAAGACAAAGAACAAGCTGATTATTTCTTAATCAATGGAAGAAGCAGGGCACAGTCACAATCAAATCAGAGCAAATCCAAATTCCAACAATGTAATATCATTGTCATAGTTCTAAGACCCACTCAGAATCCTTGATAAAATATTTAGATAGTTGCTATCCTCCATGGTCATCCCATGGTTCTGTCATCTCACAAATGCTGGTGCCTTTGTGAGGCACTGGGGTCCTGGCTTCTCCCAGTGCCAAGCCTCAGATGCTCTCCATGATAATGTCATGCCTTCAAATCCATGACCACTGGGTGATTCTAACATATTGCCAAGTTCAGCTGATAGTACAAGGTACAGCCTTGGTCCTTTGGATTATAGCTTCTGTGTGCTGATCCCAAGGAAACACTTCCTATAATATTTTTCTTCAATGACTCTGGTTGCTTTTAATCACAATTGTTTCTTTAGACCTAGTTGACCAGTATCAGTTGTCCCAGTAAAGCAAAATTTTTACTCCAATAGTTCTGATCTCTTATTAATCAGAGCCAGTTCTTCAGCCCCAGATAACCAGAACTACAGATTGTTATTTATAAATATTTAATGGACTCAACAGATTCTTTAAGGGACTTTCAATTTTCTTTTGAAGTATCAGAAGCCAATCTTCCATTGTTGTGACTTCCATCAGCATTTTCTTCTACGTTCCTATAGTAAGAGATCGTTAAATTCTCAACACTCAATGGCTGTTCTAGAGCTAAGTGGCAATGTCCTGTCTTTTTTTCCTTTTCTTTTTTATTACTTTTAACTTTTTACAGTCCAGCCACTCTTCCACTCCCCATCCACCCTCGCACAATTCCTCATCCCAGTCCTCCTCCCTCAGTCTCCAAAAGGATGTCTCTGCACTCCTTGGGGGCCTCAAGCCTCTCAAAAGTTAGATGCATCTTCTCCCACTGAGACCAGATCAGGCAGTCCTTTGCTATATATGTGTTGGTGGTGGTGGTGGTGGGGGGAGTTCAGATCAGCTTGTGTATACTGCCTGGTTGGCTGCTCAGTGTCAGAGATCTCAAGGATCAGGTTAGTTGAGACTGCTGGTCTTCAGATGGGGTCGCCCTCCTCCTGAGCTTCTTCCTGCCTTTCCCTAATTCAACCACAGGAGTCTGTAACTTTAGTCCAATGGCTGGATGTAAGTATCTACACCTGTGTCAGTCAACTTCTTATTAGGTCTCTCAGAGGACAGCCATGCTAGGCTTTTGTCTGTAAGCACACCATAGCATCAACTATGTCCTGTCTTAATCCCTGCTCTCAAATGACCAGGTCTGTCACAATAATACCCTAGTTCTGGTAACAATTTCTGTCTTAGTTAAGGTTTCTAATTCTGTGACGAAGACCATAATCAAAAGCTTACAAATCTCAGGGCACACTTAGGGCGTCACTGAAGTATGTGAGAAAAAGAACTCAGAGCATGAATGCAGGAACTAAAGCAGAACTCATGGAGGAAAACTACCAACAAGTGTGCTCCCCTTGGCTTGCTTAGCCTGCTTTCTTATATAACCTAAGACTACCTGCAATGGTTGTGCCTTCCCTCATCAATCACTAATACAAGAAAATGCTCTATATGGCCCTATAGGCTGATCGTATAGAAACGTTTTCTGCATCATCTTTCTCTCTTAGCTGATCATTCTAGCTTGTGTCAAATTGACTAGAACAAGACAACACTCATTCTCATGAAAGTCAGGTGCCAAGAATAAGAGGTTGCAGAATCCTCAGCTATAAATGCAGCCCCTATAAGACATCATATATCCCCCCTCAAGGTGTCAGGGATTACTGAGGAAGAGAAAATAGTCAGATCGTGAAAGTAAGAATAGACAGTTGGGTGACTCCAAAGAAACAGTCTTTTCAACACAAAGGGGGGCAGTTGTACACATGAACTCACAATAGATATGAAAGTATGAGCAAGGCCTGTGCAAGCTTAAACCACACAAAGTTCCAGCATGGAGAGGGGAGGGGAGCACAAACCCCACTCCCAATGGAGGAGCCATTGGCAAATGTTAGCTGCTAGGAGAGGGAGAGCCAGGTTTCTTTAAATGTGTTGCCATTGGTAGGTCAACAATTCTCCAGTGAATGGTCACACATACAAGAATATATGGGTGCCACAAATAAGACTTGGTGGGGGAAATAAAAGAGACTACAAAGTTGGGTGGGCAGGGAAAAAGAGCTTAATCTGGAATATAATTGGGGCTTGAATATGATCAAAGTACACCATAGAAAGATTTCAAAGAACTCATAAAACTGAAGAAAAAGATTTTAAAGGAGGCATCCTGAGGTAAGTACATAGATGACTTAAAATAAAATCCCACAGGTGATTCTAACATGTTTGAAAATAAGAGCAGAGATTCCGAAACTTCATTGCCCACACTCATTACAATGAGATCTTCTTAGCAGGGGCATTGGAATTGCACAGCTTGAGGTTTGACACCTCTTCCTGGATCCTAGAACACAAACAAGGTGATTCTTTAGTCCACAGACAACTCTTTTGAGCAGCCACAACTAGGCGTCTGGCTTCTCTGCTTATGTTTAGGAAGACACTGGCTTCCAATATCTACTGCAGAGGAGCAATATCCAGAGAGAAGCTGAGAAACGGGTAATGAATGCATCTGGATCCTGGGGTGTTTTAGAGATTCAAATCCTAGCTCTGTCCCCAGGTTTCCTTAGATTGAGAAACATGAACCAGTTTCAACCAACTATGATAATGTTTTAAGCTGTGAAAACACAAAACATCCACTTTGGCAGATTTGCATTTCAAGCCTTGATTCTGGGTCCCACCATCAGAGACTCTGAATTTATCCTGGGCTTGGTATCCGGACCAGAAAAATTTTCTTCTTTCTTCTTCTCTATTTTTATTTCTAATCCCACAGTTTTTCATGGGACTATAATATATAGGCGGGATTGAAAAAGCCAATCATAGAATCACTCTATACCATATGTAGTAAATTACATGATTTCTTCTAGAAATAATACCTCAGTCTACAGAGCGGAGTGGAAAAACCATCCTTTCATATTTCTCTTCACCCGAACTACTCACAGAACTTCATACCAGAGAGTGCTATTGAAAAAACGACTATTATTAAATTAAGTTCTTGTGATTGGCCATTTGAGATTACCTGTGTTTCATAAGAGCACATTTACATTTAAAAGTATTATAAATATTACTTAGCAATTAGTATCTAATAATCTTAACACTAATAACAGGATTAGAATTTTGCCAGGTTGCCACAATTAGAGTTGATGTGCACTTCTCAATAGCTGCTATTTCTTTCTCCAGTATCATACTTGAATCTCCTCCCCGATGTAATATGTCTTATAATTGTTTCTTATGGGGAGTTTGTCTTGCACATTATATGGTAAGTTCCAGAAATGAAAGATGGGATTGTGTGTTTTAAATCTTACATTATCAAAAGTCCTAAGCCAATTACTTTGCATATAAATATCCTACCAACTGCCTATTAATCTAAGGGATACTTATCAAAATTCACCTATGTACTAAACTAAACAAAATCAGCCTGCTTATAAAATTTACATTCCAATTGATTTACTTATTGCTTGAGGTTACAGCGTCTAGCTCTCCCTTCATTATATAAAACAGATTCTATGTGAGACCTTTATGACACTTTCTGATTTATAGCTCAAGATTAGTGTATGTATGTATATATCATCTAAGAAATTATTTTTCTATGTCTACTACTATATATTTACTGAATCCCTACAAAGTTATCAAAATTAATCAGAATAGTTTGATTGATGCATAAAATTCAACAAAGAAAGATATATTAGAAATCTGTAAGAGATTTATCAAATGAAAAATAGATAAATGTAAGATTAAACCAACTAGGAATAATTATTACTTTACAAAGTGAATTCTCTTAATGACTAGTTATGCTTATAATTCATGGAAGGTGACAATGATGGTTTAAGAACCTTAGCAAGAGATAGACACCTTTCTCTACCTAGAGTTTACAAAATAGGTATGATTCATGTGGAGGTACAAATTCGTATTACCAAGTCAATCTACATTATTCAAATATTAGGAATCATGAAGTGTGATAAACAAACCAAGATGTGGCAGAATTAACCAGTGTTCAACTATCTGTGAGAATTAATAGCCCTTCCACAAGAAGTTTCCTTTGCCAACTGTCCTCATCTCAGGAATTTGGCAGAGATACAGAAAGGTGATAATGTCCTTTGTTGTCCTTGGTAAAAACCTACATTTCCTCTTATGATAAAAAGAGTCTGAAGATTGGGCTACAGATCATTAGGAAAAATCTAGAAGTCCTTAGACATAGTTAATTATAAATTTCTAAATGATTTCCATGCCTGGGGACTCTATAGACTTTTTTCTATGACTTTACTTCAATTGTTTGAGTTACTATAAATTACTCTTTAATTGTCATGTCCTATGGTACTCCTTTCATTATACAAGTTTGATAGTATCCTGTTTTGTTACAGAAACCAGGAAACTTGGTATTATTTTTTGTGGTGACAGGGATACGTTCCTTTGGTGCATGGGGAAGAGTAGTCCATATTGACTTATAATTTGCTGTAATCTTCCTGCTGTAATCCCCTAAATGCTAGTATTATGGACATAGGCCATTATGCCTAGTTCAAATCTATTTTTCACATACAGGTGTCCCCAAGGCACAGATTTCATCAGTATTCTCTAAAGATCTCAGAATTTGAATGGTGCACCAGACAAAAAGGGGGTTCCAATTTTCAAACACTGGGACAGGCAGCATGCTAGCACCAGTGGTCCATGAGAGGATCTAAGGTGCTCTGCAACATAGAAATGTGCATGATGATAAGAGATATCCAAGCAAAGGCAAGCATGCAGGAAAATTGTGAAATCAGAATGAGATTTGGACCATGCAATTTTAAGGTAATTGCCATCATCTCAGAAATAGCAATACAAACTCTTCAAAACAACTTTTCCTTATTTTTAATTAAACGTGTGGCCATCTTTCAAATTAATATTAGGTTTTCAGAAAATAAAACATTGTAGAAGCTAGTTAAAGAGGAACATAAAATGAAGACAATCGACTCTAAGAAGCAAGGTAGTATACCAGAAATGAAAGCAAAAATTAGCCTTGATATTCTTTGAAATTCTTCATAGAGGTTTCTTTTTGCTTTAAAAATGTACTGGTCATTTAATGTAAACAGGTGAAAAGAGGCATGAAAAGTGACTTGTCAGCTATTCAAAGACATGGGGAATTTTTCAGATGATTGTATGGGCTGTAAAGACCCTGGAATATAAGAGACTCAATGTACTGAAGTATTGTAGTTGTCAGCAAAGTGTAAAGATGATGTCATGAATAGAGACATGGTCTGCATTATATAAATGCTATGAAAAACTTATAACTGTTGTCTCCAAAAATCAAAACTTACATATATAGTTTAAGGGAGCGTGGTCTTGGAAAGGAGAGACAGCTTAGCAGGTAAGAGCACTGGCTGCTCTTCCAGAAGATCCTGATTGAATTTTAATGCTTGTAGGACAGCTTATAACCCTATGTAACTCCAGTTTCAAGGCTCCAATACCTCTAATGGCCTCTGTGGACACCAGGCACGCATATGGTACACAGGCATACAAACCGAAGAAAAAGTCAGTCATACAGATAAAATCATAAAATAATTTCATTTTAAATAAGTGTTTGATTCTACTAAATAGAACAGTTTTGGCCCTCACTACTGATCAATATACCTGAACAGAAAAATCCATAACTAAATATTTCCTGAAAATTAATATGGAGGAAATGAGACAAAGCAGGTAAGTAAAAAGGAAGAAACAAATTTGTAATGAATTATAGTTAAATTAATCAATCATCAGAACTGAACATAGCTATTGAAACTAAACCTCATGCTATACCCATAGGAAACTAAGATACTGAAGAGACACCTGCAGTTCTTTCAAAGCTCTCTCTCTCTCTCTCTCTCTCTCTCTCTCTCTCTCTCTCTCTCTCTCTCTTTCTGTGTGCATGTATGTGCATTTGTGTGTGTGTCCTTGTGTACATGCAATAGCTTGTCGGTTTAGAACAATGCCTTTGTTGGCTCTGATTTACCTTCTAGGTAACTTCTCTTTTTTGGTGCCGTTGGAATGGCTGTGAGATCATTTGGATCTGGCTATATTGGTTGGATACATCTCTGTTTTAAAATGATGAAGTATTTTCTTGTCACTCATACAATTCATAATTCTATATATGCTTGTTTCTTAAAAATCTTTTCTCAATTCATATAACCATCAGTTCTTAACACATATGAAATTGGTAATGTTTTTTATGAATATTCTTAGATATACAAAGGATGAAAACAGGCAAATTACCTAAAGCTGTAAACCTATGAAGTCAAAACAAGTTTCTGCTTCCAAAACACCATGGTGGACAGTTATAGGAAATATTTCCTGATCCCCAAAGCAATGTGAGCAACAGGCAATTGATAAGAGGAAAGTGGTGTTAAGCTCCAAACTCAGTAGAAAAGCAACGTTATACCTCAAGGACAGATAATCATCTCATTTGACTTCATAGCCCACATCCTTAGTGCCCAGATGCATAATGTAGGAATACATATCCACCTGCACTCTGTAGGAATACATGTCCACCTGAGCTGTCACACTCAAGACTTTGCAGGCTATCACCAACTTGCAACATGAGTGTTAGGAAGGACTTTCAAACCATAGCAAGTACCTTCTAAATTTTTTGAAGCATATCTTCATTTTATAAACTGCTAAGTAGTATAATGCCGTTAACGTAAAGTGTGAAATGAATTCCCTTCTGTAGTGTTTCTCTATACATTAGGGACATGGAGAGAGATATCTTCATATCCTCTCTCACTTTGGTTTGAGGAGAGGAGAGACATGTAAATTCTAGTCTGGGACAGAAATATTTGCTCACATACCTTTCATGACTGCATTGAACAAGCCTTCTGATGTGCTACATAACAGCAGATATTTGGCTTTAAAATGTATCGTCATCTCATATCTTGTAACATATAAGAATGGTTGTAAACAAAATATTGTGTATACACGTGGAAGGAGTAATGATATAATATATACAGAAAATACAGAAACGTGAACAGATGGGCCCCCTTGTCCACAGGGTGAGGTGGGCTGCACTGAGCAGCAGATCTTAACACAGGCTCACCTTGTGTCATTCACTCCATTCTCTTCTCAATCCTGTTGTCTTCCAGTTTTAGTCATCAAGGTACCAAACTTGACACTTTCTTGAACTCCTTTTCTAGTCTTTGATATTTATCATTGAGGATGGTGTAGGTTTCTAGTATGAACAAACTGATTACAGATTCACTTCTTGTAACTTTTTAAATGAAGATCAATGAACAGCCATTCTAAACAAACAAACAAACAAACAAACAAACAAACAAACCATCTTCACCTATTAGAAACTTGAAGACCATAATTTAAACATGTACATTCTTTCTACATCGTTATAGGTTCAGATTTTCCCAGAGTACACACAAGCAGGCAGAATTATGGATATCAAGTTTTTAAATTACATTTATTTAAATTTTAATTGATGTTTTTATCATCTATCTATCTATCTATCTATCTATCTATCTATCTATCTATCTATCTATTGTGGGAATGGGAAGTGTCCATAGCATATATGTAGAAGCCCTAGGACAACTTGAAGAAAGGGTCCTCACATTCCATCTTATTTGTTTTAGGTATCATACTAAGTTGGAAATGCATGTTGTGTAAGCATCTTTACCCACTAAGCCAACTGACCAGCAACAGATCTTCTTAGAGATAGACAAATGTGAAGCAAAGGGATAAAAGCAAAGGTAGGACAAAGACTTATGATGATGTGGGTCAAGGAGGTCTGATGAAGTCAGGAAAGGGACATCAGAGAGCTAATAGTGTGGTGTCTTTCTTTACTCAGCAGCAGACATGGAATCAGCTCCTTAGGGTGGAGTCCTGGAGGTCCCCACACTGCCTCTCATGTTACTGTCCAGTTGTCTCTATGGAAGGAGCCCCAGAGGCATCTTGTTGTATCTACAGTACACAGTAATCTAAGGTTTTAATACCCAACAAAGTTCTGTATTAAACTGGCTGACTCTGTACTCTTTTATGGATGTGTGAAAATCAGTGAAATGGAATTGAGATGAACAATACAAGCAGCTTGCCTGACAGGTTTCCTAATATGCCACTGAAGCCTCATCATAAAGATCAGATCACTGTGAAAAAAAGAGAAGGAGCAAGAGTATAGAATAGAAGACATCAAAGAGAAGTAAAATATATCTATAAATGATAACAGGAAGAAACTAGCATTTAAAAAAACATAAAGAAAACCCCAATTATGTTACAGAATTTTATAGAAAAGTTAGCTAATGATAGACTCTGTCTCATTTTAAAATTATTGCTGAGTGGTAAAGAGCTCTTCAGTACACCCAAGCACCCGATTTCATTGTCTGGAAGTTGGATAGGTTTTACTAAGAAAGGAAATAAAAACCAACAATACTGCAGATGGCAAGGAAAGGGATAGACTCAGAAAAATTGCTTGTATCCTAAATATGTAAAGACCTAAATAAACCTAACATGTAAAGACAAGAAGCAACAAACAAACACAAAACCAAACCAACCAACCAACCAACCAAACAAACAAACAAAAAACTCAAGCCAGATGTGCTGTTGCTCGCTTGTAATTTCAGTACTCAGTAGGTGGAGGATGGAAGATTATATCAACATCAGGAAGTCCAAGGTCTTCCTCAGCTACTTAGAAAAATTGTAGTCTGGATTACACAAGACTGTTTCTCAAAAATGAAATCAAGGGCCTATAAAGATAGCTCAGTGGTTAAGAGTGCTTCCAATTTTCTAAAGGACCTGAGTCTGATTCCCAGCTCCTATGTAGAAGCTCAAAAATATTTATAACTCTAGTACTAGAGGTTTAACATCCCTTTCTGACCACCACAAGTACAGACATATAAACAGGCAAACACTCATATATATATAAAAAATAAAATCAGTATGAAAATTCAAAAAAATTAAAACATACGCAAGGAATAGATCATCAGGAAATTCATAGTAGATGCAAATAGAGAAACATATAAAGTAAGTCAACAATAAAAAATACATGCCACATGCAGATATTGTAGCTCATTAGATACATCAAAATTTAAATGACTGATAGGCATATCAAATAATGGTCAGACAGGGTTAATATCCATTCCCATGATTATTTCAAATAAACCACATGGATAAAATCTTTCAGAAGGCAGTTCTGGAGGTACCCATAAAAACTGTCACTACACACATGTGTAAGTCAGTTTGCTGCCACTACTTGGCATGTGTGAACATTTGGGTGTGATTTATGCAAATGGTTGGATTAAAATTATATAAAAACTGATCAGTATGTGCCACAGTGATATAAGACCCCAAAATGTTAGTAGATTAAAGCAGAAGGGGATTTGTTGTCATTTGCATATAGCCTTTCTCAGGTTACTTGGGGGTCTTCTTTGTGTTCCATCTTGGATACAGGTACATATACTAGTCTGGACCCTTTTACTGTAACTGTAAGGAAGAGGGGCTCAGGTATATAGAGAGCTCTGAGAGATTCCACCATAGGATTCATGCCTCTTCATTTATATTTTCTGCACATGAGTGAGTATGTGCACTCGAGAGTACTGAAAACTAACTCCTTGTGCCTTTATGAAATGTGAGAGATATAGGAAAGCAAGGTAGATTATGTTTTATTATTCACTATTTTATACTTATCTGATTCTACAGTATTTTAAATGTCCATTGCTACTTTGAAAAGATGTGTATATGAACATGTGTATCTATGCTAGTGGATACTGTTTTAAATGGTAAAGCTAACTGATAATGAGATGGTGGAATTCTGTGTGTTGAGGGTGGAAGTGAGGTACTTAGACTTAATATGTCATTATATACTAGTTAAAATGTAACCATACAGATTCATCAATACATTTTTTTAAAGATACCAGATTTGTTTTTTAATCATCCTATTTCTTCAGATGGGGAAGATTGTTATAAAAAAGTAATCTGAATCAATGTATTTTGTAACTATATTTTGCATGTCCAACCTTGTGTGTAGTCACTAATGATATTTTATAATGGGACAAGAAATGTTAGTCCTATAAGATCAAAACATATTTTGTTCTCGTTTCTTCCCTGCTGCCTTTCAGGTTTTATGTCAGGAGAAACACTTTAGAAAAACAATGTTGATCTGTTTCCCTTTTGTTAGTGAATACACAGACACACAAGCACATGTTCAGGCACACAAATGTGCAGTTAACTCAATATAAAATGCCCTCTATCCATCTTATGCTGCTATAAGAGGCATCAGTGGCTAGCTATATATAGCTGCAGGCAGCTGAGAGCTCCAAGAACATACGTATGCTATTAGCAGGTCAGATGTAACTAACCAAAGTCTGTACATTTAATTTATACTTACAAATAGCTGCTCTCAAGGAAACCAAAGTACAGTTCTGCTTTCAGATCTGAAGTTTGTGGGAGGCTGGACTCTCAGTCTTTTAAATATATTCAAGACCTCCTTGCATACAAGGTCACTAGAGTGGGAAGAGGGACATGGGTGTTCACTGATGGGTGTCAGGTCAGATGACAGCTCTACAAAGCCCAGGTTTCTGACACCAATTGAAGGCAGAAGTCATCCTCATGCTAGCATATGCTCTACAGATCCTCATCTCTGCGATTTTCTGGCAGGATTGCTCATGCACTGACTATCATCCTCATCACCTTAGAACATTTCCATATCCATCCTACTATCCTAATATGCTTCGAGGTTGATTAAGATAGGCCTAGCTTGTGCCCTCCTTGTGGCTAGCTCTGGGTTTTAGTTTCTAATTACAATGTACAGAAAGAAACACTTCCTTATAGAATGTGTCCATTATTCAGTTAAACTTGATATTAAGTTAGCACAGCTAGATTTACAGACACACAAAGTTGCCCTATCCACAGCAAAGTGTTTGAAAGTAGATTACAGACAACACAATCTTTTGCCTGTCAAAGTTTAGAAGGTGGCAGTGGTTACTGGGGGACAGCAATAGAGGAGAGTGTATTAGTTTCAGAGAACTTATAAGCTATGCTATAGTGAGCCAATCATACTGTTATCACTATAATGGATTTGGGAATTGCCATATAATAGAAAAAATGTTTTTAGTGAAAATATACTGTTGATCTAAAATAGTTGTTGGGTTCTTAGTTCACTAATAACAGCAGACAGATAAATGCCAATATACATTACATATTTTAAATACTCATTGTATTTAACACAAAAGTAACTAATAGACTCTTCAGTTCTGTAGTTATTTTCAGTCATAGGCACTTAGCTACAGGTAGTGCCTTTGAGAACATATTTTTCTAGCCTGGTGTCATTCCTATTTACTTTGGTCACAGATTATGTCTTTGAGCTCCCATGCTACTACTTTCTCCTGCATTGAAAATGAGAATACAATTGGTTAGGACAAAACAGGTTCAGAAGAAGTTGTTCAAATCATTAAGGATTGTTGTTCATCTCTAGTAAAATACATCTTCTACATCTCCTAAACGTTACATTCTTGATTATGGTGATAGAAACCGATAGAGTTGCCTCCAGTTTAAGGAATTTGGAAACTGGAAAGGATTTTATGGAATGTGTATGGGAAACCCTAAACTAGAACAATAGCCACATGAAATATAATATACATGCCTAAGACCAGAAGAATATCATGGAGATGTAAAGGTGAGGGCAATTATTTCTTTGACAAGAGAAAAATGAACGTGAAAGAAATGTGATGAATGTGTGTAAAGCAGAGGTGGGAATAATGAAACCTTAACTGTTGGAAATACAGAAAGGTCAACAGATGTTGTATACATCTTATGAATCAGGGGCTAGAGGTTTACGCACATGATAGAAATGCCTAACAAAAAATTAAGGGCAACAGTATGGATTATCAACTATTTTGACCAACAATAGTGAAAAACATCAAGCTAAACTACCACACTGCCTTTCTTGTGAATAGACACTGTATTGTTCTCACTAAAGAGATTAAAATAGACAGTGTGGAGAGTTGGCTGAGTGGGTGAAAAACTTGCCACAGAAGTTTGAAGACTTGCATTTGGAGCTGCAGAACCTAAAGAAAGCCAGACAGGACCACATATCTATAACTCCAATGCTCCTACAGGTATTTTGGACACAGAAAGGAGAATTCCAAGGAACTAACAGAGTATATGTAATGGCAAAGAACACACAAGGCATAAAATGAGAAAAACATTCAATATTACCCTCTTATCTTTACACACATACATGATACACATGCATTCATATATGCATACATTCATAGCACACACACACACACACACACACACACACACACACACACACACACACACAGAGACACTAAAGTAAAAGGATGCCTTTCGGAACTTCTTATCCTAGGCTACTTGATCTCTATTTTATCCTCCACTCTTCCCCCAGAATTCTAACCAAATTCTCCCTTCTGCATAACGGCCTTCAACAATTCTCTATTTTCTGAGGAGAAAGCACTGTTCCTTAGCCAAGCAATACCTTCATTCTCACTTGTTTCCTTCAACCACTGAGTGAGCAAGTCATGCTAACCTTTTGCTCCTATTCAGATAAACTTTTTAGATGATCCATTCCTTTGTAGAAATTAGGGAGAATCAGATTTCAGTATGTGTAGAATTAAGAGTGCATGAATAAAAAATTATAAAACTGCAAAAATGTCATTGCTTGGGTGCTGGAGAGATGGCTCAGATGTTAAGAATACTTAACTGCTCTTACTTAAAACCTGGATTCAGTTCCCAGCACCCACATGGTGGCTTATAATTGTCTTTAACCCAAGTTTCAGATGACCTGATCTTCTCTTACCTCCTGAGGTACCAGGCATGCATTTGGTACACATACATGCATTAAGAGAAAACATAACAAAACAAAAACACTCCTCCACATGAAATGAAATAAATTAATCTAAATATATTTTTGCTTAATTTCTGAAAGATAATTTTTTACCCTTAATAAATCTAACAAAATGATAATCTATGAACTCAGTATAGTGAGATGATTTTTAAAAATGAATTGTTTCATGAATATTTGGAGGTCTGATTAGACTGTATGTTGACTCTGAGTGGTTCCTAAATATATATTTGTGAAATTAGTTAGTTCAGGAAAACAAATAGATGACCAAATTATTAGGTTAAGCATCCTAAGTCAGAAATGCTTATTAATCACACTTAATTAAATTAAAATGCCAGTTGTGCTTGTTTTCCCAATCAAGAGCTAAAAATAATAAAATCCTTAATACACTTAAATGTCTATGAATTCTTAGAATGAGTGATATTAAAATGCAAAATTGAAGCAAAAATATATACTCATTGATTTATCTATCATAACTTACTATGCAAAATCTTTTTGTTCTGTTACTCTGTTAAAGATAGATTTTCACCCTCAAACATCAGTCTTCCTTTAGTCTTCATTTGTTCTTACCATGTTAATGATACATAGAAACCTGAGTGTCCTGAAGGTGTCAGGGGCCTTATTCTCCCTATGTCTGAATATGAGTGCCACACTGGTAGATCACTGGAAAACAGAGTGGGCTAGGTTCTGAGCAGATTAAATTAGATACACAATTAATGTGGATGGTGAATTCAACAACAACAGATGAACACAGGGAAAAACACTATGGGAAGTCCTTACTGCATAAAAGACAGTTAAAGAAAACAATCAATAAAATGTTTGGGTGAAAACCCATGATCAGCTTGGATAATTGGACCAAAGCTTGGTGGATATGAACAAGATTCTAGGTTTTCTTCATTTCTTCTTTCCCTTGTAACAATATAATCATTTGAGGGGAGATTCACCTAAGAGTAGAGTAGTGCATATGTTTATTTCAGATGGAGATGGAGTGTATTAGGAATGTATGTGATGGTTTGGCTTGATGATAAATAGCTTGTACTGGAGGTGATCAACTGAGTTCATCTGATTTCAATTACAGGGTTTATGTCTCCCATTTATTTATAAGAAGACACTATAAAATTTAATCGTCTTGAGTCAAAAGACTGTGATCAACCTAATATTTTTTTGGTATGCCATTCCTTAGATTTTAATCTCAATGGCTCAAGGTATAATTTTGTAACCAGACAAACAAAATTACGGCTGAAGAGAAGCTGACTAAATTAAATATAAAGAATGTACACAATGGGTGAATAAATTCATGAGATCTTAAGAAATTTAACATGAATTCCTTGTTTCTAAAGGGAGATGACACTTAAAATGAAAAGCTGGGAATAAGGAGTTCTTCACTCTAGCTTCCTTTGAACTTAATTGTCTTCTCTGACCCCACTCTCTTTTCTTTCTTTCATCTCTTTGGATTCTAGAGGAGTCAGTTCATCCTGAGTATCTTATTTAGGGAAATTAGAGAGTTGCTTCATTTAGGTCTCCACCCTTATTTCTGCATAACTTGAAGCTTCTCAGACTCCACATGTGAATGAACTTCTTGTAATAAAATATGCTGAATGCAAGATGTATGTTGGTTAGTACTAGTTGTCAACTTGACAGAATCCAGAGTCACCTTAGAGATGATTCTCTGTGCTTGCCTTTGGGAGGATTATTTTGATTACTAATTGATATGGGCAGACACATTTACTATAGCAAGACAATTCCACAGGCTTGGCTGCTGTGACTTCCTGTAGTGGTGGATTGGAACTTGACCCAAAAGAAATCCTTTCTCCCTTAAGTGACTTTTTGTCACTGCATTTTGTCGTCTGGACAAGAAAAGAAACTAAGATATAAGATAAGATAGAATCCTTTCTCTTTGACTTAATAATATCCTATTATATGTGTTTTTTAGTCAGAAAATAATAATATAGGTCACTAAGTTATTGTGATGTGATGTGTGTGTGTGTGTGTGTGTATTGTGTGTGTGTGTGAATATAAAAACAATTAATGAAAAAATAAGACTTGGATTTGAAGAAGAGCCGGAAGGAAATTATATGGGACGGTTTAGGGGATGAATAGATAAAGGGACATGATGTAGTAATATCACAATCCAGAAAAATAAAATAAATCATCAAAAAAGTATACCAGAATGATGATGATGGAGAATGAAAAAACAAACAAAACCCAAACATTTTTAAAAGCCAAACACAACCAAGGTTGATAATTCTAACATGTTATATGTTTGTAAAGAACACAGTTCTTTTGACATTCAATTTGGTTTTAAAGTTCTCGATTTTTAAATATTGTATGTGTAGAATGTGCATGTGGTGGGGGCACTCATGCCACAGTGTACAAGTCGTTGTGAGAGGATAATCGTGTGGAATTGGTCTTTTTTTTCCACCTTTACATGTTTTACATGGATTAAACTCAACTGAAGTCACAAGCTTGCATGATAAGTGTCATTACCCACTGAGTTTCTCTAGCTATATGTATCCTATGCTTTCTTGTTTGTTTTGATTTTTAATAATATCATTAAAAGTGTTCAATAAGATCATGACATTCTTTGGCTTAAAATTCACTCCTATAACCATAATACACAATGCATTTTAAAAAAAATAATAAATTCCTGTTTGTGTTGATAAAACATCATTATTGTTATTCTGTCATTCATCTCTTCTCAGTTGTGTTGGAGTTGCTATTCTCTTTCATTAATTGTTTTTGCCAAATTTCATTTGTTTGCGACTTTCAGGTATGAATGTGGAAGCACTTTTACTGTCTTTGTGTGTGTGCGTGTGTGTGTGTGTGTGTGTGTGTGTGTCTACCTTTATTTATTTATTTTTTAGGCTAGTTCCAAGTTTTTTTTTTAATTATTATTAGATCTTTTTAAATTTACATTTCAAATGTTATCCCCTTTCCAAGTTCTCCCCTTCTAGAATCCCTCTATCACATCCCCCTCTCCCTGCTTCTATGAGGGTGTTCTCTAACCTATCTACCCACTCCTGCCTCCCCACCCTGGCATTCCACTACTCTGGGGCATCGAGCCTTCTCAGGATCGAGAAACCTCTCCTCCCATTGATGTCTGATCGGGCCATCCTCTGCTAAATATAAGGCTGGAGTCATGGGTCCCTCCATGTGTACTCTTTGGTTAGTGGTTTAGTCCCTGGGAGCTCTGGAGGATCTGGTTGGTTGATATTGTTGTTCTTTCTATGGCGTTGAGAAACCTATCTCTTAGTCCTTCTCTTCTGCTTTAAGAGATGCTGTATACCTCCCTGTATATCCTCTGAGAGTTCACTCAGCAGTGATTCTCTTTATTTTATTTTCTGAGCCTTTGTGGGAGCAGGACTCCTGCCTGGCTTGCTCACAATTTTCTTTGCACAGACTCAGGAAAGCAGAAATTAGGGGGCTGGAGTGAAGATCACCTGTACCTTGAAACTTTGGCATCTTTTGGAAAAAACTTTAAAACTAACATTTGAGACAGCATAATTAATATCCATGTTTATTTTTCTCTGTTGTCAGATCACCAACAACATAATTTTTTCACAAATTTCCCCTTGATTCCAATATATTAAATTGACCATCTATTAATTTTGAGGGTATGGAAGAAATATAAACACAGTTCATTGTATCCAAGATAAGATAAAAGTAAAAATAATAATAAAAATGTATATGAATATGGATTAGTTTCTGATCACAGGTTCAAAATATCACACAAGTAAATCTCCACCCAACAACAAGACAGTTGACTGTTACTCATAGGGTTAGATTGAGCCATATTACTGTAAAGAACAATGTATAACAAAGGATGCTTCAATGCACACAATAAAATGTATTCTTATTCATTTTAAAATGCATAAATACCTCAATAGATATTCCATGATAAGACGGGAGCTCACAATATAAATTAACCAACATTAATCTTTGGTATCAACACTAAGGTTTATAAAACTATAAAAATTCTGCTACAAGGATTACTGGCTATTTGGATTTATAAATTGTCTGAATGGAAGCACCAACTATAGATACTTGAGAACAAACATCCTTAAGGTCTCTCTAGGTACCCCTCAAATTTTCATTTACAACTTATTTTTAGAATATCAAAAGATATGAATCACATTGCAGAAACTAGTGAAGGTGTGGCAGAGATTCTGTTTTGGGTTATGTTTGGCAGATAACCAAGTAGAACACAGGCATCTTAGGATGCTTTTATATGGGGCATGTGATTACAGTCATTGGAAAAACACTGGAAGTGTCTTCTTGCCAGAGCTGTCACTAGAAAATCTGCAGCATGGTAGGATTTCATAGGTCTGAGAAAATGTTCTCTTCTATTAGATTCTACCATTAACATATTTTTAAATCAATAAATGAAATATCTATTTTATACAAATGGGAAAGACATAGAAATGCATATACTTGTATCACTTCTTAATAGCAAACATTTATTGAATTTTTGATTAGATGTTAGGGTGTAACTGATAACCTATGTTTTTGCTATTCTAACACACTCCAATGCATGTTTATACTGAAGATTAAATTATAGAAAACTAGATAAATCAAACAAGATAAAATGTGAGATAAATATCCTTGTAGAACATAAGTAGAAATGGAAAAATGTGTAGAATTTGACATACAAAGCAGAGTGGAGAAACATAGGACATTTCTTTATATAATAAAATATGTTCTGTATAATATACATGATTAAATTACATTTATTAATTGAGTTGCATGAGTGGGTCTAGGTATTCCAACAATGGCCATGGTTGGAAAAAGAACACAATAACTTCTGATTCCAGGAAGATGGACATCTCAGCAGTTCCAAGATGTTCTTTTTTAAAAAATTTATTATTAGTTGGTTATTTTATTTATTATATTCCAAATGTTTTCCCCTTTCCCTGTATCTCCTCCGTAAACTTCCTTCCTGACTCCAAGCATTCTTTAGAACCTGGACATTCCTCTGAGAACCATTAGCATTGAATCCTCACTGAAAAGTTAGGGAAGATGGGATCTGAGGCCTGTGGATGATGACTGAGTCACTGACATACTCCGTCAAAAAGAGCTTCACACACACATATGTGCTTCCTTCCTGAGAAACTGCACCTATCTTTGTACTCTGCTTTTGTTCTGAATTCTTATTGTAATCAAGATTAAAAGGAGTATTAATCATGCCACCACATTTTGTTTTAGTTTCCTCAGTTCACTATTTCTAAACTCAGCCTCTAATACACTTAAATTTCAAAACATAAGCAGAATCCAGCCAGATTCTGTGCTAGAAGGTTACGCAAATGGCCTTCAGTCTAGTTCTGAATAGAATCCTTTCCCCAAGTGAAACTTAATGAACACAGTCTTTCCTGTACATATATCTAGCACTATTCTTGTCTTCATCATTCCCTCCAGAGTCACCCACCAAACTCTGCTCACATCCCAGAGGCTTCTGTGACTTAAAGTCCTAAACTCTTTCAAATTCCTCCTGGAGCCACTTTCAGGGCCTTTGAGCCAACAACAAGTTCAAGCTTTTCACAGTGATAACCCCACTTCTTGGTACCAGTTTCTACTGTTAGTAACTATTCCAATTGCTCTGACCATTTGGCTCATGGTTTCAGGCTCATAAATTATTTGTCAGGGTGGAGTAAGAGTAGATGCATTGCAAGAAAGCTTGTCTCTGGGATGTGGGACCAATCAAGCAGACTGAACCTATGGTATCCAGAGGTAGTATATCCTAAAGTGCCTGCCTTAGTGAATTACTTTCTTCTGCCAGGTCTCTGAATTAGTCTAGATTCTCTAAAGAAACAGAACTGGTGGATGAGAGAATGAATGTATATACCCCTATATAATATATAGTGTTTTAGAGGTTATGGTTCAACTCTTCCAACAATGGCTGTTTCCAATGGAGAGTCAAAGAATCCAGCAGTTGCTCTATCCCGAAAGCTGGGTATCTGAGCTAGTCTTTAATATATGCCAAAATCTCAATAAAGTAGGCCTAATACCACTGAAGGAATGAACTCATCAGTGAGAGATGAGAGCAACTATGTAAGCGCAAGTGTTTCCTTCTATATCCTTATATGGGCTGTCAGCATAGGATGTGGCCCAATTAAAGGTAGATCTTCCCACTCTAAAAGATCCCGTCATAGAGTAGGTTTTTCTACTTTAAATAATTCAATTAGGAAAACTGTTTCACAAGTGTATCCATCTACAGTAGATATAAATCAACCCCTCTATAAAATAGTTTGATATAGTTATGAGTATGTACTTAGTTCTCAGAATTAGCTTACTGTAACAGAACTAAAACTGCTAAGCCGCGTACAACTCAGTGTTTAATCAGTAGAGTGGCACTAACTTGTTTATTTTGTGTTTTTGACAGTATTTGACAACTTGAGAAAATGGACTGAAGGAGCAATCCTGAAACTGGAGAAACATGATGCAATAATTTACAACATGGCCAAAAAATCTTCCTTTGAGAAAGGATGAATTATCAAAATATTTAGGACATTAGCATACTTTACAGAGTACAGCCAAATTTCTTATTATTTTCATTAAGGAAATTCTGTATATACCGTGACAGAATCTTTTTGGGTTTCCCATGGTGTACATTAGAAACATTAGAGAAATATTTTTAGGAAGGCTTTAGGAAGTCCATAGTGATATTAAGGGGCTGCAGACACAGTAAGCTTTGGGATCACTCTGCTTTGGAGTCTGGAGAAAGATGCTGTTTGAATGTACCTGGTCAATCCACAATGATCTTGTATTGCAAGGTGAACTGTGGAATTGGGGGAAAGAGAAGGGAGGTAAGCTGACATCTGAGACAAAGATAAGAGAAACTATCAGAGACAGAGTGGAGGTAGCAAATGAAATTCTTCAGTATTTGTGTTTACTATAGGCACTCTCTGTGGGGCCTGAGAGTCTTATTCCTGTGGGGAGCAAGACTGGAGCAAGAGTAGGGTCAAGTCATGTCCAAACCCTGTAAATCTCATCCTGAGACTGGCTGGAGTAGGATTGTCCCCCTCTCCCTGCCCGAGGACTATATGTCGCAGATGGGGAAGCAGAGACTGAATGGCAACACCCTGCTCAAAATCTATTTTTTTTTAAATTTTGAGATTATAATTTAATTTGCTCTCTTCCAAACCTCCCGTAGGCTCCTCCTCACTGTCCTTCAAATTCATGGCCTTGTTCTTCATTAATTGTTTTTGTATTCATATGTATATACACACACTTACTTTATTCAATATAACATATTCAGTTCATATAATGTTACTTGTATATATGTTCTCAGGGGTGTTGGTCGTTTGACAAACAACTGTTGCACTCTTCCCTGGAGAGTACCACCTTTGCCACACTCATCTTTTCTGGGAGTCTATAGTTCCTTATGTTCCTTATTTGGCATGTTTGTTGCTGTTATCCTTGTTTGGAAAGTCTTGGTGAGACTTTATGGATGTAACTTCTGATATTTTTAGGTGGTTCAGTCTAGACTCTTATTTCTGAGTCCTCCATTAAGATATGAGCTCTTGCCTCCAGCATAGACAACTATGGATGAACTATATAGGTGTTATTTACCACATAGAATGTAGGTTGGTATAACGTCTAATATAAAGCCATTCAAACTGTGCTATGATATATCTATGAAAGTATCAAGGTTCATCTATCATATATGTAACAAACATATAAGTATAAATTATGCATATGTAGACATGTATGTGTACATGTGTGTATGTGTGTGCTTGTATATGTGTGTGTGTGTGTGTGTGTATCTTGGTCGCTCTGTGAATTCTTTCAAGAAAAGCTTACTTGTAATATTCTCACCAATTTAGATTCTCTCTTAATTTCTCATAAGGGAAACAACCGTTGGACTTCAAAGTCACAGAACACTTGTAAAATAATCTTAATCTTCTGATGAGCAGATAAAATAACCATTAGACCCAAGTTTGGCTCTGAATGCACCTGGAAAGGTGCATGGACTCCTACATACCTTGGCCTAATTATGTCTTTGTAGCAGATATAACTTTATTATTTTGAACACTGAAAGTTTTTCCAGTTGGGTCCTGCAACATTTCTAAGGAAATCATGTTTAAGATGCAATGAAATCTGAGTCGTGCCACTAATCTCAGCCAAACGTGTGTCATGATCTGGCTTATCATAGGCATAGTCTACTGTGATCCAATTCCTTTAATGTTTTAGTTGAGTTAGTCATGCATGGTGCTGAGTCTGCCAATAATGCCTCAGTGTTTAAATTTATTAACATAGAATGACAAACCCCTGGGATATGCTGGGTGTAATATAAAGCTGTTGATGCAATTCCAGAAATAGCTCTGTAATTATGAAAGGGAAGGGCTTCACATTGCTCAATAAAATCACCTTAAAGGTAAAATTTGAAGAGTGATTAATCACAGTCTCTTCAGGTTTAGACAATGTACCTCATCACACCACGCCAACCCACTCTGTTCTATTTCTTCCAACTTCAGCGTCCATGTCTTGCTCTGAGTATTTGACTGTAGACCAACTAGATGCAGGTGCCAATGATCCAAAGAGAATGTCTCTGCTGTGTCAGTTTTCCATCTCAGTCTCTTTCTGTATTATTCTGCCCCCTTGATCCAGCATTAGGTCCAATATCAGCTGTTTTCCTTGCTTAGAGCTGCTGTTCCACAGAAGGAAAGGATGTGTGGATCTCAGAAATAAGAAGAAAGTGGACAATGATCCAATTGTTGTTTTAGATCCTGGCTTTGATTGGAGTGGGCTCAATTAATGAGACCTTTATACAGTCAGAATCAACTTGAGACCCTAGGGTTCCTCTGCTTGGTAGAAGATAAACAAAGGCAGCCAGGAATGGTTACATAAGACATTGAGAAAAGATTGTGATTATATATTATAGCAATGAAAAATAAACAATGCATTTTTTTTTGTTTCAACAGAACTTATATGTGTATAAGAAAGACAAAGGCATGTGAGATGTACATATCTATGTATGTGTGCCTATGTTTCATCTATGTGGCATTTATCTATTGTCTAAAATCAACCTGGAAATGTAACAAACCTAATCCCCTGAGTCCTGTGGCCCTCAAGAGAGGTTGGCTCTCCACTAGAGTGCTTCTCACTATCTTGGGTTAGCATTTGTTGTTGCAGTGGGGACTGAATACTGGAATCCAATGGGTAGAGTTCAAGAATGTCTATAGACCTCCTATGAAAGGCAGGTGAGTTTCCACCACAAAGAACGCTCTGATTCTAATGTTATCAATGCTGAGATTGAGACATGCCCATGTAGACCTGCTCATTTTCAATCCCAGCAGTCTGCAGTTTAAACTTCAAGCATTTAACACAGAACTTTAGAAACCATTCCTCCATCACAGTGTAAAAGACTCAGGGTCTTGTCTTAAGTCAGTTCCTCTGTTACATCCCACCCCTGATTGCCCCCCATCTCATGGTTGACACGTCCATACCTCAGATGGCGAAAGGTCATACTATTGTATACCTAAGTCTACAATTTGAAAAAATGAAATATCTTATATTTAAGACAAAAATAAATCTTATTAACACTGATAAATAATTATTAAATAGTCCTGTGGTTAGAGTCATCATGGGCATATAACCTTTTTAAATAAATACTAAATGAGTTTTGACCCTAATTCTTTTCCTTTGCATTTCCTACTGGACATTTAAAAATGATTCATAGACCAGAAGCAGTAGCCTGTCATGAGTTGGATGGGATTTAGCCTGGATTCTTTACTCTGATTTTTGTACCTTTTTTTCTTAATTCCTAATTTTTTTCTTAATTCTTAATTTTCTTATTTCCCCATCTATATGTGCTACTATATTCTTTTGTTCTTCAAAACTTTTAAAAGCTGAGATTGATATTGAAAATTATAAAGTTTGTTCTTTGTTCTTTTTTAAAAAATTGAAGCTATCATAAAAATTGGTCCCTCTTAGAGGATCTGTAAAAGAGCAAACACTTCCTACATGCTCATCTGGTTATCTTCACACAGCCTATTACCTGCCCTTGACATGCAATGTTCCAACTCAGCAGAAATCCCTCCAAGTGACTCACAGAACAGCATAGGAGAGCATGAGTCACTCAAATATAGGAATAAACTTTAATCAGAGAAACTGATAAGACTTCTGTTTAAAAAAAAAGTAAAACAGCTTGCAGCTGGGCTACCCTCATAGATTTCTTCAGCAAATGTGAGGATATATTGCTTGTAGTTGCAGGCTAGTTTCTGTAATCAGAAACATCAGCTTCTGACATGTTACGGGTTTGAAGAAGGGTTAAAAATGTTATTTCAAAACAAGGAAGGGAGAGTGAGTCTAATTTTCTGAAAATCTTTACCTGTGTTTATTGGAAATAGGAGAATGATAAATTCAAACTATTTTGGGACTCTGAGTTAAGATTAGTAAGTCTCTCTCTCTCCTACACACACCACACATACACACACACACACACACACCACATATACAGAGAGAGAGAGAGAAAGGGAGAGAGAGAGAGGGGAGAGAGAGGAGAGAGAGAGAGAGAGGCATACACATGTACTAGAGTCCCCTACTCCCTTAATTCTCCCCTGGTTAAGGCCAAGTAAGGTATTTTTCTCTTACCTCCTCTTAAGCTATTGTGTGGTACAGAGTTGTTCTTTAAGAGATATCACTGAGCAATTAAATGTTGGGAGTAAGGGAGTAGGATATGTCTCTAAATGTAATTCCAAAGCTAGCTTTCTTTCTTTCTTTCTTTCTTTTTCTTTCTTTCTTTCTTTCTTTCTTTCTTTCTTTCTTTCTTTTTTTCTTTCTTTCTTTCTCTCTTCTTTTCTCCATTTCCCTTATCTCTTCCTTCCCTTCTTCTTCCTTCCTTCTTTTTACTTTCTTTCGTGTTTTTTTGATAAAAGAGGTGCAAACATTTGGAGAAATCAATATCTGGTCACCTGTGTGACAAATGGGCACATTCCTTTTAAACAAGTATTCAAAACTAAAGAAATTAATAAAAGAGCAGCAGAAGTATGGTAATCTTAACTGGCATTACAACATTCAGACCACAGATTGGTATGAGCTTACTGGGAACAGCATACTGGTCTGATTCGGCTTAGCTATGGGTTACTCTGCATCACAGTTTTGCTATGGTCAGAATCAGAATTCCGGAGTGGATGAGTGGAATAAAGGAGAGTAATATCCGAATTTTCTCTCTGAACAAAAACTCATTGTTATGAATAAACCTTTTCTAATATGGAGAAAGCAAGAAAACCACTCACAGATCCTGTAGCTTCTACATGTTAAGTCCGGAAAAATCACTATGGCATGATAGAGTATGGCCGATTCCAGATATAGCCAGGAAACGAGATATAAAGCACTAGTTTGTGTGTTTTGAAGAAAGCAAAAATGTGTGTCCAAAGGGGTTTTTGAAAGCGTATACAATGGCGTGATCCACTGTCCAGGTCTCTCTTTAGGAATTAAAGATTCACTATACAACTTCCGAGAACACTGCTATCATTGGCTACCTCCACTGGAAGACCACACCCTCTTTGGGTAGCAGATATTTGCTTCCTGGTTGAGAGAAAAATGATGTACTGGCTAGCTAGTACTTACAACTCAGAATTCGTAGGGAATTCTATGGGATTCATCTGCAAACTTTTTCTTCCTTTTTTCCCTTGGTCATTGAGTCCTAGATATATCCCAATGAAGCCTTGTTTTGTAGCGGTTTCTTCTGCCTGAAGTATTCCTTCAGGAATGGAGAGAGGATGCTCCTGAGATAAACTCACATGTCTGAGAAGCTGAAATAAGAGTCTTGAAAGGCTGTCTCTCCAGGGTTATAGAAGGAAAGAATAACTGCTGAGGGAGGAGACTGACCAGCTGCGCTGTCGGGAGGGGATCTCCGCTATTGGGCTGGCTACAGATTGTGCAGAGAGGCTGAGGATTGCAGCTTTCATAAAATGAGACTGAGTGGGAACTTTTGGTAACACAGCGGGTTGTGAATCTTCCGTCACCCATATTCAACTGAGTGACTCCAATAAAAACTCAATGGGTCACCGAATTGGAGTTCAATGCATTTGATACATTTCAAATGGCATACATAATAAATGTTGAGGCATTCACAGAAAAACATATCAGTCATACACATGTGGTATATGTGTTTGATTCATCTACATCAACATTGTTCATACAATTTTTAGTATGTTTGTGAAGAATGTTAATATGGTGCTTTCTCTTCACTTCTTCAGGGAGTTTTCATCGTTAATCATGATTATATGATGACTGTTGAGTTTATTAATATGATTATTTGCTTTTATCATTCCATTTACCTGTTCCATGTGCAAAGTAACGGATAAAAGTAATAAAATGTGCTTATATGATTACATAGGCAATTAAGTTATAATACAAGGATTAAGGCCTCCTTGATAGTGAGACAGAGATTTGTAGTTCGTAATATATGAGGAGGTTATTTTAATTTATTTTCTGTTTTTGTTGTAAGCACGATTTTACATTAGTGTCTGATAATGCATGCTATTCTCAATTTGGGGGAAGGAGTGTAGTGGACAAGAAAGTCTTCACAATTAACTGTCTTGGTTGACTTTCCAGAAAAATTAGAAATGTGTGCAATATGAGCACTGCTCTGTTCATCAGTACTGTAAGCAGAACCCAGCCGAGTGGTTAAGGTAGTCATTAGAGACAACGCCTCGCATCCAAGGTTAAAAAAAACGCTACTGAGTTCAGAAAACACTGGAAGCCAATCATCTTTGACTAGTATATGATCCCACCACATTTACTGCGACATCAATTAATCTTATATCAAATGTCCTATTTTGTATTCAATTTGCATCTGCCTCAGGTTAGGAAGTCCCTTAGGCAAGATCTGAGTGTCATTTTTCTTTGTGCCTATAGAAGCTAGCTAGCATAGCTGTGACTCTTGTTGTCCTCTGAAGAAGAATGAAGAAAGAATGAAGAAACCCAGTAGATAAATGCCACAATTGGGTTGTAGATGTTGATCATATTCTTCAAGAACTCAGTTATCCTACAATAAGATTTCTATACTCAAATTATCAGTTGGTTTTACTAATTGATCCCAGACAAACTTTACATTTGTGTAATTCAGAATGAGGGAGAGTTGCACCCTTCCCACCCAGCATATTTGATAGTTAGCTCAGCATAATGTTATCATGTATCTAATCTTTATCCCATATGCTGGGAAAGCTACAAATACTTTCTTAGGGAGGGTCAGAGTGAAACAACTCCAGGATTTAGACTCTTAATCTGTTTTCAATTAGGAAATGGCTTCTGTGCTTCCTCTACTCAGGAGCTTTTGATTAGTAAAAAGCACAAATATTCAGTCACAAGGATATGCAGTTCCATAGTCAGAGCCTACAAGGGCTAATGAAGTACTTGGCTGTTTTTATTTCTATACATTCCTTGACACACATACAGATGCTTCTTGAACCTTCTTAGCTTACCCTTGTGCACTGCTGTCAGAGTCCACAAGGGTAATGAAGGAACAGCCAATTTTGTTTTGAGTTTTGCACTTGGGCCATGGCCCCTAGGATGGAGACCTTGTGTTGAACAGCTGTGTGACCTTACAGAGCCTTGGCCTTGCTGTCCCTAGAGTCATACTTCAAGGTAGATATGGATATTTTCTATCATTGGCAAACAGATGTTCACATCGACATCTTTAGATGTAAAGCTTAAAATGGTATGTGCATATGATATATGTAGGAGCATGCATACATCTCTCCCTCTCCCCTCCCTCCCTCTCCCTCTCCCTCTCCCTCTCCCTCTCCCTCTCCCTCTCCCTCTCCCTCTCCCTCTCCCTCTCCCTCTCCTCTCCTCTCCTCTCTCCTCTCTCTCTCTCCTCTCCCTCTCCCTCCCTCCCTTTCCTTCCTCTCCCTCTCCTCTCTGCCTCTCCTCCTATCTCTCTGCCTCTCCTCTTTTCCTCCTCCATCTCCTCTCTCTTTTCTCTCTCTCTCTCCTTTCTCTCTCTCTCTTTCGCTCTCCTCTTTTCTCTCCTCTCTCTTGTATGTGTTCTGACAAGTCCAATACTTAGAATTTAGGTTGAGTATATCCTTTGAGGAAAATGTAAAGAAATTTTTCCTGTTTCATCCTAATTTTTGTCCTCTTCACGGAGACATTTTCTTCTGCTAAATATCAGGCTTCCTGATTTTACGTAAAAGAATACTGGATTGTCAGATCTCTTATTTTATCATTTTTATCTCTGTACCCCATTTGCTCTATAGCATTATCATTCACTCCAGGTTTTTGACCACTTTGTGCCACTTTGCACAGAATTCTGTGGCTTGTGTAATATGTATCTAGATTAGCCACACAGACAAAAAAAATCATGCCTCTTACTTTCTGTGGGCATTTCTGCTGTGCCTGACACGTAAAGTTAATGATGTCTGGAATTCAGTTAGTGACCATGAAAACTGACTCAATGCTCACTCCCCTCCAGTACATATCCTCTATCCCTGTCTGCATCCTCTACCAAGTCACTTTCTTAAAAAAGATTTTGATCATTAAGCTTTTAAAAATCAGATGAGAAGCATTTAATTTAAAATGAAATCTGTTCTAAATCACTTGTCACTTACAAACTGACCTCAGAGGTGTGCTTGCTTCATCAAACTCTACAGGACGTAATGTATTCTCTTAGTTTCAATTTACTATCTAATAGCAGGTGAATAAAATGTGCTACCTATATCAATACTGTTCCATGTCCTTTCAACTTTAATCTCTGTCATAGTTATTATTACAATAATTACACAATATACCCTAATAGGTGATACTCCTTAATAGTCCTCATTTCAATGTTTTACATTTCCCAGGCAATGAAATCTTGATTACAACATTCACAGTCAATTTGAAAATAAACAGGTCCGGTAGAACTAAAATCCCAGAAAATTTTAAGCAAATATTTTGATTTTGTTTACACATGTGCCACCAGCTGTTTCAAGAAATTCACTGGGGAAGAGAAGAAAGAAACTACAGAGGAAAAAAGCCACATTGTAAACACCTGCCTTTAAACATTCAACAAAAAGCCAGGAAGTAAACAGACAAGATTAAATTTAATCAAGTGGAAGGAATCTGCTTCCCAGTGGATTCAAGAAGGTTTGATTTCACATGGAAAGTGACTGGAAACAGGTGGCAGGCCAGAAAAAGGGGACAAGGGGAAGGAAAGGCTCATAGATGGCTGTGTCTCACCGCACTGAAGGAGAATGAAGTGCTTGGAAGCTGGGGACAACCCCAGTGCACAAACTTTCTCATCTGAAGACAGTTTATAAAGATGTTCATTTGACTACACCTTCTCTGCAATGTAAGATGCTTTTCTTGATCACTCTCCATCTTATATGTGGAGAATTGTCATTTGATGCCAGAACTTGCAAATTCAGATAGTTTAGTTAGGTAGCTTATGGTAGAAATCACCTGCCTCTGGTTTCTGAGTACTTGGATTACAAATGGGCCTTTATACCCAGAGTTATGTGAGTGCTTGTTTTCATACTTGTGCTTCACTGCTGAGCTATTTACCTGGTCCATTTATTTTTGTTTTTGAGAGAAGATTACTCCAATACTGTATCCTAGACTGTCTTTGAGCCTGCCTCCAATGGAACTTGTCTTCGCTTCATAGAGTTACATTTTTTTTTTTTTTTTTGTCACAGTGTAATCTTTATTCAGGACTATGGATAAACCCAGATTTTTGTGTTTACAAGGCAAGCATCTTACCAACTGAGTCATTATATATCACCTAGCCCTAATTCTATAATATCCACTATTCATCCTTCAAAAGACCTTCCTGCTTTGAACCAAGGGCTCAAAAGACAAATTAATGGATTCTTGTATCATTTAGCAAAGCCTTCATAGAAAAAAAATGAGTCTTGGAATGTTCATATTGCCTTAGTTACTGTTTTATTGCTGTTGAGGCACTATGACCATGGAAACTTATAGAAGAAACCATTTAATCAGGGCTTGCTCATATCTTCAGAGGGATAGTCCATTATCATTATATCAGGGAGTGTGGAGGCAGGCAGACATGGTGCTGGAGAAGTAGCTGAGCTTTGCATTCTGATTCACAGCCATCAGGCAGAGAGACCCTGGACTTAGTCTGGGCTTTAGAAATCTCAAATCTTACCCACAGGATAACATCTGCAATAACATCGTACCTCCTAATCCTGCTTCCCAAGAAACATTTGAGGCTACGATGGCCACTCTCATTCAAACCATCAGATAAGTTTCCTTCAGAGCAGGAACCATCATAGAACTACAGAGGTTTTCCCTTGACTGCTCCTGTGTCTGGCCATGCATGTAGTGCTAACCACCTTCCTCCTCCTCCTCCTCCCTCCTCCTCCTCCTCCTCCTCCTCCTCCCTCCTCCTCTCTTTTTTTCTTCTTCTTCTTCCTCTCCTCTTCTTCCTCCTCCTCCTTTCTCCTCTTCCTCCTTCTCTTCCTCCTCTTCTTCCTCTTCCTCTTTTCCTCTCTTCCTCTTCCTCTCTTCCCCTTCCTCCTTTCCTCCTCTTCCTCCTTCTCTTCCTCTCTCCTCCTCCTCTTCTTCCTCTTCTTCTTCCTCCTCCCTTTCCTCCTCTTCCTCTCTCCTTCTCCTTTTCTTCTCCTCCTCCTTCTCCTCTTCCTCCTCCTCTTCCTTCTCCTTCATCTTCTTTTTCTTCATCATCTTCTTTCTATTAATTAATATTTTTAATCATTTATAATTCTGTCATGGACCTCTGCCTCTCTTCCCTGGTCTGCCCTCACAAAACCCTTCGTCTATTACTCCCTCCTCTTCTCCTCAGAGAAGGGAAAGCCCCTCTTGAGTACCTGCTTCCCTGGAACATCAAGTTGCAGTAGGTCCAATTTCATCCTCATCCACTGAGTCCCAACCGACAGTTCAGCTAGGGCTAGGGGATCCAATGGCAGGCAACAGTCAGTGACAGCCTCTCTTTGGTTGGTGGTTCAGTCTCTGTGAGCCACCATGGGCCCAGGTTAATTGGCTCTGTAGATCTACTTGCTCACTCCTCTTCCCAACTCTTCTACAAGTCTACCCTGATCTCTGCCTGATATTTGGCTGTGGGTCTCTTAATCTGTTTCCATCAGCTGCTGAATGAAGCTCTTAAAAAAACAGTTATGCAGGCATGTGTCTGCAAACATAGCACATTATCATTTATAGTGTCAGGGGTTGGCTCCCTTCCATGGGATGGGTCTCAAGTTGGGTCAGTCATTAGATTGACCATTCCTCCATCTCTGCTCCTGATTTATCCTTGTACACCTTGCAGGCAGGGAAATTTTGAGTTAAAGGTTTGGTGAGTGGATTTATGTCCCCCTCCTTCCACTGGAAGTCCTTCCTGGCTATAGAAGATGTCCACTTCAGTCTCCATATCCCTAGCTGCTAGGAGTCACCCTCACAGACTCCCGAGAGCCTCCCCAACCCCAGGTTTCCTGCTAGTCCCAGAGATGCCCCACCACTGATTTCTGCCTCTCTCTCTCTCTCTCTCTCTCTCTCTCTCTCTCTCTCTCTCTCTCTCCAACCCTCTCCTTCTCCATACACCTGATCCCATCCCCGTTCCCCCACTCACCCCTGTTCCTCCATCTAGTTTCCTCATCCATCACCTCTGATGTCTAGTTATTTCCCCTTCTGAATGCGATTCTTCTATGTGGCTGCGCTTGTTCCAGCAGCTTCCTCACCATATCCACATATAAATACAGTAAATAAGCATTTTCTCTCCTCATTTATATGCTTCCTTGTCCTATGGACTCCCAAATTCAAGTTGAAACATAAAATTACTAAGAAATGTGAGACTTATATTAGAACATTAAACCAGTAATTAGTGAATCTTTCCCAGAGCAGGACCCGGTTACTGCACAGATCTCATGCTTGTGATATCATCCCCACACTTATAATTCCCGTATTAAGTAGCATGATATATGATTGAAAAGAGTTCACTGAATTTCTTCTCTTCCCATCCCTAAAGTTGGGACTCAGAGAACTGGACGATGAAGGGGTAAAAAAATCAGGCTGCAGTAGACAAAGCTGCTGGAACAGACAGGACCATGTCATGCAGAATGACTGGAGTTTGTTGCTTTCCTTTTAGGTGCATGGTATCACTGAGTGATTTCAGTTGGGTAAGATTGAAACAGGAGGAAATTCAACCCAGTGTTAATATGATGGATGGACTTGATGCCAGAGAAGCAGAAGGAGGGAATCAAATTGAACCATTACATGATGGGGAGTATTTGGTCTCTTTCTCTGGCAATAGACAGGGTTAGTATCAAACCATACCTATTCTATGGTCTAATTCTGAGAAACACAATGCACCCTCACAATGTGGGAGTTGGAATAAGAGATGCTTTCTGTATGTGTCCTGCTCTCTGAGGTTCCATAATTGCTAGAGAATTTATATTCAACTATTAAGCACTCTTAATTAAACCAAATTGTTTTATAAAAAAGTCCTGGGTTTTATCCAATATGGTTGTGCATTAATGAGGTGACCAGTATTTATGCATGATCCTGAATGAACTTGTGTATAAGATGTGGCCTTCACAGAAAGTTCGCATAATGGCATTACACATCAGTCAATGTATTACTTTGGTAAGGGTAATTTTATTACACTTTGATTTACTAAGAGGTGATAATGTATCAACAATACCTAAGGGTTGGTTTATTAATATATACAATTCCAAAAGCAGGACATGTTAAAAACTTCTACAGTGAACAGTATGAAGGTATGGTTTGTAACCTCATCTGGGGAAGATCTAAACTGTTTATTTCCCAGAGTTCTGCAATGCATTAGAATGTCTGGGGCTACAACTTGACTGTCTGAATTAGCCCAAATTTTTGTTGAGTTGCATCTTTAAAACAAATCATCCCTGTTTCTGTAGCTTTTCAGTTTCCAGAACATGATGTAAACGTAATCAGACGTGAGATTTTTTGGGTTTTTGGTTTTTGAGTTTTCTTTTTCCCCTGCTATTTTATACAGCATGATATCTTGATATCATTGGAAGGGAGCATCCTCCTGTATGACAACCGTTTCCTTCACATGCCTGAGTAGAGTGGGCAGCACTCCATAGATCACAGGGAATTACAGTAGTTGTCAATGTACTAGTTTCTCTTGGGTAGCTGTTAGTTGTCTGAGGTCTAATGCAGCATGAGGATGTTGGAGTCCTGCAACTCACAGTCCTTCTAAGCTGGCTGGGAGCCTGATGATTCCACGGAGCTTTATGGAAGAGACCCACTGCTTAAGAACAAAGGCCTCTGTCTGGCTTCCAGATTAAAACGCCAGTAGAAGGAGTGCCTCTGAGTCAATAAAATGTCAACTTTATTGTTGGAGAGAAATGAAGTGTATGAGGCTAGGTGATAAAGAGATTAAGGAAGGTCTCAACTGTGAACGATTTCTACTGATGTTCTTAAACAGGACATCTTTCTTACTCCACTGTGAAAAGCACTGCAACTGAGAACCCAGCCCTTTGAAACTGATGCTGTCTGTGATTATTACAGTCTTTTAGATCAGGAAATCAAACTGTTATCTGAAATTTCAAGCGTCTTCTTTGTCTTTCCTGTTTAAAAAAAACCCAACATCTGTGGCTTTTCAGGTTGTTATGACTGAAAATTGCTTTTTTACTCTGAAATTTAATGAGTAATACTTAACTCTGAAATTTAATGAGTAATACTTAGTGGTCTTGGAAGAATTTGGAGAAACTATGAGATTTATTCTTTAGATCCTTGGGTGTCACCCCACTCACCCTAGTTCATGTGCCTTTCCCTTGGAAACAGAAGGATAAAGGCATACTAATTCCCAGAGGATTTTTGTTCTATTTCTCCAACATGCACATACAGATGCTAAACACACATACATATATACACACACATGCACAAACACACACATGCACACACACACACACACACACAACACACACACACACACCACACTATTGAGGGAAACTTTTATCTCTGAGAACCTGTCAAATTATGCACAGATAGCAATGTAGTAATTGCAAAAGAATTATGACCACTCTTCCAACAGCCAGACAGGGAAAAACAAAAACAAATTACCAGAGGAGTTAAAGATAAGCATATTGGGTGAATGAAAATAAAAGAAATATTGCTAACTTTTTATTTTCATATGACGTTCTTTACATATTGATAAAGTTTGTTATTTCATGGAAAAATATACAAACTATGATGTTTATTATTTCATAGGAAGGTCTAATTAAAAATTTTAGTTCTTGTTTATTATGTTGAATAATGCCCCTCCCAAAATTCAAATTCTTATAGGAACCACAGAATGTGGCCATATTTGGAAATGAATTCACTGTAGACATAATTAGTTAACATGAGGTCATAGTCAATGAGGGTGGCCCCTTAATCTACTGTGAGTGACATATTCTTAAAAACAAGAGAAGGAACAAAGTCACAGGGACAAATATGTGAAGGCTGAGGTAGATGTTATTGTCATGTTTCTACAAGTCAGGGATTTATCAGAGATTCTAAAATGGATGACAAAACTCATCCATCTGATACATAAAAGGGATAATGGCTGTGCTAAGTACTTTATTGTACTGCCATCCCTAGTACTATCAGAGAATTTGTTTTTCCTTTGTAAAGCCACCAATTCTGGTACTTTGTTATGACAGACCTAGGAAGCTAGTCTACATTGCCTGAACTGATGAACAAAGTGTGGCTCATTTTGCCTTCTGGGTGCTCAGGACTTCCCTATAGTTTCAGGATTTGTATGGATACAGACACTGTTGAAAGTGCAAAGAAGAAGGAATCGATTCTTTCTGTGGGAGGGAAAAAAGAACACACTTGAGAGGCAATGAAGAATTTTGTCTACAATACTTTATATGTCTTTTCAAAACAAAATTAAAACTGACAGTAGAACCCATGCACAATAAAGGAACTATGCAGGGAGTGGAACACTGCTACTTAGAGATATACATGAGCTTGGGAATTGAGGATGGGAAAAGGAGGAGGTAGTGACAAGTTCACCAAAGTAAAAAATTCTTGATTAAGACTGTTGAAACCCATCTAGCTTCCAAGCAAATTATCATTTCAACAACATAAACTGACTTAGCCGTGTGTGTTTGTTTTTTGTGCACATATATGTGTACACACACATACACACACAGGTAACAATAACAACCATCAATGAAAAGGAGGTTATCAATGGGAGAGTCGGGAGTGGGGTGGGGGTGGAGGAAGGGTACCTGGGAGGGGCTAAAGTGAGGAAAAGGGGAAGTGATATAATTCTATTTAAATAAATTTATACTTAAGGAAAAGACAAGACACAAAAAGAAATTTTTAAAAAGAAAGAAAGAAAGAAACAATCCTGAAGCTTTGGATAGAGGTTTGCTATATAGGCGGACAGTACAGAACGTGAAGCACCATATACAAACCAGGCATAGGTTACATAGCTACAAGTTATTAGTCATGTACCCCAACAACAACCAAACCAACAGAAGCAACGGCCATTGCTCTTGGTTGCCGACTCGATGCTAAGACCCCATTGCTCAAGACAGCACACGCTTTGGTTGTAGGACATGAAGAAAGGCATCTTGAGGTGAATAGAAAATTCTCTACCTGCTGGCAAGTTTTCATGGTATCAGCTAGGGAAGAAAGTCACCAATGAATTTACCCTGTTGAGGACATTTCTACAATTCTGACCTGCCTGACGAGATAAGTCCACTGGTATAATATGCCACAACTTAGTTATGAGATCACAGTCAACTTTCTGATTAGATTTGAGGCCTGCTCAGTAGGGATAAATTCACATTTGCTTCTGTAAACCTGGTCAACAATCCAGGGTTTGAGAGCTCATGGCTCCTAGCAGGAAACCCCCTGTTGTTGGCTAAAAAAATCAGGCTGTAAAACTGCCCTCTAAATATTCATGTTTACATGCATGTATTTTTTTTCAACTATGACTACCAGGCTTGGTAAGAGATGCTTCTCCACCACCTCTCCAGCCCCCAGTGGGCAGTAGGGGAGGAAATTTGTAACTGGTAAAAGGCTGAGAGAAGTACAGTGTGTGCTCAGTTTTGAATGTGCCCTCTGCATTGAGTTCTACCCATCCACAGCTCAGGGAATATTAAAAAGAACGGGCAGAATTTAAAAGCATTAAACAGGACGAAGGCAGAGGAATGCTACCATCTGAACAAGCCACAGCCTGACATATAGGATGTCCTAGCATTTGTGTTTATCAGCATAAGACCTGAAAAAGAACAAGTCAGTTGAAATTCCAACACAGAAGAGAGAGGGTGGGCAAAGCGCCACCATGCCCTGAGGATGTGTTGACAGTTGATGGATGCTGGAGCAGAGAAAGCCATGTTTCTTAGGCGGTGTGGTGGATTGTTCACACTCCAGTGGGGAGCTCCATATCTAAGTACATATGATAGGAAGCACTAATCAGATCTAGTGGTTTCAAAAACAGGAAGAAAAGAAAAGACTTGTTGTTGGCAAAGAGATGTGCTGAATGTAATGAAAAGGGTGTGTAGAAGATGTAAAATATATCTGTAAAAATTTCCTGGAAAAAAACATGTTTTTTAAAAAAATCCATGTTCAAAAAAAAAAAAATCCATGTTCATTGGAAATGAGACATTTTTTCCATTTCTATATTCAGAGATGATTAGTAGAATGATATTGGGAAATTTACAGTTATTTTTGTTTTCAAATATAAAAGGTATATGCTATGAATGAGAAGGAAAAAAATTCATAATAATTTATTATACAGGAATGCCAGCTATAATGTCCTGAAGCTTCTTGCTTATAGTATGCTGAGCCTAATTGATTCAAAGAAATAAAAATGGTGGCATTACTCCTTTAATATATTACATAAACACATTCAGTAATTATAAAATTAAATGAATAATTAGTTATGGCCACAGAGATAACTTTTATTTAGTGAATTTATGTATATAAACATGCAATAAGAATGAATAAATATGTATTACTATCTAACAATGAGAAATGAATGATTTAAAATGTTAAATTTATCATTGACCTTTCGATTTACCAAATATTTCCATATATACATTATATATAAACATTGTGTGTGTAAACACCTGCTGTCAAGTTATTTGCCATGCTCTATGAGTTTCACTTTCCTGTTAAGTCATCATTGTATTTACTGCCTTTTTAGCACCTATTAAGAAAATCATATGGTTTTTATCACACAGCCATTAAGTTGCCAAAATGAGTTTATTACCCTTTATAGTTCTGGGATAAACATGATTTAATTATAATTTTATGAACACAAAATGCAAGTCAGAGTAATGAACTTTATAACTTTAAACTTTATGCCAAATATAACAATTGTTATGACTTTTTAAATATTGTTTATCAGAATTACAATTGGAATGTATTATCATACATATTGAAATACATAAAATTTTACTTTCGTGTTAAAATGACTACAAGAGTCATAATTTATACATTACTTTGTGGAATTTTTAATATATCACACCTATAAAATCTTGCAGGTCTATTTTCTCCCAGGCTTTGTAATGAGAAAGGTTTATTTTTCTCCATAATAATTATTTACCTTAGGATAATAATTTCCTTGAATTTTTAAAAATTTTAACACTCTATTGAGGTACAGTTTATGAACCATAATTTCAATGAACAACTCAATTCAGTAAAATTAGAGAATCAAAAACTACAAAGTTTATCTTCCTCGTCACTCTTGATTTGTAAAATATTTCTTTCACATCTGTAGACTTTTGTATCTTTTTGGAGTCAGTTTTCTTTCCCATCACCAGACCTACTTTTTAAATTATTATTATTATTATTATTTCCCCTTTATCTATTTATTTGTTTACTTTTTTATTATTTTTATTTAATTATTTTATTTACATTCCAAATGTGCCCCCTTCCAGTTCTCCTTCCCAGAGTTCTTCACTCCCTCCTTCCCCTTATCTCTCCTTCCCCTTTATCTCTAAGAGAGTGCTCCTGGACTGAGGACTCCTTGTCTGACCTCTCGCACTGAGGCCAGAGAAGGCAGAGCTCTCCTACATATGTGTTGGATGCCATGGACCAATGCATACATGCTCTTTGATTAGGGGCTTAGTCTCTTGGGTTCCCAGGTCCAGGTTAGTTGACACTGTTGGTCTTCCTGTGGGATTGCCATCCCCTTCAGCTCCTTCAATCCTTCCCCTAACTCTACCATAGGGGTCCCTGACTCAGCCCAACGGTTGGCTATAAGTATCTGCATCTATCTCCATCAGCTGCTGGTAGAGCATCTTAGTGGAAAGCCATGCTAGGCTCCTGTTTCAAAACACAACATAGCATCAGTAATATGTCAGAATTTGTTACCTGCCCATGGGATAGATCCCAAATTGGGCCAGTCACTGGACAGCAATTTCTTCAATTTCTGCCCCATTTTTTTGTCCCTGCATTACTTTTAGGTAGGAACAATTCTAGGTCAAAAATTTTGAGGGTGGATTGGTGTCCCTATCCTCCCCTGGGGACCATGTCTGTCTAATGGAGGTGGTCTCTTCAGGTTCCTCTCCTCACTGCTGAGCATTTCGGGTAAGGTAACCCATTGAATCTGGGAGCCTCTCACATCCCAGGTCTCTGGGACTTTCTAGAGGTTTTCCCCACCCACCACCTCTGGAAGTTGCTTATTTCCATTCATTCTCCTGGCCTTCTGGGCTTCTCTCCTGCCTCCCCCATAGCTGATTCTACCCCCTCTTGCCCTCTTCCCTCTCTCCATCCAGTTTCCTCCCTCCCTCTGTATCTTTGATTATTTTGTTCCCCATTGTAAGTGGGATTGAAGCATCTTCACTTGCCCTTTCTGTTAAACTTCTTATGGACTGTAGGTTGTTCATGGGTATTCTGTACTTTTTGGGTAATATTCACTTATTAGTGAGGACATACCATGTGTATCCTTTTGAGTCTGTGTTACCTCTCTCAGGATATTTTCTAGTTCCATTCATTTGCCTGCAAAAATCATTATGTCCTTCTTTTAATAGTTGAATATTATTTTATTGTGATAAATGAACTATATTTTCTGTATCCATTCTTCAGTGAGGAACATCTGTGTGGCTTCCAGCTTCTGGGATTACAAATAAGGTTGCTATGAACATAGTGGAGTATATGTCCTTGTGGTATGATAGAGCATCTTTTGGGTGTATGCCCAGGAGCAGTATATCTGGGTCTTCAGGTAAAATCATTTCAAATTTTCTTTTTCTTCTTTTCTTTTTTTTATTGGATATTTTATTTACATTTCAGATGTTCTCCCCTTACCCCATTTCCCCCTCCCTCCAGGAACCCTATCCCATCCCCCCTCCTCCCGCTTCTATGAAAGTGTGCCCCCACCTACCCCCCACCTCACCTCCCTACCCCCACCCTCAAATTCCCCCACACATGGCGTCCAGCCTTCATGGGACCAAGGATCTCTTCTCCCACCTATATCTCCCTTGCATATATAGCTGGAGCCATGGGTCCCTCCCTAAGTGCTCCCAGGCTGGAGGTTTAGACCCTAGGGGCTCTGAATTGATTGATATTGTTGCTCTCCTCATGGGTCCCGAACCCTTTCAACTCCTCCAGTCTTCACTCTAACTCCTCCATTGGGAACCCCATGATCAGTTTAATGGTTGGCTGTGAGCATCTGCCTCTAAATATGTCAGACTCTTGCAGACCGTCTAAGGAGACAGCGATGTCAGGCTCCTGTCAGCATGCACCTCCTGACATCCATATCAGCATCTACCTTTGGTGAGTGCACAGGGAATAGATACCCAGGTGGAATGGTCTGCAGACGGCCCCTCCTTCAGTTTCTGTCCTGCACTTTGGTATCCATATTTGCTCCTTGAGTATTTTGTTACTCCTTCTAAGAAGGACCGAACCCCGCCCCCCACTTGTTCTTCATTCTTCTTGAGCTTTATGTGGTCTGTGAGTTGAATCTTGGGTATTTCAAGCTTCTGGGCTAGAATCCAATAATCAGTGAGTGAATACCATGTATGTTCTTTTGTGATTTGGTTACGTCACTCAGGATGATATTTTCTAAGGAACTGCCAGCTTGATTTTCAGAGTATTGTACCAGTTTGCCATCCCACCAGCATTGGAGGAGTGATCCTTTTTCTCCACATCCTCATCAGTATGTGCTATTACTGAGTTTTTTTTATCTTAGCCATTCTGACCAGTATAAGTTGGAATCTCAGGGTCATTTTGATTTAGATTTCTCTGATGACTAAGGATGTTGAAATTTCTTTAAGTATTTTTTGGCCACTCAAATTCCTCTGTTGCTGTTTATCTCTGTACCCTTTTTTTAATTGGGTAATTTGGTTTTTTTTTGGAGGTTAGCTTCTTGAGTTCTCTATATATTTTGGATATTAGCCCTCAATTGGATATAAAGTTAGTGAAGATCTTTTCCCAATCTGTAGGTTACAGTTTTGTCCTATTGACAGTGTTCTTTGCCTTACAGAAGCTTTTCAATTTCATGAGGTCTCATTTGTCAATTCTTGATCTTAGAGACTGAGCCATTGGTGTTCTGTTCAGGAAATTTTCCCTGTGCCCATGTGTTTGAGGCTATTTCCCACTTTCTCTTCTGCTAGAGTCAGTGTATTTGGTTTTATACTGAGGTTCTTGATCCACTTGGACTTGAGCTTAATGTAAGGTGATAAATATGGATCAATTTACATTCTTCTACCTGCGGACCACCAGGTAGACCAGCACCATTTGTTGAAGAGGCTTTCATTTTTCCACTGTATGGTTTTGATATTTTTGTCAAAGATCAAGTATCCATAAGTTATGGTTTTATTTCTGGATCTTTAATTCTATTCTTTTGATTGATCTGTCTGTCTCTGTGCTAAATTAAATGGAAAGAAACTTGAAGCATTGCCATTAAAATCACAGACAAGACATGGCTGCCCACTCTCTTCCTATTTACTCCATATAGAACTTGAAATTCTAGCTAGAGCAATTAGACAACATAAGGAGTTCAAAGGGATATAAATCAGAAAGAAAGAAGTCAAGGTATCACTATTTGTGGATGATATGATAGTATACATAAACGACTCCCAGAATTCTATCAGAGAACTCCTACAGCTAAAATTCAACTTCAGCAAATTGGCTCAATATAAAGTTAACTCAAACAAATCAGTAGCATTCCTTTATACAAATGATAAATGGCTGAGAAAAAAATTAAGGAAACAAGAGCCTTCACAATAGGCACAAATAATATTAAACATCTTGGTATAACTCTAACCAACTAAGCAAAAGATCTGCATGACAAGAACTTCAGATCACTGAAGAAAGAAATTGTAGAAGACCTCAAAATCTTTCATGATCATAGATCTGTAGGATTAACATGGTATAAATGTTCATCTTACTAAAAGCAATCTACAGATTCAATGAAATACCCAACAAAATTCCAACACAATTCTTCACAGACATGTAAAGAGTAATTATCAAGTTTATATAGAAAACAAAACAAAAAGCAAACAAACAAACAAAAACCCGGATAGCCAAAACAATTCTCAACAATAAAGAACTTCTCAGGGAATCACTATCCCTGACCTCAAGCTGTGTACTACAGAGCAATGGTGATAAAAACCACATGGTATTGGTACTGATATATTTCTTATCTGACAAAATTTTAACATTTTTCTGAAATTTAACAATTTTCTATAAACAGAATCATAAGAAATATGGGCTTTTGCCTTTGAGTTATTTCCCAAATCTCATAAGATTTTAGTTCACTAACAAGACAGTATGCTCCCTTATTGTAGTCTGCTTTTACTATTTACCTATTTACACCTGGGGTTTTTCTCCTAGTTTTATTTCTTTACATAACATGTTGCTTCCATTTTAGAATTCATTGATGAAGTGTTTTTCTTAATTATAAAATTATCTTACAAGTGCTTAAACATGATCTCACTATTCATAGTTTCAGTTACCATTTCAGTTACCATAGTATTCATAGTTACCATTTAGTATAATCACGAAGATATTAAAACAATTTTAATGTTTTCTAAATAGCCACTTCTTGGTTTTGTCAGCCTTTCATTTTTCTATTTCTAATTTTCTATTTCTATTTTATTTTTCTATTTCTATTCTAACTATCTTTTCCTTCTCTTTCCTCTTCCTTTTCACATGTTCTGGTTTGCTTTCTTTTGCTGTGACAAACACCATTACTGAATGCAAGTTGGAGAGAAAGAGTTTATTTAAACTTGCATGTTACAGTCCATCATCAAGGGAAGTCAGGACAGTACTCAAGGCAGGAACCTGGAGGCAAGAGATGAAGCAGAGACCATGGAGAGACTCTTTACTGCCTTGCTTCCCTTGCATTGCCTAGCTACCATTCTTATACAACCCAGGTTTGCATGACTATGGATGGCACTGCTTACAGTGGGCTAAGCCCTTCTACGGATAGCATTCAATTAGCATTCAATAAAAATGTTCTCAGACAGATCATAGAACAATCTGAGGGGAGCAATTTTTTACTTGATATACCTTCTTCCCAGGTGGGCCTTGTTTTATACAAGTTGGCAAAGAGTCACTAGTACATCACGTGACTGATTTTCTCTTGTTATTTCCTTTTGTTATTGCTCTTGTCATTTTTTCTTGTTATTTTCCTAATTTCTTTCATGAAACATTAGTCTTTTTAAAAGTTTTATTTGAGACTATCATAATACTGATCTTATGTAAAACTACTTTAGTGCATCTCACAGATTTTAACACATGATATCTTATCCTGGAGCTTTCTCAGAAAACTAGTTGATCAAGCTATACTACTCTGGAGCATGTACCTATTTGTAATAGCCAGAAACTGGGAACAACCTAGATGCCCCTCAACTGAGGAGTGGATAAAGATAACGTGATTCATTTACACAATGGAATACTACATAGCCATTAAAAAACAAGGACATATGTATGCAGGCAAATGTATCAAACTGGAAAATATCCCCAGTGAGGTAACTCAAAGCCAAAAGAACCCGTGTGTCATGTACTCACTAATAAGTGGACATTAGCCATAAAATACAGGATAAGCACGCTATAATCAACAGACTCAAATAACAAAGAGGGCCCAAGGGAGGATTCTTGAGTCTTTCTCAGAAGGGGGAAAATGGATTTTGGAGGCTGATAGAAGAAGAGAACTGGGTAGAAGATGGGATGGGGAGAGGAGAAGGAGGGGAGAAGAGATATGTAGGGAGAGCTGGGGAGAGAAGAGAAGTAGGCGGTAGGTGGGCAATCTCTAGGAACTGCGAGAAACCTTTGAAGGGGGAAGGGCCCAGAGAGTCCATGGGGACGACTGTAGCTGAGACTTCTAGCAATGGGGGATATGGATCCTGAAGAGGTCATTTCCTGTAGCTGGACAGGACTTCTAGTAGAGAGATAAGGACAACAACCCACCCACAAAATGTTCCACCCCAAATTATCCTACCTACAAGATGTATAGGGACAGAGAGAGCAGAGACAGAGGGAACAGTCAACCAATGACTGCTCCAGATTGAGAGCATTACATGGGCAAGAACTAATCCCTGACTCTATTAATGATACTCTGTTATACTTGCAGACAGGAGCCTAACATACTTGTCCTCTGAGAGGCTCTACCCAGCAGCCAGTGGAAAGTGATGCACAGACTCACACTCCAAAATTAGATGGAGCTGGCAAGGATTACAAAAGAGTTGGGAGAAGGATTGAGGGACCTGAAGAGGACAAGGACTCTACAGGATGACCTACAGGGTCAACTAATCTGGACCCTTGAGGCTCCCAGAGACTGAATCACCAACCAAAGAGCAAGCACGGGCTGGACCTAGGCATCCCTGCACAGCCCACATGTAGCAGATGAGCAGCTTGGTCTTCATTCGGGTCACCCAACAACTGGAGTGGAGGCTGTCCCTGAGCCTATTGCCTGTGGATCCTACACCCATAAATGAACCCGGTTTGGCTGGCCTCAGAGGGAGAGGATAGGCCTAGTCCAGCAGAGACTGGATGTGGAAGGAGCAGGGAAGGCTGTGTGGGTAGGTAAAACCCAGAGGGGTGCTTCCCCTTCTTAAAAGAGAAGAGAAAGTTGGATTGGGGAGAACTTGCATGAGGGGTTACTGCGAGGAGAAAAAAAAAATATTATTGAAATTTAAAGTTGTAAGTTAAATGAATGAATAAATAAATAAATAAATAAATGTATAAAAGAAAGTAATTATATAGAATAATTTTGAATCAAGGGATTTAAGAATTTTCTCTTTTAATTCATATTAATTTAATAATTCAGTGATTCTCAACCTTTCTAATCCTGTGACATTTTAATACAGTTCTTCATGTTGTTTTGACCCTAAACATAAAATTATTGTGTTGCTCCTTCATAACTTAAATTTTGTTAATGCTATGAATCACAATGTAAACATCTGATATGCTGGGTTTCTGATATGCCACCCATAGGTTGAGAATTACTGTAATAATTAGATAGCAATCTGTCACCTAATTAAACCTATATAATTTTAATATTCTCAAATTTTATTGTTCAATAATTTTATAAATTGATCGATAGTAATTGATATTAAAGAAAGGATGCAATCAACACTCATGTTTTTCATTTCATATTTATAGATGTGCTTGGGGTAATGTTTATGTAATGGGAATGGGAATTCTTCCCCAAAGTGTTCTTGTTCATTTAAAAGGCTATTAACATTTAGGCTTTCTGAGATCTGAAATTGTTTATTTTACTTAAATAAACATTTATTCTGCTTGAATAAACAAGAAAAACAAACATTAATCCTATCTGAATAAGCACTCCATTCTCTTTTATTTGTCACCTCAAAGCAATGCAAAGGATATTTCAAAATGCATTTTAGATGAATACACACACACAACCCTAGTAGGCATATGTTACATATGTGTGCACATTAGTCTAAATGTATTTATGCACACATACAATTATGTATTAGTGACATAACACAATTCTATATGCCCTATAATATATTGTGTGTGTGTGTGTGTGTGTGTGTGTTTGCGTGTGTGTGTATCAAACCTAGTTACAGGGTTTATATGAGATTTACCAATTTTTTTTGTGCTAAATTCCTATTGTTGATGGAGCAAAAACATTTACAATGAGAGAAATTTCCTGAGCTCACAGGAATGTTGCAAAGCATTTGATTATTGTTGTTAGGCTAAATACCCTAGGCTTACCCCAAAACCCTTAATTCCTTAATGGCCCCGGTAGTTAAAAGATACATTCTTCAAAAAAATATTATTAAACTTTTTATTATTGTTATCTTGATTTTCAAAAGTTAATTAACAACTTGCTCTTCTCTGTGAATTGGTTTTCTTTTGTAATATTTTAAATTTTGTTGATGTTAATTTTATGTGTCTGTAATTGTGTTTCCCTTTTGAAATATATTAAAAATTACAGCTCACTTGCAATTATTTTTCAGATAATTTACCATTTCTATCTTTTTTGTGTTGAATGTATTGAATGCATCATTTCACTTAGATTGAAGTACTTATTTTTTTAGAATAATGAATAAATTTTTATTGAGATATGGATATTTTCATATTACTTACAAAATTTTAGTTAAGACCTAGATAGCTCAAAGTCAATATATATGTATATACAAACATGTACATATATATGTATACATATGTGCATACATGTATATTTGTGTATATATATATATATATATATATATATATATATATATATATATAAAACTATACACCTATATATGTTTTGTAATTACCCCCAATGGCATATGCCATACATATCTTGATATCAGTGTTTGGCAGAAGCACAGGCCAGTGATTTTAACTACAAATTTATGTCACATATTATTTTAACAAGGATTTGAGAAAATTATATAAAGATGGTAAGATTAAAAATTTTGTCATAAAATATTATTATTATAAGATACAAATGTTGAATGATAGCTCTTGTCAGTGAAGTAATACCTTACCCGTGCCATAAGTGCAGTGCCAAATGCAATTAGATGACTCTCTAATTGTAGGTTCTGTATGTGGGAATGTTGTGAGATACTATCATATATAGACCACTCATAAAATTAAGATCAGCTACTAAGTAAAATGGCTCGTGTTGCCTATTATTGCTTTTCTGGAGTGAAAGTCAATACATAGATATACTGCCCCTTACAGATAATTCAGTTGTCTTTGAGAATTTTTTTTTTACAGTGACAAGAGACTTTATTCTGAATTATATTTTCAGCTTTTCTTTTCACACAACCTCAAAGAGCCTAGTATAAAGAAAGGGGGAGGGGGCCCTGTATACCATTCTAGCTCGCTGGGAGCAAAGTTCTCAATTCCATTCTATTACTATAATTTATTAATATTATTATTTGCACTTATTATTATTAATTCACTTTACCTCCCAGTCACAGCACACCTCCCTTCTCTCCTCTCAGTCACACCTACCAATACCCTTCCCCCATTTTATTATTATTAATTCACTTTACCTCCCAGTCACAGCACACCTCCCTTCTCTCCTCTCAGTCACACCTACCAATACCCTTCCCCCATTACCCACTTTGGATTTCCTCAGAGATGGGAAGCTTTCCATGGGGTACCAGCCTGCCCTGGCACATCAAGTAGCAAAAGGACTAAGCACATCTTTTTCCACTGAGACCAGATAAGGAAGCCCAGCTAGGAGAGGGGGATCCACAGTCGATAACAGAGTTGAAGACAGTCTTCTCTCCAGTTGTTATTGGACTCACATGAAGACCAAGCTACACAACTGCTACAAATATGTGTGTGGGGGCATAGGTCCAGCTCACTCATGCTCTTTGGTTTGCGGGGGTCAATATCTGTGAGCCCCCATGGGCCCAGTTTTGTTGACTCTGTAGGCCTTTTTGTAGTGTCCTTGATCTCTGGCTCCCTCAATCCTTCCCTCCACTTTTGCACAAGTTTCCTCTGAGCTCTGCCTAATGTTTGGCTGTAGGTCCCTTTATCTGTTTCCATCAGCTGCTGGATGGAAGCCCCTGTTTGCAAGCATACCAGAGCATCATTGAGGGTGTCAGGAGTTGGCTCTCTCCAATGGAGTAGGTCTCAAGTTGGACCAGTAATTTGGTAGCCATTCCTTCAATCTCTGCTCCATCTTTATCCTTGTACATATTGTAGTAGGACCAATTTTGGGTTAACAGTTTTGTGGGTGGGTTAGTCTTCCTTACTCTTTCCACTAGAAGTCCCTCCTGTTTATAGAAAATGGACACTTCAGTCACCATATCTCCAGCTACTAGGAGTCTCAGCAAGTATCACTCCACCTACTCCTGGGATTCTTCCCCATCCCAGGTCTCTAACTCATACCAGAGATGTGCCGCCCCATCTGTCTCCCTGTCCTATCCCACACCACCATCCCTGCTTTCCCCACACCTAATCTACATCCCTGTTCCTCTCCCCACCCCTTTTACCACCTAGTTCCTTCCCTCTGTCTACCTCTGATATCTATATATTTTGTATCCCCTTATAGGTGAAATTCAAGCACTGTCTCTTGGGCACTCCCTGTTGTTTAACTTCTTCGGGTCTATGAATTATAGCACAGTTAACCTGTACTTTATGGCAAATATTCACTTAAAAGTGAATACATACCATACCTGTCTTTCTGGGTCTGAGTTACCTCACTCAGGATGTTATGTTCTACTTCCATTTGTTTGCCTGCAATTTCATGCTGTCTTTGTTTTCAATAGCTGAGCAGTATTACACTGTGTAAATGTACCCCATTTTCTTTATCTGTTCTTCAGCTTAGGTATATCTAGGTTGTTTCTAGTTTCTGGAATAAAGCTGCTATGGACATAGTTGGGCAAGTGACCTTATGGTACGGTAAAGCATCTTTTGGGTATATGCCCCAGAGTAGCATACCTGGGATAGGACTATTCTCAAATTTTTGAGAGACCGCCAAATTAATTTCCAAAGTGTAGTTGTAGAATTTTGTACTCCTATCAACAATGGAAGAGTATTCCCCCTGCTCCACAACTTATCAGCATGTGCTGTCACTTAAATTTTTGATCTTAAACATTCTGAAGATACAAGATGAAATCTCAGAGTCGTTTTGATTTACATTTCTCTGATGACTAAGTGTATTGAGATTTCCTTAAGTGCCTCTTGACCATAAGAGATTCCTCTGTTATGTTCTGTACCCCATCTTTAATTTGGTTATTTGGTTTGTTGGTGTCTAATTTCTTATGTTCTTTATATATTTTTAATATTAGTTCTCTGTCAGATGTATTGTTGGTGAAGATCTTTTCACATTTTATGGGCTGTCATTTTGTCCTATTAATTGTGTCCTTTGCCTTACAGAAGCCTTTTGGTTTCATGAGGTCCCACTTATTAATTGTTGGTCATAGTGCTTGAGCTGTTGATGTTTTGTTCAGGAAGTTGTGCCTATGCCAGTGTGTTCAAGGCAATTCTTAACTTTTTCTTATATTTGATTTAGTGTATCCAGGTTTGTATTGAGGTCTTTGATTCAGTTGGACTTGAGTTTTGTGTGAGGGGATAGATAGAAATCTATTTGTATATGGTTAGACCCAAACCATTTTTTTGAAGATGCTTTCTTTTTTCTACTATATGATTTTGGATTCTTTGTTAAAATTCAAGTTACCATAGTATGTGGGTTTATTTCTGGGTATTTGATTCTGTTCTATTGATCAACCTGTCTGTTTCTATGCCAATATCATGTGGTTTAAGCAAGTGAAAGACCTCTTTGACAAGAACTTCACATCTCTGATGAAAGAAATTGAGAAACATGTGAGAAGATGAAAAGAAAAGATCTTCCATGCTCGTGGATCTGTAAGACTGACATAGTGAAAATGGCCAGCTTACCAAAAGCAAGCTACAGATACAATGCAATTTCCATCAAAATTCCAACCCAATTCTTTACAGAATTCTGGAAAAGGCATTTCTCATCTTCATGTGGAAAACCAAAACCAAAAATACCAACCAACCAAACAAACAAACCAATCCCAGGATAGCTGAAACAGTCCTGTATAATAAAAAAAAAAAAAAACTTCTGGAGATATCGCCATCCCTCATTTCAAGTTTCTGAGATATTTTTAAAAGCACAAGATATCAGTTATTTTATGATTTGTTTCCCTGGATGTAACAGTTTAGTGCTTAGGTATTCAGTGAATTTCACTTTATTCTCATAAGTATTGGGATCACCTTCTAGGGAAAGATACTATGAAAGCCTCAAAGATGGATTATGAAGCCTTCTGAGTGGAAACTCTCAGTGGTTATAATAAAGCTTAATCCTGCCTGACCTACAGTTCTTCAAAAATAAACTCTAAGCATTATTCTTTGAAGATAGTTATAAAAGATCTTTTCAGAAAGAAAAGAACAACCTAGTAAGTACCAATGAGACCGGCCTGATTGAAGGTTGCTCAGACCCTGAAAAGCTAAAAATAGAAATACACCCAAACCATGACATCCTCTCCTGGCAGCCAAGCAGCAAGCGGAATTAGGCTTATGTCTAAAACATTCTCTCTAAGATACGGCACAATTTTGCTTTGAAATGATTTTAGTTAAACATTCACTTTTAAGAACTCGTATCTAGGGCTGAAGAGATAACTTTATGTGTTGCTTTTCAGAGGACTGAAGTTTGATTTTCAGCATCCACATAGTAGCTCACAAACATCTGTAATTCCAGTGTCCGGAGCCTGATGCTCTGTTTTGGTCTTTGTGTCACCAGGCATGCACATAGTATACATATATTCATTAAGGCAAAACACTAATAAACAAATAATTTTTTAAAAAGAGAAAACTGAAATTGTTCCTATGCTATGAACAAAGGACTCATGCTAGGTCTAGGTCCTAAAATGAGTCTTATAGGAACAGTCAGAGTTAGTCAAAATGGGAAAATGCTGTCAGCTTCCTTTTAATGAAACAGTCTTGCCTTTCATCTCTAGAATAGTGGGCATTTTGTTGGGAAACAGCATTTAAAGAATTTTTTTTTTTCAAGAGGAAAATAATGGTCTTGGTGCCCTGTAATTGATTCTGGGGCCTCGGCACTGAAAGGAGCCATGCAGTTTTCCATTACTTTAGCCACTTCCATAAATCTGAATAGATGTGTTTTCTTTGCTTCTTGTAATCAACACTAACAAATCTGAAAACTTCTGCAATGGTGAAGAAACATACTGATGAGTGAGAGGCTTTTACTCTTCTGGGCTGTGGCTGTAGCTCATAGTACACAATGGGAACGGCATGAGTGAGTCGCTGAGTCTCATCCTCGGTATCACACAAAGACACAAGCACAGATTAACACAGATGCACATATGCATCCATGGATTACACAGATACATACACACATGCACACACTCATTTGCTCAGTGCATGAACATTCACTTGCAATCATATACATATTTGTACTCACAGAAAATGTTTCCAAATCTTAAACCTATATTCTTTGACTAAATATTATGTGGTATATGGTTTGTGTCATTTAAAATGTATAATTTAACCAAAGTACTCTTCATTAAAATTCAAACATGTCATTGCTTAGTAAAATATAATTCTTTGAAATAGACATATGTTAGCATCATGTAAGCATTTAGGTAAAGAAAAAATAAAGTTGCTGGTAACTAGATTCAAATGAGTTTTTTTTTATTTATGTTTGTTTTATCACAAATAGTTTAATCATTTAAATTTGGAAGATTATGGGGATTACATAGGATGCCATCTAGAAGGATGAATGTATATGGCTCCAAATTTGTATGTTTATTTCTTCTACACATCTCCATTTAATACATCACTAACTGAGATCTAAAGGCAAACCCATGATCCACCTCCTGTAGGTACTGGTCAGTTTCCTGTCTTGAAAGCGAGACAGAAATACATCCATGATGATACATGGTTCTTCTTTTTTTTTTTTTTTTAATTGGAAATTTTATTTACATTTCAGATGTTCTCTCCTTACCCCATTTCCCCCCTCCCTCCCAGGAACTCACTATCCCTTCCCCCCTCCTCCTGCCTCCACGTTGGTGTACCTCCACCCACCCTCCCCTGTATCTCACCTCCCCACCCTCGAATATTGCCCCCCCCCACGACGCCCAGCCTTCATAGGACAAAACAGCAACCAACAGATTGGGAAAAGATCTTTACTAATCCCACATCCAATAGAGGACTAATATCCAATATATACAAAGAACTCAAGAAATTAGACTCTAGACAACCAAATAACCCTATTAAAAAATGGGGTACTGAGCTAAACAAAGAATTCTCAACTGAGGAAATGCAAATGGCTGAGAAGCACCTAAGGAAATGTTCAGCATCCTTGGTCATCAGGGAAATGCGAATCAAAACAACCCTGAGATTCCACCTCACACCAGTCAGAATGGCTAAAATAAAAAACTCAGGTGATAGCAGATGCTGGCGAGGATGTGGAGAAAGAGGAACACTCCTCCATTGTTGGTGGGATTGCAAGATGGTGCAACCACTATGGAAATCAGTCTGGCGGTTCCTCAGAAAATTGGACATATCACTACCTGAGGACCCAGCTATACCACTCCTGGGTATATATCCAGAAGATGCTCTAACACATAACAAGGACATATGCTCCACTATGTTCATAGCAGCTTTATTTATAATAGCCAGAAACTGGAAAGAACCCAGATGCCCTTCAACAGAGGAATGGATACAAAAAATGTGGTACATTTATACAATGGAATATTACTCAGCTATTAAAAACAATGAATTTGATAAATTCTTATATAAATGGATGGAACTAGAAAATATCATCCTGAGTGAAGTAACCCAATCACAAAAGAACATACATGGTATTCACTCACTGATTATTGGATTTTAGCCCAGAAGCCTGAAATACCCAAGATTCAACTCACAGACCACATAAAGCTCATGAAGAATGATGACCAAATAGGGGAGCCTTCAGTCCTTCTAAGAAGGAGTAACAAAATACTCAAGGGTGCAAATATGGAGACACAGTGCAGGACAGAAACTGAAGGAGGGACTGTCTACAGACCATTCCACCTGGACATCCATCCTATGTGCAGTCACCAAAGGTAGAGGTTGATGTGGATGTCAGGATGTACACGCTGACAGGAGCCTGATATAGCTGTCTCCTTAGAGGTCTGCAAGAGTCTGACATACTCAGAGGCAGATGCTCACAGCTAACCATTAAACTGAGCATGGGGTTCCCAATGGAGAAGATAGAGTGAAGACTGTCGGAGTTGAAAGGATTCGTGACACCATGAGGAAAGCAACAATACCAACCAACCAGAGCCCCCTAGAGTCTAAACCACCAGCCTGGGAGGGACCCATGGCTCCAGCTATATATGCAAGGGAGCTATATATAAGTGGGAGAAGAGATCAAATGAGTTTTAAATCCAAACATTCTTGTTAGGAAGGAAGCATGGCTTCTTTTAGAACATTTTTGTTCTGGCCAAATAAGCATGCACACATAGTTCTTATCATTGGTATAGGATGTTGTCATACTATTGCCCATGTGCTTCCTTCCTCTTCAATATAAATATTTATGACAGCCTTTCTGGCCAGGGAGTTTGCTCAGAGATCATGGTATCAAGATGAGTACAGCAAGGCTCCTGCTACAGCATGAAGACATGAACATGTAAGCAAAAATATCATTCAGTTGTTACTCAAGAGTTCAGAACAATGTGCTGCAAGCATTCCAATCTATGGATAAGGCTTCATAGATAAGGCATCATTTACACAGGGCAGTTTGAAGAACTGAAATTCTCAATACCAAGGAGAATTATTGTAAATATTAAAAACATGCTAAATCATAATTCAGAGAAGAATGTAAGTAAAATTTTGTTGGGCATGAGACTCAACAGTGAAGTGATTTCAAATGATACATAGTCCTTTCCAGTTTATCTCGGAAGTTTCCTATTCCTGGCAGGGTGTGATCAAAATTTATTACAGGAAAAAGTCAGTTCAAACACTTTGAGAGCATTAGGTTCTATGGATATATAGATGATAGAAATGATTTAGAACAAGGGGTTAGTGCAAGACTACCTGTGGTGCCTGCACAAACTATTTATAGTTTCAGCTAGCTGCAGAGGAACATTCCATATGTGATGGCCGGTGTCAAGAAAAGTAAACATATCCATAAAAGACAGTTGCACAAGTCTCTCTAATGATGTGTGGGTGAAACCTTCTTGAAATATAAGAATGCTAATCTCTACTATTGCTTCTTGGAGTGCTATCAAGTCCATGTGGTTCAGCAACACTGGGTATGTGGATAAAAAGAAATCCTTGGGGTAGCTACAGGTTTTAGAGTCATGGGCCAAGGTATGAAAACAGTGTGTTCAATCTTTACTCGGATATATGGGTAAGTTTCTTTCCTGCTGAAATGTGGATGGAATATAGGAAGGCAACAGACCCCATGGCGGCTGGAATCTGTCAACTGAGGCAGACTGAGATCAACGTAGAAATTGACATATGCTCCATTCTTACTTCTAATACTAATTTCTCATATTTAAATTGACTTTGATAATTACTGAGTTGATGTTTTTACAGTTTTATATTATTTCTTTATTTGTGGTTACATATGTGTACATTCTATATGGAGTCCATAGAAGTCAGATATCTGTGAGTCTAGTGAGTATGTCAGATCCACTGTAACTGTAGTTAGAAGCATTAGTGTATAGCCTGATGGGGTGTGGGTTAAGAACCACATTCTGGGTCTTCTGAAAGAGAAGCAAGAGCTCTTAGCTGCTAACTCATCAGTCTAGAAATAAATGATCTTTGATTCAATTACTCTGATTATTATTTCAATTAGGTGCTTTTTCTAGCACCTATCATGTTGTAAGCACTACTATGACAGGGACTGACATAAAATTCTTGGAGGGAATCATAATTTTAGTCAGTGTATTTGTGTTTATGATGCTCAACTAAAACTGTGTGTTCTATATGGGCCTACCATTCTGAGAAAAGCTATTCTCTTTAGCAAGGCTACTTCTGTCTCTGAGCAATGTGAGTGAATTAAGTTTTCTCCATGCTGAAAGCTCCAGTGAGGTAGATTAATAACAATTGTCCAGTGGAGCTTTGTGGAGGAGGGGGACTTTCACTCTCAAAGATCCTTAATAGATACAAAAAAATTATCATTTAGTGTTTCAGGGCACAGAAGTCAATGCCTCAAATTAACTTGTAGTGTAGTGCAAACAAATAAAAACACACGTCCTGCTTGGACATTAGATTGATGAATCTTTGAATTGACTATAAACCCTTGGGGGATCAAGAAGAATGATCACTATAACAGAAGATCATGGGATCATGGAGGGAACACTGAAGATTGTATTCCCTTAGGATTTTTCTTTTATCGTGTTGTGTGTGTGTGTGTGTGTGTGTGTGTTTCTCCATACAAATGGGAAAACATGCATGGGTGCATATGTGTAGACTAGTATTAATGTCAGGTATCTTCCTTGATTTCCACTTTACATACTGAGGCAGGGTTTTCTCACTGACTCAGCTACTCTAGCTGGCTGTCTTGCTCTGAGAATCATTGCAGCTAATGCCATAAGGGAATGAAAAGACACTATAGTGAGAACATAAATTTATGTGATATTTTAGTCAAGCAATGGAGATCTTTCCTTGTTTGGGGCTCACAAAAGCCTTCATTTACCCATATATTGACGTCTTGTGTTAACTTCAGTAATATAGGGATTCTTTGGTGAATTTTTCCTCTATTTACTTTCCTCAGATTGCATATCAATGCCTTTCCCCTAATCATTAAGACTTGGCACATGGCTTTTCTTTCCATTTGAGTTTATTTTTTCTTTTTTATTGGATATTTTATTTACATTTCATATGTGATCCCCTTTCCCCATTTCCCTCCCACCCAGCAACCCCCTATCTCATCCCCCTCCTCCTGCTTCTATGAGGATGTGCTCGATCCACTTGCCCACTCCCATCTCCCCACCCTCTAATTCCCCCACACTGGGGAATCCAACCTTCACAGGACCAAGGACCTCCTCTCCCACCTATACCCAACAAGGCCATCCTCCCCTACATATACAACTGGAGCCAGGTGTCCCTCCTTATGTGCTCCCAAGCTGGTGGTTTAGACCCTGGGAGCTCTGGTTGGTTGGTATTGTTGTTCTCCCATGGGGTTGCAAATCCTTTCAGCTCCTTCAGTCTTTTCTCTCCATCCTCCCTTGGGAACTCCATGATCAGCTCAATGGTTAGCTGTGAGCATCTGCCTCTGTATATTTCAGACTATGGCAGACCTCTAAGGAGACAGCTATATCAGGCTCCTGTCAGATGCACTTCCTGGCATCCACATCAGTGTCTACTCTTGGTGACTGTACATGGGATGGATATTCAGGTGGAGCAATCTCCAGACGACCTCTCCAGTTTCTACCCCACGTTTTGTCTCCATATTTGCTCTCACGAGTATTTTGTTGCTCCTTGAGTTTTAATTTCACCTTGCTCATCATTTGTATTTTACCCACATCTGCTACTGTGCTTTCTTCAGAAGTGTGCACACCATGCTCTCAGATCCAGCTCTCAGTTGCTTTAGCAGTGCATTCTGGCTACATATTTATGCCACATGGAGGATGACATCAATTTTAATTTTAAATATATATTTTTAATTTTATCATCACATTTCTATTGCATGTATTTATTTTGCACACTGCTTTTGCTTTTGTTTATATTTAGGTTACAAAATATTGATTTTTTTGGACATTTTTGTATGTCTGTGCCATTGTACTTTGGACAAATTCATCATCATTGTGACAAAGTCCCTAAAATAAACAACTTACAGGAGGGAGGATTTCTCTGAACGTATGTATTCAGAGGCTTTCTTTGATCATGATGAAGAAATCTCATATAGCTTATGAGAGCAGGAACATTGAACAAAGGTTCATTTGCTGCCCACACCAGGAAATAAAGAATTAAGCCAGAAAAGGGAAGATGTAATATTCAAAGTCTATCTTTAGTGGGTTCTCTCTGCCATCTAGATTCCATATCCCAAAGGATTCATAAAAACGCTGAATAGTACCATGAATTGGAAACTTAAGGGTTCTTTAGAGAGTCAGTTGTGTTGGATGGTGTTTTGCTGGGACAAACCCATGAAGGAGTGTTTTCCTGAAGTGGACACAGGTGAAAGACTAGGGCAGACTCATGAAGTAACGTTGCACTGAAGCAGACACAGGGAGAGGATGTTTTGCTAAAGTAAACAAATGAAAGGACATGTGATGAAAGATTCTTTGCTAAGAACATGCATGTATTCGTCTGCCTTACTCGGCATAGTTGAGCTGCATTAGCTGGGACTCCACAGACTCCACCCGACTAGATTCACTTGCTGAGGCAAGAACCATACTGAGGAAAGGCACATGGAGGATATTTGGGAGTGGATAAAGCTGCTGCTGCCTGTTGACCTGTAAATTGAACAAGTCTACTTCCCCCATATCCTTTCTTTTCCACTACCTCTGGTGGTGGTGGGTTACAAGGGAGGTTAAAGCTTTAAGAACCATCAAGAAAAATAGGATTTGAACAAATTAAAGTTCACAGTACCAACCTGTAGAAATTAAGCATTCAAACATATTCAAACATCTACCTCATCCCAGTATTCTTTTTGCTCTCCTTACTTCCTTTTAAACTTATCTCAACAGCAAACACCAAATATCCCCTCTGAGATATATATTATATATATATATATATATATATATATATATATATATGTGTGTGTGTGTGTGTGTGTGTGTGTGTGTGTGTGTGTGTGTGTGTGTGTGTGTTTATGAAGATATAAAGTCTAGCATCCATGTATGGAAGAAAGTATATGGTATTTGTTTTACTTCTCTGCCTTCATTAAAGTTCTTGTTCTCTGTGCTCATCTCCAGTAGTTCTGTTTCTTCTCTGAGCTAGTCCTACATTTATGGCCAGATCCCATCCTTATATTTTATTCTAGATTATGTATTGGATATTTAATATCTTTTTATTTATCTTTCTAATATTTATCTTTTGATAAATTAACTTTTGATAATTTATCTTTCTGAATCTCATCTTTGGACACAATAATCTCCAGTTCCATATACTTTCCAGAAAATGACATGATTCCATTTATTTTAAGACTGATATTTAAAAAAAAAATACTTTCGTTGAAATGTAATTACATTGCTTAATTTTATACTTTATGGCCAGCAAAAAAGTCATTGTTTTTATATCATACGATTTTCTTTCCTATGAGCTCCCTTTCATCCAAAACTGGCCATCCTCAACAGCACATTGGAAAGTCCTCTGTAACACTCTCAAGTCCAGATAAGGATCTATCTACCCTGCCCCCTTTCTCTCCATTATACTACCTCTACCTCAGACTTACAATACAAACACTACAATTCAGGAGACATCTCCCTCTTCTTTATAGATTGTTAGAGCTGTCCTCATATTGCATTGATTTTTGTAATAGATAATAGGCAAAAATAAATGATTTTCTTTCTGTCAAGATTCAGTAACATTTTCCAATTTCTGTGAAATTTTTTGTGTAAAAACTGACCCCAAAGTCACATCAAAAGGCTGAAACAAAACAAAACAGACTATAGCTTTAGAGGCTCCACATATGCACACAAGAAATGAGAAAGATCCATGAAATAATGAAATACATGGAATTAATTCTTGTAAATGCTGAGCTGCTTATGGAGGGACTAGCCTTTCAGATGTCTTTATTGCTAGAAACAACAGTTTACCTATTGATAGGGGAGAAGCTAGTGTGGAGATCAGAAAGCTCAGAGGAGGTCACTTGGCAGAAACGAGGTCACCAAAGAGAGTGCAGAAATAGCATCAGGTGCTAGATGTTCTTTCACTAAGTCTGAGTTTGATTTTCAGAAAAAAAGAGAATAAAGGTTATAATAATTATCCAGATAATAACCTGGAGTGAGTGAGTCCTGATGCAAAAAGCTGTAATACAGACTTTCAGAGGATAAGATTTGCATCATTAGGCTGGGCGGTGGTGGCACACGCCTTTAATCCCAGCACTTGGGAGGCAGAGGCAGGCAGATTTCTGAGTTCGAGGCCAGCCTGGTCTACAGAGTGAGTTCCAGGACAGCCCGGGCTACACAGAGAAATCCTGTTTCGAAAAACCAAAAAAAAAAAAAAAAAAAAAAAGATTTGTATCATTAATTTTATAATTTAATTCTAAGATGTGTTCTGTGATCATTAATCGGATGTGTCAACTTAAGCAACCCAGGAGGTGACCAGTTGCTGGTAAAATATTGTTTCTAGGTGTCTGAGTTTTGAGGCTATTAGCCTACCTTTACCAAGGTGGGTGGGAATCATTCAATCCTGTGGGGATCCAAATAGAATAAAAGTATGAGGAATTAGTGGGTGGGTAGGTTCATCCATTTTCTCTTATTCTTGCATAACTATGGAAGTTTCAGGTTCTAAAAATCACAGTAGAATTATACCCCCCCACACACAACACTGTTATCGAGACTTTGATTGGGACTGTGCGTTATACAGCTGACTCACCTGTATGTGAGATCTTTATGATTAGACTAACACATTTGCTTTAGTTCTCAAGCAAATAGACTATAAGCAATGAACTTCTTAGTTTCTAGAATCATATAAGCCAAATTCCATTCTATATCCTATATCTCTGTGTAGACATTCAGTTCTGTTTTTTGGTAATCTTTGACTAATAGAGGTTCTGTTGCCTTTATTTATTAGCTAGAAAATCTGAGAGTGAGAGATTTTCAATACTTGTTATAGATTGAAAGTTTTTGCTCTTGTTAAATTACCTTACTCTTCAGACTATAGTATTTGGCAGAAGGACTTTGGAGAAGTTATCAGTTTATTATGAACTAAAGTGCTTACCCAAGTCCAGAGATGTTTCTTCTCTACCTGCCACCTAAGATGCAATAGCATACGGCAATCATCAGTATCCAAAGTAGATAATCATCAGACATAGACCCTACTAGCAATTTTAACTTGAATTTCTCACTCAGGTTCCAGAACAAAAGAAATATATGTTTGTTGGTGAAGATACATGGTTTATGATACTTTCATTATGATTTCCTAAATGAAGCACAGCCTTAGGTAACATCTAGTGATTGTACACGTTCGTCTCAGCCTTTCTCTCTGTCTTTCAGACATTTCAAAATGTTCTCCCTGCCCACCATCTTTCTGTTAAATTTTACTCCATAATCTTCTATGATACTCCCACCCTCTGGCTGTGTGTGTGTGTGTGTGTGTGTGTGTGTGTGTGTGTGTGTCTGAGGGGGTAGGCAGATTATGGGAAAGAAAGAGAGTAAGAGAGACATACATATAAAAAGAATTATAGTCAGAGAAAAATATTTGCATCATTTTTATTTTTATATTTTGTATTGCTAAAAATATTAGCATTTTTATGATAAAAGAGAAGGGCATTGTTGTGTTTTTTCGTTTTAATTTTAACAGAAATTAAAAGAAATGAAAACTCTCTTTCCTCCATAATGTTATAGAGACAAAACACCTTTTCCTGAGTTGATTACCCAGTTATCCAAGATAAGAGATGACAAGGAACTACCAATCATTTCTTTTAAGTTAATGGAAAACAAAATGGGAAATAAGAGAGGGCCATTCTGTGCATTCTGCTATGGGTCTCTCTGTCCTAAGTGAAGATGATTTCCTGGTGCCAGTTTATTTGGTTGTTTTACAGTGCCTCAGAAACTCAAGCAGGTTCTTGACAATTTTTATTGAAAGCTGGCAGCTTTGGCTCAGAATAATTTTTTTTTTTTTTTTTTTTTTTTTTTTTTTATTGAAAAAAATTTTTTATTTTTACATTTCAGATGTTCTCTCCTTACTCCATTTCCCCCCTCCCTCCCAGGAACTCACTATCCCTTCCCCCTCTTCCCGCTCCACGTTGGTGTACCCCCACCCACCCTCCCCTGTACCTCACCTCCCCACCCTCGAATATCCTACCCCCCATGTCCAGCCTTCATGGGACCAAGGATCTCTTCTCCTACTTATATATATAGCTCCCTTGCATATATAGCTGGAGCCATGGGTCCCTCCCTAAGCGCTCCAGGCTAGTGGCTTAGACCCTGGGGGCTCTGGTTGGTTGGGATTGTTGCTTTCCTCATGGTGTCGCGAATCCTCTCAACTCCTTCAGCCTTCACTCTATCTTCTCCATTGGGAACTCCATGCTCAGTTTAATGGTTAGCTGTGAGCATCTGCCTCTGAGTATGTCAGACTCTTGCAGACCTCTAAGGAGACAGCTATATCAGGCTCCTGTCAGTGTGTACATCCTGCCATCCACATCAACCTCTACCTTTGGTGACTGCACATAGGATGGATATCTAGGTGGAATAGTCTGTAGACTGTCCCTCCTTCAGTTTCTGTCCTGCACTGTGTCTCCTTATTTGCACCCTTGAGTATTTTGTTACTCCTTCTAAGTAGGACTGAAGGCTCCCCTATTTGGTCATCATTCTTTATGAGCTTTATGTGGTCTGTGAGTTGAATCTTGGGTATTTCAGGCTTCTGGGCTAAAATCCAATAATCAGTGAGTGAATACCATGTATGTTCTTTTGTGATTGGGTTACTTCACTCAGGATGATATTTTCTAGTTCCATCCATTTATATATGAATTTATCAAATTCATTGTTTTTAATAGCTGAGTAATATTCTATTGTATAAATGTACCACATTTTTTGTATCCATTCCTCTGTTGAAGGGCATCTGGGTTCTTTCCAGTTTCTGGCTATTATAAATAAAGCTGCTATAAACATAGTGGAGCATATTTCCTTGTTATGTGTTAGAGCATCTTCTGGATATATACCCAGGAGTGGTATAGCTGGGTCCTCAGGTAGTGATATGTCCAATTCTCAGTGTTTTTTTATGAAGTATCTAAGATTGTGATCAAAACATATTTGGACACTGTTTTGAGTGTGCTTCTAGTAAACCCCACTCTTAGAGACAATGGACCCCAATACTTATTAGTGTTATGATTCCTGCTCAATAATCCTTGACTACAGTCTTTTTTCTATGTATAAAATAATCCTTATTTCTCCAGATTTGCATCATGGCTGAAAATCCTGTTCCCATAATATTCTATTTTTACTGGACAGCTTCATAGTGAAGTCAGACTTTTAAAAAGTGGAAACCTGTGGGTTTCTTTCTAACACACTCTCAGAATGCGAGACAATGTTCAGATCCTCATTGTACGTGACCAGGCTCCTGTGCACGTGGTGACCTGTTCCTCTTCAGAAATAATAAGGTGTTGGATTTACTTTGCACTTTATTTGTTAGTTAACATTTTTCTTTTGGTTTACATATTTTTTTGTAAAATTACACACACAGACACACACACGTACACTCAATGGATCAAGGGTCTGTGTGTGCTCATGCATTCACATTTGAAGGCTAAAAGAGGATGTTGGGTGTCCTCTTCCATTGCTATCCACATTGCTCCTTTGAGATTTGTATGTCACTAAATCTACAGTGTACTGTGTTTTAGCCAGTCTGGTGGCCAGCAAGCCATGTGATAATTCTCCTATCTATCTGGGTCTCCAACCTCAGTTCAGGGTCTTAAAAATACACAATCGTGCCTGACTGAAATCCAAATGCACATCCTCCCCTGAAGCAAACATCTGATGAGGATTCAGTCAGTTTGGGCATGGGCCCCAGCAATGCCCAAAGTGCTTTTCAGTGTGTTTCCATGAAAACGAGGTGACAGGAAAAGAGTTGAGTATATGAAAAACAAGTATCCTGTTTCAAAGCTCTTATTATCCTAATGAGACGGGTTGGAGCTAGGCTATGGTAAAGATCAAGAATCAAACGTGAGTGTGGATATAGAGATGGATTCTGTCAACTCTCCTAGCTCTTACTGTGGAAAGGAGAAGCCAACGATAGATGATGAACTCATGATAGCCTTTTCCTACACAAGTTCTGAAGGATGTTAATGCAGAAGAAAAAGGAAGCAGGAAATAAAAGCCACTTTAACCATGTTAACTTTTTTTTTTTACTAATCACTTCCATATTCACATGATCTGCCTAAAACCATGGCTGTCTTGCACAGTACAATGAAGTTTTAAAAGACTAGAACAGATCACTATAGAAGTGCTTATTCAGGAATTTCAGTATTATTTTTCTTTCATACTAACTAAGGCTATGGTGAGACTATTATTGATTAGCTTAAGGATTAGCATATTACCTGCCCACACAGTGGGTTGCTGGGCAAGTTTCTCTTATCTCTGCACTGATGCAAAACCAACAGGTAATAAAGAAAAACTCAACTTCTGCCTGGAACTACCTCAGCTTTCCTTTTGATTTTTTTTATCCTTGTGCCAGCATGCCTCTTGACCAGGGCTCATCTTCCTTACCACCAAACCTAGAACTACAATGCAAGATAAGGCAGAGTCTAGGTTATCAGAGGCACTTTGTTCTTTGTCTGGTCTTCCTAGACATGGCTGCATTATAACATGTCTGTAGCTCTAAAAATGGAACAAAAAGTGATGTCCCCGGGAGTGGCCCGTTTTAAATCTATCTATCATTGCTGTATGTAAATTGACTAAGGGACTTCAGAATTGAGACATAATGGCTTTTCTCAATAACCTTGCCTTCTAGCTGACAAGACAATACTTTATGTTTTCCATCAATGTCAGAACCTCAGGTACTGCTGAGAGACCTTGATAAGGGAAGATATTTTGGGAGCCAAACACATGAAGAAGCCTTTGAAAATAAAGAACATAAGCCAATAGTTTACTATTTGTTGACCAACTCTTTCTAAAGGATTGGTTTTGCTGTCAGATGGTTTTGAAAATGGAGCCAAGCCCTTGGTTTTAAGAATTCACTTAATAATTAAGGAAATATAATTAATATAGAATACTAATTCTATATAAATATATTTAATTAGAATTTCTTTTAGTTAATATACAAGAAACATTAGCAAATGACAAATGTGATATATGAACATGTGGAACACGCCACAGGTGTTACCTGGCTGCTACAGTTAACTTAGAAAAATCTAACTTTTAGTAGCTTATAAGTCCTACTAAGGCAATAAGAATACAATGATTTAGATTATTTTGAATAGTGGAGGAGTTTCATAGACATGAACTCAATAATCTCAAAAATAAACACACATAACTCTGTGGTTAAATACTTTGCTTTGTCTGTGAGAACTCTCTTAATTTATCTTGCATCAAGTGTCTCTTAAATATGTCTCAGTTATATATATATACTGGGTGGCTTAGCCTATAGCCCTTATCAAAAAGGTTTTTATTAATATATCTTCTAGATCTCTAATTTCTAACACACCTCTTTTTTTCCTGGTTTATGTTTTACACATTTTGAAAACTCTTTTCGTTCTTTTTAAATGTGTTATGTCTTTCTGGATGTACTGAACACAGTATTTGTCATTGGCCCATAAGACTCCATTGCATGCATTATACAGAAGCCAGTTTCCTATGGATGGTGATTGAATGAAGGAAGGTGGCTTCGTGGTTCTTTCTTCACTATGATTACCCCCATGGATTTAGTGGTTATGTGGTAATAGGCAGCTCTATTTCCATTACTTAGGTTCCTAAGTTCATATATGAGCTTACATAAAGCTGTTAGATATTATTATATATTAATATTTAATGTATAATATATACTAAAATAGTCTTTGAAAGTGTTCCTTTTGACAAGGTGTGTTGTGTTGCACTTCCAACTTGTTAAGCTTATGACTGCGATGCAGCAGAGTTGAGAGAGAGGTAAGAGTTCAAAGGGGTAATACCATACACAGTGAGGTGAATTATTTTATAATCACATCATTTGAAAAATATGGGAAAGCAGCAATTTAATTTTCATTTCAGATTCAAGGACAGAGTAAATGGGCAATGGTATCAAAGAAAATAGTCCATTTGGAATTCATGTTGCTCAAATTACAAATATAATGTGATTTGTTCCAAGGCTTATGACCTACAAAAGGCTAAAACAACAGATATATCTGTTTTTTTTAAGCATCTTCCAGATCTTTAAAAGTACTGAATTGATCATACTATTTTTTCTTATATAAAATCCTCTACTAACTTAAAAAAATAACTGGCCTACAGCAAGATTCCTACACAGGTTAAAACCTTATATTAGTATGCATAAAACAATTTTTTTTCTAAACTAACTAAACAAAATGATTTTGTAGGTTTTAGTTTGCCTGATTCCCTTTCCCCCTTTCTCATCTGGTGACCCTGGCTAAGAATCTTGGGCATCCTGTATTCTCCATATGGTGCTTGGCACTTGTATCTTGGTCATGTGCAGTCTCAGCAGCAGTCCTGAGAAACAGCCTTCCTTTGACCCCTTGGGTCCTAATCAGATCCAAAATTTTACTGTGAAAGTAAAAAAATAAACAAACAAACAAATAAATAAATAATTTTAAAAGGAAACTTCTGGGCAAACGTAGTTGGGAAACCTCATATTGCTTAAGTCACATGATCTGCCACTTGGGGGTTCATTGATGTTTTTAGTCTTTGTCCCAGGTTAACTTCACTCAAGTTGCAGCAAAGTTAATTAAGTCGTGTTCATGTTCCAGTGTTTGGTGAACAATGATTTTGGTTAGTCATAGAACTGACTCATCAGTATAGAGTGATTTCAAAGCTAACTGTTGAAGTTCTAATGTGGTTTCTTCTGACTGTTTCTCGTAAAATCTGAAAGTAGAAAAATAACTTAATGACAATTGCAAGATAACAAAAGAATCTAGATTGTCAAGGTTTGGCAAGGTACCAGCCTTTCTAACATACAGAATGGAGAAAGAGAGAGAGAGAGAGTGCCCAGAAGAGGACACAAAAGGTGTGCCCAGCTTTCTTTTTTCATAAAGCAGGCTAGCATGGGTGAGATGTGTTGCCATGGTCAGTTACCTCAAACAAAGGCAGATGAAACTTTTCAAGACAAATAAAGAGCATAGCCTGAGATGGCAAAGTAATCACTGGAGTTCCTCTTTAGTTCTGAGGGTGGAGCAAACTTAGATGGGTGAAATTACTATCCTTTCAATCAGCCAAAAGATGCCTATTTGCAGCTATGAAGACTCAAACTTTGCTTCTTTACCCACTGCCTGCAACACCACTTGGGGTCAGGACTACCAACTACACAAAATTTCCCTCAGTAGGACCAAAGTTGAGTGCTGAGGGAAATGTACTAAAGTCTTCTGGAGTTTGCATTAGTTGGACTTGGGATGCAAGACCCCTTTCTCTTTTTTATATCTCTACTTTGAAAATAAGCTCTTTTTTCTTTGTCTTTTGAATGATCTTGTTTGCTCACAGATTTATGGCCAGAGAAGAATTTGTCTAAAAAAGTCAGTTATTTCTTAAGATTTAAACAGGCCCTTATCCCTTCCCTGGGAGTCCTGCTTGGCTACGGGACGTGGCCTTTTCTGGTTCCATGTCACCACCGTTAGGAATCTAGGCTAAGGTCACCAGCATTGAATCCTATCCCAGGTCTCTGAGACTTCCTAGAGATGCATTCCTCCCCTCTACCCCAGATTTCCATTTATTCTCTTGGCCCTCTGGGCCTCTCTTTTGTCCCTCAAATCTGATTATGCTTCTTCATTCCTCTCCCACATCCCTCTACCACTCATTTCAATCCCTTCCTATGCTTCCTTTGATTATTTTGTTTCCCTTCAAAGTGTGATTCAAATATCATTACTTGGGCCTTCCTTATTGTTTAACTTCTTTGGGTCTGTATCATGGGTAGTCTTTGGGTGTATAATGGGTAGTCTGTACATTTTGACTAAAATTTGCTTATCAGTGAGTACATGGCATGCATATCCTTTGGGGTATGGGTTACCTCATTCAAGATGATATTTTCTAGTTTCATCTATTTGCCTGGAAAATTCATGATGTTCTTGTTTATGATAGCTAAGTAGTATTCCATTGGGTAAATGTATGACATTTTCTGTATCCATTCTTGGGTTGAAGGACATCTGGGTTATTTCTGGTTATTATGAATAAAGCTGCTATGAACATGGTGGAGCATATTTCCTTCACATATGCTAGAGCATCTTTTGAGTATATACACAAGAGTGGTATAGTTGGGTCTTGAGGTAGAACTATTTCCACATTTCTAAGAAACCACCAGATTGATTTCCAGAGAGGCTGTACGAGTTCACAGTCTTACCAGCAATAACCTACCCACAAAACTTTTGACCCAAAACTTATCCTTTCTAAAAGAAATGCAGGGATGGAGCAGAGACCAAAGGAAAGGCCAACCCAATAACTGGCCCAACTCAAAACCTATCTCATTGTCATGGACTAGTCCCTGACATTATTAATGCTAGTTCGTTATGCTTGCAGACAGGATCCTAGCATAACTGTCTCCTGAGAGGCTCTATCCAGCAGCAGACTGAAACAGATGCAGATGCCCATAGTTAAACATGAGATGGAGGGCAGGAACACTTATGGACAAGCTTGAGGAAGGATCAAAGGCCCTGAAGTAGATGGGAATCTCACAGGAAACAAAAAATGTCAACAAACTTCAACCAAAGGACATAAATGGGCTGGAATATTCCTGCTGTCACATATGCAGCAGTCAGACAGCTCAGTCTTCATGTCTGTCTTGTCAGGCTTCAGTGGAAGAAGATGTGCCTAATAAGTCTAATACTTGGTGTGCCTCACCCTCTCAGAGGAGAAGGGGATGAGGGATGAGAGAGAAACTCTATGAGGGAGGAACCATGAGAAGGAGTAGCATTTGGGATGAAAATAAACAAATTAATTAAAAAGCATGGGTGAAAATGAACTAATTAATTAATAAAATGCATAACTTCACAGCCTATTATATTCATATGTATATTGGTCTAAATAGATTTTAAAAAATTTAGACGCGTCAGACTTAGACAATATTGTGATGAAGTTTTAGATCTTAAAAGTTGATATTGGAATATGACTTTGGGAGGACTTTGGGAGCTGTTGGAATATGTAGATGTACTTTCAGTGTAAGAAGAAAATAAGTTGAGGGAGGGAAGGAAGAGAACACTACAAACTGTATTCTGTCAGTCCTTCTTAGGGTTATCTGCAGTTCACACAGATTGTCTTCTAGGCTCAGGTTGGCTCTACTCCTCTACTACTCCTGTTCTTGGTAATCATTCCACCTACAAAATTCTGGGGTCTTCTGCTACAATTGGGCTGCATTTCACTAATAGCATATCCTGAGCTCTCTTCAGGAACTCTCGTACCACTACACAGTGCTAAGCTTCAGTTGCTCTTTATGACTCCTTCATGCTTTCAAAAGCTGGATAACTCTTATCTTACAAAGTTTGGCTATCAGCACAAAGTAAAACCTTGGCCTCCTCTGGAACACAGTTTCTGTTTGCAAACTCTGAAGAATCACTTAGAAGATTTCAACTTATTGACACTGCTTATTTCTTAATCACTGTTAATTTCTCAGCTGCAACTGATCAGATTCAAGTATCCCAGTAACAAAAGGTTTCAATTTAATGGTTATAGTGTCTTGTTAATCATAAACAATTCTTCAGGCCTGACTAGAACTATAGGGTCTCAAGTCTAATTATGCAGTGGCCTTAACAATGTCTTTAAGTAGTTCTCAACTGCAATTTCTCAAATCAGTCCTCCATCATCTGCATTTTTTCAACACCTCAATCTTCCAACCTCCCACAAATTAGTCCACCAGTCTTTGTATACGTAATGACTTTCTAGCCAAAAGTTCCAAAGTCCTTGCACAAACTTCCCCCCAAAATATCAAGACTGTCACAGTAATACCTCACCACTCTTGGGTTACCTGTGATATAAGAAAATACCATGACCAAAGTAACTTGAGGAGGAAAAAATTTGTTTGGCTTACATTTCCATATCACTTCATCATTGAAAGGAGTCAAGACAGGAACTCAAACATGGTAGGAACCTGGAAGCAGGAGCTGATGCAGAGGCCATGGAAGAGTGCTGCTTACTGGCTTGCTTCCTATGCCATATTCACTCTGCTTTCTTATAGAATCCAGGACCACCAACCGAGCCACCCACCCACAATGGGCTAGGCCCTCTTCCACTAATCAGTAATTAAGAAAATGCTTTAAAGACTTGCCTGCTGTCCCATCTTATGAAGCCATTTTTTCATCTGTCTTCTCCAGTGGTTTTGGCTGGGTCAAATTGTCGTAAATCTATCCAGCCACAATCCTTTTCTATTAGAATTCACAGATGTAGTCCTAACCCCAATGTGATGATGCTTGGAGCTGAGACCTTTATTGGGTGGTTAAGTTTGGCTCCTGCTCTAATAAAAAAAAAAAATCCAGAGAGCTTCCTTTGTGTTTCCATTAAGTGAAGCTTCAGTGAAACCACATCTATGAACCAAAAATAGACAATTGGTGAACATCAAACATGAGTGTCATGGTCTGAAATTCATTTGACTTGTATAACAAAGTCAGTTTTTATTGTTCATAAGTTATACAGTCTATGATGCTGTGATATAGCAGCTTTTAAAGATTAGGATATACACAAACTTTACAAAAACAAGACAAAAATGTGTGTACATTATATCTGTCTGCAAATATGTGTATGCCTGTTTTGACTGGTGTGCAACATTTTTCAACTTATCATTTTCTCAGTGGATTTTTCTTTACTGCTCTAAATTTCTTGTTTTTGTTGCATTTTCTTAGTTCTTTGAAAATCTGTACAGTGTATTTTGATCATATTGATCTGCTTACCACAAGTTCTTTGACATAAATTCCTTCTTTGCTACCCACCCAATGTTGTGACATTACTATTTAATCCACCAGATACAGTTTGTGCCACTCATATTCTCTTGGTTATGTAGCCTTCCATTAGAGTATGGCTGTCTTACCTGGTGTGATACCCTTAAAAAAATAATGGAGCCTTCATCTCGTTTTCTATCTCCCAGAAGTTATCAATTGCTGATAGTTCTTCAGCTAAGGGTGGGATACATAATGACCATCTCTCCTCTCCAATCTTTGGATTGTATCTGGTTTTCAGTTATTCATGTCTTACATATGCTGTCACAACTGCTGTGAATTCCTGTGTTTCATGGTGTATCCTAAAAGCACTCTTTTATTCTTGTAGTCACTCAATACCTTCGGCTCTAAGAGTCTTTCTCTCCCTTTTTCCTAATCTACCTCTGAGCCTTTGGAAGGAAGGGGAACGACAGATTTGTCCTATTTAGAACTGAGCATACTTTGGTCTCCTAGTCTCTGTACCTTGACCAGTTATGAGCCTTTGTGTTAATTGGCATCTACTGAAGGAAGAAATCTTTCTGATGAAGGTTCAGAGAGATGCTAATCTACAGGTATATGAATATACGTTATATTAAAGTTAATACTAGTTTTTGAGACAGTCTCACTACATAGCTCGGGATGCCCTGGAACTCACTATGAAGTCCAGGTTGGCCTCAAACGCACTCAGATATGCCTGCCTTTGCTTCCTGAGTGCTGGAATTAAACATGTCTGTTATTACTATCTGCTTAATAATTTATTATAAACAAATACTAAGCTTGAGATGTGAACTTGGCAGCATGCAGGGGTCTAGAGACATACTGTTGAGAGAGCTAAGCTATGTTTCTGCTCCTCTAAATTTAGTAACTTGCATTCTAGAAGTGAAAAGCCAATAAACATGCAACTTTCAAAAGTATTGTGTGAAAGCTGGGAAAGAAGAAACTCAGTGCAGTGGACATGTGAAGAATAGTCAAACAAGTTTTACCATGGAAGAAATGAAAGTCCTACATCTGATAGAGGGCTAATATCCAACATATACAATGAACTCAAGAAGTTAGACTACAGAGAATCAAACAACCCTATTAAAAATGGGGTGCAGAGCTAAACAAAGAATTCTCAACTGAGGAATACAGAATGGCCAAGAAGCACCTAAAGAAATGTTGAACATCCTTAGTCATCAGGGAATGCAAATCAAAACAATACTGAGATTCTATCTCACACCAGTAAGAATGGCTAAGGTCAAAAACTCAGGTAACAGCAGATGCTGGCAAGGATGTGATGAAATAGGAACATTCCTACATTGTTGGTGGGATTACAAGATGGTGCAACCACTCTGGAAATCTGTCTGGCGGTTCCTCAGAAAATTGGACATAGTATTACCGTAGGACCCAGCTATACCACTCCTGGGCATATATCCAAAAGATTCTCCAACATATATCAAGGACATATGCTCCACTATGTCCATAGCAGCCTTATTTATAATAGCCAGAAGCTGGAAAGAACCCAGATGTCCTTCACCAGAGGAATGGATACAGAAAATGTGGTACACTTATACAATGGCATACTACTCAGCTATTAAAAATAATGATTTCATGAAATTCTCAAGCAAATGGATGAAACTAGAAAATATCATCCTGAGTAAGGTAACCCAATCACAAAAGACCACACGTGGTATGCACTCACTGATAATTGGATATTAGCCCAAAAGCTTGCAATACCCAAGATACAACTCACAGACCACATGAAGCTCAAGAAGAAGGAAGTCCAAACTGTGGGTGCTTCGGTCCTTCATAGAAAGGGGAAATAAAATTCTCATGGGAGCAAATAGGGAGACAAAGTGTGGAGCAGAGACTGAAGGAAAGGGCATCCAAAGACTGCCCTTCCTGGGGATCTATCCCATATATAGTCACCAAACCCAGACATTATTGTGGATGCCAAGAAGTGCATGCTGACAGGAGTCTGATATAGCTGTCTCCTAAGAGGATCTGCCAGAACCTGACAAAGACAGATGCAGATGCTCACAGTCAACCAATGAACTGAGCACGGAGTCCCCACTGGAGTCCCCAATGGAGGAGTTAGAGAAAGGACTGAAGGAGTTGAAGGGGTTTGCAACCCCATAGGAAGAACAATAATATCCACCAACCAGACCTCCCCAGAGCTCCCAGGGACTAAACTACTAACCAAAGAGTACACATGGAGGGTCCCATGGCTCCAACTGCATACATAGCAGAAGATGGCCTTGTCGGACATCAATGGAGGTGAGGCACTTGGTCCTGTGAGGGTTAGATGCCCCAATCTAGGAGAATTTGAGGTCAGAAAGGCAGGAGTGGGTGGGTGGGTGAGGGAACACCCTCATAGAAGCAGGGAAAGGGGGATGGAATAGGGGATTTCTGGGGGAGGGAGAACTGGGAAAGAAGATAACATTTGAAATGTAAATAAAGAAAATATCCAATAAAAAAAGAGAGAAGACATTCCAAGATATAACTGCTTGTGTTAATGCTATATGTATACATTTATGTATTCATAGCTTTACTCAAATGGAATTATGTTTTTCCTGTGAAAAAGAATGGGAATAAAATGAACTTAAATACAAAGTTTGTGTGTGAGAGGTGGGTAGGTTAGTGGTATATGCTTATGAGTGTGTGGGTGAGTGGCCATATTTGCAAGGTATCAGATTCCATTTTTATCCTTTTTTATTTATTGCCTTGAGGTAGAGATGCTCACTGACATGATAGTCACTAGGTTCAATTAGCCAACAAGCTCTGGGAATCTGCCTGTCCCTGCCTCACAATGCTGAGGTTCAGACATGTGCTGCAATGGCTGGCTTTTTAATATGAATGTTTCTATTTGAACTTACACACTTAGACATACAGAGCAAACACCCTTATCCACGGAGCCACCTCCATGGTTGTCCTGATGTGTTTTTATTATTGATGTTGTCTTTATTTCACATACTTAGCATCTCTATACAAGATGTTTATAATGTTCATCCAGAGGCTACTTTCTGAAAGACAGTGCTGAGCAACACAGCCGTCTCAGTTGTCTTGGAGACCAGCTGGGGTGAGCTCTGTCTCACAGGAATGGAGAGTGTGGTTCAGCGATAAGTACCTCCTTTGAGAATAAGTCCTATTTTTAAAGACAAACAACACAAAAATAACAAGGCAAGAGAGGAAGTCTTAAAATTACATGATGCTCAAAGGCCTTCCTCCTTCCTTAGTAGTTTCAATTTCATCACCTGGTCCAACAGGCTCCATGACTGACAGTGTCCTATTTATAGCTCTGGGAAGAGAAGTAAGAACTCTCCTCTTTAATTAGATGTGAGCAAAAGTTATGAATGGTGGGTGAAAAAGGAGATGTGGACCCAAACCAATTTTGGTTTTGATCATTCCCCCACCTGCTCTTTGAAGGTCACAATTTGTTTCCCACTAATTGTATCCTGCACAGAGTTGGCAAGCTGATCTGTGAGGGTGACTTTCTCTATTGTGGTCTAGGTTAGCTTCACTCCATGGGAGAAAGAAAAGATCTGGTTCATTGCCATAAAGACAAAAAAATAAAAAAATAAAAAAAATCACTGAGAAAGTTGTCCTGTAATCTTGAAGTTTGTTTTGTAAACAAGTTCTCTTTAATCATGGTGTCATGGTGTCCAAGCCATTCTGCCACTTCAAAGCATTTCCACACTAGTCCTGGTTCACATTTTTGGTGCATAGGCAAGGACTGGGTTGGCAAACATAAGTCATCATTACCACTCAAGACTCTGGCTAGTCTTTTTAAAAGTCTAGGAAGTTACATCAAGTTCCTTGGACCATTGTTAAGACATCTTTCTGGAATGATTAAATTCATTAATTCATTTATTTCAGGTTGAGCCTTAAAAACTTTACTGAAAACAGGACCCGATATTATTGAGAGGAATAAAAAATAATACAAACAACAACTACTACAAAAACCATGGCATTTTTCACTAAAGAAACTACATCTTAAACAAGCATGAAACCAAAAGAGATCATAGATTAAGAGTGAGAACTCATAGTATGAATATCAAAAGGTAATGTTTCTGTGGTCACAAAATATTACACCATATAATTCTATGCCTGGTTCCTAAAGGTGGTATTATGTTATAAAATCATAGATAGTGTTACGTAAAATGTCCACAACGGAAGTATAGTACAGAGATACTAAGATCTTTACATATACTAATGCTTTCAATACCCACAGCATTATCAGTTTATTATAAACCCGTTTTTGTCACGTCTTCTCGGCCAGCAAGTAAGACAGGACAAGGCTGGTCTTTTCTTCACAGCTCTTTTATTCTAGACAATGCTGGATCCTTCTTCACAGCTCTTTTAAGAACAATCTTCCTTCACCCACCAGCAGCTGAACTGCAGTTGTTATATATCCTTCCAAGGGGGCGGACCTGGCGGCCTGTTCTCTCAGGATTGGTTAGGACCAATACCTCATTATCATAAGCCCCAGGATTGGCTAGGGCCATGCCTCATAAGCCCCATGATTGGTTAGGGCTTGAGCCTCATTAGCATAAATCCTCTCAGGAGGGGCTTGAGCCTGATGCATGCACAGTAGGCGGCGACGGCCATGTTGGAAACCGACGCCTTCTCTTCTGCCGCCTACACATTTTCATGTTTGACAAACTTAACCAAAGAGGGTTAAATGATGTAGATAGTGTTTCATAGCTGCTCAGAGAACAGATGTAATCCTATTAATTGGGCATTTGATACTACTCTCTTAATATCTACACAAAGTTGCCTTGCACAGAGTGTTAACTATATATCGACATTATGAAAGGGAAACCTTATATAAATATTTGTTCATTTGTCATATTTATATTTTATATTAATGGAGTACCTACCATTGCTATAGAGGCTTCTACTGTGCATGCTCAGTGACAAAGTAAACCAACAAAAGTAACTCAATGAATGATGAATGTCACTGAGACTCTACAGTGAAAGCTCAGAATTCTCTTCAAGAAATTAGATGAGGAGGCATGGCTATCAAATATAAACTACTCAAGCCTCCTTGGGTGGTCAAAAATAATGGAAGTTTGTTTTCCCATGCTGTATTTCATTTCTGTTTCTGTGACAGATACCCTGAACAAAACAACTCAGGGGAAGAAAGAATTTATTTAGTTTAAAAACCCAGCTTCTGTCCCATCATTCCAAGGAGGTAATGGAGGCAGCTGATCATATCACATCCATAGTCAAGAGACAGAAAGGAATGCAACCATGCTGCCTTCTTTTGTCTGTTCTCTCTACCTATCTTCATTTTTACACAGTTCAAGGTTCCACCCATAACGTGGTAGTGTCAATATTCTTGTGTGTGGGGATGTCTATCCACACCTGTTAACAAGAAGGCAATGCCTCTTTTCCCACCACCAAAAACCCAGTCATTCTCTAAGGCCAACCTGATCTAGATAGTTTAGAAACTGAGACAGTCTTCTCAGGTGATTCTGGATCATGGCAAGTTGACATTTAAAACATATTTGGCATAGTTACTGTTCTCTCCTTGGATGATCCACAGGGCTCATGTCAATCCAGACCATATTTCATAACCAAGCCAAGCAAAACCAAAGCCAACTTATCACTACCAGAATGAAGTGTCTCAATAAATACAGCTTAGACATTCATGAGATCCAGTGTGAAAGTCAAAGGCACTGGGAACATAGCTACTCTGTGAGGGCAAGCATGAACTCCTGTGCCTATGGTAACAAATTACTCTAAACAGGTTGGATTACAGCAACAGAAGGTTGATCCTTCATAGTTCTGGAGGTCAGTATTCAAAGCTCAAAGTGATAGCAGGATCAAGCACCTATCCTCTAGAAAAAAATTTCTTTAGTGATCTCAGCTTCTAGTGGCTGTTGGTAGTCCTTTACTTATGAGTGTATCTTGGTCTCTGCCACTGTGATCCTCTAAGTCTGTCTGTGTCCTCTTCCTCCATAAACAGCTCTCTCTCTTCTTCTCTTATGATATCTAAAATTCTATTTTAGCCCTCTCCAATAATCTAAGAAGTTGTCTTCTCAACATCACTGACTGTCTTAGTTAGGGTTTTATTACTGTGAAGAGACACCATTACCAAGGAAATACTTATAAAGGACAACACTTAAGACAGGCTGACTTACAGGTTCAGAGATGTTCAGTCCATTATCATTAAAGCAGGAAACATGGCAACATCCAGGCAGACATAGTGCTGGAGGAGCTGAAAGTCCTACATCTTGATCCAAGGCAGCTAAATGAAGACTGGCATCCTGAAGCAGCTTGAAGAAAGCTCTTTTCCCACCCGTACAGTGATATACTTCTTCCAACAAGGCCGCACCTCCTAATATTGCTGCTCCATGGGCCAAGAATATTCAAACCACCACACTGTCTATGCTACATAAATTATTTGATTTTCCACTCATAGACTCTATCAGGATGAAGACTATCTTTTGGAGGGCTGCCATCCAACTAACTGTAACAAGTAATGAGACAATCAGCTAGAGGGGTTCTTCTCTAGAGAAGTTCTTTGTGGAAAGACCTGTCCTTAGAACTTCACATTGATTTAACAGTAAGCCCAGGACAAGTACCATGTGGGAAGTTGGGTTTGTAGTATCTGAATGAGTCCAGGTGGAATCAATGAGAACGTACTTGGGTTCCTGGAGTCCCTTTCATCTTAACTCACTACAATATGCATTACAGTTCCATCAAATTTCTCTGTCCATTTCTAATTCTACAGAAATGTCATATTAGTGAACATGGACAAAATGAAATAGGATCATTGTCCTTGAACTGCTGGTCATGTAGCAAATATTCCACAGGACTCTTCTTTTACACTTAATCATAACCATCCCACTGCCCCATGTCCTTCTCAACTTCACACTCTTTTTTTAAACCACTGGGTCCATTGAGTATTATCAGAATGTGTATGGATGTAGATACTGATTTGGGCAACCTATCAGAGGTCACATCCCCAAAGAAAAATGATTCTCCTTCCCCTAAAAGCCATCAACTTCATCATCAACGTCAGTTAGGAGAGGGGCAGTCCCTCACCCATGCATGTTGGAATTTAGACTGGCTTACTTTTGAAAGGGTTTTTGCCTTCAACCACTGTCACTGTTAAACCATGTGTGTAGTAGCCCTTGTATTCCTGAGTGTTAATTGTTCTAATGTGGTCAGACTGTGAGCCCCTAGTCTTTATTGATCCATTTTCATCAATCTTTCATATATCTAGAAACATTTCATGTTGAATTTTAAAATCAAGTAGTGTCAAATTATGAGTGTACTATTTATCATTCTGATGATCCTCTTCTCCCAAAATATGTACACAGTCAGTCCATATATCAGAACATGGCTCCAAATAAAGAGGATTCAGGAGACTTTTTTTTTTTTTTTCATTTTTATTTCCAAATAGGGACTTACTATGTAGCCTACTCTGGTTCTGAATTTGCTGTGTTACTCAGGCTACCTTCTCATTTGCAATTTCTCTGCATCTGCCTCTCAAAATCTTATGACACTAACTCCAGTTCTGAACATTTAATTTTAGGACAAATTCCCAGCATTGTAGTTAGATATGAGGTCTTAGTGTTGTTATTTGTCTAATTTCATACTGCCAGACAAGTTCTCCAAAAACCACTAATTTTTAGCTATCCATGTTTTCCAGTTTTTGATTATCTCAATTTTGAGATTTTCTGGGAGAAGTAGAAATATCAGGAAAAAGCAAACCAAGAGAGAGCAAGACCAAATTACATAATATGTCTCAATCAGGAAAGCACTTACTTAGCATGCAAAAAATCCTAGGATTTGTCCTCAGCACTGAGTAACACTGGGTACGATGGCCCATGCTTGCAATCTTGTACTTGGGAGATGGAAGCAAGTAGGTAAGAAATTCAAGGTTATGCTTGGTTAAAGAGGAAGTTTCAGTCCAGTCTAAGCTAAGTAAGACCCTGTCCATAAACAACTAAACATAAACTGAGCAAACAGGAAAAACAAATCATAATAATGATATATATTTTATATCACACTTAATGGTTTTGAAGATCTGGTTTTAATTAAAATCACATGAAAAAGGGTTGTTTGCTTATATATACAAAATTATTTAATAAACTCTTGTTTTAGTTCAGCAAATTGATTATGAAGAATTTCTTTCAGCTGTCCACTTGAAAGAGAAGTGAACAGCTTTTATCTAAAATAGCATTCTAATTGTTAGCTAATAACCATACACATCAGAAATAGCAGATGATAACTACTGAAATATAATTGTTAAATTACAGAAGTGCTTTCCTGTTTTACTTTCATAAGACTTTTATATCTACAATGACTCTACTGTTCTTATCCCATTCTACAGATGAAGGAAGTTAATCTCAGAGAAACTAAATGCTTTTCCTGAGATCTAATAACTGGGAAATGTTTGAGTTGGGATTCTAACTTCAAATCTAGTGTAAGTCCAATTCATTGTTAATATTAACTTCATGTGTAGAGCCATCGTGCTTGAACTTGCTATTGCCATGTCTACCAGGTGCCACCTTAGGTTTGAGTTATCATTCAAGAAACAGGGAGCTTTCTATTTTCTAAGTCAGTGGTTCTCAAATTTCCTGAGGCTGTGACCCTTAGTACAGTTAGTTCTTCATGTTATGGTAACCCTCAACCACAACATTAGTTTTATTGCTACTTCATAACTGATATACTAAATATCTGATACATAATCCCTAAAACACTCATTCAACCCCAAAGGGGTCAAGACCCAACACATAAGAATCCCTTCTCTTTTTTTATTGGATATTTTATTTACATTTCAGATGTTATCCCCTAAACACATTCCCCCGCACCCTCCCAGGGAACTCCCTATCCCATCCCCCTCCTCCTGCTTCTATGAGGATGTGCCCCCACCTACAACCCCACTCCCACCTCTCCACCCTCGAATTCCCCACCACTGGGAGTCCAGCCTTCATGGGACCAAGGATCTACTTTCCCACCTATGCCAACAAGGCCATCCTACCCTACATATACAGCTGAAGCCATGGATCCCTTCCTATGTGCTCCCAGGCTGGTGATTTAGACCCTGGGAGCTCTGGTTGGTTGGTATTGTTGCACTACTCATGGGGCCACAAACACTTTCAGCTCCTTCAGTCTTCTCTCTCACTCCTCCATTGGGAACCCCTTGATCAGTTCAATGGTTAGCTGTGAGTGTCTGCCTCTGAATATGTCAGACTCTGGCAGACCTCTAAGGGTATAGCTATATCAGTCTCCTGTCAGCATGCACTTCCTGACATCTGCATCAGCGTCTACCTTTGGTGACTGCACATAGTATGGATACCCAAGTGGAATGGTCTCCAGACATCCCCTCCTTCAGTTTCTGTCCCACACTTTGTCTCCATATTTGCTCCCTTGAGAATTTTGTTACTCCTTCTAAGAAGGACCAAAGCACTTGGTCTTCATTCTTCATGTGGTCTGTGAGTTGAATCTTGGGTATTTCAAGCTTCTGGGCTAATATCCAATTATCAGTGAGTGAATATCATGTGTGTTCTTTTGTGATTGGGTTACCTCACTCAGGATGATATTTTCTAGTTCCATCCATTTACCTAAGAATTTCTCGAATTCATTGTTTTTAATAGGTGAGTAATACTCTATTGTGTAAATGTACCACATTTTTTGTATCCATTCCTCTATTGAAGGACATCTAGGTTCTTTCCAGTTCTGGATATTATAAATAAGGCTTCTATGAAAATATTGGAGCATATGTCCTTGGTATATGTTGGAGCATCTTCTGGGTATATGCCCAGGATTGGTATAGCTGGGTCCTCAGATAATGATATGTCCAATTTTCTGAGGAACTGCCAGACTGATTTCCAGAGTGGTTGCACCATCTTGCAATCTCACCAACAATGGAGGAGTGTTCCTCTTTCTCCACATCCTCACCAGCATCTGCTATCACCTAAGTTTTTGATCTTAACCATTCTGACTGGTGTGAGGTGGAATCTCAGGGTTGTTTTGATTTGCATTTCCCTGATGACTAAAGATGCTAAACATTTCTTTAGGTGCTTCTCACCATTTGAGTTTCCTCAGTTGAGAATTCTTTATCTCTGTACTTCATTTTTAATAGGGTTATTTGGTTGTCTGGAGTCTAATTTCTTGAGTTCTTTATATATATTGGATATTAGCCCTCTATCGGATGTGGGATTGGTAAAGATCTTTCCCAATCTGTTGGTTGCCATTTGTCCTATTGACAGTGTCCTTTGCCTTACAGAAACTTTGTAATTTTACTCTCTAGTTAACCTTAGTCAACTGTTTCTCATCTGTTTCTTTTGTATCTCTTGTGTATGTGCGTGTGGGGTGTGTGTGTGTGTGTACAAGTACACATGCTAGTGTGTGATCCTTCTCAAGGATGAGAGGAGGACACTCTCTATTATCTGTCTGCCTTTTCCCCAGAACTGAATATTTCACTGAACCTAGAGTTAGGCTGGCAGACAGAAACTCTCATTAACACAACTGTTCTGAATCCACACCCTGTTTTAGACCATTCTCATGACTGCCTATCTTACAATGTTCTGGGAAATTCACAAGTGCTCTTCCCCAGTTAGATATTTCTCTAGCACCCACCTCACATATTCTTTCAGATGATTTTTATTTGCTGCAGTTAGGATGGTCTCTTCTCAGAAACATGTTCCTTCCTTTCTGATCAAGACAACTAGTTCATTTACACAAATACACAACTATGTTCCCTTGCACTGTGAGGCTAAGCTGTGGTAAGGATAATAGAACATTAAGACACGAGTGTTTGGGTACCAGGGGATTCATAGTTGCTTTTACCAACAGTGCTTTTTGTATTGTCTCATTTTTGGAAGACTCTGTTTTGTGACTCGGAAGGAAACATAGTTTGAAATCAGAAAAGCAAAAATAGTAAATCTGACTCCCTAAATTGTTAATATCCTATTGTAAATATAGAGGTGGATTATCATAAATGTCACTCCTACTGTGAGAATAGGAACTGTCCTTACTATAAAACAAGTCCTGTCTTTGTCTCAAGTCTCTCCCTTTATGCCAACAACATATTATGGATACATAGAGCATTTGAAATGATGTAAATAAGGATGCTGAATGTATTTCAATGCTGAAAATGGAGTTCCTGCAATTTCTCCTTGTGTTCTTAGTACTACTTTGACTTATTACAGTGTGTCTCTGATAATTTGTTTCTATAGCAAAATCTGCTTTCTATGTGGTTCTTTGGGAAATACAAATCAGGATACTGGAGTAATTTATAAGCTACCATGTCATATTGATTCTTGTCATCCAGCAAGAGGAAAGAAAAGATAACATGCCACAGACTGGGCCTGTTCTTGTGAATGGCTTGGTTCTTACATGTCCATGAATATGTTAGAGAGGTCGTCATGTCTCCCATGTAGTTTAAGAATTGGTTTTCAGGCCAAGAATCTATTCCCTTGCCCATTGAAAGCTTGTAATTGACAAATCTATGAAACTCAACCTTTGCCCTTGTTATTTTGTTTAATTCAAATGCATCCTTCTTATCTTTTTCTTTTTCTTTAAATAGACTGGAAGTAGGCAATATATACTTTTGAAGTTAAGGAAGCAGAAATATATACTTTTGAAGTTAAGTTTCAATGCAAACCACCTTTGAGTATTATTTTGTAGTAAATTGAGTTTATTAATCTTAAGACAAAAAGAAAAACCTGTCTCATTAATTGCCTGCCAAAATGAAAAAGCAGTGTGAAATATATTATAATAAGTTGCCATCAGTTTGACTAAATAATTTACAGAATGTATTTATTATGCTTTTACCTTTAGCCTTTTTTAGAGTTAAAGGCATATTAGAAACATAAGGTAGAAAAGCCATCTTATGGATCTAATTACCTACTGTGGATGAGAGAGGTGAGTTGTCACAAAAGTCACCTGCACTGGCGAGTTTTATTTGAACTGGCCACAAGCTAGAGTCATCTAAAAGGAGGAATCTCAATTTGGAATATACCTCCACAAGATCAGTTGTAAGGCATTTTCTTAATTAGTGATTAACGTGGGAAGGCACAACTCATTGTGGATAGTGCCACCCCTGGGCTGGTGGTCCTGGGTTCTATAAGAAAGCAGGCTGAGCAAGCCAGGGGAAGTAAGCCAGTAAGCAGCATCCCTCCATGGCCCAACATGCTCAGGTCCTGGCTCCAGGTTCCAGCTCTGTTTGGGTTCCTGTCCTGACTTCCTTCAGTAATAGACTGTATGTGGATCTGAAGGCAAATAAACTCTTTCCTCCCCAACTTGCTTTTTATTATGGGGCTTCATCACAACAGTAACCCTAACTACCTCATCATTCTCACTGTGAGAGTAGAGACAAACTTAACTTGAGCATAGCCAGTCTTTTCTGGGTCTAACTTACCTGAAATCCCTAGATACCCTTAGCCTATTCCCTTAAAAATATCAAAGGGCCTCTTGCTTCTGAGCATCCAGGATCTTTTTATTTCAGAAGATCAACAATCTGTCTCATAAAGAATATTCCTCCTTCCTCACTCTTTTCCTCTTCCCTGCATTCCTCTATACCTTTTTCTTCTCTTCCATCCTTTCTACTCCCTTCCTTTCTTTCATTATTCCTTCCTTTCTCCTTCTCTTTTTCCTTCCTTTCAATAAAGAACATATGACCCATCCTAAATTTATTATGCAGCATTCCTACTCTGTTTAATATCATCCTTATATTCACAGTAATGCTGAAATGCACAACAGTCTATACATACAGAAAAGGTTTTGATATATGTAACATTACACAGACTGAGAAGGCTGTAGTTAGAAATATATATATATAAAATCTTTGTTGAGATATTAATGCATATAGAATATCATATCCATACCCCATGTTCTCTTCCAATTACTTCAACTACATCTATCTTAACTTCAAGCCTTCTCTCCCTCCCTCCCTTCCTCCCTCCCTCCTTCCCTTCTCTCTCTCTCTCTCTCTCTCTCTCTCTCTCTCTCTCTCTCTCTCTCTCAATCTCTCTCTCTTTCTCCATAATCTATCAAATTCAATTAGAACTCTCTGTCTGTTTCTGTCTCTGTCTCTCTGTCTGTCTCTCTGTCTGTCCTCTCTCTCTCTCTCTCTCTCTCTCTCTCTCTCTCTCTCTCTCTGTGTGTGTGTGTGTGTGTGTGTGTGTGTGTGTGTGTGTTTCAGAGGGAAGGGAGCACTGTAGGAATTGGGCATTGGCGCATAGGAAGCATACTAGTGGCCACATCCTGAAAAAAAGAATGGTTTTTCTTTCCCCTAGGAGCTATCAATGGCCAGTTCTCAGTAAGCAGCAAAGCCTGGAGCATGCCTTTTTCATCTATGTCTCAGTCTTGTCTGTCTTGGTCTTGTGCAGGTAACTCTAGCTGCTGCTATTACTTGTGAGTGCAAAAGTCATTCCATCAGGAAGAAAGAATTTGACAGCTTTCCTCCCCATCCCCCAAATTCTTACATTCTTTCTGCCTTCTCTTCCTTGACAGTCCCTAAGCCTCAGCAGGAGGGGTTGAAAAGGTACCTTATTTGGGAATGACTGTTAACTTTTAGGATTCTCATACATGTTCATAATTATCTTTACTCTTCCATTCCATGGTAACTTTGTATTTGATATTAAAGAGTGTCAATTTTTGCCTTATTAAAAACATAGCATATTATAGGACCGTGAAAGACAACCTGGTTTCTGGTCGAGCACCTAAAGGCCAGAGGGGCATAGCCAATTAAACATTCCTTCCCAGACCTTTCTCCTTGCAAAAGGTATTTAACATCAGGCCCACACTGAGGGAACTGGGGTATACTTTTCATCTACTTTCTGCCATGACAATAAACAACTTAAGACCATGGACTGTTTCTCTTCTTCCAAATCCGCCATGGGGAACAATGGAACAGGTCTTTGTCTGCAGAGTTGCTGTCTAATCTCCCAGAAAAGACCTCTCTGCGTTGGAGACCACAAACCCAGCCACCCAAGCAAGCCAGCCAAGGAAGCCGACAAGAACTCCATCTTCGTGAAATGCAACCTGAGTTCATCCCTTCCCATACACCGCCAACTTGGTTTTCTCTCCGCCCTTCTGCAGTCCCCCAGTGACATCTAGGGGTCCAAGAGTCTGAGAACCAGCCGGTTCCTGGCTGCATTTTGGCCCAGGGACTCCCATGCCAAGAACTCCGGCTACCCGTGGGATCTCAGACTGTGCTCCCCACCCCTGAAGTGCCTGTGTGGGGAGAACACAGTCACCTTCCCTTGCCTCTGCCTTTCTAAGCAGCAAACATAGCCCATTGGGGGAATGGCACACGACCCACACATCAACCAACGCATACTACAACCCAACAACATATGTCATAATGTTCATTTTTAAGGGCATATAACCCTATGGTTGCCTGTCTTAATGGAGAATACTGTCATCGGGCTATGTCTTTCTGTTTATATCCTTGCTAATCTTCTCTATTAGACATCTCATTTGTCTAAAGTTAAAACAACTGTTTCATTTTCTTTTGACTAGTTTATCATGTTATTCTCTCCATTTATTAACCTTTCAGGAACCTTTATAATTAAAGTGAATTTATTATGTATGCCATATAGTTTTGTCTTAGTAATTAATTTTCTGAGACATTTTACTCTCTTAGAAGAAATTAGCAGCATTTGAACTAGGGATTTCAACGTTATAAACCACTACTCCAATGGAAAACCGTTGTTGCCTAAAATTAGGTAAGAAATATTTTAGTTATTAGAATACATGTGCAACTGCTGAAAATGCCTTTGATCTCTTGAAATTCGCGTTTACTTTGATGTTCTTTTTAATGCCTCTCGTGGTACTTGCTTTTTTTTTTTTTTATAATTAGTTTTTAATATTCTTCCAAGGATATTTAGGATGAAATCAAAATTGTAATTGCTTCTAGTTCACATCAAATTAAAAGAATTTATTGAAATAATTTCCTTTGAGGTTATGTGAGGAATGCATCTGGAACTACAGTGCATAGTTTCATTAATTATCCACTATTGTAGTTACACCACCAGATGTCTCTAAAGCTGATCAGATAGTAGTGAATTTTAATGGGTACTGCCAACAGGTTTGTAAGCACATATATAAAGCTTCAAATTGTCACTTAGCCTATATGACTCTACCAGATAAACACTGAAAACAATGAGTACTCAGAAACATCAGGTGTGCACTTACAGGGACATATCTCTTTGACAACAATTTTATACATCATTTCTCCATATTATGCAACTCTTACATTCATTTGCATACAAATCCATGTTTTTCAGGAATGATGATGAGGGAACAGATTAATTTCACCTGGGTACAAAAGTGATATAGTTTAGTATCTTGACTGTGTGGATGATTTCAAATCTGTGTAGATTCACAAAGATGCATCAAGTGAGAGACTTAAAGAAAATGCATTTATTATATACAGTGATTTTTGCATTATGAGAGATCGATTCCTGAGGCTTCCTAGGCAAGTGCTATACTGCTGACATAAGATACCTCAGTCCCATATTCTGTAACATTTACAAATAATAATAATATATAATTCCTAAGAAGTTGATTGTCTCAAATCAAATATGAAATGAAGTTACGATTAATGCAATAAACATTTTGAATCTAAAATGCTTCTAACATCAGGATATTAGGTTTCTAATTTCAATTTTTTTCTTCTTACCAAATTTGTATTAGCCATTTGACACTTTCATAATCATGTGTTTTGGTCATATGCACTCACCATTTGTAAATCCCCTTTTAAATGAGTGAGATGACTCAGTGGGCCAAACTGGTGCCAAACGTAATAATCCTGGAATTCAGAGTTGAAGGAAAGAATTGAACCCTGCAAGTTGTCTTCAGGACCTCACCGTGTGTAACATTGTAAAAAGCACCTGCACTCTAACACATTCATACTACACATGGAGAGATAATCATTATTAATAGTACTGTTAAATAGATTTGTTTAATAAATAATATCCACAAACAATTTTAAGTATACTCTCCTCAGCTTTGATAGTACTTTACGGAAGTTCTCTCCCAAGACTTGATCAAGGTGCAGTTTGAAGACATCTGTGTATTTAAATAGTCTAATTGCCTTCTTCATATTATTCAAAGCAATAAATTTATATTGTCCATGGCTGTGGGAGGTTTCTTAAGAACCTAGAATAACTTATCAGAGGTTTCCCATAATTATTAGGTTCTATTCAAATTCTAGCAAGTAGGCGTAAGTTTGTGGCTGATGAATAGTGTACATTAGCATTGTTAGTACATAGGTGTCAGATTATTTTAAAGATAGTTTAAGAGGCAACAAGAAAGTATTTTGAGAACTGAAACCAATGGTTGTAAATGCCAAGTTGATGCTGAAATTCCAAGTCTGCTCTTAAACAATCGTTACTTACAGGTAGAATTATTCATTACCTTGTCTGCTAGCTATTTGTTGCTTATCATGATAGTAACAATGAAAAATGAATTTAATCAATAATGCAATTAGAAACAGAAAATGCAGGCTAATATAGCACGTGACTGAGCTCTCTCTCTAGTAATTTAAGGTCCTAGAATTCACTTAAAATAGAATAAATTGTTAGAAGTGCCCCCCTGGGTGTCCATTAGAACTTTATGGCAGATTTAAGGACTTGGAATGGTCTCACGGCAGACTCAGGAGGCTTGAGTGTATCAATTATTGTGCTTCCATTAAAATATTTTTACTTCACTGCGGGGGCATCTTGATCGCCCTGCATATTGGTAGAGCTGTCAGATCATCTAAGTCTTTTGCTTTTAAAGGTTATTGCTTCGTAGTGCCAATGTGTCTTATGTTTAAGAATTAAACATACTGTGGATACAAATCTTTCCTGCTGGATGGAATTGACTTCCCTATGCAGGGAAAGACACTCAACATAAAATATCCAGTGAAATCTGCGCACTACCTCTCTCAACAATTGCCATGGTACATGACATACACACTATCTTTGATGATTGTGCTATGTCAGTAGCTTTGTGAAATACTAAATGGTCTAGATATATGCTGTGTCTGTCTGGTCTGTACGGTTTAGTAGTATTTCTTTGTATTCAAAGTTGATGCAAAGGGCATTATTGGCAAATGGATACTCACTGCCACACCCATCTTCCATACAAACATTACCAGTGGATGGTAAATCTATTCTTTCATAATTTGTTGGATCATTTACTAAATAGTAACAATGTGTAGCAGATACTCATGCTACAAAATTAAAGGGAAAATATGAAAATTGTTTGGAAATCTGGAAAATATTTTGATGTCTTGATCTGTAATGTACAGAGTGGTATATATATATGTAACTGTAAAAAGTTTTTTATTGTTAATGTATGTAGTCAAATGTATTTCTTACTTATTTCACAATTTTTCTGTAGTCTTCATTTGTCCTTTCCTTTCATGCTGTCTGCTATGTTTAAGTAGAAAAACATGGATGCTATATTGGCTTTCTGGGGCAAGGGCTTATTTGTTTATTTGTTTACCTTTCAAATGTTGTCACCCTTCCCAACCACACCTCCATGAACCCCCTCTCCCCCCCTCCCCTTTGCTTCTAAGTGGGTGCTCCCCCACCCACTCCTGCCTCACCCCTTTAGCATTTAGAACTGGCAAATGACTAAGTTAGATGAGTGCTGTCCATGTGGGTTCCAAATTGACTCTTTTCTTATGGCAAAATGATCCCTCCAGATCCTAATAGTGGTTACTTCTGATATTCTAATGCCCTCGCCACTCTTCCCCTTCCTCACAGTAATTAATTCCTTAGGTGTTTGGGTTATAGTGCATCTAAAAAGCTTTCTCATGATTAGTAGACACCAGTCATCTCTTATACTCAACACAAACAGAACTGAGTCACCTCTTTTCAAAGAAGAGCATGTCTTGGTTGCCTCCCAGAGGCTGAAAGTAATTGCTGAAGACAATATGTGCTTTGGATACAGGACCCAGATGACCTGAGCTGGTTCGGATTTGAAGGTCTCCTCCCTGAGGACTAGATTTCCTAGTACCAGAAGACTTTATGAAAACTTTCAAGTGAAGGAAGTAACTAAAAGTACCTATGACACCTATGAACCACATCAACCACCAGCATGTCAGGATAATTTCAAGTGTGCAATAGTGGCAAACATACTTTGGCAGTAACCAACAACACTTTGACTGAACTCCAGTCATGCACAACATGAGGTACTTAATGCCTAGCAAACTACCTGCAACTAGCAAAAGCATGGATCTTGGAGGTGAACCTACAGCCCCCACTTTCGTAAACCAGCATGACCTCTAACTACATTCTAAATATTACTCCTTACACCCACAGATAAATGTCAGTCTCATCCCTCATCAAAGGAAATGTACAGAGGCCATTATAGAAAACCACTAATGATCAAATACAGAGAAGAAGGGATTCTGTTGTAATGAGTCATAATGGATACATTTACAACATAATTTCTGTATGTAAGGTTCCAGGATTATAGCAGGAGAGAGGCAGAAGAATTGTAAGAACCAGCAGAACAGAAAGCATCTTCTGAGACTGGGCCTCCCAGAAATTCCCAGAGGCTACACTCACAAAGTCCCATCAACATGACTGCCTAAAAAGACACGAACAAATACAACACCAACTGACAAGTGAACACAGAAGGGAAAATGCTTGTTGATTCTTAACTCCAAATTGGTTATCCAGTTCTAAGTGGTGGTCAGCTCTGAGACCACATATATACAGCTATCATTGTACAGACTGAGAGGTTTTATTTGCGTGACATATATATATATATATATATATATATATATATATATATTATATGATATATCATAAATAATGATTATACTATATAATATATAATATATAAATATATATTAATGCAAATATATGTACTATAAAATATATACACACATGTGTGTGAAGACATATAGACATAAATGTGCATTGTAAAATAATTAAAGAAAAAGAAGTCAGGAATTTGAGAAAGGGAGAACAATAGTGTGCATGAAAAGGGTTGGAAAAGGGGAAAGGGGATAGGGAATGATTTAATTGTATAATAATTTCAAATTTATAAAGATTACAAATAAAATGAGGCATGGTCTTCCTTCTCAGAGCCCTACGCCAGTCTGTCTGAAATATCTGTGAGTTGCTTTGAATCTTGAGGATATCCTTATACCTACTGGCTTCTAGGTAATTAGAGGCCATTAGATACTTTTCTTTTATCACAGAATGACCGCATAAGCCATAGAGTCATAGAAGAATGATTTTCTAGGAAAAAAGACCTGAATTATTTCATTTATGTCATTATTATTAAGGTAATGTGGTTTTAATAGTCATACATGTACGATAAATAGTACAGAACCCAAAGAATGTGGTGTGTACCACATTCAGAAAACATAATGACTATGTTGCAAAGGCTCTGTAAACCAAGTGGCATTATATGAGGTAGCATTGACATTAAAATATTGATTTCCCTACATAACTAAGTCTGTTTGAACAAAAAAAATATTTGTTCCAGCATTTCCAGAAAAACTCTTCAATAATTCATTAATATCCTGTTGTTTATTCAGACTCGTAGTAATTATTTCTGCAAAGCAGTGCTAACAGAAACCCAAAGAAGTTCAAATAGCAACATTGTAAATATGAATTATAATCTCAAAATTGAGTTTGACAATCTCTGCAGTGAGCATAAAAATTCCTGAGGCAGCAGGGACTCCTGTGTCTTAACACCTGTTTTCTATGTTTAATAACTACATGTACTGTACCATGCAAAGAAAAACCACTCTCATTCTAAACTCCCAGTGAATGTATACTTACGTGTTCTAAAAGCATTTCTTGGTTTAATAAGATCTTCTTGTCTATAACAGTGATGATTATAACAGTAATCCTCTTTGGTACTGAACTAATCTTATAAAAATTTGATGAATATATTACATTGGCACAGCCTGTCTTTTCATTTTTGGCTTTCATTTACTTGTCTTTGAATATTAAACCTTCAATGCAGGTGTTTTTCTGTTTGTTTTGTTTCGTTTTGATTCAATCTTCTTCAAATACCTTCTCACCATCTCCATTTCAAATAACTGGATTCTTGTATTTTTTCTAATATCCAGATATGACCCCTTTTTCTACTATACGGAATGATGCTTTCATTTTTTTTCCCAAAGCAAATCAGTCTATACCATACAAAAATGATGTCATCATCTCAACTTTCCAATGAACCCTGAAGGCAAGACTTGATCAATGTCTGTTTTTTCTCTGAGGCTGCTTCTTTCATACCACATTGAAAGGGTCATTTGCCTTTGTTCCTCATGCTTGGGAATAAAGTCTGAGAGCTTTGCTTTTAAAAGTAGATGGAGAGGCCAGGCCCTCTTAAGCCTCACTTTCTAGAAGCTTGGCTGTCTCACCAAACAGATTCACTCATTATCAGTGGTGAAGCTTGTATGGTGGAGACATACCCATTTGCCAATGACTAGACTTGAGAAGGTAGGAGAAAATTTGTTTTAACATACCAAAGTTACTTTTGGTATCCAAAAATAAAACTTTTGGTCTCCCCAGATAGTATGCCACAAAATTCATGTCTAAGACTTATTTGGAATGATAGCTTATTTGGAAATACATATTATTTGCAAATGTATTCAGAGATCTTGAGATGAAATCATCCTGTGTTTAGAATTTGTTAAAAATCTCGATAATAAGTAGGTATTCTTCTAGGAAGATGAATGACATAAAAAAAAAAAACCATACAGTCACAGTAGGTTGTCATACACAGCTATGTGACAATATAGGCAGATATTGTAGAGATGCATCTATAACCTAAGGAAAACTAAAAACTAAGGAAGCTACGAGAAGATTGAAGGGAGTGTGGAACAGGTAATTCCTTCCAAAACCAGCTAGTATTCATCTTGATATGGACTGATAATTTAGACTAGAGTCGCAAAGGATGAAATACGTAATCTTCATCTGCTCTTTCATCTGTTAGCAAGATGTCTAAAGCTTCTTTACATGTCAAGAGTCAGTGAAAGAGTAAACAATATTGTGGATTTTTAAGCCTTATCATGAAGTACGTGCTCTAGCTCTAAAACAAATCAGCTGGCCAATATCACCATAGAAAAACACTACTAAAGAAAAGAATTGGAGGGGGAAGCAATGAAAAATAAGCTCAATTTTTTAACAAGCTGCCATTTTTTATGTCTGATTCCTATTTCATATTCAAAGCACTTGTCCATATATTTGATACTGGTTAAATAATTTCCATTTATTTTTATTTGATATGCAAGAAAAAAGTAAAGTCAACTCATCAACAATCCATTCATTGTTTAATGGGATTGTATTTTGGGAAAAGAAAGAAGGCAAATTACCCTATCTAATTGCCTCATCAGTGTGATAGCTAGACCTTCAGATAAATGAACTAATAACACATTCTAGGAAGAGTCTATATCTCTGGAATGTTCTTAATAGGCTATCTCTGATTATATATTGTTTATCATTAATTAACACACAATCTATGCATTTATAAAGTCTGGATTCCTAGAAAATGCCATGTGTAAAATGGATGTGTTTCATAAACCAAATGGTATTCAGAGTGGGAGATATGTCTCGACAGAGACCCTGGGCTACTTGGCTACACAGTTTGTAACTGATGGAGGAAGAATAAAGGATGGACGTCCCCTGTGTCACAGCATTCAATCCCTACCCAGCTCCTTAGAAGTTCTCCGATACTTGTGGATTTATTGCAAAATACTCTTGATTGCCTATATTGGCAAGAATGAATTCCATGAGAGAGCCTTGATCTGAGTCAATAGCATTTGGCAATCCTGATTTTGTTGTTGTTGTTTTGATTTTTTTTTTTTTGTTTTGTTTGTAGTTGCACAATTTATCCAGGTAAGTCGTATATGAGTCACATTTTAAAATGCTGTAAAACATAATCTCCTGCATTCTACCACTCCCAAATAGTACAAAATCTAAGCAATTTCATTCCACTGGGATAAACATTATGTATTTGAATAATAACTGCTATGGAGACTACAATTTACCCAAAAGAAGACAAATACCATATGATTGCTTGTGCCTGTAAATCCAAAAACTTGGGAAACTGAGGCAGCGGAACTGCCACAGGTTTGAGGCCTTCTAAGTTGAGATATGAGTTCCCTGCCAACCTCCCCCATAGAAGTAGACCGACCTGTCTCCAATAGATCAAATCAAATAAGGTGCACATAAGTACACACACACACACATGCACACACACTTGTATTTATTTAGCTTCTCTACTATGTCAGTCAGAGCTTATGGATCTAAACGAAATATTAACACTATATCCAGAGGAATATCCTACAACCCACTACATAAATATTTATAGAACATAATGAATATAACCCTCACTATTACAATAGTATTGATGTGTTGTTAACATTTGTAAATGGATATGCAACTTCTTATGTTTGTGTGGTATGTGTCAGATGGATGAAAAAGAAGGTTAGGAAAAGAGGGAGAGGGAGAGAAGAAGAGACAAAAAGGAGAGAAGACACACACACACACACACACAGCAAGAGAGAGAGAGAGAGAGAGAGAGAGAGAGAGAGAGAGAGAAGAGAGGAATGAATGAATGAATGAATGAATGGGGGGAGTGGCAGAAGGACAAAAGAAGAATAATGACATGTATATAAGCCTTCAAATACCATCCCCAGTTATGTATTTCTCCAGCAAGGCTCTCTACTACAAATTCTATAACCTCTCTAAACAATGTGATGATCCAAGAACCAAGTGGTCCATGTGTGAGTTTATGGAGGGAATTCTTATTCAAACTGCCAGAAGTAGCATGTTGTTGTTTCCACGTGGTTGTAGGTTCCTTAATTGGGACCGAGCTGTTCACAACAAAGACACCACCAGGAACACAAGCTCTAAATAGAATTTACGAGCAACTGGTCAAGTAGTAGGTTTTCTCTGGTGTAAGCTGTGCTCTCTTGAACTTTCTGATCACAGGCCCAGAAAGAAAGCACCTGGAAGAGAAAGTAGGGTAATCAGCCACTACTGCTAAATTTGACGTTTCAGAACCAAGAGCTGAAGCTCTTAGCTCTAAATTCTTGGTTTTTTAATTGTAGAATCATTTACAATACCTAGAAAATGAGAGCTGATGTTAGATATGCTTAGATTCACACACCTACCATGAAATAGCTCACCCTTCTTTGGCCTTCATACAGCATTTGCCAATGAGCATTAGACAATAATGTGGCATGTACTTATCATGAACTGAGTACTCAAATAAATAGCTTCATTATTATGTAGCCGCCAAGAATGAATACTCCATATTTAAAGTTGGCAATAAAATTTCCTTTGATTATAAATACATATTTTGTCAATTATTTTACTAATCCAGTCCCAGTTTTGTTTCCTGAGGCCATCTATGTCCATCCTGATACTTCCAGCAAATGCCTAAAACAATGCTCATCCTCAACCAGATATTGATCGAATCAAACAGAAATTAGTGTTTCTTGGTTATATGTGGTTAAAAAGAGACTGTGATGAACAAATTATTTCTAGCACCTTAATGAAAATGTGCTTGAAATACAATAAATGTGAGAGAATGGATAGAGTAGTTTTCATTGATTGAATCCAAATCCTGGCTGTCTCACAGGTATGACACTCCAGGCAATCATTTCACTCTCTCAGATGTCAGATGAGTTATCTTTAAGAGTAGACAACAAAGCATAAGATAGCATAGAGTTGTACTTCTTGGTTGGCAGTTAGTGTTTTCAAACCTTTTGTACAAGTGGCATAGCCCCACAGCCTCACCATTACTGGGCTATGAATTAGATCATGAAAGTTCACAATAGTCTTAATAATAGTACTATTAACTACTTCAAACCTTATTTAATTTGAAACATATTTATTTACTTAAATATTATTTAATATTTGTCAGGGTTTGAGACAGCTGGTCTGTGTTCAAATGCTGGCTCTATCCTTGGTTATTGAGCAAGTTTTCATCTGAGTAGTCATTTGAGACCAGGTGTTCCCAACCTTCTCCAAACAATGCGAACAGCATTGATATGACCTTCCCAACCTTCTCCAAACCTCATTCAAGCCATGAGTTTTAGTGTATTGGATTTTAGGTTGCTAGAAGGCTGTGTAGCCCATAAATTCAGCTTATATAGATTATAGTGTTAGTACCTGTATTCAATCATGTATTTTTAAGTCATTCATTAACTTAATTAATGTTTTCTGAGTGGTTGTCATAGCTGGAGCACCGTTTTATGTCATAGCAAATATCCAAACATGGGAACGTTTGTGTCAGAAAAATACTATATTTAACATCATAAGGGTAGAAATATTAGCATATGGTCAACTACTACAAGAAGAACACATGAAAGCATACTCCTGTGACCACAGAATACAAAAGCTGAGCAAGTATGTAGTACGCAAAATGTCACACCCTCAACCAATATTCTGCTTAATATCTATGCAGAACATTCAGAATTTTGGCTAGATAGTTTATACATTCTCACACATATGTGTGTGTACGAATAGTCAAGTAAGCACTTTCAAGGCTAAATGTGTGAGTTTGTGTTAAACAGAAACAGTTCACGGTGCAATATGATTCTACAATTTATTTTCTCCATAACTATGTTTGGAAGACTTTCCAATATTTATCTACATATTTGGACTGCTTTTCTTTTTAACTGAACTATAAGACTAGTATAGACATACCTTCTTGAAAATAAATGCTTAACATTAACTCATGTGTATTATTATCACCCACTTAAAAATAAATGAAAATATAGCCCAGAACTGTGAGTGAAAAAAAAAACTTCACTTGTAGATGTAGTTAGTAGTAGATCTCAGATAGAAACTTAAGTCCTCCTGTGTTCTGATGTCAGATTATTTCTTTCTTTCTTAAATTTTTCTGTTAGGTTAGAAAGAGAGAAACACTCTTACAAAGACATGTCTAGGCATATCTATGTAGAAACTATCTCAATCTCCTATATTATATTTTATTTATTCTGAGTTATCCTAGGAGACATATTTCGAGCATGTTCATGTGTTGACTTAATTACAAATATGTCTTTAAATTAAAGCTGATTTATTTGCACAGCTTAATCAAGTTTGCTTCACTACCTTGTCTGTGAGATAGCTATTCTTTTGGTCTTTCCACTTGGCATTCACAATGTTGAGTACCAATTATTTAGCTGTGCAGAAGTTCCTGTGTTGTCTTGAAATGAGTTACAATCAGTTATAAAAGTTGACATGCGTGTAATTTAACGTCCAAAAACATTATAGTTCCTGAGTTTGTTTTCTATCTGTAGTAATGACAGGGACAAGAGTAGGACTTAATTTAGTTCCCAATCTCAAATGTGTCAACCTTTGTTCTCAGATTACATTTTCTCCTTTGTTCTTATAGGTATTTGTGGATAAATACTAAGAAAAAAATACTTTGGCTGAAGTCTGCAATGAGATCTCTGTACATGCCTATTTAACCAGTGCCCTTCCTCAGGGACCTTTCCCAGTTTGCATATGCCAGAAGGTCTTTTCAAGACTCACCGCGTTTGAAAATGGTACATTACTTAAAGAAAAGTGAAGTCTAGATCAATTGTCTATGCTAAGGAATGGAAAGAGAGGATCACTTGATTTCATGTGTGCCATTTGGGTGAAATAATGTCTGTTGTGTCTCATTATGTTACACTGGCTTACCTTTTTATTAAGGTCAGTAGTGGCAATGTGGCCCTTTCTCTTTGGGGGAGCACATAGTTTTGAGAATAAGGATAGGAAATGCCCTTTGTTATATTCTACTATTACTCTCACATTGGAAAGTCAAGCTGCAAATCCCATAGGATCTTCTTTCCACATAGGCCACTGTTTCTTCTTCTTCATTGAACTTGCTCCACACATACTTATTCAACCACCTAGAAGTTAGTATTAATGTCTCCTAATGTACAAGGCAACAGAAACTCAAGCATCTTAGTAAGTCACCTGTTAGCACAGCTTGTGAGAGTATCATCAACAATAGCACTCCTGTCTTTAAAAGAATAGGGAACAGATGTTGTAGGACTGGTTGGAATATACAATTCTGTCAAAAGTACTCCATTGGTGTAGTGCAAATGCATATACTATTTAATCATTTTATGTACTATATTTCAATAGAATTTTATCTTTAGCCACCACTGTTTTAATTACATGTAACTTTCAGTACCAGTATTCTTAAGTGTAAAAACCTTCAAAAGTGTTGGAAATCATGGGCATGTATGAGGGTTATGTTGGATTTGGACTGTGAATTACAGATTTCTAACTTCTGGGATAATATATAGTGTATTGGATTTAATGATGGGATTGGGAGTATTCTGGAAGCATTGAATTGTGAGGTCTCAGTGGTTCACATTCTAGTGGGGAAATCTCAGTGTGCCATGACCTGTGGCCTGTAGCCTGGAGGCTAACGGAGTGCAAATGTTAAGTTGTTCATAACTCTTACCTGTTTCTGAAGTGCATGGTCAATGAATGCCTGCATCTTGCCTATTCTCTCAATGAGGTTATGTCCTTGTGAAATGACAGTGATCCAAATTGCCTTTCTTTGTGCTTGTATTTATGTAAGTGTAGTATGTGTTTGGTATGTGGGAATAACTGTTCTTGTGGTTATACGTCTGTATATGTAGATATGCATGAATTTGTATGCCGATGTGTGTAGAGGTCACAGGTCATCGTTGGTCTTCCTCAATTTCTATCTGTCTTATTTCCTGAAACTTAATCTCTCACTGAACCTGGAGCTCCTGATTCAACTGAGCTGACACTTCAGTGAGCTCCAGGAATCTGTCTACCTCCACATCTGCAGTTCTGGGATTACAGATTTATACTCCAAAGGAGGCTTTCTGTTACATGTGCAGTGGGAATTCAAAGTCAGTTCCACATACTTGTGGGATAGACACTTCACCAACTGAGCCAGCCTCTCAGCCCCTATAATGTCTTATTTTTAATTGAAAATAATTTTATATAATATATTCTCATCCTGATTTCTCCTCCTTGCTTCCTCCAATATCTTCCCAAGCTCCCCCTCCCTACTCATCTAACAGCATGCTTTCTGTCTCTCTCACTCTTTAGAAAACAAATAAGCAAATAAAAAACTATCAAACAAGTCATAATTTTTAAAAGCCCAAAACAGAGCAGATCACAGAGCAGATCACAGGGCCTATACAGATTCAAGCCAGATGGGGTCTCAGTGCCGAGAGGGGGGAGTAAACACTAGCTCTCATCCTTACACAAGAACATACTTCCAATTAACAATCGGTTGCATAACAAAAATTTATGTTCTCCAGTGGAGTCTCACAGGGTGTATAAACCACACATGAGGAAAAAACCTATTGCTAGCAGAAGATGTGCACGTGCGTGCACACATACACACCACACACACACACACACACACACACACACACACACTTCCATGGTATTTTTATAGACTTTATGCAGCATGTGTTTTTGGGATGTTTTTAGAACAAGTGTTGTGTCGGCTTGATATAGGCCAATTAAATTTCCTAGTGTACACTTTTACTTCAAGCACACACATGTAGAAACAGTCTTTGAGAAGCAAATATTTAATGATTCCTTTTTTCCCTCTGGAAAGATTATGTCACATCACTGAAGACAATCTGGAAGCCACACCTGTCCTTTAGCAACAGCTGTCCTTGCCCTTCTGGGATGTATCCTGTAGCAGGCTCGGGACCTGCAAAAAGGACAGCTGACTTGGAAGTAATTGGCACAAGCTTGAACAGGTGCGTGGAGGCTTGAATGCTCCTTATGTTTCAGGTAGAATTCCAACCACAAGTAATTAAAGACACATACATTTATCTTTTTATTGTTTCCTCAGGCCTATTTTACAAAAGAATCTTCATTTTTTCCATAGATTTATGTATCCTTCTCATTAGATAGAAATCTATAAATTTACAATTCTCCACACTAAGGAAAAATTAAAATCAGGCTTTTCCCAATAAAAATCTCTAACCACCAAAACATATAATGTTTAATTTTAATTTGGGTATGAATTAACATTGTAGAAAAAGAAGTTACAGAAAATACAAAGATCGCCATGGCTTTTCCATGTTCTGTGAACATTTTTATGATATTTTTTAGTTTTTGAAATGATAGCATAATTACATCTTTCCTCCTTCCCTTTCCTCTCTCCAAGCCCTCATAGGTGGGCTTCTTGCTCTCTCTTAAATTCATCACCTCTTTTTCTTTGATTCTTTTATTGTTGATATATATGTATATATATGTATCAATATTGTGTATATATATATATATAATATAATAACATATATACGATATATACACAATGATATTGTATGTATTTATATGTATTGTGTTTATTTATATATATATATATATGTATGTATACACAATATATATTCCCAGATATAAAATTATAATCTGCTTAATTTAGTGTTACATACATATATATATGTATGTTTTCAGGCCTGGCCATTTGATATTGAATAACCAGTTGACAGTTCTTTGTATTATTAGTTGTCTGTAGTCCTCTGTCTAGGGATGAGACTTTGAGAGTATTGCCCCTTCCTTGTTAGCATATCTGTTGGTATTGTCCCTGTTCAGCATTTTTGAACTGTTCAGGGCACCTGTATGTCCTGAATGCAATTTAAGGTAAGATGTGTTTGTTTAAAGTGCTGAGGAATTCCATCTGGTGCCCTGGAGAAGAGTTAGCCTCCACAGCACATGGCTCTGAGTGTGAACTCTAGTGGATATCTGGTTGCTTAGGAATGTTTTTAAATGCCATATAATGTGACTTTCACGTTGGCTTTTTTTGGATCGGGAGGTTCTTTTTTTGTTATTTTGGCTATTATTTCTCATTACACCTATAATCCTAACCCAAAACTCATAATTCACATTTTGATCTCAAAGTGAACAGGCACCGAAAAGAACATCACTGATAGCAATTTTATCTGCAGCTTTCACTTTTTCATAATGCACAATCCTCACTTTATTTCATAATTTCTGTTGGTTCATTTCTGGTTTTTAATCCTTATTGCAGCTTGGACATGCTATCATTATAGATGCCTCCATATTAATGAAGATGCACTTATTACAACAGATTACTGATGAAAATCTTAGAGGTATTGGGGAAATAGCCATCTACTCTCCCTTTTATAAAAGTACCTGTCCGGCGCCCTTCCTGGCCAGCAGGAAATTAGACGCAAGACAACAAGGTTCCTTCTCAAGGCAGTTTACTCAGGATTGTAGCTTTCTGGTGGTGGCGGCCCCACCTACCCCGGGACCAGGCTTATATCTAAGCAAAGGCCAATGAGCATATGCCGTATCATCTCTCCATACGTCCACGTATGACCATTCCCTGCCCCTGCACAGCTGTATAGCCAAATGAGGACTTGTTTACCACAAGGAGCACTCTCAGCCAGCACCATCCTCAGGTGCAGCACATAGCGGCTCTCTACAAGTACCTGTGAAATCCCTTTCACACACTAGCATTCTTTTGGATGGTGGCAATCAGATGAAGCTAGGTCAAGCACACATACTCTATCACAGGTGCCAAGTATATAGGAAAAATACAACATGAATAAAAAAATTATTAATTAGGCTATGTTTTAGAATTGATTCATTATGATATAAAATATGAAATTATTATTAAGTACTAACTTTAATAATGTTAAGTGAATGTTCATATATATGTGGGGGCAGGATTGGGACTCCAGATCAAACACAGGTGTGGTAGTATTGAAAGGAAGCAAATCTTTGCAGGGAAGATAGTTCTAGGGAATAATGAGATCAGGAAGAAAGACTTGTATCCTAATGACAACTATAAATTGTACGTACCAGCCCTGTCTTTCAACTGAAGAAACCTAAGCTCAAAGATGCTAGCTACCCAAGATAAGCTGATCATGAAATAATTTGATTAAGATCAGAAGAGGCAGATTGATGATGAAATTACATACTCCAATTATTATATTCTTGGGTCCAGTCTCTGCCACCAGCTCTCTGTGATCTTAGGCATCTTGCTTAAGTTCTATGTCTCAGATTATTTATCTAAAATCAGTAGACAAAGAATGTCTTCCTCATTAAAGTTACTATCTTATTTAGGGCATCTATTGCTGCAACAGAACACCATGGCCAAAAAACAGCTTAGGGAGGAAAGGGTTTATTTGAATCACACTTACACATGGTAGCCCATCACTGAAGGAAAGTGGGACAGGAACTCAAACAGGACAGGAACCTGTAAGCAAGAACTGGTGCTTACTGGCTTATATCTTTCTCCACCTGCTTTCTTACATAAGTAAGGACAACCAACCTAGGAATAGCACCAATCAAAATGGGCTGGGCCCTCCCACTTGAATAATTAATTAATTTACATGCCCTACAGACATACCTTACAGAGGCGTTTTCTCAATTAAAGTTGCCTCTGTTTGGATAACTCCAGCTTGTATCTAGTTGACATCAATCTAACTAGAACAGTTGCTGTAAGAATTGTATTTGGTTGACACTAGCCAAATGCTCATAACAGTACCTAACATTTAAGAAGCATCATAGTGTTTTCTTTTTTTTTGTTTAATTTTTATTTTCAGCAAATCAAAAAAATTTTAAAAGCATTCAAACAGAATAAAATGAAAAGAAACAAACAAGCAAAATACCAAGGGTCAGATATACTTATACAAGAATTCTATAGAGCCTTCAAACAAGCAATACTTTTTGAGTAATGTTTAAAAAAATTCAGAACCACAATAAGCTCCTTCACAAAGCAAATAATATTGAAATAGTGAAATCAAGTGTAAACCCAACAAAAATATATAAATTATAGTCCAGTATCCCTCATGAATATACATACAAAAATTCTCATTGAAGTAGTTGCAAACTGAATACAAGAGATATAAAAAAATAATATTCCATGAATAACTGAACAACTGTTTTTTTTTTTTTTAGAAGACCGTACTCCATATACAGGCTGCATGTTTTGGGATAGCCCCCACTCCAGATGTTTGAGACCTACATGAAAACCAAGCTGCACATTTACAACATATGTGCAGGGTTCAAACTCAAGTAAAGTTTTCATTTCAATTGAGTACATCTAAACAAAGAATTTGCTATCTTTCCTGTAGTTACATGTCCTGGGCTAATCTCTTTTTTCATTTCTCATCCCATCAGCCTTTGCTTTGAGATTGGAAGAAGAGAATCAAAAGTAGAGTAGAAATGAGTAATCATGAAATCTTCCTTTTAAATATTCTGGCTTTCATATTTACTTTTTCTGGAGTAAACAAAGATGAGTTTGTTTTCAGGGCAAGTTAGACAAAGATATTGTTTACCTAAGACCTTAAAGGAAAAGAAAATACAAACACCCAAAGTAACAGTAAAGAGCCCCTCCTTAGTTAATGCATGACACTTCATTTAGAAGGATGGCAATTTCTTTTATGCTCCAACTGATGTTTTAAATAAAACAGTTGAATACAAATAATCATTAAGCCTTTTCCCCAGAGGCTACATAATCAAAATATCACTGCAGAATTAAAGCAGAAACGTTCAACATCTTTTAGTCAGGAACTGAATAGACTTATGGCTACTAATTTCATTTTATATACATTTAAAATAATATAAAATGTCTAACCACTGGTGCCATAGTTAGTATTACGATGATGGTTTTGAATATATCTGCAACTATCTTATGGATGCAATGCAACTATATTTGTCTGGTCACAAAAGTTTTGGTAAGAATAAAGATTTTATTCATTGAACATGAGGACTGTCAGACATTCTTATGTGCTCAGTTATCTGTAGCTTTAATAAGAGGAATAAATAACCAGTATGTTCTTGAATCCTGAAATTTAATGTGACACTGTATGTATCAAAGAGAATTGTACATCTGATGATCCTGGACAAAACCTCTTATTACATATTAAATACTCAAAAAAGTATAAATATTATTATTAGTAAAGAAAGAAATACTTTATAGTTTATGTTCATTCATATATCCATGCACAAAAGAGATGAAGGAATTTCCTTTCCAAAACACACACACACACACACACCACACACACACACACCAACAACATAGATTTTTTCTATTTCTAAACAGTATTTCAAAAGAAGAGTAGGCAGAGTTTTACACGTCAATACATAATAGTATCAATCAAAATATGATTATGTGATAATGAATTCAGCAGATATAATTAGTGAAATTCTCTATGACAAATATATTTAAAAAGATATCCTTAGCTTCATCTTTACAAAGATGGTAACATACATGGAAAGAGGCCTTGAGTCTAGTAATGCCATCTCTTGAAAGGAGATGGAGGATAAAGCAGATCTCAGCTTAGTCATTTATGTACAGATTATCATAGTGGTAATAAGAGAGAATATTTTGTGTTACCCAGAAATCAATAAAATCTTAACCTAGTGTGTTACATATCTCAAACTCATCACAGGTATCGTTTCAGTTTGCATCTTCACCAGTTGCCTATATTTCTGTACCTTATGAAATCTCAGAGTTCATTCACTTCATTGAAGTTCTGAAATGAATTCAGATTCACAAGTATCTGGATATTCAAATAAAGAAGAGAATAGTAAAAGTATATGCCTGAGATCAAAATAGTAGCGCAAACATGCGGCTAAGTAATATCAAGTGACATTGACCTGAATTCCAAGGATGGCTTAGTCAACATAAGTAGAATTTTCTGGAGGTAGGGCTTTAGTTGGTCTTGACAAGGAGGACTCAGCATTTAGAGACACAGAATGGAGTTGTACAGATCATCAGGTTTGTTCACAGACATGAGAAAGTACAAATTATGTGCAGTGACCAACAAGCGATGCCTTGTGACTACACAAAGGAAAAATCATGAAATAACTAAGAAATTTTCTCCTGTAACTATACTATTGAATTACAGTAATCTGGTCAACCTCCATATTAAATGAATGATTTAAAAAGCAAGTGTATATGCTTGTACTTATGTTTCCATAGAACACATTTTGACAGTGAGAAATACTGTAGTAGTGACATACAAGGAAATTAACTAATAATTTAATAGGAAAAATGTAAAGTGGTTTATATACATATAATTGAAAAAAAATCACAATGAATTTTAAGTGGCCAAATCAGAGAAAGAAAATTTTAAATATCAGTGTAAGGTTGGCAAAGTGGTTCAATGATCCAACAATTGGCTGGCATAGCATAGCTATAGATTATTATTCTTGGAACCACAGAAAACTCCAATGAAAGAAAAGAGCCATGCAGTGAACACTAGTTTCTACAGATCTTTTGTATCAGAACTGTCAAGCACAGCAGAAGGATTTTTATTCTGTATATTTGTTTGTTTCTTTAGTATTGCATACTGGTGCTAATATTATTGAGAGATAATATGACAATAGAAACTTATTGTGCTCAGATCCCATCATGTGTCACCGAATCTTTCATTTTCTTCTACATCTTATAAAGTCTTACCCATGCTTCATTTCTTTTAAAAAAAAAAAAAAGCCTCAATTATTAAGTTCCAGAAATGTTAGTCTATACTTTCATTAAATCCACTGCATGTATTTTTCATGGGGCTCCCATTTTCCTCATTACAACTGTAGGAACTCGATAATTCTCTTTTTTAATTTAAAGTTTCATAATTTACTATCTGATTGCAGACATTTAGGTTGTTTCTAGTTTGGACAAGTATAGTTAATGTTGTAATTAATAATTTTATGGATGTAATTGTATTCCTTTTTTGAATAATTTCCTTAGGATAAATTCACAGGAGAGATATTACTGGGTCAGAATGACTAAAAGTTTTACTGCCTTTCAGGCAAGTTACCAAATTGCTTTCTAAAAGGATTTTACTATGTTGATTTATAACAACACTTCAGGTACCTTTTCCAATTCTAGCTCCTCTCACTCGGTACTGTCCATCACAGCACCTTATTTGACATCTCTGTTCTGCATTATACAGACTCTTTCCATTCATGTCTAATATCCTAGTAGTCCATCTTTTCTTTCATTGCTTTAATGATATGAAGACACTTCTAGTCCCACCCACAGGACCTTGCAGGATCATTGATATCTATTATTTTACTGAATGCAAAATCACAAAGAAGGAGTTTTGCCCATTAAAATAAAGTAGTGGAAGTAAATGCTTTGCAAAGGGAAGACTCAGATTAAGGTGATTTTTTTTTCAATGGAATTGAGGTTTTTGTTTTTGTTTGTTTTTTTTTTTTAATAAAAAAGTGTTGTGGCCTCCCAAGGACATTGGAATACTTTTAACACTTTACCTTTCCAGTAAATTATTGATAGATCTGCAGTGACATATGACCCTGTTCACCTTTTCTGCTTCACAATGTGGCATATCCCTTCTAGACTTTTTAGGCACAGTAGGAGGAGCTTCTGTTTGCAACTAGGTGGCCTCAGATTCTGGCACAGAACTTGCAAATGCCAAGACTGTTGAAAACAGATTGACTTCTCTGCCACTCAAAATCTTCCTTTGTTAAACAAGAATGATATAACTCACCCTTCTGCTATAATGAAGATGACATGAGGTTTACATATGTAGTTTCTAGAGCAAATTATGCTTTCAACACAAACAGACAGCAGAGATCAGCAGAATTGTTTTCTCTAAGCTAGTATGATCCACTAAGAAACCATAATGAAACATTCTAGCATTCAGGTTTACTGAGTATTTCTGAAATATTTTTGAGTGGTATGCTTATCTAAATACACATTATTGAAAGGTGGCTACTTTTTCACTAAAACCAAGACTATAAATCACATTGATCTTACACTGAAGTGTTTTCTAGTATATAATTTTATTTTAATAAGAAGAAACTAGATTTCTGTAGTGTTTACTTATTTCTATGATGCAACAAAATATCTTTTTAAATAGGTTCCCCTTTTATTAATGATACATTCTTTACTCATACAATAACATCTGAATACATTTCCCTTCCCTCTACTCCTCTCAGTTCCTGTTTACCTCTACTCTCATCCAGATCTGCTCTCTTTCTGTCCCTTATTAGAAAAGAAGAGCCTTGTAAAAGATAACAACAAAACAAAATATAATACAATGAGCTAAAATAAAAAAAAAAATCCTATTGAAGTTGGATAAGAAAAGCCAACAGAAAAATAAAAGAGCCTCAAGATAAGGCACAAGAATCAGAGACACACTCATTTACACATTCAGGCATCCCATAAACTACTAAACTGAAAGCTATAATATATACACAGAGGGCTGGGTGCCGATCTGTGTAGGCCCTGTGCCTGATTCTGCAGTCTCTGTGAGTTCATACGAGCTTTGCTCAGTTTGTTTTCTTCATGGCCTCCATTCTTTATGTCTACCTGACTCTGTTTGCCTCCTCTTCTGCGGGGTTCCCTGAGCTCTGAAGGGAGGAATGTGATGGAGATGGAGCTATCTCATGTAGCATTGTGTGTGCCCCTCCTCCCCCGCTCTTGTGTATAGTAGGTATCTTATTTGTTCCCATTTGCTTCAGAAAAAGCCTTTCAGATGATGGTTGAATATGGCACTAATATATGAGTATAATGGAATATCATTAGAAATCATTATATTTTATTTTTAATTTTAATTTTTTAGACTGGTGTATTTGGTTTTATCCTAGTTCTCTGGGCTATCTAGACTCTGGTTCTTGGTCACCCAAGAAGTGTCAGGTATGCATTCCACTAATGGAGTGTGCCTTAAGTCAACTCAGACATCAGTTGGTTACTCAAATAAGGTTTGTGCCACCATTGCCCAAGCATATTTTGCAGGCAGGACAGATTGTCAATCAAAGGTTCTGCAACAATATATCTTAGCAAAGCAACTTGAGAAAGAAATTTCCAAAATACAGTTCATTGTAATAAGAAAATCACAGTAGCAGGAATTTGAGATAGCTTGTCATATTTCATCCACTGTCAGGAAACAAAAAATTGATGAATGCCTGTGCTCATCAATCTTTCTCCTTTTTTATTTAGTCAAGGACCCCAGCCAATGAAATATTGAGAGCACACATACAAAGGGTCTTCCCGATTCAATTATCCCATCTAGATAATCCCTCACAGATGTGCTTAGAACCTCATTTCCATAGAGATTCCTAACCATATTGATTTGACAATTAAAATTACCATTAATACTTCCAATATTCACTTAACATTGAATCATTAACAACATTTATAATGATCCATGAAAGTATTCATATTAACCTAAAAAGATCTGGTCAAAAATGTCCAATTAGAGGTAATTTGCTCAATTATCCTCTTTGTGACGATAACTTTTTGTATTAAAACATCAAAATTTATAAACAAAAAGTCATCCTAGAAAAAAATAAGCCAGGAAGTAATTTGACCATTTTGATTATTTTTCTGATAATTTTGAATATCATACCTCCTTGATATGATCTGTGTATTGTACATATTTTACTGAAGTCTGTCACTAATTTACATTTTATAAGCATCGTCCCTGACTGTCTGGTATCACAGACTGAGAAATATACATTCACCCATGTGGCTTAGACTTGTAGCAATTCTATTAGGCAATTCACAAAAGACAATATATTCTGCAGGGTTTATTTCTCCAAATGACTGACTCACTGTACGTTGGATACATCTCATGGTATCAAACCAAAAAAATAAAGACCCACATAATCAGTATTTACTTAAAGAAAGTAAAGAATAGTAGATTTTAAAAAACCATAATATCTGAACTATTAAAAAGCCTTTCTCTGGAGGAAAAATGGAGTCAGTAACACTCAAATGAAGTTGGAACACCAAATCTTTTGAATAAATGAATAGATAATACAAAAAAAAAAATATCAAAAATTAATTTATAAAGCAAAAACAGGAAATATCCAAGAAATGATGGCCTATAATGCTAGCTTTTGATCATCTGATTTAGAATAATCTTTTAATTGGGATCAGCTACACAACAAAATGAGTCCCACATCCACCTTGATAAAATAACAAGATCTTGTGTACTGGATGGTTTTTTGTGTCAACTTGACACAAGCTGAAGTTATCACAGAGAAAGGAGCCTCCCTTGAGAAAATGACTCCATGAGATCCAAGTTGTAAGGCATTTTCTCAATTAGTGATCACGGGGATAGGGTCCAGGCCATTGTAGGTGGTGCCATTCCTGGGCTGGTAGTCCTTAGTTCTATAAGAAAGCAATCTGAGCAAACCAGGGGAAACAATCTATAAGTAACACTCTTTATGGCCTCTGCATCAGCTCCTGCCTCCAAGTTCCTGCATATGTGAGTTCCAGTTTTGACTTCCTTTGGTGATGAACAGCAATGTGGAAGTGTAAGGTGCATAAACCTTCTCTTCCCCAACTTGCTTCTTGGTCATGATGTATTGTCCAGGAATACAAACCATGACTAAGATACCTTGTCTCAAACAAACAAAATACAAGAGTAGAAAACTAGAATAAAATTATCAGTAGTAAGTATAATATAAATACATGGCAACAAGAAAATTTGCTTCCAGTTACAAAGACAAGTAGCCAGTCAGAATAAGGAAAATACCAAGGGTCTAGCACTCTGTCCTCTCAACCTGGTAATGTGGTCATCCTTCAAAATCAAAGATTGGACAAACTTATGACAGAGAAAAGAGTGCAAAACAAAGGTAATTAAATTTAAATCAATGGCAAACCTTTCATAGAAGAGAAGACACAGCTAGCAACATGGAGACGAGACAAGGAATTCTTCATACACAAAAAATTCAGGATGAAACTTTTAGCTTTACTGCTTCTACTGCCTCCTTATCGTTCAGTGTTTAGGATAGAATTTGAGGATCCCAGCAACTGTGGGCATTCTAATCTGTCTCATGAATGTGCCACAATAGATAGGGCCAATATGTTAACATTGGAAGTAAGACTGAATAGATACAGTTGTCCTTTATTAGTGTATAGCTTGTCTCTCAAGTACAGGATAAAAATTCTCTGCATATGCACAGAAAAATCAAGCCAAAGATGTAGAGACTCTAACTGAAACATCAAGACCCTCCACCACTCTGAAAGGCAAGACCAGAAAAAGAGTTAACAGGGTGCAGCTTGACACACTTGACTTGGTTTTATCTACCAAGTTCAAGAATTGGAGAAGGAGAACTGGAAAAAAAAATCTAAGGAGTTATGAGCATTCTTGAATTGCAGTGTCTGTGTATCTACAAGACTTTAAGTCACATATTGGGATGAGAAACAAGAGTAGAGAGAATTCCCTGGTTACTAAAATTGTAGCTTGCTGTCACATAATTATATCAGAAAAGAGCCTGACCTTGCTCATAGGCATTGACCTGACAGATGAACACAGAGTCTAGTGAGCTAAATCCAAATAAGGATTTAACAAAATTTTCACCCAACTCACTCAATAATCCTCTTCATCTAACTGAAAAAGAGTGTGACTATTTCTGGAGTCAAACATTTTGTAACGCAATAACAGCATGAAATTAATGTAGTAAATAAATGAAATATTCAAGTAAGACAGATCCTGAAATTGTGCAGAGATTAGGATTCTATAGGATGGTCTGGAAAAATAGGGATCCAAATATATACTAAGAGATATAGTAGAAAGGCAGACAATATTCATGGAATGAGTAGAGAACCAAATTGAAATGATAGAAATGTAAAAACGAAAATCAAATAGGTAATATATATTTCATTGTTCAGAAGAAGATTTATAAAGCATGAGAATGAGTCAAAAACCTTGAAGATGGGCAGTTGATAATATGTAACTAAAGCCTAAGGAAAGATGGGAACAAAGACATGGGGTAAGTTAAAATATGCTTCCCATTAAGGGAAAACATTGTAATTTCCTTGATAAATACAGTTAATGTATTTCAAGGCTTCTCTGACTAGGTTAGCTAAAGTTATCTTATCACATTCTCTTCGCTTTAGAGAACTCCCCGTTGGAATTACACCACTGTGCTATGAAGAAGCTCACATCTGAGTACGAAGGACATGCCTGTGCTCTGGCTGCCTGTCTATGTCAACCAGTAGCATGTGAGTGAAAAGATATTTTGCAAGTAACCCCATTTGACGTTATTACCTAAGTAATGTGACATAGATAGAAACCAACTAGTTAACTCTAGAAAAAAAAAAAACCATGAAAGTAAGAAGGAACAAATAATTTGGCTGTGCTTTTACTCTCTTGAACTTTTAGATTATTGTTACATAGCATTAGGAACTAATAACAAAACTAGAAGAACCAAGATGTGTGAAGCAACACAAAATTATTTAGCATAAGTTCTTTAGAGTTTCAGAAGGCAAAGAAAAAGAATGGCATACTTGGCTGAAACTTTCCAAAACTGGTAAACCCAACAACTTGGATATGTAATAATAGAAACATACTTAAAGCTGAATTTCTATACAAATTGATAAATACATAAAAAGAAAAAGTAGGCTGTAATAAAAAGAACAGAAGACCTGGGCGGGCATAATGATTGAGAATTCATTTTACCTGTGAGATCCCAGATTTAATACTCAAAATAATTTTAAAGGATATAAAACGTCATGTACCAAAGGAAGATAAGGAAGAGAGGTCACAGTAACCTTATACACATTATCTATAACTAGAAATAAGCACGAGTGTACACACAAAGGTACACTCACCTGGAGTAGAACAGTATTGAGGAACATTAATGAACAAATTATGAGATTATCAGCCAAAAGAAAGTGAACACAGAGAGCATATCCAGTGTTATTGCAATTGATGCATGTAAACTAAGCTATGAATGAAAATCTTTTGGGGAGTTTGGGTACAGGAAAAGGCAAGTAGGAACTTTCTGAACAGCTTCAAAATCATCTCACTTTGGATATTTGTTACAAAACTGCCCAAACCTATTAATCTTATCTGTGTGTAGGTGGCCATTTATTGCAGCTCAGTAAAGACTTAATAATTATACAGTGTCAAAACTAGCATTACATTTTTTTTTTTGTAAAAGGAAGTTCAGTTTTTCTGTAGAAATTCATATTTAGACCATTGTTTTCAAACATTAGTTTTTTCTATCAGAAACTATTTAACACACACCATCTGTATTTATTGGAACATAGAATGATTCTATATATCTCCTCAGCTTCTGATTTGGTCCTCTAAGTAAGAATGCTAGACTAGAATTACCTTCACATTCCAAAGAGATGCTCAAAGACTGCATACCTAGGGTAATGATATATCCAAAACTTGGGAACTGGACAGAAACTAGATCCTAAATGATTTGTATAGCTGTGTTATCAATGTCAGAATGCTGCCCTCTTCACATACTATTAGAAATACCCAAGTATCCACTTAGTTAAATAATGTAATTATTTTAAACTTATTTTAAAACTTCTAATTGACTTTGTGTTACATATAGCTAGATTCTCTGAATTATTTTCCCAACTACTTTAGCTGACAAATGGAAAATTTTGCCATACTCTTTGGAGAATAGTTATGAGTGAGTCCTTGCTGTCATCTCCCTTCAGAGTCCATTTGTTCACCCTTTAACAGATAACTTGCTGAGGATTTTTCTCAGTAGCATATCACAGCCATGGGATCCAAAGTAAAGCCAACAGTTCCCTTAAGGTAACCTACAGCAGGAATCCATGCAATTTTCCTGGAGATTGATGTCTGACTTGTCCATAGAAATTTATTTTTAAAATTTTGGCTGGAGCGTCTCTAAAGGCAGCATCAGAAGACTGAGTTGAGAGTTGCTTGCACATCCAAAGAGAGAAAATATCTCCTATGGATCAAATTCATACCATAGAAGGTACAGAGATACTCATCACAATGAACTGTGATCCAGAATATAAGCAGGACAGACAGGAAAACTAGTTTTACCAGATAGGACATTATCAACAAATGATGCAGTAGAAGAGGACCAATTCACAAAGATTTTCTTTGGGAAACATAGTCATCACTTAAGCATCTACTCCATGTTATTACTACATAATTCTTGACTCTAATCTTCTAATTCCAGTTAAGCCATTTCTACAAGTTCAGAAACGGGAGGTTGCTACATGATGTTCACAGTGGAATGAGAGACAACACTGGAGCGCTGTGTTGCTGAGTCTAACAAATTTGAGTTTAGTTGCAGAGTCACATGGTAGGAGAGCAGCAACACCCTAAACGTGTTCTCTGAGCACTGTGATTCCCTACCCCAAAGTAGCCCAGGCTGGTGCCTAATCCTCCAAAATCCTCCAGCTTCAGTTTCCCAGATGAAAGGATTACAGGTGTGTGAACACCAAAGGCTGCTGAGAGAATTTATCTTTATCAACTTAATGCTGACTTTTTTTTTTACACAGAATTTTGAAAATTTTACATTTCCACATTTATCTCTAGTTTCTGGGTTCTGCGTGCTACTTTAAGATATACATACACATACACATCCACATAACCCCATACAATATACATATATTGTGTGGTGTATGTGTGATGTGTGTGTATTCAAAATTACAGAATACATCAAAAACATTAACAATTTTCCATGTAAAAATTATGTCTGTTTATTAATTCTTTCATTTCAATTTTTCTAAGAAAAGTTTTGTCCTGTCACTTGACAAATATCTGTGAAATTAATAAATGAATGATAAAAAGTGGAATATGCTACCACTGAGCATGTGTCTGCATGTTGCTCCAAAGTAGCAAGGTGAAGTCCTTCAGGGAATCTGTTTGGTCACATCCATACTCCAGTATGAATCCCTTATCTGCTTTCCACCTAAGACACTAATGTACCATTCCACTTCCTATAGCCTCCAGGGTACGCTTGCTTCTTTTTGGATCTGTGAGTAGTAAGCTGCTTCCTTTTTTATGTTTTGTTCTGTTACCTCATCTATGTCTCCTCTAAGACTTCAACCTCATGGGATTTGAATTCTGTTACAGGAGCTGTCTCATAGGAATAAACAGGACTCAGACTATCAGAGATCCACAAGGACATCTACTAGCATAAACACATTTGCTGTGACAAGGACACTTGATCACGAGTTAGACACAGGCATTAGACTGTCTACAAGGATAAAGAATTACCCACTGAAAAGCACAGTGTAAGCACCCACAACCAAATCCTGTAGTGCCCCGTGATGACAGAGCTAGGGTCAATGACCATCCTTTAAAAAGGAGCCTCATGATCAAACTAGGGAAAGACTCAACAGAAGTCTTCAGACATGCATAGCCTGAAATTGCAGCTGCTAAAAGCAAAGATTGACACTGTATAGTCATGTCGTGTTCTGACTAGATAGGGGACAGCTAATGAAGTAAATGCACATGAATGAAGGCAATAATGGAATTTGTTGTCTGTGGAAAGTTCACCAAGTAGCAGACACTTTGTACTCTTAGAATCGACTGCTGGAAAAGCTACACAGTCCTATTAGCCACTTCTTCCCAGCAGGCTAGATCCCTGTTGCTTCTACTCTGATGATTTTATTCACTGTATATCAGTTACCATTGAGAGATTTCCACTAACTTCTATTCTTCAAGAAAGAAAAAATTAAAAAAAATAAAAATGACCATGAGACATGCTATTTTTATTAAAAATTATGATTAGAATCCCATATCTATATGGATATTTATTATATACAATATAGGCATGTCTGAAGAACGTGATTATTTTATAACAAGAATATGAAGAGTAGGCTACTTTCTATGTTGTTAACAGTACAAGGGACTAGGAGGGACGATAGTAGGTTAAAGGGGTAAAAAGGAGGGAGATAGTTATTTTATTTAAATGATGCTACAATAAACATGCAAGCATTGTTGACCACAGCTTCATACTTAATGCACATAAAATTATCTTTGGTACTTTCAAAAGCACTATGAAAAATAACATATTTGCTATTTATAAGCTGAGAAGTTAAGATCCAGATTTGAGAGTTCCATGTGATGGGAGAAGTGGTCTATAAACTCTTCTGTGACAGACAGGCTGGACCAAAAGACTCGGATGATAGCTGAGAAGGGACAACCTTGTCCTGAAACATGGACTTATGCTAACTCTAAAATGCATGGCATTGGTAAAATCACAAGTGAGAAAACTCAGAGTCTCAATGTGAATGCCTAATATACTAACTGCCCATCACTCAAGGGCAAATTGGTATTCAGAGTGAAAATTAACTTTTAAAATACTGTTTTCTTTAGAATACATGTAATTGAATAGCAACAACAGAGAGTGCCAATAATTTTGACTTCATAATTTCTATAGTGTGTTTGCTTCTTTGCTTAATTACAGAGAAAATCATGACACGAGTGATTTACTTGTTTAAAAGCATGCACAAAAGCTTATCTTCCAGGAGTTCCGAGAAAGCAAAGCTGAGGGAGGGTTTGGGTGGTGGTTTTGTACCTGAAACAAAAATGAAATATTTTAATCGTTTCTAATCAGAAACATATTTTGTTTTGAATTCCAATGTCAAATCCAGTGGTTCACATTAAAGGATCTGCACAGAGGCGGCAAAGATTTCTTTATTAGTCATTCAAGCTGCCTTTGTTCATGTCACTGTGACCTTACAAAGAACACAGTGTCCTGAAGAACTAAAATGTAGTTCCACATGATCTCATAAAGTACATTGGCTTATGATTGATTCTATCCCATATGAAAGACTGGGCGTAAGGAAAGAACAAAGAAGATCTGATCATATTTTTCTTTAATGAAGTGGATTAAGGTCCATGAGGAGGCTTAGGAGTACAACTGCAGCATCAGCCATTCGATTTATATCATCAATTCCTGACCAATACATGGAAGCATGCCAATAACTTTCAACAATCCTCTTAATTTCAGACCTAGAGGAAATAAAGAAAATCAGAGTGTTGCCAGAGGAATATTTTCATTTTCAGTATTAAGTTGTTACTAGGTAATACTGATTCTTTCTAACAAACAGAAATATCATATTTCATGGAAAGCCTCACATTCTGCAATCAAGAGTTTCTATGAAACACATCATTGTCTTTCTCTTGCACAAAAATAAACATTGGGTTAGAGAAACAGATTGGCCTTGGTTTAGGACATTTCCTGGTAATAGACTAACAAAATACAAGCCTGTCGTCAAGATGTTCATAGACACAAACAAAATTGGATATGAGAAGCACCCTAAGTATATGTGCAGGGAATTATACATGTATAGCAATATTGTAATCAACATTATTTTGGTTAATTTATGTGTGCTTTATATAAGATACCAGGATTCTTGCAGATTTTGTCAACTAGATATAAACTTAGATATAACTGAGTACAGGAATTCTCACTTGAAGAATTCTCTCCATCAGATTGGCCCATGGTATGTCTGTGGGACATCTTCGTGATTGCTGATTGATGTAGGAATGCCCAGCCCACTATGGGTGTTATCATCGTAGGCAGATGTGTTTTGGCTGTTTAAGAAAGGGAGCTAGCCTTTCAAACTTGGGCCTGGCAGAATGAACCACAAAAAAGGGTGCAAGAAGGGCTGTTGTGACATCAGTGAGGTGGTGACCCGAGAATACACCATCAACATTCACAAGCGCATCCATTGTGTGGGCCTCAAGAAGCGTGCTCCTCGGGCACTCAAAGAAATTCAGAAGTTTGCCATGAAGGAAATGGGGAGTGCAGAGGTGAACATGGACATCAGGCTCAATAAAGTCATCTGTGCCAAGGGAATAAGGAATATTCTGTATCACATCTGAGTAAATTTGTCCAGAAAATGTAATGAGGATGAAGATTCATCAAACAAGCTCTACACATTGGTAATTATATGCCTGTTACCATATTCAGAAGTCTACAGACAGTCAATGTGGATGAGAATTAACCTGCTGAATGTCAAGTAAAGTTGCAGAACTACCAAAGGGGGGAGAGAGAGAGAGAGAGAGAGAGAGAGAGAGAGAGAGAGAGAGAGAGAGAGAGAGAGAGAGAGAAAGGAGAGAAGAGAAGAGAAGGAGAAGAGGAGGAGGAGGAGGAGGAGAGGAGAGGAGGAGGAGGAGAAGGAGAAGAAGAAAAGGGGAAGGGAAGGTAGGGAGGGAGGAGGAGGGAGGGAAGGAGGGAGGGAAGGAGGGAGGGAGGGAAGGAAAAAAGAAAGAAAAGAAAGGAAACTGGGCAAGCCAAGGGAAGCAAGACAAAGTTCTTCCTGTTCTCTTCATCAGTTCCTGCCTTGAGGTTTCTGCTTTGAATCATTGTCTTAGAAGGATTTTTGGTGGTGTTCTATACCTACAAGGTAAAATAAACCCTTTCATCCATGAGTTGGTGATGGGCAATGTTTATCAAAGCATTGGAGAAGCAAACTGGGACAATGGCTATGGGTAATACTGAACCATAGAGATCATTCTATCATTCAGACTTCTACAACTTAAAAAAATTGAATTATATCAACTTTCATCTTAATTTTTCTAGAAATTAAATATGCATTTCTCAGAAATGAAAGTGTGATCAAGGACTTAAATCTATTCACATTTGAAATACTATATGCACTTTAGAGTCATTTTTTATATTCATTCAATACTATACTTTGCTTTAGAATCAGTTTTCATACTCATTAAAGAAAAAAATGAATTGCTCTATGGAAGCAAACATTATGAGCAGTTATATAAACTTATTTTTTTGTTAATCATCCCATTCGTTTACTTCTCAAATGATATCACACTTCCTGGTAACCCCCTCCACCAACCCCCATCTTATGTTAATTAACTCATTTATCTGGGTTCTTGTATGGATGCACATGTACGCATAGGTGCACCACAAATTGCTGAAATGTATATGGAAGTCAGAGTGTATTGTTCTTTAGGCATCCTTTTAGATTTTATTTGAGACAGGGTTTCTCATTGTCCTGGTGCTTCACCTTGTACTCTAGGAAAACTGACCAGCAAGTTTCAGGGATCTACCTGTCTATGCCTCCCATGTTTCCTTCAGCTCTGCCCAGCTCTTTACATGGGTTCTGGGGGCAGAATTCAATTACTTATGAATACAAGTCAAAAACTTTACTGACTGAGCCATCTCCCCAAACCCATTTCCTTCCCAGTTCTGATGCTAGAGAAACGCAAAGTAAAGACAGAAAAGGCTTTATTCAAGTTGTGGGCAAAACTTTTGGAGTGCCTGGTGACTAATAAGGAATTTGGGCTTACAGATTTTCTTATTGAGGTGTGTGTGTGTGTGTGTGTGTGTGTGTGTGTGTGTGTGTGTGTCTGTGTGTCTGTGTTGGGGTGTGTTAGTGGTATGAAAATATTTCAATTGATTTTAGGGTGCTTTTTAAAGCATCAGTCATGACATAAGCATAAATAACAAATGACCAGGATGACTTCACACGGTCACTTTTGTTTATAATTGCATTTTCCATCTGCCTATGGATCTATTATTTGCTTGCAGACATAAAAAGTAAAGCAAGATACAGACTGCTTTTAGAAACACTGATTTTTCAAGATGAACAATAATGCTTGTACATATTTGCCACAGAAAGAGTGCTTCTGTTTAGTTTGATACTATGGCTTTTTAAACTTGTATAATCCTCATAAGTTTAAATGTCAATCTAAAATGGAAAACACTTTTCAATAGTCTAAAGGAAGCTGTCATAATCTGGGACAGCAATGGGTGTGATTTGTAGCCTTCTCTTGCTGTTGAGTGCAGCTTACTCAGTTGTAGCGATTCATACTTAATGTGGTCTTACTTTGTGTGGCAACTTTGTTGTACCTTATGTATACACTATCCGGTTTGGACTTTATTATAAACTTGTGTATAGGGATTTGTCTTTATTAAAAGAAATATAGCCATTATAATAGAAAAATCTCATTATTTTAGTGCATTAAAATCAGCATACTTTTCATTCACATGAACCACAATTAGTGGTCACTTAGAGTAAAAGAAACCGTAATTTCATTTAGTCATTCTGGGATTGAAGGAACTATGTAAATGTGCAGATGTAACTTCCTATAATCTTTGGTAGCACAATCTGCCCACATATAAAGGAATAGCTGGAGGAGGACCCTGTGAGGTATTGATCATGTTTGAAGTAGCAGATAGAATTGATCACAGAACCATGATGCTGTGTGGGAAGTGTTGCCTAGATCTATGCCCAAGAGGAGGTTTATCAGGAAATTGGATGATTTCATAATATATATATATATATATATATATATTCTTAAAACGATTAGGCATGAAGTAGTTTCAACATTAGCATGGATTAGCATGGAATATATTAAAAGGCACTTGTATTAAATATCTTTCTGAATACTGTAGTTCATTACATGATTATATATCATTTATATGTTGTATTCTACATTTTAAAATCTAACCTTTGGAATAATATTTAGCTTACATGTAAGAGATGTCAAAAAATGGTTTGGATATGTTTTTCAAATAAGCTTAGTTTTATTTGGCAATAGGTTAAATCCTTGTAGGTTTTCCTGGTAGGCCAACTCTTGAGACATCTAAGTGTGTGGTAAGACTAAACAGTCTTGTGATTTTGTTGAATAATGGGGTCTATTTAGTAAGTCTAAATGGACTGAGACATGGGTCTGGTGAAAGATGAATCAGAAAGTAATGGAAAGCTACTGATGTGACATAAATGAGTCCAAAGTACACGCCCAATTGCACATAACATCTCTCCTTCACTGAGAAGTGGCCTAGAATCCAGCAGCCAAAGGGCTGGGAATGTCTGCATTCAATACACTCTTTCCTGACTATGTCTCAACCTCATTCACACAGAAAGAGATGGATTCCTCTCAAAATCTAGAGAATAGCCTTTATTTAATGGCCTTGCTCTAAAACAAGAGATCCAGTTTCACATTCCTCTGAGGACAGACTGAATTTTAATTACTTTATTTTATTCTGAAAAAATGCTCCATATTTTTCTAGTAATGTCCACATTGGCATAAGTTACCTTTGGTTTGGGTTACTCTCAATTAATTAATAGTGACATATCTCCTATAAATTTGTATTGCTTCTCTGTAATCTGAATTAAAGTTATAAAACTGAAATCAACTTGGCTACCCAAAAATTAGAATCAAAAAGAGGCTATGAATTTGAAAGAAAGCAAATAGGATTATATGCAAGGTTCTTAGAGAAGAAAAGAAAGGGAATTATATTATAATCTCAGAAAATGAAATAATTTAAAAATAAAGAATAGGCATGCCATTCATTCATAGGTATTTTGTAGAATTCATTGTTCCTCAAAGAAGGCCTATTGTTTCTGTGTCTCCAGGAAAACCTCTTACCAGTAATTCAAACCGAATGTGTGTTAAATAGTGTTTGGATTTTCCTAATCATGTTGCACATATTTGCTTTAAAAGTTCTATCCCTCCATCTCTCCACTCTGTCTGATTTTCCCTGAGCAATTGCCATACTGAGTCTGTCATAGATTTATCTGTTCATTTTACATGTCTCTAACTAGAATTAACTCCCCATAGGAATGGAAACGAGGCTTTCCTCACTGGTAAGTCTTCTCTTTCAAATAACACTGGAAAATGAAGTATTTCACGATATTTATTGAATAATGATGAAAACTTAGTGATTAATGAAAGACGTGTTACAATGCTCCTGTTAAATTTGATTTTTAAAATTATTGCAGATACACAAAATTTGCAAAGGCTGATGAGTCTGAAGTGCCAGAGACTAGATAATGACTTTTCTTTGTAAGAAAAAAAAAAGAATTAAATAGGTAATTAACTATATATAATTAAATATATGTATAATTTTGATCAGGTTTAACTAAACTGTGGAAAGTCAATGAAATAGCATTATAACTTTATGGGCTAACTCCAAAAGAGATGGTAACATAATCCTATTAAAAACAGCAGACTCCCTCAAACCAAGGGACATGCACCAAAAGAAATAACTAAATTGACTCTTCAAAATAGTCATGAGGAATAAGGAAAGCACAACTCAGGATAAAAGAACTCTAAAGTGAGGGAATTCGAGGGTGGGGAGGTGAGGTGAGTGGGGGGTAGGTGAGGGTACACCCTCATAGAAGCAGGAGGAGGGGGGATGGGATAAGGAGTTCCTGGAGGGAGGGGGAAAATGGGGTAAGGGGAGAACAACGAAATGTAAATAAAATTTCCAATAAAAAAAAGGAAGAGTCTTCTGGAGTTTAATAACTAGCAAATGAGATCCCAATAAAACACAGGGAAACAATAGATCCCCCGACCCCAGGGTGATGTTCATGAGAATATCAAATATTTGAACCTTGTCTTATTGTGACCCATGTGACTTGTACCAAAATAATGGTATGTATTTAGATTTCATTTTGTGCCCTATATTCAGCATTCTGTATCCAGCATTGTTATATTTTAGTAGGAATAAGAACTGTATTAAATTTTAGTTTTCAAGAGTTGATACTTTAGTATGTTTCTTATTATAAAAAATAAAAAGCTTCTCTTCTAAGTAATAAAAAGAAAAAAGTGAGTGACATTTAGATTCCATGGGATGCCATGGGTAGGAAATTGCCCTAAGGTAAAAACTGGAAAGAAATGATTAAAACATGAATTTTAGTTTATAGTAAAATTTATAAGTGAGTTAATTACTTATAAATGCATTATACTTATTGAAGATGTTAATAACAGGAAAAGTAGACACAGGTCTGTAGGAATTAGATGTTCTAAAATCTTATGTAATTTAAAAAGTCTCTTCAATTTTTTTCTTATTAAAATTTTTCTTCTAACTGTTAAATGTAAGGGCATCAAAAAAGCACAGGTAAACACCAGGAATATTATGGGCAGTGTGGGCTTTTGCAGTGTGATTAAAATTGTGCTCTGAGGTCTTGTTTGTTTGTTTTCCCTCAAGATGTGACTTAGGACGCCTTGTTCTCTCAGCAGTTTGACTTGTTTATGTAAACTTTGCCATCACTTTTCAGCCTGTGGTTATTACCAACAGAAAACACACCAAAGTGATTGTGCCAAGGGTTTCTAAGGAGGAAGGAAAAGAAAAACAGAAAAAAAGAAAATCTCTAAGTGTTAACATTTTTCTGTGCTGCTAAATTCTAGGTGGTATCTATTTGAAATCAAACTTGAAACAACAATTAAAGTTATAAAATTTAGTATCATATATTAAATATTTCAAGGTATGCAGATAGGTATATTTTTTAAATATCAATGATATTGACCATGTTGTATGATTATACCAAAAACTGTCTATAGTTTCATCCTCAGAATCCATGTTGTGAAACTGCCGTGTGTTTGAAATTCCATTTAACCAGAGAAAGCTACATTTGATATTATATTAAAATAAAATAAACAACAAATATATTGTATTATATAAGCAGCTATACATGTCAGCATCATTGCACTAAATTGCATGGCATCTCAAGGTTAGGCCTAATATTTAACCTCTATAATACTCTCATAGATGTGAAGCAGTATGATAGAGTTCTCCAAAAGAGGTAGCTATATTATAGTCAAACGGGTTACTTTAATCTTACTAATGCTTTTGAGGCCATGGACCCAGGTTCCCGAAAGCATTACTTTCTACTTAAAACTAGTAGAAAGAAATAGTAAGCAGTACAATATATCATCAGAAGGAAAAGTCCCTTATGTTAGGATGTGTACATCTGTTGCTAACTGGATGGGGAGCAACAGGACCCAGTCTTCACGATAAGACCATGTTGGCCATGGTAAAAGAAAACAAGAGGAAACTTCAATTTAACTGTCACTGCATGATTTAACATTGGGAGAAACGCATTGCTTTGGACCATGTGTCTTTAATGATACTAGATTATTTTTGACCAAAGATAATGGAAATTTTATTGGTTTGGCCTAATTAATTCAGTCTGTCAGAGTGGTGAGGTACAAAGAGCAAGACCTTCAGCATTTTCCTAATTTGCTCAAGGAAGTGGCTATTCCTCTTTCTGCTGACTTTAGCTTTTAATCCAGTAATATTTCTTGGTGGAAAAAAAAACCACTAAATCTGTGCATGAATCTAGTACTAGCTTGGCATTCTGGGTTATGAACTAATAAGAACTTGGTTACATGGAGCAGTGCCTCTTTTTTTTAACCTTTATTCTTCTCATACAGTACACCTGGACCACAGCCTCCCTCCCCCGCCCCATCCCTTCCAGTTCCTCCTCCTACCTCCCCTCCCCTAGATCAACTTCTCTTCCCTTCCCAACCCTCAAACAGAGCAGGACTCCCAAGAATAGCTACTAGCATGGTCTAACAAGATACAATAAGACTGGATATAAACCTTTCTATCACTTCTGAATATGGCAACCCAATAGGAAGAAAGGGACAACCTCACTCCCAGTTTTGAGAGTCCAACAAGAATGCCAAGCTACCCAACCATGAAGCACATGCAGAGTATGTGGCTCAGAACCATACTGGGTCTGTTGTGTTTGTTGCCTCAGTCTCTGTGAGACCTTTTAGCCCTACTTGGTTAATTCTATGGACCATGTTCTTGTGGTGGCCTTGACTCCACTGGATCCTACAATCAACTCCTCCCCATCTTCCGCGGAGGTTTCCCCTGACTCAATGACTCCACCTAGTGTTTGGCTGTGAGTCTCTTCATCTGCTCCTATTAGTTGTTTATGCATCTCTAATAACAATTTGGCTAGGCACTCATCTATCTTTTACTATAGCAGAATATCATTAAAAATCATTTCATTGGCTTTTTTTCCCCCTGATCCTATTTGTTTCTATCCTGGGTCTCTGGACTGTCTTACCTCTGGTTCCTAGCCAAGGATAAGGTATCAGGACAAGCGGGAACGACTGGAAAATGATCTTCTAATTGTACATTGATGAGTGTCTAATCTCCAAGCTGTTACAAAGAACTGCCAGAAATGATTGCCAGCACAAATTAGACCCTTGAAAATTTGTGGCTAGGGTTGCCAAAGATTCTCAAATGAAACCGCATGGATGAGAAACATAAAGAAGGCTCAGTCCCTTTAAATCATCAGGGAAAGTAATGAATAACAACACAATTCACCTAACATAAATTTGCTAAGATCCAAAACATCCAGATGTCCATTAGAAAGCAAAACCTATGTTGTATTCAATTCACCTTCAATTGATACCCAAAATGAGGTTATGAGGACCAGCATAGTAGGAGATTCTATCTAAATATTGGTACAAAAGGTAGTGTCCGAGGAAACTTGGGAGGGTTGTTAGGCTTCAGCCAAAAATTTAACAGGAGGAAAAGGGTAATGGAATTGGTAAATGAGAAATGTTACAGATGTTTCAAATAACAAGAAAGTGTATGATGCATTTAGGAAAAGTATGTATGTACAGAGACGACTTAACACTTACAAGAGAAAGACCAAAAAGTGGATTTTAGATAGAAAAGCCAAATGTCTCAAATATCTTGCTTGCTATTGCTCTAGATGTATACACCTGCCACATTTTCTGCTTCCCAGCAACAGCTATGAACAACATTGCCTTACTACTGATATCTCTTAGACAACTATTTTCCTGTGGGAAAAAGAATGTGCGGGGTTGGAAAAATAATATAACCTGTAATTGAAGAGTTCTTTGCATGTCCTGTCAAAGTCCAATAAACTCTTCCAAGATCACTCGTAGCCTTATAAAAATTGTATAACTGGGTGGATTGTTTAAAGTCTAAGTAAAAATATTGGGTGTTTTTAGTTTATGTGCTTACATTAGAAAACTCAATGTTATCAAAATAATAAAAAAAAAAATAAGAAGTCCTTCCATAGTTGAATGTATGACTGCTGAGCTGCAGAATAGGGCTGTCCAGGGTAGAGCCAAATTAATCTTCAGTAGGCATCTTGAATATTAATTAAGTTCTTTTACAAATATATGTATCGTGCTTTATATGTGCCTGTGGATATCACATAAGCTATAGAAGATGAGAAGATATACTTTAGTCTTTATGTAGTTCATCATCATGAGACATTTGCAAATATCTCAGTGTGTGAATGAAGATGAATGATCTATAGAAGAATTCTGTAAGCCCACTGACACAGGGTAGGTAGGACCTTCCCCATGGAGGTTGCCTGGAACCAGGAATTAAATGTAAATGTGTGAGAATAGAGGACAACACCATGCTGGAAAGTAGAAACTGACCTGCTAATACTACCAAGATACAAACAGGAATGTATCAGAGTAAGGATGAATGCTGCAACAGAATAGATAAACAAAACATGATGGACAACCTGACTTTACAGACAGTAGAAATTGAACTGCTCACGCTACTGAGATGCAGATATGAATGTATGAATATGAAGAGCTAATTATTAAGTAAGGGTGAGTGTTATTATAGAAGAGATAAACAAATCATGAAGGAATCTTGGAAGAAAGTTATAAGTGATGGAAAAATTAAGAGGATGTGAGTACATGCTAAGGAACTATAACTGTAAACAAGTAGTTCTCATCCTTCCTAATGCTGCTATCCTTAATACAGTTCCTTATGTTGTTGTGACCCCAACCATAAAATTACTTTTGTTGCTACTTCATAACTGTAATTTTGCTACCATTAAGGATCATAATAAAAATATCTGTTATTCAGGATATCTGATATGCAACCACTGTGAAAGGATCGTTCAATGTCTCCAAAGGGGTCATTACCCGCCAGTTAAGAACAACTACTTTAAACTATATGTCAACTAAGAGACTTCCCCCACAGAATCAGAACAATGAGGAGGAGCCTACAATGTACATATTCTTGTATTATTAACAGTTACAATCAAAAATCTTACAACAGTCTTTTAACCTAGAATAGACCACCTGACCATACTAAACTCTGCTCTGTTTGTGATGCACTGTGCTGAAGTCAATATCTGTGTTTACACACAGATTTACTAGCAACCTTTTCAATTTTCAATTCCTAGCAGAAAGGAAGCTGCCATTTTCTCCAGCTCCTTGGTTTGTGCTTCATCGGAATTGTAATTATTTATCATGAGAATAATACTCTTCACCAGAGACATAGGATCACTGGGGGGAAAACAATTTGATTTTCCTTAAATAAACCAGGAAAATGTACTTTGTAACCTTGAATCAACCTTCTCCTCTTGTTCACAATTCAGTTCCTCCTGTTTATGTTCTCTGCAAAGCTTTTTGTTGAGTTATCATAAACAAATAATCTCATGGATAAAGTCCTATATTCTCTTGTGCCACATGCAGAGCTGAAGGAATATTCTCCCATGGTACCTTAACATTTGAACTGAAAGCCCTACAGGCCCCAGAGGCCTTGGGAGACTAAGACCCCAGCATGGTGACAGATGGGAATAATCAAATGCAGACATGGCACTTAGCCGGAAGACACATGACAGGCAGCTGGCACTCACTTAGAGAATTCATAGTAGTCAGAGTGCAGTGACAAACTCAGTATTTCTTGGTTTTGCTCTGTGATGAAGATGTACTGCCAACCTGAGTGTAGGGAGTTGAAAGACTGATTTTATGTTTTTTTAAACAATGTTGTATTTCTTCATCTTTAAGTCATCAGCCTTCATCACTGCATTTTTGGGTGTCTTCACTATTGTTGTTCCCCAAACCACATCTTTATAAAGATAATCTAGGCTGGATTTTCACCATGCCCCATAATGTAAAATATTTCATTTGTACATTTTGAAGTTTCCATTATTTCAAATAAGTATTATCATGCAAAGAATCTTGTTTTATAGGGTTTTGTCCCTAACTTTCAGTCGACAATTTTTGTTGCTTCATTGATTATTTGTTTCACATTCATCTAGAAGTCTTCCTTAATATTTTAAATTGGTAAATGGCACAGATATTATGTATGAATATATTTTAACATTTTTGTATATGTATAAATGCATGTATGGTGGCAACTATTTACATGTATGCAGGTCCACTGTGAGCATGGGTTGCATGTTCATGCGTATGCATGGAATCCAGAGGAGGACATTAAATAGCTTATCCATCATTCTAACCTACTTATTTTGAGACAGTGTCTCCAAGTGTGCCCAGTGCTATGCTAGGCCAGTAAGGCCTAATGATTCTTTGACCCTGCATTCTACAGTAGTGGGCTTTGCTGCATTAGTGGTGAAACATAACGTTTTACAACAATGAACACAGGTCCTCAGGTTACCATAGTAAATTCTCCAACCCACTGAGGGTCCTCTACAACCCCTATGTGTTTATTTTACCTCCTTATGTCTATTATATAAATATGCATCCATATATATGATATATATGCACTTATCTATATGACTATGTAGTCTACATTTGTTTCTTATTTCACACAAAGTTTTTACACTTTAAAAATAAAAGCAATTCACAATGTAGATTGTAATTCAGCTACTGTTCAAAATTTTATATGTTTCTGATATTGAGAACTTATTCTGAAGAATGACTAGAAAAGGCACCTATCCATATGATATCTTTCATAAGTTAGCCTTTGAAAACCTATGCTCCGGTGCCATTCCCTTCCCCACATCCTGCCTTTTTGTGTTTATAACCTCTGTGTAAATAAGTAAATTTTGATGTGATTTAAATAACTAAATAATTTTTTAAAAAGTCTAACTTTATCCTAAAATTTAAGCATTTGGATTACTCTGAATTCTCCAGATAAATACAATTATTAGGATATACAGGATTACAGAATTATTATGAGCAATGAGGAATAAGAGCATATATTACAGAGGCTGACAAGTCCCTCGAGATCTTTTCTCATCAAACTGAAGATTCATGAGAACATTTTCATTCCACCTACATGCCATCAGGATAATGACACAGTAGGAAATTCCCTTTGACATGTGAAGGCTCAAATTTTGTCATATTTGGTATTTTAGCTAATTGGATGTGTCCATATATACAATTTCTCCTCCACATAGTTTGATAAAATAAATTACTCAGAAATATTCCCAGTATTTTTGGGGCCCTCCACTTCCGAGGGAGGCTGACATGTGAAAAGATACGGATGCTGATGATCTCAGATGAAGAATAGTTCATAGACATGGAAATTTTCAAACCATGGACTGGCATCGTGCCAAATAACATCTTATAAACTTTTCTACAAGTTTAATTGTGAAACAGACAAACTTACAAGTCACACTCACAATATTGCCCATGTTCATTTCCTTCCTGTGATATTTTTAATAGTATTAAAAATAAAGGTCAAAAGGAGGGGCAGTGAAGTATATTTCACAAAAGCTGAAGGGGCATTGTGTGGTAGTGGAAGGGGACAGCAAATGGGAACAGGGCAGGGAGGACACTGAGAGATGTATAAGAACCAGGGAGAATGATAGTGCTTGGAAGTGTTGTAACAAAGACCATTACTTTGCATGCTTACTACAACATAATTAAAAAGCATTAAAATTCAAATGTCAATGTAAGATTAGAAATAGTCTTAATTTTTAGTAAGCATGTACACAGAAAACTACTGCATGGTGAATTCTAGATACAAAGAGGACAAAGGTCAACAAGGAAAAACTAGTTGCAAGCAAATATTTTTCGTCACTGCAATGTGTGGCCAAGAAAACAGAATAAACTCTCTCTCATTTGGTTCTCTGGTGAATGTTACTTTTAATTTAATTTAACTGAAAGACATATTGGCCAATGAATTAAAGTAATACCAAGGAATTTTCAAATGTCTCCTGTAAATTGTGCTTTGTCAGGTCTGATTCAACTATGTTCTTTTAATGTCGATTCCAAAGTTTCAACTTTTATTGAAACTTTATATGGGGGAAATTGTAAATTACATGAATTCGGGTATAACATTGTGTCTTAGTCAGTTTTCTATTACTGGGAAGAGACACCATGACCATGGCAACTCTCATAAAAGAAAACATTTATTTGGGGCTTGCTTACAATTTCAGAGACTTAGTCAATTATCCTCCTGGTTGGAGAGAATGGCAGCAAGCAGACGTGGTAGCTCAGAGCTCTATATCTTGATCTAGAAGCAGTAGGAAAAGAAAGAGACACTGGGTCTGGCTTGAGCATCTGAAACCCCAAAGCCCACCCCCTAGTGACATGTTTCCTTCAACAAGGCCACACACTGTCAAGTAGTATCACTTCATAATGACCAAGCATTCAAACACAGGAGCCTATGGGAGTCATTCTGTATAAACCTCCACATGATGGCAAATTGTGGCACCCTTCACCTAGATTCTAAAATATGAATGTCTTGAGTAACTAGAAAAATAACACAGTAGAGGAATCCACATTGATTCAACCATTAACATTATTTAGATTTTGTCATTTTTAGTAACCTTATTCAAAATTACACATTTGTCTTGTTTGTGTTTATATAATTGTAATATATATATATATATATATATATATATATATATATATATATATATATATATATTATGTACATATGGATTTGTACAATTATTATCTCACAAAAGACTTAAAATTTTTCTGTTTCAAAGATAACTGATGATCACCCTAACAAGCCAGTTATTAAAAGGAGTTGGAAAGTTTACTATTTGCCAGTGAATGGAATAAAAAGAGATAAAACAGAAGTAGAGAAAGCATAGTTAGAGCATGAAGATTGACCAAGGTTTTTTATATGGACCCATCCTCCAGCACAACCCTTTCAAGAGTCACTAAAGTCGAAACTGTGTTATTCTTTGGCCAGTGTATGCCCAGACTTTCAATGATGTACAATTTCTTTGTCATAAATTGTTTGCTGGCACATTGATCCATGTACCGAATGCAATCAAGAAGCAACAATGTAGGTGCCCTTCACCTCAACTAGCCTGGGAAGGCTCCTTTGTTATGGATGCTTTCTTCCAGTTCTGCTCAGACACAGATTAAAGTCAAAATGATCTGAGTATTTGTTTTGTTTCGTTTATATGTACACATTTTTATTTGTGCAAGTGAGGGCCAGCAGAGGCCAGAAGATAGTCTCAAGTTCCCAGAAGCTGGAGTTACTGGTGGTTGTTAGCCACCTGGCAAGGATGCTGGGACCAGAACTCTGGTCTTCCGGAAGAGCAGTGCATGCTCTCATAACCAACTCCTCATTCCCAGGATCTGAGGTTGCAATCATACTCTGCAGATGTGCATGAGCATGCCATGCTGTCCCGTTCAGCCCTCAGATTATTTAGCTATGACACTGACCGCTTTTGCTTAATAGCTATTCAGAACCATAAAAATAGTATACAAAAGTATTCAATGTATTTTGCATGTAGAAATCCTTACTATTCATTTGTCTTTTTCCCATCTTGCACTTACTTTCTCTTCATCATTCAGATTTACTTCAAGCATGTCTAGCTCAGGATGTATGTTAGTCCTACCTGCCTTGCTCCTCAGATGTAGGACTGTGGACTTGTCTCCCACTATATTCAGTAACAGTTTAACTTTCATAGTGTGTGGTTATTCTACTAACATCTGGTTCCTGCATCAGGTTACTAGCTTGTCCTTGAATCTATGCCATTGCCCAGATTTTCATAAAATGAACTCCTTAAAATAATGACAAAAAATGACAGTACAGAGAATGAGAGGGCTGACTGTGGTCACATAAGGCTGTCATCCCAATAGTCAGAAATATATATATATATATATATATATACATATATATATCCAAAGTTATAATAATATATATTATATATAGAGAGAGACAGATAGAGACACCGGAAAGAGAGATTTTGAGCAAAAGGCACAAACCTATAATTATATGAACATCTCTGAAATGCTTAGGAAAAAGTATAGTAAAAAAAATATCATATATGAGTGACAAAATTGACGAAGACTTTTGCTTGCAAGGAAGTCAAGAATAGGAATTATCTACAATTAAGAACACTTTATAAGGCAAAACTAGTTGGAATATCATAGAGGCTAAAATAAGCAATGGCTGTCCAGTAAAATAAATACACAGATAAAAAAGCTAGGAACACACTGATTTGTGGGGATTATAGATTCCAAATGGCTGTCATACCTACATCTGATTAACAAGTACATGTGTCACGGAGTGAACATAATTTAAAATAATTAAAACATACATCTTTGTATAATTGACTCCCTTCGGCTATGAGTGAGCCATGTTGCTTGCTTCTAGCCATTAGACTATAGAAAGGTGAAATGATTTGTACAGTTGACTGTCATCATTAATCAGATGGTACTCATTCGGCCAAAAAGGAAGATAACTTGCAATGGTGAGGGCCAATCAGACTTTCTTGGGCCAATCAGACTTTCTCGGAGGCACTGCTTGGTAAGCATAGGTGCATTTTCAGCTTCTATTTGTCTATGCAAACTGCTATGAAGACTGTGTGGTTGATCTCTATGAGAGTCCCAGTCTTACCATCATAAAATAGTATACCAATCAGTATGAAAATTCATTCTTGAAAATCTGTAAAACTGCTGTTATTTGGCTTGTCACATCCCTAAACTCATGTGGTTTGATCTCTATAGAAAGTGAGTTTTAAATAACAGTGTAGACATAGGTAGTCCTCTTTTGCTGTCTGAAGCATGCAGTGTCTCAGAAACTCACATGCTCGGAGGGCCCTCCACTCAGGGCCAAGTGGGTGTAAGTATGCGGTATCTAGGTTAGGGTTTTCATGTAGAGACAGGAAAGGTTCTTCCTCCTTCTCAAATGAGTCTGTATATAATTCCCATGTCAGTTCTTTTGCTCATTATATTTTCTTAATCATATATTACCTTAGGAAATCATTTTATCTAAAGTGTTATAAGTTAACTAAGTACATAGATAGAAATTACTCGGTCTGATTATAATACATAATATTGTATTTCTTATTCTGTAAATAAGCATCAATTAATGAAAAAATGCTTTAAGATAATTCCAAAGAAAGTCAATTATTTACTGTCTAATGTAAGTCAATTAAATCATTTTGTAAAATATATAGGACCAGTGAAATATTTTAAAGGGTTAGGGTGCTTGCCACCAAACTAAGTGACCTAAGTTCAAACCCTAGGACCCACTGGACAGAAAGAGAGAATGATTCCCACAAGTGAGTCCTCTGAACTTCATACAGATTATATGGCATGTGCATGTCACCCCAAGAATTAAATAGATAAACCTATTGAAATATTACCACACGAATAAGAAATATCTGCAGTCATTATCCTCTGGAAGATGTTCTGATACACACACCTCAACAATTTAAGTTTACTCAACCCTTTTGTGTGGCTACAAAAACAACAAAAGAGCAACTTGCCCTGTTTTTTAAGGTAGCGGAAAAACTGAACTGAGGGCTATTTGTGAGTTGCTGTGTGCTTCACTGACCCTTTGCCCAGCGCCAGTGTTCATTTATAACAAACTTACTTGTCACGAATTCCAACTCAAAGTGTGTGTGAATAATGGAATACATAAGAAAAATCTACTTAAGCATCTGGCAGAAAAATACTGATAATTATGGTGTTTCAAGTCAATTTGTTTCTTTTTGAGATTTTCTTTGAAAGTATACATGAAACATGTAAAAGGGAAACTGATTGCTTCCTAAGGGTAAACAGCTCTCAATGATAGAAGTAATTTACTTTTGATTTCCTTTTAGGTGAGCATTCAGAACGATACTCAAATGTGAAACAAATTTAATCGGGGAGGAAAAAAAGGTGCGAAAATATTATGGGAAATGTCAATCACTAGTTTTATGGGGAAGCTGAAAATTCTCTCTTATTGCAGAAAAAATGAGAGATGAAAACAACTTTCACCATTTCACCTTCATTTCTTTCCTCTTTTCTCATTCATTCATCATTCATTCACTCATTCACTCATTCACTCATTCACTCACTCATACTACAATCAATAAATATTTACTGAGTTTCTACTCTGTTCCAGGGTAATTCCGTTAGAAGAAACAATGCTGTCAAGTCTTCCTAAACCATTCCTGTAGTTTTCACTCAGCCGGGGAGGACAATTAAATACAATAAATAGATGACATTTAAACAAATAATTTTTTTTAAAAGAGCAGTTCATTGAGGTAGGAGTAATGTGAGCTTACAGTTTATATACTGAGAGTGTGGTGGTTGGACCATGCTGAAGGAGGACAGAGGAGAAAGCAAGATCACACTTTTGCTTGTATCAGGAATGCTGAGACCTCCTCTACCAGGGCACTGCCCTGACTTCTCAGGCTCTCCTTTCTTCATTCTGACTACAGTAAAACTTAGATTGGCAGAAGACCAAAATCAATGGGTAACGGGTAGTTATGAATTTTCTAAGAGTTTTTGTGACTAAGCCCACTGCAAAAGAGGGGGGCAGAGTTGAAATGCCTTCCTGGGGTAGGATGAAGGACAGGATGCAGTGCCTGCTCTGAAAAGTGCACCATACAATAGCTGTTTCATGAGACTGCTGGGGCTTATCTGAACAGTAGGAAGCAGGGAAAGGAAGATAAAGTATCGTTGATAATCACTCAATCTTATTGCTACTATGAGAAACGAAATCAGTAGAATCCCCCCAAAGCTCAATACCAGCTGGCATAGAGTATGTAACAGTGAATACAGTGGAAAGAGGGACTAGCACCCTTACATTCATGCTGGCACATATACTAACAGCACACATGCACACACACATCCACACATGCATGCATGCACATATAAATGCACGCATGCGCACAAGCACATACACCTGCAGCACTTTTTATTTAATATTTTTTTAATTCGATGCCTTCTGATCATGTTTTCTTCTCTCTCTACTCCTACTTTCCTACCTACCAAATTCACCTTCTTCTAGCTCTTTCAAAAGAAACAACAACAACAGCAAAATAGAAATTAAAACCAAGCCAACCAACCAACCAAACAGCAACAACAACTAAAGAAAAAAATAAATAAGGAGAAAAGAAGACCAAAATAAAACAGAATGAAACAAAAATCCCACACAATATTAAACAACAACAACAACAAAAAACAGGGATTATCTTTTGTGTTGACCTGCCCTGGAGTATGGTTGATATAGCCAGTAACACACTGTGGAAGAAAATTGATTTTCTCTATTCCAGTGGATATCAATTACAAATAGTTTCTTAGTTAGAAGTGAGGCCCAGTATCCACTTCTCTCCTTCAGTTCTTGGACACCAACTTGCTTGAAAATGTGTAAGTCTTGTGCTTGCTGCCAAAATCTCTGTGTGTTCATGTGTGTACCGGAGCTGTTCTTTCTGGAAGACATTGTTTCCTTGGCGTTATCCCTCACCTCTGACTCTTCCAGTCTCTTCAGCTCCTCTTCCTCATAGATTTCTTAGCCTTGAAAGAGGGATTGAACTTTTGAAAAGCAGAAAGAAAGCCTGAGTACAATGAGAAATTTAGGTTTTCAAATACAAAGTGCTGTATAACAAAATACAGCATTGCATTTTTAAACCATAAGGATCTGTTTTTTATTTTGTGATGATTATGGACAACGTTGCATGTGGCGATATTTCACCTAAAGGAAAGGAATGTGATGACTTACGTTCCCATCACGTTTGTGCCTCTTTCCATAGCTCTTTGCATGTGTCTATGTACTATGCAAATACACTATTTTCCCAATTTGCTACGTCTTCATTGTCCTAAAGTCTGTTAGATGGGGTTGCTATTGTTTCTTATTTCTTATCATTTGACATATTGTATGCTTCTTCTGCATGTGCTGCTCAAGCCTGTATTTAATATGAATGCCCTTTTCGTTATTACTAAAAAACAAAATGACACAAGCATTAAAGAAATGATGAATTAGATACAGGTTAGTGTGTGTGTGTGTTTGTGTGTGTGTGTGTGTGTGTATTATTTGCTACTTGACAGCCCAATGTCACAGAGACAGTTTTCTGATTTTTTTTTTAAATGTGCCCATTTGAAGCTGGGATTGCGTTCATCACTGGTGTCGTGGTTGGCAGTGGAGTGTGACGGGCAGGCGGCTGTTAACTCTGGCAACTTGTCACGGACCAGCTGTTTTGTCACAATTCAAAGAGCCCAGAGGCAAATTCAGATCTGGAATAATTATATGATAAAGTAAAAGACTCATAAAAATAACACCTCAAAAAGAGAGACCTTCAGGTTTCAGTGATCAATAAATGTAGTTCTTCCTCCTGGGGAAGAGGTCCTTAGAGAGTGGAGAGTCATTTGCCTTCAGCATTGTCAAAGGAAAAAATATTGCAGTTCCACGCGACAGCCTATAGATTTAATTTTGGCAAAGTTCTTTGGCTGATAAGCATACTTTCTTACATTTTTAATAAATATTCTCTAGACGAACCATCACAAGAGTATTTCTAGGATATTGTTCAAAATAGAATTCACCAAGGAAAACATTTAACCTGCTGTCCTCACAGAAAGTGACCTCTGACTCAGAAGAATGTTACAGCCACCACTGAACAGAGCGGTTCAGGATGTATCCTTTAACTTTGTCCTTCCAGTGAATGACGTTAGAGTATATGGTGAAGTGGAAACTTAAGGGTTCTTTGGAAAGTCGGATGGATGGTGTTTTGCTAGGGCAAACATGTGAAGGACTGTTTTGTTAAAGTGGACACAGGTGTGAAAGACTAAGGCAGACTAGTGAAGGAACACTTTGCTGAAGCAGACACAGGAGAGAGGATGTTCTGCTAAAGCAAGCACCGAACTGGACTGCGGGTGTATCTGTGAAGTGTTTGTGAGTGGATTGAGCTGCCACTGCCTGCTAATCTGTGAACTGAACTGCCGATTTCCAGACAAAGCAGACAGGAGTTGCTCCAAAAAACCTTTCTAAACAAGTCCACTTCCCCCCATCCCCCACATCCTATCTTTTCCACTATCTCTCTCAGGTGGGTAGTGGGTTACAAGGAAAGTTAAAGCATTTAAGAACCATCATTAAAAGTAAGATTTGAAAAATTTAAAGTTATAATATGAAGTTGTTCTACTTAGTTTTTCCCCTTGACCCTTTAAAGCTAATAAAATCAAGTTCATTTGTAAGGACAATTAGAATCATTAACCCCTAGTTCCTCTGGTTTAGAGTAAGAACCATACTTGGCAGCTGTGAAAGGATCAGAAAACATTGATAAGATTTGTCACCACTGAAAGATATTTACCTTCTCCCCCACCCTTTTTTTAAAATTGGATATTTTATTTATTTTTATTTCAGATGTTATCTCCTTTCCCCATTTCCTCCCCCTCAGATTCCCCCTATCCCATTTCCCCTCCTCCAGCTTCTATGAGGGTATGCCCATACCCACCCACACACTTCCACCTCCCAGCCTTTGAATTCTCCCACACTGGGGCATCCAGCCTTCATGGGACCAAGGACCTCCTCTCCCATCTATGCACAACAAGGCCCTCCTCCCTTACACATACAACTGGAGCCATGGGTCCCTCCCTGTGTGCTCCAAGGCTGGTGATTCAGACCCTGGGAGCTCTGGTTGGTTGTTATAGTTGCTCTCCCCATGGGGTCGGAAATCCCTCCTTAGAGGCTCTGCCAGAGTCTGACATATACAGAGGTGGATGCTCGGATGCTCACAGCTAACCATTGAACTGATCAAGGTGTTCCCAGTGGAGGAGTTAGAGAGAAGACTGAAGGAGCTGAAGGGGTTTGTGACATTTACCTTCTGATATGGGGATACTAGAAGACCATGAAGCCCCCACAAACCTCACTGACTGAGTAATAATTGGAGTGGGCTTTTGGGGTAAGATATTTAACTTTTGGTGTTTTTTTTTTTTTTCATTCAACGGTGCTGTCCACATTAGTATGCCTTATTAGGAGTGCTGGAGTCATGGACCCAGGCCATAACCAGCCACAGTGGGCTCCTTTCTTTATAGGACTTAAGGCTCAAGACAGTGTGAGATGAGGGCTCCTAAAAAAAGAAAGGCCATTCGATGAAGGAATGAAACCAAGACACAGGTGCATAGACACAAGATTTTAACTGAAGTAAGCCTGGAGTCAAATAAGTTCCCTGCACAATAGCTGTGTGACTTCAGGAATGCAAGCTAGGCTGTAGAGGTACTGTTCACAGAATAGACAAGAGGCTGCCTCTTAGTGCTAAAGAGGATGACCTTTGTAGGGTTACCAACAGAATTAACAAGGAGACCTTAATAAACCTTCCTTGTGAATTTTAAAGTGTCTAGGTTTTACTGCCATCAATCACCTTCACTGCTACTCTCTGACTTTTATCACCTTTAATTCAGAAAACATTTCTTTCAGGAAGTACTTTACCACATAAACTGCCTCTAACAATAAAACCTACCACTATAGGCTTATATTTGCTCTGCTTTGTAAGACAATGATGAGTCACTGGATGTAAAGATTGGATTTTATCTTCAGATTAGAGTTTTAGATATCAATTACTCCATATCATAACCCAGAATTGTTCATCACATTTCATTGCTATGAGATATAATGTGTATAACATGACACTGTACTTACTGCTTCCTCAAAAATTGTACAATTGCTACTTATAGTTACAACTCTTATTGATACAAACCATTCCTTGTGGACCACATGGCTGATCTATAACTCAAGTAATTTCAGTTTCTTTTTAAGTCAAGATGGCTAGATGACTGTGCATTTCTTACTAGGTAATCTCAGAATAATGAAAATGACTTTCCCTTGAGAAAAGTGGAAACTTTTATCTTTTTACTGAGCACTATTTGTTTAAAAAATTGAAAATGAATTTATGGTCAAATATGCTTGGGAAAGACATCATGAATTACCTGTAGTGGATTCTGGAAGGAAAAAAAAATGAAACAAATATCTTTCACTGGGGGATCACTAGTAAGTCACAAATCAATCGAGAACTTAAGATGGTAAAAACACTAGACACTTTCTAAAAGATTCTTTGCCAGTTGTAAATGTTTTTTTAAGCACTTGGAAGGTCTGAAGTGAGTTCAAAAAGAATGAGGAAACTCAAAATCTTAGTCATAATTTGTATGTGCTCTCTGTGCTAACTTCAATTCCTAATTTTAAGTACTATTGGTAAGAAATGTGCTCTCTTACACCTGTCCTTACGTTTTCCTGATTTAAGCCAAAAGGAAAACTGTGCATCATGACAAAAGTGTCTCTCCTCCTGTGCTTGAAGCAGCAGTGTCGCTACTGGGAAAGCTTGAAAGGGTCTGAATGCTTGCTGGTGACTAGCAAGGTTGATTTTTGTTTTCATGTACTGGGCAGTCATTTGAACATCTTCTTAAGAAATGTCCAGATAAATCTCTCACACTTAAATGTTACCATATTTAAATAAAAATGTAAAAGGCTTAGCAGTTAAGAGCATTGGCTGCTCTTCCAGAGGACCAGGGCTCAACCCCTAGCAACCACCAGGCAGCTCACAACTGTAACTCCTGTTTCAGAGCCTCTGACACCCTCACACAGACATACATGTAGGCCAAAGACCAATGCATATGAAATAAAAATTAAAAATTAAAATTAAAGATGTTAAATGTACCCATTTTCCTAATGAGTTGAGTAGAGTCACATATCTATTCTGGTTATAATAGTTTCTTTAGTGCTTGCAAATAGTTTTTCTCATTTTCTCCACTGTGGATGTCTTCTTTGTTGTGAATGTGCTTTTAGGTAGATATAAATCCATTTGTTCCACTTGACTTTTGTTGGTTACACTATTGAAGAGTGAGACAGAGTGTCATCTGCACTGGCTCCCTGAAGGTTTTCCTGTTTTGTTCTAATGTTTTCAAAGTTTCAGCTCTTACATTTAAGTCTTTGAGTCATTGTAACTTGACTTTTTAAAGCATGGTCCTATTTACTATGGATAGGAATTTTAGTGTTGTACTGAAATGTAGTGGATAGAGTGGGCACTCATGCCATATCCCAGATCTTCAGAGAAGATCTTTCGATTTTACCTTTTTCATACAATGTCACATTCCTTCTATACCTGCTTTATCACTCCGAAAGATTGAGGCAGGATCCAGATCGCATGGACCAAGAGAAGAGAGGTGATTCTCTAACAATAAAAAGAGTAAGCTACTTCTGGAATAAAGGAGATGCAAGCAGAGAGAGTAAAAACAAAATACAATTAAGACTTAACTCAGATGAATTGTCAGACACTCTTGTGTTCCTTTCACTAAAATATCTATCGCTCCAAGTCTAGAATCCAGAAGTGACATCCATGGGTTTATCACCCCTCAGGTGATAAACAGTACTTAGAATACGACTGACTAGGTAGGTGAATTATGGGCTTGCCTTGCAAGCACATATGATATTTAGCAATTTTAAAATATTTTAAAACCATGTTATGTGCACACCAGTGGAGGTGCATGCAAAGACCAAAGGTGTCAGATGCCCTAGTACCAGAGTTGACAGGTAGATATAAGCTGCCTGACGTTGGTGCTGGGACCACGTTTCACATGCTCTGCAATAGCACTGTGTGTTCTTAACTTCTGGGCCCCCTTTCTAGATTCAAGATATATTTGAATGTAGTAGCTCATTTCTAATCTCCTCTTGTAAAATGGGAGATGGAGAAAAACATACATGGACTAGTCAGCCTGGGATTCTTGGTGGTAAGCAGAAAGAGTGACGTAGCCTCAAAGCAAGTGGATGGAGAGATCCAGCACTTGAGGGTTTCCTCAGATCTCCAGAGGCACAATATAGCACGTGTGTGTGTACATTCTCACAAGTCCACGCACATACACTGCAAAGGATAAAACATCTCTTTTCACATTCGTCTATAATGTGTATGAATGCAAGGATCATTTCTGAATTCTTCCACGTTACAAGACACAGAAAGAAGAATTCTGTACATACTGCACGATGAATAATGTTTGATTTGAACAAAATGCCATCTAGATTAATACCTTTGAAAGTGCATTCTCTTCCATTTGTCCAGTTCCAAACAACTAAATACAGATTCAACCGTAATACACACCAACTTTCCAGTAATCACATATTTTATTTTATAAACATAAAACCTTTAGAGAAATTCTAGTAATTCATTGCAAATCTAAAACATATTTTGCACTCATGGGGCTGGCCTGTTCGAAATGGAAATACCACCAGTAAAGAAATTCTTGAGCAGTTCTGTCTTTGGCCTGTAGATGTCTCACCAAGATTCTCGGAGCAGAAAATAGCCTGATGCAATTCCCCAACTATAGTCTTGGCTGAAATGTCATCTTGGGACCTAGGAATAAATCATAAGAATTTAACTACACTTGGATCAAAACATTCCATCAGTATTTTTTTTAACTTTCTGGAAAAATGAAAATAACAGATGGTGGGAGAATAGGCAGATTTATGAGGAAAATAGCTTGGTATTCATCATTCTGATGAGCCACATCCCAAGGAACCCTGCCTCTTCCGTGATGATGAACAGTTTCCAGGTGTAATCTTTGATATTAGACAAGTGATGTTTCAGATGATGCTTACTGGCCCTTCTTAACATGTTTTGACTTGGAAAATATTCCCATCACTTACATCCAAGCTGCGGAAGTATGGAATTCAACATCTTAATATATGTGTTTGGGATATGCTTATACAAAAATAATGATTTACCCAAAGGGGGAATAACTCTACAAGTTAAACCAGTAACAAAAGAAACAATTTTATTTCTTGGAAGAATTTGAAACATGTTTTGATGGGCAAAAATATAAATTTGGGTACAGTTTGAACATCTGCAATGAGAAATTATTTGTCCATAAGTATTCTTATTAAAATGTAGTAAACTGCAGAAGTAAGAGTTTACTCTCTATGCAAATACTTTGTTAATACTAAATGTATGTGGAAAATCTGATAATAATACATGAACTTGGCAGTTTAGAAATAATATTCCAAGTAAAATATTGTTCAGACAGCATGCCATTTTGTGTATAGGGAAGTGCTGAGCTTGTAATCCCAAGTCCATATTTCTCAAAAGTGAAGCCAGTATGATACTTTCTCCTTTTCTGAAGTTGTTCTGTTTATTGCAGACCTATGAATGTACCCAAAATGACACATCAATGAAAGTAAATAAAATCTCTTTATACTCTAACACACACACACACACACACACACACACACACACACACACACTTGCCTTACTGGTAGATTTTTTGTTCTAGGCTCAAGTTCCTTTACCTTTATTGCCTTTGTTTCCTGACTCTGACTCTTGTCATTCATTCTGATTGGCTTCAAAACAGAAACCAAGAGTTAGTAAAATTGTTTTTCAATATATGTTGCAGAACTAACTATTTCGGTAGGACCTTAAATAACTGTTTTTGAGAGTGCTAGGCACTGCTTCTGTCTCTCAGTTTGATTTTGAGAAAGTAACTTTTTTTTGGTGAGTTTGAGCTGTACAATACACATGCTAACTTTTGTTCATGTGAACATGAAAAGAGAGAGAGAGAGAGAGAGAGAGAGAGAGATAGAGAGAGAGAGGAGAGAGAATATTTTTAAACAAAATTTTCACTATTTTATTTAAAAATATTTTCAAAGTATCATCACTTAACTAGCTTTGGAGCTTCAGACTGTCGTTAAGACTCCCCACAGGTTATTTCATGCTCCTGCTCCAACTGGTGCTACTCCTAGTAATTGTAAATGTAATTCTCAAACCCCTTCCCATAGATACCTATTGTGATAAATTCACTGCTCAACTCAAATATGACCTACCTCTTTCATAATGCCTTGCTTCATTGAGGTAGACATGATATAATTTATTCCCACATGAAGATCAATTCTTCATCTGTTTTCTCAGCTCTGTTTAAATTTGCAATTCACCAAGGTTAGGAATTGTGTCTTACTCCTAAGCACATTCCGTGGATTCAACACAACCTCAAGAAATTGTACTTGACCACTTGCCAGGTACAGGAACAGGTACAGCCAACATTGTCCCTGGGAAGAAAAATGTCCCAGTGCTGAAAATATTCTAATGAGAAGACATCAGTGAGAATATGGAAACAGAGACCTTGAGAAGCTAGAGCAAAGAAAAGACAAAGGTATCACTGAGCTACCAAAGCCAAGGACAGGGAGAGAAAGAGAAGCAGGATCAACAGGAAGAAGGTAAGGGGCTTTCCATTGTGACTGAGGGGTGTTCTACCTGGGATCCTCTGTCTCATCTCCACTTCATCTTGACATTCAGTGCTCAGTTCCTGGTGGTTTACTGGAAAGACCTCAACATTTTCTCTCTCTCTCTCTCTCTCTCTCTCTCTCTCTCTCTCTCTTTCAGCCAAAGGTCTACCAAGGCTGGGGCTAAGCAGTGTACATTGTAAGAAGCAAGGAGGAGAAACTAACACCACAGTTCTGGAGCCCCACCCTTGCTCAGTGACAGTCAAGTAGGTTCAATTACTCCTTTGAGCTGAGTCATAGATGCTTTATAGAGTGTGTCCTCGTAATGAAGGTGCTGTTTTGCCTGTAAGACTGAAATACATATAAGTTTTGAATCAGCTGTGGTTTTTAATGGTTCATTTACATTCTTGCACTCGTTGTCAATTTTGAGATATTATATTTTAATGCTGGGGTTCTTGGATCACTCCTTAAAGTATGAGGTTTTGATATTCGACTTTGGAAATCAATGAGAATATATTAAATTTAATCAACTAGTCATAATCAATATATTCAACTTTTGTTGATTCCTAATGTGTCAATTACTGTAGATGGATAGATGTATATTACAAAAAGAGTTAATGCTTAAAGGAGACCTTGTATTATTTTAAGGGCATTTATTTACTTGGTTTTTATAGAGAATCTTACTATGTTAGCCAGTGCTCAAAAATACATGGGTTTCTAATTTATTTTTAAATCCATTTCCAAAATTAAAATTATATGTTTAGATAGTCAGGTTTCTGGAAACAATTAGAAATATGGAGTTCATCCTGCCAAATATTGCTTATATGTCACAGGGAATATATGTTCTTCATATATCAGTTACTTTACCTTATGATTGCTTGATGACAGTTTTCTAAGGTTTTGTACTATATACTGAATGTAAAGTACAATAAGTAACCAAATGCATTGGGAAAAGAGCAAGAAGGCAAAAAGGAGCTTATTTGTGTGCTGTCTGTACCACCAAATCTTTTCTCTGGTTCATGTCGGTCATAGAACAAGATCCTTTTGTTTTATAACACTGGAAGTTCATGCACACAGCTCAAAACACCAACAATCGTGATACAATAAAACTAGCATGTAATTAATCTTAGAGAAAGCCATGGCCAGCACTGCTTCATAGCCACACGTGATGATGTTCAGACTCATTTCCTCTCTCTTCTCTTTGTACCTTTATCATCTCCAGATAAAAATGGAGAAAATTCCAAGTGTTATGAATTTATTTTTATAAACATTATTATTGAAGTCTAAAAAACTGAAACAGTTGAAAAACATACTTGGAGCAAATTACTAGATTAAAACCCAGTCAGTAACTGCTTTGCTTTGTGTCTATTTTAAAGCTAAAGCTAAATATGAAAATGAGATAATGCTTTCCAGTCTATTATCTTCTTTAATGTCACACTCATACACATACACACTGTTACACACTTCTGTCTGACTTGGATGAAGCTGCCCGTTCAACCAAGGGTAATGCATGCAGCGAACGTGAACCCTGAGAGTTTGACATGACACTTATTAAATATATGTCAAATATTTTCTGCGATTTAGCCAATTCAGCACAAGTGGCAAACCCTTCTTGAGAATGGCCAGAGTGTTATGCTGGCAGGAAAATAGAATCTGAGCTGAGAAACAGGGGAGGGAAAATAATACAAGTTCCCTTAAGGTCAAGGGTAACAGCTGAACAGCTCTGGGCCTACCTGCTTCAAAGGGTTCAGTGTCTTGTGTTTATAGATAAAAGGTTGGTTTCTATGGGGGAAGGGTGGTCACGGGAACAAATATCCCTGACACCCAAACAAAATAATCCCAAATAAAATGGGTGATGTAGTCAATAGTAAAAATGGAGATAGCTATTCATGGGGAAAACGCATGACCTCACCCTGTGAGAATACACAGCCATTCATCAGCCTGGTCCAGCTTTTCTCGCTTACTTGCTTTGAATCGCATGGCTCAGGCCCTTTCCCTTTCCATGCAGACTTAGTTCATTTGATTGCAGATCTTAAAGGTTTCTCAAGACTGGACAAATGTAAAGAAAGTTCTTAATGTGCAGGACTTTTCCTTGTGACAACTTGAGAGGCTTTCTTCGAGAGTGATACACCGCCCTTAACTCTTCGTTACCCTTTCATCCTATTTAATTTATTATTTCTGCCTTTGGTCTCAGGAAAGCTTCATGTTAGCATAGCTGGGAGGGAAGTCTCTGTGACTAACAGAAATGTATTATAGGAATAATATAGAGAAACATGTTTAGAAGCAGGCAAATGAGCTAAAAATATTCTTGTAAGCAAGCTAGGTTATAATTTTCAATTGTGGTTCTTGCTTAAATCTTCAAGGGCTATCGGCCCATCTCCTGATTCTCAAAAAGCCCCTTAATTTAACCAAGTAGCTATAAACAACCGCCCCTAAAACTGCAACCAAATTGTTTGTGCTGTGTTATGTATCTAAGGAAACAAATGTAGACATCTAGGATTACATTATTAGTTTCTGTGGAGACATGTACACTTCAAAGATTTTTCAGAATCTAGCAATGCTATGTCACCCAGGAGCCAAGGCCTCCTGTGGTGAAAGTTTCAGGCCTCTGGCTGCTGCTTCTGCTCTCTACCCTTGTGTTCCAGTTCTGTTCAGATATTTGGTTTCTGCAGTGGAGGGGGTGGGGAAGATATCTACTGCATTTGTTCCACTAGACATTCACAATTTTAAGTAGCCAATAACACTCCAGAGAGAAAAACAAAATGATTTTGAACGATTTGATGCTTTCTATGATGTCACATTCATCATCACCGGTGTGAACAGTGTCCTGGTGCCTGAACCCCTCTCCTAGAACAACAGGGCTGATCCAGAGATCTTTGTGACATTAGGTATCCCAGCAGCCCAAGACTGTGCTTTAAAAAGGGAATTTACATCTCTGTGATGCCAAAGTCCACAAACCAAACCACCCTACCAAAGCAGCCCACCATGTTTTTATTTGAGCTAGTTTCTAAAGGAATCGTGACATCATGGTTCAAGGTCTGGTGCGTCAGCCCTGTCCAGCAAGTACAGCGCTAGCTCTCCAAAACTTCAGGAACCTGTCCAAACAGCTTGCTAACCAGAAGTGCCTAAAAAGGGTAACCCTGGGTAGCTTCTTAAGTACTTGTTAACAGCTCCCCATTTGCCTCTTCTGATGACTGCAGTGGAGAAAGAAGTCTGGTCACAAGCATCTTGGATACTAACCAATGGGACGAAGCAAGGGGCAGATCTGTCATGCTCCACCCACACAGCTTCTGAATGATCACAGGTGAGCTAGGAGGAAGAGCTACACTAGCCATTGCATTATTTTTGGCCTGTCTGTGAATGCCTCTGGGTTAATGGGGCTGCTGTGGGGGAGACTTCCTCGTGGCAGGTCCCACATCCAAGAGAAAGTCTAAGGTTCCAGAGACTGGAAGTTTTGGCAACGGCAGGCCCAGCAGGCCCCAATGACACGAGGAAGTCCTTGGTTCCAAAAGGGTTTATTGTCATGGCGGATGGTGGATCGATCTGGATGTACCCCCCCCCCAAATTCAGAGCAGACCTGAGTTAAGTAGGGACCGAGAAAGGGGGAGGTTATGGGGGCAGTTTAATTGGCTCCGCCCTCTGGCCTTCATTCGTATGTAAATCTCTAGGGCCTGAGGCCTGTAGTCACACCCTCTACTTGTGCACTTTGGGAGGGGCTGTAATGGCCTACATGACTTAACAAGGTAGGTCCATGGAGATTAGACTGCTTTTCAGGACCCTGAGTTCTGGGGACATGGCCGAACTCTTGCCGTTTCTCCCTTGGAGTCTTGGAGTTCTAGGCCCATGCCCAGCCAAGAACCAGGATACCCTTACACAGTCCCATACATGCCTACATGGGGTGAGGGGCCAGAAGAATTGTGTCCACCCATATTTCTGCTCAAATCTTAGCACTGCTTCTATTGACTTGGCAGATGAAATATTCCTGAGAGAATCCTCTTCTCCTGATAGGCACTTCCATCATTCTCTACCCCATTGCAAATCCCAGTGAATTCACACAGCATGTGCTTTCAACTGCTCATCCTATGGTCACTAATACAAGTGGTCTGAATAAATAGCTCTTCTTTGGTTGTATGTGAGAGTGTATAGTGTGGTGGCTGTGGCATCTGTGCACCTCTGTGTGCCTTGTGCACACTCTTGTGGAGGCTAGAAGTGAATGTTGGGTGTCCTACACTGTCACCCTCTATCTTATCCCCTTGGGACAGGACTGTCACTGAACCTGGAAATAAGCTGGCAGCCACCAATCCCCAGCAGTCCTCCGTTTTGGCCTCCCAATGTGCTTGGGTCATGACTTACTTTGTAAGTCAGTATGGGTATTTACACTCAGGTTAACACTTAAACAGCAAGAACTCTGACTCACTAAATGTCTTCCCATTCCTTGAGTATAAATATCCTTAGGTCTTTTCTAAAATGATTTGACCAACCAAACTGCACACTACTTAGTAATATTATATTTTTTTTTTAAATAATTCAAACCCAGAGTCTTCTCCAAAGCAGATGGGTATAAACAATTGATTCCAAATGTAGTAGCTACTAACTAATATTATGAAATCAATACTAGTTTCAGTATAATATCCACCCAATAAAATTCTCATATCAAAGGCATTAGTAAATGACATGTCAGAGCCGATTTGTTTATAGTGAAATTAAGCAGACTGCACCACAGTTTCCCTTAGGATTGCCTAATTGTAAGCAATGTAAACCTTCTTGGTGGCGATATTGATCCAGAGGGAATGGATGCATCTGTAGACAAAGGAAGTTCAGTGATGACTTTCTAAATATTCCTTAATTTTGTAAAAATTATAGATTTATTGGAAATTATAAATCTAGACTATACAGTGAGTCCTATACCAGGTTTTCTTGAATAGTTAAATCTTATGCAACTGTGATATGGTATAGAAATTGAAAGTTGACATTAATTTTAGCACCATCATTATTTTATTAGGTGTAGATTTTATTTAGAACTATCCTGAAATTAGGAAGATATCTTCCAGTATAGCCCTTGATAATATCATTCCTAATAGCTCTTCCCTATATGGCTATAGTCTCTGACACCCACTACTCTGTTATTTGAATGTATATGGCTTTTTTACAGCAAGAAGGTTTTATAAATAGAATCATGCATTTTATCAGACAAGTGGCCTTCATCACTCAACATAATAGAGAATCTAATTTGGCTTTGTTCTTTATTTATTACAGAATAATATTTCAATTTACATTTATTTGTATTGAATTTATTTATAAGTGACTCCTAATATCAAATTTTGTACCAACGGGGCTAATATACATGAATGATGAACTAGGAATATTGAAAACAGAAAGTCAGTGTTCTAACCTTGGTGGCTGGTTAGCCGCATCACTATGGTTACGCTTCACAGTTGGCTCTGAAACCCCTGGCATCCAGGAAGAAGAGACAACATGATAAATGGCACAGCTCTCATTAGAGAGGAGGAAGCCTGCCAGTGCCTAAATCGAGAGAATTTTCTTGCTCATGTTAAGTGTAGAAAGAATAACTCATGAGAGGTTTTCCACAGACCATATTGATGTGATGGATAACATTCCCCAGTGTTTCTACAGCAGATGAAAACAGGGACGCTACTTTACCCGCTACTTCTTATGGGTATCATCGTCATCACTCAGAACGGAAACTGCTAATAAAGAGTGACTTTGTGAAGCCCAAACAGCAAGACATGTTATTTGCCCAGCATCTTAAAGTTATGTGAAGAAGTCTTATAAAGGGGCTTCTAAGGTCACTACTGTGAAATACTGCACAGATCTCTGTTGATAATCCTTTCTATCCTATTTATAGGAAACTAAGGCCATGTGTTTGGATATAGAGAATGCGTTGATGATTGTGTTTTCCAACAAGATGCTGAGTCTACCTTCATATGTATGTGTTTCCGTTGCATACATTTCTAATAGTGAAACTACTGAGTCAGAGAGGATGTATATCAGATGCTATACATGATTCCAGAGTAACCCACCAACTTTCATCCTACCAGAAACAAGAAAGCAGAAGGGTAACTCTTTGGAGAAAGGGAATCTATAAGAGGGAAACTGGGAGCTGGAGAGATGGTTTATGGTAGAGTATCTGAGTTCACTCGACAGCACCACAACTACCCATTTCTCTAGTTCCAGCAGACCTGATGCCTCTGGATTCCACAGGCACCTGGTCTCAAATGTACATACCCACACACCATCATACAAACACATACACACTTGCACATGCACACACACACACACACACACACATAATTTAAAAAGGAAGGGATAAGATAAAGTAAGAGAGTGATTAAAAACTTTAGTGATATATGTATATAAAAAAGTAATAATGAAACTCATATTTTAATTTGTTTACTGTCATTCCATATCTTGGTGAGTCTTTGAACTGTAATTCTGAGTATTTACTCTTCTGCACACTGTGCGATTCTGTTCTAATGATTTTATCTAAATGTAGTCATATCTGACTTACAATGGAGTTTTACTCTAAAGCAGGCATCATTAGGCAATTCCTTCACTGGTTACTGGTCATAGCTAAGACTTTACAAACAGAGACAGCTATGGTGCTTCCTTGTGGGGGGCTACCATCAGACATGGACTCTATCCACAGTGGGCAGAATCTCATTGCAGACCAAAGTTACGTTATGATTTGAAACTACCTTTTCTTCTAGGACAAATCTGGCCCCAGAATTTTCTTTAAAAAATTCCTTCTGCATATAGATTGTCTTTGGTTTAGGTGAGTAACATGTATGTGTATATATGTATATGTGTATGTGTGTATGATGTACATGTATATGATATATATAATGCATATGTATATGTATATAAATATATACATATGTGTGCTATAATATATATGTATGTATTGTAATATATGTTATTATATATATGTATGTATATGAACATTTAGCCTAGTGTAAAAATTAAGAAACACATTTTTATTCAATATTTTATTTATTTACATTTCAGATGTTATCCCTATCCCCATTCCTCCCCCATTAATCTCCTATCCCATCCCTCCTCCTCCTTTTTTGCTTTTATACCATTTAAATTACATGCAAGTATTAAGGTCAGTTCTAGGTTGAGGAACTAGCAATACAATAGATGCAAATAGTCAAGGAACAAGCAGTACAATAATCCCAGATAATCAAAGAACACGTAGGACAATAAATAGAGTCTTGTGATCACTCCTGTGATCGATATTTCTAAGGGCTTATCAGGATGACCAAAATATCTGAGGCTACTTCTCTGTCCTAGCCCAAAGTCATTTTCATGCCTGAAGCCTACTTCTTTGTTCTAGCTTAAGTTTAGATTCCTGCCTGCAATTACCTCTTTGTTCTAGCCTAGGATTTAGATTTCTGCCTGAAGTTACTTCTTTGTTCTAGCCTAATGTCAGGTATTAATGTGAAGGGAAAAAGCAAGACGGTAGAGCTAGTCTTTAACCATTCGACATGAGTGGGCCTCATTGAAAAGATAATGTGTAATTTGAGAGGATTGATTTTGCTAATTTCTTCTTCTCCTTCTTCTTCTTCTTCTCCTTCTCCTTCTCCTTCTCCTTCTCCTTCTCCTTCTCCTTCTCCTTCTCCTTCTCCTTCTCCTTCTCCTCCTCCTCCTCCTCCTCCTCCTCCTCCTCCCTTCTCCTTCTCCTTCTCCTTCTTATTCCTCCTCCTCCTCCTCCTTCCCTCCCCCCTCCCCCTCTCTTTCTCTCTCCTTTTTTCAGCCACCACCAATTCCCCTACCTCCCCTCCTTTCAAATTTGGATGGGGTAAAGCCATCCTCTCATGCTAGAGAAACCACATATAGAAACCACATAAAGAGTTTTGCCCCAAATCTCTCTAACTCTTCGCTTTCATAGTAATTAAATCATCCCACCACAGAATGCAGATATGGGAGTAAGGAAGTCATAAAGGTGACTGAGCCATAGACATCTCCTCACTGTAACCTCAGAAAAGGATACTAATTCATTTTCAATGAGGTTGGGAGAAAATTATGTAGGTTCCTAAAATAATGAATTACCGTCTACCAAATCCTTATGCTAAAATGTGAGGGAATCTCTGATAAGTCAGAGTCGATTTTGAACCTTCCTGGAGACCAAAAGTAGCAAAGAAAATGAGCTACCCATTAAAATAATTATTCTTCTTATGAAAATTCTCCTTAGGAGAAAGCTCAGTAAAACCAAAATTAAATGAGCATGGAGTACATATATATATAATCTTAATATTCTTCAAGTAGGAGCAGGAGGATCAGCCAAGACCAGCTTTTGCTACAAAGGAAGTTCAAATCCAACCTAAATCACAATAAGACTAATTCAGGAAAGTATGAAGAAGTAAACTGACCTGAGTTTAGTTCCCAGCATCCACATCAGCTCCAAGGGGACCTAATGCCTCTGGTTCCCAGTAAAGGAAAAAATCTTCATTAACCCAACATCCAATAGAGGGCTAATATCCAAAATATATAAAGAACTCAAGAAGCTAATCACCAAAAACCAAACAACCCAATTAAAAAATGGGGTATAGAACTAAACTGAGAATTTACAACAGAGGAATTTCAAATGGCTGAGAAGCACCTAAAGAAATGTTCAAAGTCCTTAGTGATCAGATGTGGGAAAAAGCATGTGTGCCACCTGCCCCAAGCCCGTGCAGCAGAGACCCGTGGTGGGGTGGGAGCCGCGGAGTCCCGGAGGCTTTCCACGCCAGCGGGTCCCAAGCACACGAGAAGGTCTAAGGTTTCAGAGACTGGAAGCTTTGACGACAGCAGGCCCCAATGATATGAGAAGTCCGTGGATTTCTAAGAAGTTTATTGTTCATGGTGTGGTAGTTGGATCTGGCTGTGCGCCCCCCCCCCCCCAAAAGCCAGGGGGAGCTGGCTTAAATAGGGAGGGGAGAGAGAGGGACTGGGAAGGAATAGCTTAATTTAGCCACACCCCCTGGCCTTAGGTAACTCATGAAGCCAGGCTGAAGCCTGTAGTTATGCCCTCTACCTGTAGCTGTAGATGGTGACGCAAAACCTCTCTGGGAGGAGCTACTCTGAGCCAAACCTGTCTGCAAGGTGCAGGTTAATGGAGATGTAGGCCGCATGGAGGAGTTTGGAATGGGGGCGTGGGGAGATACGTGCTGTCCCTCACAGGCTATGGTCACCTGTTGGGTCTGTGACTATCTCAAACCCAGTGCTCTACCAGGGAGACCAAATCATCCCTTTGCAGCTCTACAATGAGAGAAATACAAATCAAAACGACCCTGAGATTCCACCTTACACCAATCAGAATGACTAAGATCAAAACATCAGGTGACAACACATGTTGGCAAGGATGTGGAGAAAGAGGGACACTCCTCCATTGCTAGTGGGATTGCAAACTGGTATAATCACTCTGGAAATCAATCTGGAGATTCCTCAGAAAATTGGAAATAGATCTACCTGGAGACCAAGCAATACCACTCTTGGGAATATACCCAAAAGATGCCCCATCATACCACAGGGGCACATGTTCCACTATGTTAATAGCAGCCTTGTTTGTGATAGCCAGAAGCTGGAAACAACCCAGATGTCCAATGACAGAAGAATGGACACAGAAAATGTGGTTCATTTACACAATGGAATATTACTCAGCTATTAAGAACAAGGGCATCCTGAGTTTTGTAAGCAAATAGATGGAACTAGAAAATATCATCCTGAGTGAGGTAACTCAGACCCCAAAGGACATGCATGGTATGTACTCACTAATAAGTGGATATTAGCAAAACAAAACAAAACAAAACAAAACAAACAAACAAACAAGAAAACAGATCACCCATGATACAATCCACCGAACTCAAAAAATGTCAACAAGCTAAAGGGCCCAAGTGAGGACGCCTCAGTCCCACTTGGGAGGGAGAAGAAAGCAATCACGGGGGGGGGAGGGAGAGAGGGACTTGGGAGGGAAAATGGACAGGGATGGGGAGTGTGGGGAAGAGGGCATGATCTGGTACTGGGTGGGGGAAAAGGACTGAAGAGCTGAGGGCCTGCAGAAAGAATGGAAACAAGCAACCTAGGGAGGTAGAAGGTTGGGTGGATCCTCCAGAATGTACCAGAGACCTGGGAGGGGAGAGACTTTCAGGACTCAAAGGGAGGGACCTTAGATGAAATACCCTACAATGGGGAGAGGGAACTTGTAGAGCCCACCTCCAGCAGAAAGACTGGGCATTAAATAAATGAGGGATGGGGTTGCCATCCCACAGTCAAAATTCAGACCCATAATTGTTCCTGTCTGAAAGAACTGCAAGAATGGAAATGGAGAGGAGCCTGAGGAAAAGAAAGTCCAGTGCCGGGTCCAAAGTCGGATCCAGCTCAAGAGGAGGCCCCAAGGCCTGATACTATTACTGAGGCTATGGAGTGCTCACAAAAAGGGACTTATCATGACACCCTCTGAAAGACCCAACAAGCAGCTGAAAGAGTCAGATGCAGATATTTGCACCCAATCAATGGACAGAAGTTGTTGACCCTTGTTGTTGAAATAAGGAAAAGCTGGAAGAAGCTGAGGAGGAGGGTGACCCTGTAGGAGGACCAGCAGTCTCAATTAATCTAGACCTCTGAGATCTCTCAAACACTGGACCACCAAAAAGGCAGCATATACCAGGTGATATGAGGTCCCCAAGACATTTACAGCAGAGGACTGCCAAGGCTTGGTTCAGTCAGAGAAGATGTACCTAACCCTCAAAATACTGAAGGTCCCAGGGTGTTGAGAGGTCTGGTGTGGTGGGGGGTATGGTGGGGACATCATCATGGAGACAAGGGGTAGGGAGGAGGTATGGGATGTGGAACAGTTAACGGGAGGACCTGGAGGGGAATAAAATCTGGAGTGAAATAAATAAATAAATAGGCAAGTTTATGACTATAAATGCGTATACTTTTAAAATTCTAAAATTGCCCAATGAATAATATAGTAATGCATATCAATGTCTTAGAGAAGAAGAAACTAAATGAAAAACTAGTGAGTGGTTGGAAATAATAAAGATTAGAACAGAGATTAATGAAATAAAGATTAGAACAGGAACCTAATGAAAAACAAAGATATAGTTCTTTAAAAGATACAGAAGAGTAACAAAGCTCCCCTAAACCCTAAACCCTTACTTTGGGTTACTCAAAGTAAGAAATTTTGAAATAAAAATGGAGATATCACAACAGATACCAATAAAATTTCAAAGATCATCATGGCATACTTTGAAAACCCATGACCCAACAGACTGGAAAATTTAGATGAATTGTATCCTCTTATAGACACATATGGCTTACAGAAATTATAAATGACTTAAATAGATCTACATCAAGAATGGAGATTAAAGTAACAATATAAAGTCTGCGACTAACCAATGACCAGGCCTAAATGGATTCACAGCTACATTCTACCAGGTTTTTAAAAACACAACATCAATGGTCCTCAAACTATTCAACAAATTAGACATGAAAGGAATGCTACTAAACTCATAATGCCAGTATTACCCTAATATCAAAAGCCCAGATATGAACACAATAAAAACAGAAACGTACAGCTTAATCATCCTGATGGGCATAGATACAAATAAAAATCTCATTTAATAAAATACTAGCAAGCAGAATTGAACTCCACATAAAAATAAAATTCACCAAGACCGAATGGGTATAATTCTAGGTGTGTATGGGTAATACAAAACAAGTACACCAATAAATGTAATGTATCACATTAATAGATAAACTCACGGACAGAGATCATGCAATCATCTCAGTAGATACTGAGAAGGCCTTTGACAAAGTTCAATGTACACTAATGATATAAACTTAGGGGAAAAAAACCCTCAGATATGGTGGTTTCAGTGAAAAAGTTCCCCATAGGCTCAGATACCTGAATGTTTTCACCAAAGAATGGAACCCTTTGGATTAGAAGGATTAGGAGATGTATTCTTGTTGGAGAAAAATGTGTCATTGGGGACTGTGGTCAGGTTTCAAAATCTCATACCAGGCCCAGTCTCTTGTTGCCTCTTGACCTGCTGATTAGGAAACAGCTTTCTACTACAGCTCCAGGACCTGCCTGTACAGTGCCATGCTCCCTGCCATGGTGATAATGGACTAAACCTCTGAAATAGCAAGCCAACACTTAGATGTTTTCTTTTTTTTTTTCTTGTAAGAGTCAACTAGGTCAAGGTGTCTATTCACACCAATAAGACAGTGACTAAGGAGGGCATCAAATTAAAAAAAAAAACAAAAAACAAAAACTATCCACCACCATAATAAAGGATACATAAAAATCCTCATATCATAGCTTATATTATACTAAATAAGACAAAACTCATAAGTATTCCAAGAACATTAGGAATAGATCAAGGGCAATTAGATTCTCCACTGTAATTTATTATGGTCCTTGAAGTGTTATCTAGAGCAATAAAACAGGAGAAGGAGGTAATGGTCACACAAATTAAAAGGAAAGAAGTTAAATTATCATTTTGTAAACAGTAAGATAACAGACAAACTAAAAAACTCCAACAAAACCATCATAGAAGTACAAAGCACACTCAGCTCAGTAGGAGGATAGAAAATCAACATACACAAGGCAGTAGCTTTCCTCTAACAAGTATGCTGAAAAAGAAAACAGGGAAATAGTTCATAATATTTTTAAAAAAATACTTAGTTGAAAATAGGCCTAGCTAGGACTGTCAAAAGCTGTACAATAAAATTTTAAGACACTAGAAAAAGGAATAGAAGATTAATGGAATTCTGATTCTCAAACCAGTAGAATAAATATAGCAAGAATGGTTGTGTTACCAAAAGCTCTCAATTAAATGTTTTCCATTATAAGAGTTGATGTGGTCATGGTGTCTCTTCAGATGTATGTACATTGAGCAGAAGTCAAAAAATAAATCAGTAAGGCTTTGGCAACCTGGGTTTTTATCAAAGGATGCCCAAAGTATATATAGGAGAAAAGACAGTATCTTCAGCAAATGGTCCTGGAAAAACTGGATACTCCTGTTGAGAAGACTGAAACCAAATCCATGTGGTTTTTTTTTTTTTTGCATATTACCTACATTTACAAAAATCTAATCAAAATGAATCAAAGACCTGAATGTAAAATTTGAAACTCTGAAACTGACAGAAGAAAAAAAAAATCAGAAAATAACAGAATATACTGGAATAAATAAGGATTTTCAGAAAAGCACTCTACTAAACAAATTAATATCAAGAACTGATAAATTAAAAAGCTTCTGCACAGCACATTATATAAACAATTGAGTGAAGAAACAACTTAAAGAATAGGAGAAAGATCTAGGCTAGATGGACATTCAACAGAGGACATATGTGTAGAATATATTTAAAAACTAAACATAACAATTATAAACATCCAATTAATAAATGCACCTATAAAATGGACAGAAAATTCTCAAAAGACAAAATTCAGATGGCCAATGAGCATGAAAATATTCAATATTCTTAGCTGTGAAGAAAATGCAAATTGAAACTGATATTCCATCTCTCCTCCTTTAGAATGGTTGTCATGAAGGAAATAAATAATAAAACATGCTAGAGAGGATATAGGGAAAAGGAGTCTTCAAAAAACAGGGTATGGGAACTAGTCCAGTCACTATGGAAATCAGTATGGTGGTTCTTAGAAGGAAATTTAAAGCTTGAGTTACCATGTGGCTTAGTCATATCATTTCTGGGAAAATATCCAAAGAATTATTAATCAACCTAACACAGACAGACATTTTAAAGCATTGTTATCTCAATGCTGTATAAAAACAAAGTTGGGGAATCAAGATAGATTTCTGTCCAGAAATGAATGATGAATGTAAACAAAACAATGGAATATTATATATATATATATATATATATATATATATATATATATATGCATATGTATATGTATGTATATATATATTTTGTCTAGTTTTTTAATGATCTAATACTATAGGTATTCTACTTCCTCAAATATTGGTAGATCTAATGTTCAAGGTACCACATTCATTGTATTTTGCAGCATCATGATTTAACAAGATGATTTAAACATCATCTTAAAGAATGATAATGTTGAGGTAAGTGATAAAAGCCCATCAAGGAAATCCTCCTTCTGATCGAGAGAATAGAATCTGGCCTTGGGTGACCTGACATTCATGTTGGGTATGTCAATCACCAGCTAAGGGATTGACATAGGAAGGCAGGCTCACGCTGAGTCATACTAATGACACAGAGGAAAGAATTCCCCTTCAGATAAATAGTGAATTCCTTCTCAGAATTCCTAATCACTTCATAGTCCATGTGGACACTATGAGCTTTGAGTGAACTGGTAGTCATTCTGAGATGAAAGTCCAGAAAAGCATATGTTTGCCTTTTTTTTTTTTTGGAGGGGAGATGCTGGCCAGAACCGAAGTCCTTTCTCTATATCTACCACCACCATGAGCCTAAACATCATGGCTTTTTCCAACACTCCTCCATTATTTTTTTTTCCAGATAGCTGTTGATACAGACAGCTTGCTTGGTGTAGGTTTTTGTTTGTTTTTATACCCTAAGAAACTTGTCCTTGACTTGCAATTTGAAACTATTCTTAAATTCTTTCATTAACAACACTAAGAACTCCAAAGGGCACCTTTGATTTTTCCTGTATTTATACTGACATAAGTTTCATTTTTTTTCTACTTTGTGAAAATGAAAAAAAAAAAATCTGAAGTTCCTTCAGAAGATTTGGCAGCAACTTTGGGATGATAATTGGCTGAATCTTGTCAAATTGGTTTGAGAAAAAAAAAATTATTCCAAAATGATAATACTGTAATCATTTTATACAAATAGTTGTAAAGAACAACTGAACAATGAACTGCTTTTCCTGATATGTTTTTCAAGTAGTAACAATTGAACACTCTACAAAGGGTGCAATGAACAGAACTGCAGCATAATTGATGTTTTAAAATTTGTTAAGTAAAGAAGTGTGGACAAAAGAGTATACTGTGGGACACACTCTGACACAGTACAGCTTCTGAGATGACATTTTGTTTGTTTTGTTGGTTTTGTTTTCTTTGGTGGGGTGGTAGCGAGGGCAGAGGGCAGATACAAAGGGATAGGTGATGAGTGAGATTGGGTTGCATGATGTAATACTCACAAAGAATTAATAAAAAGTTAAATAAAATTTTCTTAAATTTGAAGTTCTTTAAGATTTATAGGAAAAAACCCACTTCATTAGTATTGGCATTTATATGCAAATGAGGCCAAATTGAATCCTGTTTCCATAAACATGCTTCAAAAATGGAATTGCCTAACAATGGACAATTGGCTAGAGAAGATACATACATGTTAAAGGGAAACTGACGGATAACATGGAACATTCCAGCACCAGACAGTTTAATTGCCTTTGAAATGAGAAACAGTTGAAGATGCTGACAGAATCTTCAAGGATACAAACTCTTTTCTTGTTTTATTAGAAAGGAAATGGGGCATATCAGACCAGTTAGGAGTGGGAAGATCAAAAATAGAAGAAAGAGTTATTATACACATAAAACATCTCCATACACTTCATTATCCTCCATCATCAGTTAATGCATTCACAAGTACTTACTGAGTACCTGAAAATGTGTCATGGGCTCCTCTAGTACCGTGGATTATAAAGACTAGTTAGGGTGACCCTCTGCCTAAATGAATTTATGATATATAAGTAGCCTGTCTTTTAATATTGTGATAAACACTACAACAGGTGGATTACGGTGAGGAACAGTATCACATTGAAGAGATTACCCAAACAATACTAGTTGATTAATCATAAACGATTCAGGGTAGAAATGTAAGACTCCCCAAGGGTATCCAAGCCCTGTTGTGAGAGGGCATTTTTGCTTATCGATGGTATTGATATCATGAATACTATATACAGAGGGTTTTATGGTTGATGCTCATTAGCTTTCCTCATTGTTGGTATATTTTAAGCTTTGACCCAAGTCTTTCTTTAATGTGCTCTAGAGAAGCCAAAAGGTTGCACAACCTGTCAAATGTTAGGTCATATAACTAACTCTAGGTAGAAAGTTTTTCTGTGAAGATGTTACTGTTAGCTGCTACCAAACACTAGAAGCATCAACAATTCCACTTTCTTCTCTCAATTCAGGATAGTAAGGCATGCTACTTTGGCTTCAGCTTTTGTGCAGAGATCTGTCTGTGGCAATAGTGCTGACCATATCAACTAAAATGTTCCAGTGCTCTTGATGTGATATGTCTCACTGGAAATTTGCATACTTGTATATTGTTGCAGGATGGACACGTGTTTACTGTATCTGGCTCTCCCCTGCTGCTCCCCAGAGATACACTCCCTCTTATCTGTCAAATAAATCACACTATGGACATGAAAGCAGAATTCCAACACTGAGCCTGGGAGAGTGCATCAAAGCAAATGTCACGTTGTTTCTCTGATGACAAACTCTGATCTGGTCACCCAGCCTGCCCTTCTTTTTCTCACATCTACAGCTACACGTGTTCTTCATGAATATTTTACTCAGCTCTTTTACACTCTCAATTTGAGGTCGTGATTGAAGTTGGCCGACTCTAAACATGTCTACTAAAAATCAAATATGTTCATGAATCTCCGTGCAGTTAGCTTCTCGTATCCCTCTGGGGCATCCCTACCCTAAAGCTGGCATCAATTGCTGTCTTCTTCACCCACACAATGGTGCATCACTTTTGAGCAATATAGTTTTAATGCTAAATGTATGAAAGCTGTAAAATCAACATACAATCACAAGGAATATCGTTAACTATTTAATGTGTCATTATTTTTATACTCTTCCATTATATTATATTTTTATTCCTCTGTGGATATGCGTTGTATGCACCACGTCGGCAGGTATCACAGGCATGGTAAGATGAGGCCTGTCTTCCTCATTCACACTGCTTTTCTTTCTTTACATATGACTTTCCCAGACCAAATCCCTGGCGGGAAACTAAACAATCTGAGTCTCATTCATGCACCTGTCTCAGTTGCCCTGGTTTTGCTTGTATGACTAGATAGTTCCAATCTCTAACGTGTACTTAACTTTTACTAAAAGCAGTATTTTTAATTACCATAAGTTCAGCAGTTTAAAATAGCACATCTATTACAACACTCCTCTATAATGTATCAGATCTAAGTGTAGTATGCCTAAAAATCTCTGCTAAGAACCTCACTAAGGAAAAATGAAGATGTGCATTGCAATAGTGGGGTCTCCTGAGTTTGTAGACATACTCCAATATCATTGTCAGCAGAAATTACTTCACTAAAGTTTGGGAAGCTCAGGCAGCATCTCTCTCTTCTGTTGTTGACCAGCCATAGTTGGCATCAACTACAGGATGCTACAGTTCCTTGTCAAGCATCCCCTACAGAACCAGTTACAGTACAAGCCTGTTATTTTACAACCAGTCTAAAACTGCCTGTTTCTTTGTACTTTTAAAGGGTCTCTGCTGCTAAAGGGTCCTTGCAATGATCTCAAATCTACCCAGGAAACCTTCCCATCTCAAGATTCACTGACTTGAAACCTTAATTATATTTGTGAAATCTCTTCATAGCAGAATAAAGATTTCTGCACTGGTTTCTTAGAGGGTTGTGTAGAGAGAGTGTTCCTTACAACATTGAGGAAACTAAATGAGTATTATGCCCACCACAGTTAAATTTACTGTAAAATAAACAGAAATCATCAAAATCAATTTATAGTGAGTTTTCAAGCATTTTGGAAAAGACTAAATGTGTGTTTGTGTGGGCACATGTTCACATAAGTTTTGCGAAAATAGTATATTTTATTTATCTTTAAAAGAACTGTCACTCTCCATCAAATTATCTCTATTTTATTTGACCATGCTGTTTTGGAGTATTATCAGAAAGGCAGTAAAGATAAGTCTTTTAATTTCTTTGCAGAGGTGTTTTGTCTGGCTCTGGTCACTCTGTGCAGCAGTGAGGAGGAGTTTTCAGAAAAATTTCAGCTCCCTAAGCCCAGTCTCCTACAAAGACTACACTAACCAGGATCCCCATTGTAAGGGATTACTGAAATGAAAGGATGAACACTTTTCTTAAAATGTATAGTGACAGTAGATTCAAAAAATACTTTACCAAAACAGAAGTGTAGAACTCTAAGTAGAACATATATTTTTCTTTATTGCCTGATCAAAGAGAAAGGATTTCATAGTCTTAGGGATGTGATTAGTATAGATATATATCCCATTAAAATATACAATAAATTTTAATGCAAATAAAATATTTAATAAAATTTAAAGACATCATTTGCTATCCTGTTTGAAAAGTTGTTGAAGAGAAGTCATGGAAGCTGAACCCGTACTACTTGATGTGTGTGATATTACATTTTGATGCTAAGATCAAATTCATTTGTGAAAGAGGTGAATGAAAATTCTGTAGAAGTAAAATGAGTTTGAAAGAGAAACAATAACAAGGACAACCAGTGAAATAAGTCAGAGTGACTCTCATGCGACACATCAAGTTGTAAGCAAAATAGACCTACATTATACCAAAAGTGATAATTTCTCTCTGAGAGAAGGGGATACAGCTTTAATACAAGTAGTTAATAGTTTTCTTGGATTTCTTTGTTGGTCTAGTTATTGAAGAGTAATGGGTAATGTACAAATAAAATTATTCATGATTTTATACAAATTGCTGCCATTGCTTGAAAGCAACCTAACAAGAACGAGATGGTTAATTAATATTCAATAGACAACATTAAAACAATGGACTTGTGAACTCTCTGAAATCTGAGAGCACATTCACGAAAGACACTTTGGAAATGTCCAGGTCTTCAAATATGATATTTGAACATGTGTGGTGGCTTGAACAAGGTTGTCCCCCATTAACTCCAATGTCTGAATAATTCGTCCCCAGTTGGTAGCACTGTTTGGGGAGGAGTAGAAGTGGGATTGCTGTGTGGAGATGTCCCTGAGAGAAGGCTTTGAGGTTTCTAAAATCAGCCATAGTTCTCAGTTTGTTCAATCCACTTAAAGTTTGTGAGCTCTACACTTCCTGAGCATGTCACCATGCCTGCTACCTGCTGCCTTGATTCCCTGACACAATACATTATTTATCCCTCTGAAATAATAAGCCCAAATAAACCCTTTCTTCCATAAGTTTCCTTGTTCATATTTTACCAAAGCAATAGAAACACAGCTAAAACATGCAATTTTAAAAATTAAAAACAAAAACAAAGAGTGACTACAAATACTAACAGGATTTTAAAATAACAAATGGTGTTTCCAATTATTTTTGTTTGAAGAGATGATCACAGGACATGTAAATATTATTACATTATTTTTAAAAATTATTTTAAAGTATGGATTATACTTGTGAGCTTGCCATTGCAAAATTTGTAATTTTCTGATTTTAGTGTAAATAAGCATTAGTATTAGTTCCTAACTTTGTATTCAATCTGACATTTAATTTTAAATGAAATCGCCCATGGTATAAAAGCTGCAGAAATCACACACCTGGATACCCACCTCAGCCCATGGTGTTTACTGAGTCTCAAGCTCCTTGTGAGGTATCATATATCTGTTTGTGTAGATCCAAACAGATTCTCTCATCTTTTCTTTTTGGGGTTCACAAGACCCTGAGTGCTGCTTATCCCTACCAGCCCATGGCTTCATTTGTGGGAAGGAAGAGAAGCAGTCAATGACAGGGGTCACTCAGAGTGTAAAGGTTCACATCTAACAACTTAGGATTGAATGTGACCTGAAATATAGACTGATTTCTTTTCAGGCAAAATATTTATAGTACTTAACAATTAATTAACTAGTTGCTTAATTAATTAACCAATAAGCATATGATAACTATATAAATTATATATTAATAATATGTATAATTATATGTCATGTCATATGTTATATTTATCATATATACGTGTTATATGTTATAATTATCATATATAATTATATATTCATTAATTATACATAATTATATATCATATATGAAAAGGAAGAATTTAGAAAAGCTCAATACCCAAGACTGCAAGAGATCCATGGTTCTTCCTTCATGTTGCTTCCTCTCTCTCCCTCCTTTTCCTTCAAACTCTTCACTCTGCTTACCTCTTCTACTGCCCAATCATCGAGCTCCACTGCAAATACAATGTAGCAGGAAAATATCCTGCTACACATATATAATTATAATATATAAGAATATATAAAAGATATATAATTATATCATATAACATATATAATTATATATATTTTATATATTATGCCTACATATAGCTATATATAGTATATGTAAATAATACATATATAATTAATCAATTAACAATCATATAATATTGAAGTATACAATTCAGTAATGTGTAGTATATTTATAGTAGTCTTTAATTCTGTAGTCTTCTAAAATTTGTTTGTAAATTTCTGTATTTCAATGGGATAAAGTATTTACATAAATTGTCTGTTCTCGGGCTAAAATATCCATTACATTCAGGTTCCTTTCCTCATTTACAGACTTTAATGTAGGGGAAGGCAAAGCAGACTTCTGTTCAAAAATACAGACCCAAGTCCTATGCCCAAACTACCAGACAAATGGATTCAACTATTTACGGGAGCTTTCTTGCTAACCATGGCAACATGTCCCCTTCTCAAAATAGGCTTCTGAGACCCTGGGTGAATTCACCAGGACTCTAGTGTGATCACTGTGTAGAAAGACTTCTGTGTCTTTTAAAATTTTGTGGTTTATCACAAATTGCCAAAAATCTAGCCCTCAGAGCTATTCATCAGCTCAAAATGATTTCAAGCACCTCCCAACCCCTGTTAAAGCTTTGAATGTTCTGTGCAACTCCTTATGTTAATACTGTGTTTATTACTGGGATTTCTGCTCACATGAAACACAGCATATTCATAAAATCTAGATTTCGTACAAAGATCACTTTTTCTTCAACATTGCATTTAAATCGATGCATTGTTTTTCCTCTACATTCCCAAAAATCTGATAGGGAGATTGGATGAATCCATTACTGAAGGGAATTTAACTGACCAAAGGGAATTTAACTGAGTATTAGTATAAATTAATTTAGATGTGTGTGGTTTTTGTAAAACATGCAATCTGTTGTGTTTGATCTTGTCCTTGGAAGCAGGAGCAGGAGCAGTTCGTGCACAAACACACTAAATGAATATGTGTTTATGCAAGCAAATAAATGATTCTTTTCTATTCTAAAGTCTACTGAACCCTCCTTTGGCTCCAAGTTAGTCTGCCGGAGGCTGGGTGGAGTTCACCATCACTACCAGGCACAAGCCTGTTATATGTAACTCTAAAACAGTTATTTACTGTGTGATATTCAGAGAGAAAAATGCATTTTTCTTCTTTTCTAGGTTCATTTGTAGATTTAATTTTATGTGCAAATATATGACTTGGGAAAATTGGAAGACTGGATGCATATATACTCTTTAGGATCCTAACATCTATGACTCATAAAAACTATATAGTCAACCATGGAATTCATGCCAAGCATAGGTTAAAGTATGAGCATGATGGAAACAGTGCAACTAACTAAAGAGGTTGGTGAAAGAGATAGCTGACCTGGCCAAGCTTAAGTTGCAGAAAAGAGACTTGTTTTGAATGTTAAGTTGTATGGACAGAGCTTTTTTTTGTTTGTTTCTGAACATTACATGTTGAAAACCCAAACACCAGCAAATGTGGTTAAGCATGGTCAACTCCAGTAGGTGTTGGGTCCAAAGGTCAGAGTCCTGGTGAAAAGGGTTAGCATCCTTACCAAGACAACAAGGAGAAGGTTGTGTTCTTATTTCTACAAAAAGATGCAACTCCTAAGAGAGCCTCACCCTCAACCTTGTCAAAATAAGTCTTCCAGGCTCTCAAATGTCAACACTGGAGCCATTGTGTCAACAGGTCTAGCTATTTCTCTAACCATTAGGATTTCTCCTTGGAAGTTGCAACCTCTGCTTTGGCAAGGTGATTTCAGAGAATTCCAGTATAGGCAAAGGCTGCCACCCTAATGCCCTTGGCACAAGAACTATACCTGGCTTGTTTCAAAGTCTTTTTCTACATATATTCATCTCATAATTTGGAAAAATGCTCAAGATTAAGGATATAACTTTTGCTGCAGAAATCTGCTCATAACACTGAAGATGATTTGATGTATAATCATGGGAAAGTGAAATACAGCCAAAGAGAATGAAGAGAGAAGGAAGGATGTCTCATAGAAGTTGAAATAATTCTCTTTAACTGAAAAGGCAAAGCATCATCCTCCAATGGAGAGAGAAGGAAATGGAGGAGGGCAAGAAAAGTTACATGGACACAGGATCTCATTTTTTTAGTCAGTTTCTCCCTCTCTGCCACTCAGTACAACTTTAATGTGAGGGTCATATATTTTGTATCTTATGAAAATGAACTGTCATCCAAATACTTAATTTCTTCTCATCTAATGAACTATATGTATTATGCTTCAAGATTTATAACAAAACCTAATAAATGAGTTTCAAATACATATACTTACTTGCACACATAATTGTGCTGGAGTTATGAATACCATATGGCAATCTGGAATATGCAATCACCCTGAATATTTTTCAAGGCTGTTGTAGACACACCCAGTGCTAGTCTCAGACTGTGGTTGTACAAGTCAACCTTTAGTGAATTCTCAGCAATGAACAGAAAACCATTATTACAGTTTAAAAAAAATAACATCCAATTCTGCATATTTAATTACTTACTTTTTAATTTTTGATTTTGAACCATGGTACTTGTATCTGATATGACTTGCAATTCTGAATGACTAGCTTCACAGAAGAGTACAAGAAAATGACTGTATTTACTGTAGGGTAAACTTGCTCAGTTATGTATCTATACACTCGCTGTTCATGTGTAAAACCACTTGGAAACTTGTTTTTTGGGAAGGTGTCCAGAATTTGCAGAATGCTTTTCCAAGGAATCTGGATGATGGCATGAGGGAACATTTGGCTGTTTTGTTGAGACAAACAGCACACTGGTTTGGTAAACTAAGAATAAAATCTGTTGGCCCCCACATGGCAAGAGAGTATGAGGGTTCATGGTACGTCTGTTTCCCCAGTAGACTTTGGGCCCCCAAATAAAGGTGCCACACTTCGTTTGATTAAGAGGTAATTCTGGGTACAAACACACAGCATGAGCAATCATTGACTTTACTGTCTTTAATTTGAATCAATGTCAGTGGTCCTAATGATTTTAACCAACACCAAATGATTCTTTGGCCATTTGCAATAAGAATGAGATGCTTTTCTTATTCCATTCCCATGAGTCTTTCTACATGTCTCCTCTGTACATGATATTTATGGATTTGCAGATTTTAGTTTCTGATCTTATCCTTTCCATTCAGTGTAGCACTCATGCAGGAATTATTCATGATTGGTAATTAAGTTATTAAGTTCTTTTTTTTTTTTGGCTAAATACCTGAATAGCAATAAATGTTTTAATGTTTTAACTCCTTAAAATACAATGAAAGAAAACTCTCATAGATTATAAGCTGCAATGAAGTGCCTGAGCTCTTTAAGTGATATACTCTCTGAGATTTCAAATTCCAGTTCTCTTGGATTTAAGTGACACAGTTAATGAAGCTAAGGACAATGCCTCTGAATAAAAATGTCATCACTGTAGTCTCTAGAGTAATCAATACCCCCGAACTTTAAAATATCATCTTGTTTTATATCAAAATGAGAAAATAATTATTTTTAGAAATATTCACATAAAAAAAAGTCATATGGAGAGTCCACTTTAGCTGACTTCCCATTGTTTTGCATCAGTTTATTCACATCATTTGGTTTTACTCCATATTTTTTAATCTACTCATATTTATGTACTAACATAAAGTAATAAAACATGAACAAACGTGGATAGCAAGGGTAAAATAATTCTGCAAGCTTTTCTAATCAATAGGATTTGCCTGTTGAAGCTGAATATGTAAAGTATGTGTTAGCAAAGCTGAGATGCCTTTCTTGAGCCCCGCCATCAACATTTAGACTTACAGAAGTAGAAGAATTTTCCTAGAAGCCACCCAGAACCCAAAGTTCTGTTCACTGATAAATGTGATTTTCCACTCGAGGAAAAAGTTCTTTTTGTTCTACTCTGTGTTTTATGTGGCTGTTTGTTACTGAGACAAACCAAATGGCTAAATCAATACAAATGACCCTGGAGGGCTGGAGAGACCACAAGAAAGTGTAGCATCATTAAACTAAATTACAGACAAGCACTTAAGGAGACAAATAAGTATTTTGTTACCATAAGTCTTCTTTTTTTATGGTGAGGATGGTTGAAAATGTTTACAGAGCATGCACGGTACCTGGCAGAAGGCTTCTATGGCAGTGTCCTAACACTTGGGTTTTCCTCACTGTCGTAAGCATTTAAATCAGATAGAATGTGGAAGTTTGATAATGTTTCTCCGAACCCAACATATATACACTGTTTGGAACTACATAATATACTGTAAATCAATGAGGTGATATCTGTGTAAATGCATACATGCAAAGTTATCAAGGCATCAAAGCCACACAGGGGTCATGGGAAAGATAAGTTCTGGAGGTGATAAGAGTTAGACACAGCCAAGAGGTTAGGCAGGCTGGAACAGGGCAATGTGGTGCCAATGGACAGTGTCTTTCTTCTCTGAGAAGAGTCCCCCCAGATCTCAGCTCCATTTGCAGTGTTCCACAGAACGTGGAAATGAAGACACAGCACACATTTCAGTACTCTACAAACTCAGTTCATGGCAGCAGGTGGTCGTATGTCATTGAAAAAAATTGTTGAAAAATTATATCTCAGAAGTCAGGAGAATAATTAGCTAGGAGCAGTCATTGGAAGTATAGAGAATGTAGACAAGTTTTGCTGCTGTGAAAACCCACGTGTGTGATCAATTCATGTACTCAATACTTCACAACAGTAGCCACGGCAGAGTAGATTTTGCTTTTCTGGTGAAATTATAAATTTAGTATTGAGATAATTGGTTTGTACTAGAACATTCAGCAGTGATATTTAAATACTCTCTCCAGGTCTTCATTTTTGCCTGTACAAATAATTTCACTCTCAGTATAAATGACACATACAAATGTTTATACTTAATGCAAAACCAATCTGAAAAGTTAAAATGAACTATAGCCTTCATAAAAGACAAAATTCTGGAAAATGTTACACTTTTTTTCTTAGAATGGCTGGAAAGGCCATGGATTTGGAGGAATCATTGTATATTTATGAATATGTATGTCAATGTGCATATGGATATGTGACAGTTGCTTAAATGACAGTTGTTTCCACAGATTAAATGGGAATTGGATAGTGTAGTCACTAAATCAAAAATATTATTGGCTATAAATTACATTGATAAACTCTTCTACTAAGTAGATAGGAAGGATTTATGACTTTTTAAAAAGGAAAATAGATTTAATTGATTTCCTTAAAAACTGACTTCAACACAGCAATCTTTATTGTATGTAGAAAAATATAAAAATTATAGAAGTGCAGGATGATGCATATATAAATTAGTTGCATTTTCCCTCCAATGGGCATGGTAGAGCTGTATAGTACTGACATATAAATTTCCCCTTCTCTGATTCCCAGAAGAATTTAGTTCTCTCAGTCATGTACTAGGTATTGCTGAGCAGTGGATAGGTTAAAGACGAGAGAGAGAGAGAGAGAGAGAGAGAGAGAGAGAGAGAGAGAGAGAGAGAGAAACATGACTTAGAAAGTCAAGCATTTAAATGAGTGTAAGAGGTCCCCCAATCTTCCATCTCCATAATCTCTCTAATGGTAATGAGTGAAGGCAAGAATGCCAGAGGCATAACTATGATTGGAAGGATCATGAATTACTATGACATGTTGTTACATAGAGGAAAATCTTCTTAGAAGTTGCTTGGATCCACATGAACTTTCCATGACTAAGAAATAAGTCTCTATGTGTTTTTTTTTTTTTTTTTTTAACCCACTGAGATGTTTACCATTACTACCTGAAATCTCTTTGCAACCAAGACTGAGTTAACAAATATGATATTGATGATATTTCCAAGTAAAGTCTAACACAAAATATCTAGGCTTTCATATCATGAGCCTACATTTATTTTTCTCAAATAAAATCTTACTAGAAACAAGGGCAAAAACTAAATAGTCAAAAAAGGAACAATGGAAGCAAATTCAGTTCAAATACAGAAATTTTAATCTTTATGAAGTTAGGAATATGCACTCAATGTGCAAGAAGTAGTACTTCAGATGTGTTGTCAACAATCATCTAACCATATATGAGTACATATGGTGCTTAAGGCTTACCTTCTGCTGCATCTAATTTCTATAGTAATCAGTAGCTCTAATATACAAAGTATTGCAGTTGAGTAGGGAATGTGAATAGAAACTAAGGAGATAAAGTTTGAACATCTTATTTCAGGGGGAGGCACAGGAAATGACCAAATGAGACTAAAGGAACTCACTCCATGCCAGGAGTCTTCAGGGGATTTTAATAGAACTCATGTTTTATATCAAGATTATATTCATTTAAAAATTCATTTAAAAATAAAAAGTTTTGAAAATTGAAATGACCTTTCCTGAGAAGAAAGCATTTTAATAGATATGTTTTTAATAAGAGATTTTTCTCCATTTAGGAGTCTTTCTATTTGTAAGAGCTACAGAATGACTACAGAGGTCAAGAGAGAGAGGAATGTTGAGTAGCAAATTTGTTTGTCACTTGAAACTACTGTGTCATAAGTTTGGCTTTCTTTAGATCTTGTAATGTGAGTCCAGAGGAAAGTGTGAGGTCACAATACATGCAGAAGCTCATATGAACTCACATGGCCACACTCACCGTCTTCCCTCGTCAGCTCCTGTTACGTAAAAATATCAACATTTTGAAATTGACCAGAAGTCTAAGAAGTAACTTTTTTAACATTTTTTTCTTAAATTTATGGTTGCAATTGCATCTCTGCCTGTGTATGTTTGCTGTGTTTCTGTGAGGGCAGAATAAGAGTGAACACTCTCACACTCAGCTGTTAGCAGAATAATGCCCCACTTCCGAGGAAGGAGAAAAAAATCCAGTGCCTACAACTTGCACTTAGGCTGAACCTGTGGGTGTATTTCATTACACACTAAAGAGGGCATAGGAGAGTCAGTGTAACGGTGATATGATGTGAAATGGTTCAATTTGACATTGATGGCTGTGGAGATAGATCGCAAAAGCTAGAAGCCAAGGAATGCGGATGCCCTTTAAGAGGTAGAAATGGATTTGCTCTGGGGCTCTGCAGAGGAATGTAGCTCTGCTGACAACAGGACTTTGTCCCAGGAAGATACCCATGTCAAATTCTTAACTTTCAAAAACATAAGATAGTGAGTTTATTCAATGCTTGTTTGTTAGAGTTTTATTAGTACGTAAGAATAATGGGGAAATGTTCCATCTATATTTGAGAAGGTGCAACCAGGAGCACAGCCACTGTTATTTGTCCCATCAAGTAAATATTAACAATAACAGTAAATAGGGGGCTGTGAGTGGGAATTTTAATATTAATGAGCTTCATTCTCCAAATCATAGTATTTGGAAAAAGAGAATCTAATGCCTAAGAGAACAAGCTAGGCATTTCCTAGGCTCTGCTTTGCTAAGAAAGAGCACTCTCTGGAACAAAATAAAGAAAGATATTCTCTTTGGAGTCCATCTGCGCACACAGTCTCTAACTGAGGAAGAATAAATCATAACAAGCAAGGATTACTAAACGTCAGACATGAAGTTCACCCCTTAGTTGGACCCAGTCCTGAGCAGAGAAGGTTATTTAATACCGAGGCAGATTATAAATTTGTCAACCCAATCAGGATGGACTTTGATGCCAGGATTCTTGCTTTGCAGGCTCTGGTTGATGGCAGATTTTTAATTTATACATATACTTGATTTCTTTGTACTTTATAAAATCCTTGTTCTGCCTACGTGTGTGCATCATCCATATGGTGATGTGTAGGTCCAAACCTGTGAGAAAGCTCCACCATCACTTGGTTCTCTTTCTTGCTCCACTATTGTATAAAGTTTCATGTTTACAACATTCTAACTCTGTGTTAAGGAAAACAACGGGTCACCAAAGCTTAGGGAGGCTTTTACGTTTCCCAATGTGACAGTCATGAAAAAGGCAGGCACTGAAACCAAACATTCTAACACTTTCTTTATGAAGTAGGGTCATTCATCTACCTGGAAATGGGAATGGTTTATTCAGAGCAAAAGTCACTGGAGGAAATCCAAATCCTTAGGAAGGGCAGTGGAGGCAGATCTTTTTCAAGCCACTTAAAACTCTAGTTGGTGGAGGGGTAGGATAAACACAGCAAAATAAAGTGAGAGGACGGATAAAGAAGTTCAGAAGGTGTTTTAAAGGGATCGGGGTGTTAAATGATGATCACTAGGATTTTCTACAGAACTTCAGAATTTCTACAGAATTCACCAATGATGTCTCATTATGGAAAGAAAGAATCAATTCTAAACAGCTAAGCTATCCAGTCTCTCTCTCTCTCTCTCTCTTTCTCTCTCTTTCTCTCTCTCTCTCTCTCTCTCTCTCTCTCTCTCTCTCTCTCTCTCTCTCTCTCTGTCTCTGTCTCTCTCCATCTCCATCTCCATCTCCATCTCCATCTCCATCTCCATCTCTATCTCTCTCACACACACACTAAATAAATGTAATTTTTAAAAATATCTGAGTGTATAGTAAAATATCCACAACGATGATTAAATGAGCTCAGAATATATCTTTATCATAATTGAAATAATACTTTCGTGTTAAGGCAGCTATATACCTGGATGGTTTTTTTTCCCTAGGGGTAGATAAGAAAGGAGCAATTGAACTGAGAATCAGGAATACAAATCTCATCACACAATATTATCACTAGAAAAGGTTAGACTTCAGTAATTATTCTACTTCTAGAACTCAGTCTCCATGAGTTCAGAAGGGAAACACTAAATCATGTTCTTCCAGTCAGTAAGGAATTGCACAACCTGCTGTAGCTTTTTGTGCAGTCAACTGAGATACAAGCACAAACACCAAATACACAGAATTTATAGTCTAATTTCCCTCCTGAATAAATGACACATGTGTCTGCTATAAATCATTGCAATATGTGAAGGCAGTTTAATACCAGCAATTATGTGCTCTGTACCTATAGGTCATTTAGTAGTTTTAAAATTAAGTTTAGTATGATGAACAGCCATTAGAAAGTTCATTTTAAAAGAACAAATATTCCAACCATGGTTAAGCATACAGTTAAAATTTTAAGAAGCAATTTTCATGTGAAAAATTAAAATACTCTTAGTAGTTTCAATCAAAAATTGAAAAAAAAACTTTAAATGTCAATTAAATTATGCTTTGAGAGCTGGCATTGAACAACACATACTGCACAGGGCAACCATGGCTTCCTTCATGGTGCCCTCTAGATGTTTCTATGTAATTCTCAGCTTATAAGAGCAGATTTGAAGTGAAACCGAAACTTGTTCCAGAAACCATTGATCTTTTGTACTCTTTTATTAGTTACTTTTGTGTTTCTCTTTGGATTTGGTTGTTTATTTTGATGCCAAAGATTGAACCCAGGACCTCCTGTACACACAGCCTATCTCTAGGCTCTATCTCCAACTGAAACTACGTGATCTTTAAATACTGGTTAAAAAAAAACAAAAACAAACAAACAAAAAAACAAAACAGAAAACAAAAAACAAACAAATAAACACACACAAAAAAAAACCCAAAGTTACACCTAGATAAGAACTAGAGAAAAGAGATTGGTTTTGTGAATGTCCCCAGCTAAACATTTAAGCATGATCCTATCAGAATAGCTTTCTGTTCTGTCTTTTTATCCCCTCCTTCCTCTGTATTTCTCCTTCTAATGTTATCCTTTCTCAAAGGCTACTTCTCATTAACAAGTGACACATTCCCTCAAACTTTGGAAACGTCCTCCCACTAAATCCATCCATACATCTTCTGATGTCCTATATTACAGCTTTTACAACTGAAACTAAGCCTTCCAAACCCTGACAAGATGAACCACAAGGGAAAACATGCCAAGTGTTGCCTCAAGCAGAAATCCAAGGGCAGGCTAGTTCTGGATTTGTGGAATCAAATGATACCTATTTCTTTTGTTCCTTGTTTTCTCTTTCACTTAATCCTATAGGCCTGTGTCTGTGTTGGCCTAATTATCTACTCTCTTGATACATGGACTAGACTTTTTCATTAAAACAGTTTAAGGAAATAGTCTATAAAATTAAAAGTCAAAAGTGTGTTAACTCACCTCCAGCAGACATTTGAAGATAAACACCTTCCTTTGGTTCATGTATATTTTGGTCTTATAACCTATAATGTTCTGTATGTTTCAGTATACATACTACATATATCCTGTAGTGGAAGAGGTAGAAATTATTTGAGCCTACAGCACAGTGCCCTGTCTGAAACGTCTCTGAAAATTATATGAAGATATTCAGAGGAAGAAGATAGGAAATTATTCTTACAAAAACATTTTGAGACAAAAATTGCATTTATTTTAGTAGAAATGTGCTTAGACTCTTCCAAAATTATTCAATGATGAAATATCTTTCCATATAATTGACAACTAAGGATGCGAGTTAGCATTAGACTACAGCTGCCATATTTGATCCTCTCCTGTGTGGTTAGTACAAACTTGTAACTATCACTGGAACAATGGCTACTACTTTTGTGTCTAACATATACCCTTCCTCTTTAAGAGTTTTGTTGCTTATTTGGAAAGCATTTCACCCATTTCACTAGCATCTTAAATAACATACATGATCTCCTCACAAAATCTCATCCCCATTCACCTCTGAACTTAGGCTTTCTGAGTCTACTTTGCCTTCTCCCCTCTAGTCATGCTGCTTCTACATGTGACCTTGACACTAACCATTGTCTGCCCTGTCATGGTATCATTTCTAGAACTGCATGGTTATTCCCTCATATATTTAAGGGTTTTGTTAGAACAATGTCCTTTGGAGGAGGATAATAGAAATAATGGAAGCCAAAGTAAAGATTTCTTTATATCTCTTAGCCACCCTAATGTTTTTTGGTACTTATTAACACTCAGCAAACCATCATGGTGTGTTTGTTCCTTTTCTCTCTTTACCTGTCAGCATGTGGGTTTCAGGACAAGAGGAACTGATGTGCTTAATGTCACATTTCAGCACCCAGGACAGTGCCTGGCCTATTGTCTTTACATAATAAATCACTGTTAAGAATAAACTAAGAAATAGTCCTGGGTCTCAGATCCAATGTTAACTTGTGACCCAAGCCTTGTGCATCACAATACTGCATCCTCCACCATAGTGACTTTTCCAGTTTGGCCATGAGACAATACTGTTATGGTGCTGGTCAGACAAAACATGGAAGAATGACAGAATCCGTGAACCTGATTTGCTGTTTATTTTGTTTTGTGTTGTGTTGTTTGTTTGTTTTATTTTACTTTGTATTTGTTTCTGTGTTGTATTGTTTGTTTGTTTTATTTTATTTTGTATTTGTTTCTAGTGCCTAAACTTGTTACTGTTCAGAAAGCTTTTAGGTTGGGTTTTTGTTGTTGTTGTTGTTTATAATAAGTATTGAGTGCACTGCAAATTCTACTTATAGACATTAAATTTTAAGAATGAATTTTTTTAATTTGGAAAATGTTGTCAAATTAACTGTAGCATATATAGATATAGAGTCTAGTTACTTTTTGCATTGATCCATGTATTTAATGAGTAATTATAGTTGAGAACCTGTATCATATATCTGCAATCAATTCAGCAATTACTCTGTAGCCAACATGTTTCTCCACATTTTAACAGGTCCAGAAAACCTGCCTGAACAGTCAGGCCTTAACCACTTATTCTATAATTTTGGATGCTAATACGCAATAGAAAGTCATGTGTGATCTGGTTTACGTAAGCTTTGTCCTTTGCCTGTTAAATTTTACTATTTACATATTCTCAAATAGACGTGCAGCTGTGAACCTGAGACCAAATTAGCAGTTGGTGGTGACTAAAGATTCCATAGCAGGTGCAGCCCTTAAATTATCTTGTCTCACATTCCGCATGAGGTAACAAGAGCAATATCCCCAGCCACATTCTGTCACCAGAGTCTGACACAGGCAAAGGCTCACATCCAACATAAAAGGTCATGACCAGTGGCAGAAAATTTGTGGCTTAGACACTACTAGCAGGTAGATTGACACACGTGAGAATAAGCTTTCAATCACTATAGCAGTAATGTTGATGTAATAATTTCATTGGTTATGATGGTTCTGTGTTTAAAATGTGAAAGGTATCTCCTCCTACCAGGAAGGGGTTATATGGTTGTCCCAAAACAGTACTCAGAGTCCTAGATCAGAAACTGCTAATCTTAGCAAATATATGTGTGGATGTGTGGGACACAACATGGCATCTTAGTCACCCTGCTGTCAATAAGTGATTTAGGAAAGCTATGGGAAATTACTAGGTGGGGGGGAGAGAGGGAGGGCAGGGGAGCAACAATTTTAAGTATAGTAGCAGTATCTTTATAGAGTCGATGGCCATATATAGGGAAGTTACGATGTGAATAATTGTGTGTACTGTTTAAAGATATCTCCATCCATTACTTAATTCTCATACCACTTCTTAGAAACAAGATACAATATACTAATTACTTCTATCATAGAAATGTGGGCATGAAGAACATAGAGGAATAGAAGTATGTTGAAGGTTAGTTTTATTGGACTTTGCAAAGAATCATGAGAACTTATTTTAGTGTGTTCAGAATTGTCTATGTTGTAATCAGCAGCACTGTTATCCGTTCATTGAACATGTTAAGTCTCTATTATGTAGCAAAACTCACGTAGAGTTGGTACAGAAGCATAAGGTAATATCCTGTTTATCATGGACTCATCATCAACATGGAGGAGAAGAATCTTCCTTCTTGAAGAACTAAGAGCCATAAGTACTGAGTGAGAAGAAGAGTATTCAGTAAGTTATTAGGAAATGGCTTTCAGATGAAGAACTGTTTTAGGTGACATGTCTCTGCTAGGAATCAGCCAGACATACAGAAACAGGAAAACTGCCTAAGGTTTATTAAATAACAGTAACTTTTTTTTCTCTTGTGAGTTTAATCAAAAGCAAAGGGAAATTTAGTAAGAGTGGATTACACCAAGAGGATGAGGTGAAAGAATCATACCCAGAGGAAATCTACAGGTAGGAATTTCTGTCCACCCTGGACAAGCACTGAAGACATAGCATTACTGTATGACATTCACATGATTTACTTGCATTCCGAAAACTGGTGTGGCCTGCTACATAATATAAACATTCTCTGTTATATTCTTAATTACTGTCTACAGATACTACGCACCTGACAGCCAATAGCTACTGTGGGAATATACGGTCTACTCGCAGGAACAGTGCTTACAGAGAAATAATTTGATGTGATTTTTTTTAATACAATGGATATGTAACCATAGAAATGTAAATGAAATTATATAACAGAGATGTCTAACATGAAGCACAAAATAATAAGAATGATTTAGCCAGATTAAAATTTAATATAATGTCATTTTATATTTGCAAACTCTGGCAACATGTTGAAATGTAATTTAAACAGTTGAGAATTTTTTTTTCTAGGACAGGGCTTTTTTCTTTTTCTTTTTATAAGACATTTGCTTGCATTGTTGATATGTGTGGTTTATTTAAGTATTTAAACATTATACAAGATGCATGTGAAGTTGACCTCACTGTAGTGGTAAAACGGCATATTCAGAATAAAGCAAATTCAACATAAAATATTCTTGAGAAAAGATGGATTCAAAGGCATTTTCAATCTACATTGATGTGAGAGGTGAAAGAAAAAATGGGGTATTTAGATTGTGCTTTTGTAGTTCCCAAGTAAATTTTCATATAAACATAATCTATAGGTCATATAGAATGTGAGTAAAGTCATATAAAAGTCAGTGAATTTTTATGATGACTCCACTGTGTAGCAATCATTCAGATTGAAAAAAATAGTTGGAGAATTGAAAGTCCAAGGCTACTGTAAGCTATATAGTGAGTTTCAGACCAGCCTTAGCTACTCTGGAAGACCCTGGCTCGAAAATTTAAAAGTACAATATTCATGGATATAAGTAATCAATGTATGTGTTAACATAGTAATATTAAGAAAGGGGCACAAGAAAGAGTAATGTAAAAACTGGATCAAATGTTTACTAATGAGTTCTCATATATAATATACATCCTTTAAGACCTTGAGATGCACTCCCAAGACATAGCCTATTTTCAGTGCAGCAAAATAAGATTGTTTTTTTTTTTTTTTTTTTTTTTGCTTTTATACCATTTTAATTACATGCAAGTATTAAGGTCAGTTCTAGGTTGAAGAACTAGCATTACAACAAATGCACATAGTCAAGGAACAAACAAGACAATAAACACATAGCCAAAGAAAAAGCAGGTACACTTACACAATGGAGTACTACTCAGCTATTAAAAAAAACAATGAATTCATGAAATTCTTAGGCAAATGGGTGGAACTAGAAAATATCATCCTGAGTGAGGTAACCCAATCACAAAAGAACAAACATGGTATGCACTCACAGATAAGTGGATATTAGCCCAAAAGCTCACAATACCTGAGGTGCAAAATAAGTTCTTAATGGGCAGCATTCACATGTGCTTCTATCAGACTCATTGTTTTACTTGGAGATCTGCATTTTAAAAGCTAATTTTTTATGCAGGTGGGCAGTGGTGGCACGCCTTTAATCCCAGCACTTGGGAGGCAGAGGCAAGTGGATTTCTGAGTTCGAGGCCAGCCTGGTCTACAGAGTGAGTTCCAGGACAGCCAGGACAACACAGAGAAATCCTGTCTTGAAAATAAATAAATAAATAAATAAATAAATAAATAAATAAATAAAAGTTTTTTTTTTTTTTGGTTGAGTGCTTATGTATTCTGTAGATCTTTCTTAGGTGTACTTTTATCTTCGTTAGTATATTTTCTTCTTTAAATATACATTTTAGCTATCCAAATGACAAACTGAAGTTTGTTAAGAAGTTATGCTTAAAATACTCAGAAGTTTTAAATTTCTCAGAATAATGACTTAGTGATCCTGAACCTCAAAGAGTAGCATGTCAGGTTTTGAAAACACTGAGAAACTTGCTTTTTATCCACACATCATTGTTGCTAAGTAAATGTATTTTGTTCTACTTTTTAAAAGACAATAATTTAAACGTAACAGTATTTCCACTATCTCAGCATAACACATGCCTACCCTTCTATAGGATTGAAAGTCATCTAAATTCTCATACCATAGACAATATATACCTGCTTATATCTTTAATTACTTTTTAAATTTTTTCATCTACTTTGATATGTAAGTCTGTGATGTTTATATAATGATACCTTGTTATATTAACATGCAAATTTACTAAAATCTCTGTATGCATTCTGCTGTTGCTGGACAACTGCCTACTTTCTAGCTTGGGAGTATTCAGTCCAGTGATGAAATAACCCCATAGTGAACAAATGAAGTACAGGCTTTGAATGGGACCAGGGACTGTGCAAACTCATGTGGATGAATGACTATCCATCATTTTTCATGAAAATGATGTCCGAGTGAAAACTGGTGCCCTCCGTGTTGATTGAGAGTGAAAAGCCTGGACTCTTCAGTAACTCTGCTGAGTACGGGGTTAGTGAGTGTGGGGAGCAAGATTCCATTCACAGATAGGATCTATTGCTCCTACGTGCCACGGCTTCACAATGAAGCAAGAGAAGAGTGATAAATAAAATGGATCATAATTCCTGCTAGCCACTTTAGTGGGTTTTGGGAGTGTAGATCGTAAAATAGGTCAGGCATTAACTTACAAGGAAGATGCTAAAGAGAACAAGGAAGTGGATGGAAATAACACGAAGAGTGAGGTGGTTTTAACTGTGGGAATGATGACCTAAAAAGACTTTGAAGAAAATGGTATCTTAAATGAGGTCCCAAAGAAAGGGTTTAAATGCTGGCCTGTCTCATTGCACAGCCCATGCTGTTTACTACTGTATTGCACTGATAAATAACCATTTATGACAATAGAAATTTCCATAAGACACTGTTCATACTTTATAAGAATCTATTGCAGACACATCACTGTAAAGATCATTAAGTAGGAAAAATGCTAATAGCCCTAAATTCAGACTGAATTTCATTACAAAGGCATCAAGGACTGATACTGCATAACTGGAAAAGCCATTTGCACTTGTTTTGTATACATTGTCTGGCTGATAGGACTTTGCCTTACTGCAAATAATCTGAGTTCATCAAATGCAAACATTAGTGGCAATTAGACAAATATTGTTAGAGAATAGATGCAAAAGGATTAATACATTAACATGTGCCATTTATATTGTGACTCAATTATATTCAGAGAAATAGTTGATAGATGTCTTGTTTGGGATTTATTGCTGTAGAGAGACACCGTGACCAAGGTAACTTTTATAAATAAAAACATTTAATTAGGGATGGCTTACAGGTTCAGACCTTCAGTCCATTATCATCTCATCATAGTGGGAAGCATGGCAGTGTACAGTGAGACACAGTGCTGGAGGGGATACGCATTCTACATCTTGATCTTCAGGCAGCAGAGAGGGACTGTGTGCCACACTGGGCGTAGCTTGAGCATAGGAGATCTCAAAGCCAATCCCCACAGTGACTCACACACTTGCCCCAACAAGGCCACACCTACTCTATCAAGGCTGCATCTACTACTAGTGCCACTCTTTATGGGCCAAACATTTAAACACACAAGTCTTTCGAAACCATACCTATTCAAACCACCACAATAGAGTAAAACGTAAGATTATACAGAGAATTTGTTTTTATTGTTGTTATTCATTACTGTCCTGCTATATAGCTGGGGCTGGCCTAGAACTTACAATGTAAAGGCAGATGGCCTTGAATTTGTACTCATCCTTCTGTACCTCTTGTTTACTAGGATTGGAAGCTAAATCATCACACACACACGCTACAAAATGATTTTTTAAAATATTTTCTATACTGGACTGATTAAGTCAATGGGTCACATGAATAACTGCTTTTGTTTGGTTTTATTTTTCCTTCACTAAGACAAGTTACTAAGACCAAGGCATCGTGACCTATGCTCATAAGAGCAGTCCTTGGAGGGAGAAAAGAAGGAATGTGATGAGTTTGAGGAAGTCAGTCCAATCTAGAGTAAAAGTAAATGTACTTGAAAAAAGCATCGGGCTGGGCGGTGGTGGCGCACGCCTTTAATCCCAGCACTTGGGAGGCAGAGGCAGGCGGATTTCTGAGTTCGAGGCCAGCCTGGTCTACAGAGTGAGTTCCAGGACAGCCAGGGCTACACAGAGAAACCCTGTCTCAAAAAACCAAAAAAAAAAAAGAAAAAGAAAAAGAAAAAAGCATCAGTGCCTGTGATGCTTGAAGTGGGTGTGGTGAGCATATGGTAATGAAAGAGGGAGAAGTTACTAAAGCAGAAAGGAAGTCCTTTTAAAGGTGAAACCAGGACCCCATAGTAAGAGAATAAATAGCACCTGGCCATCATAGTTCATGAAACACCTTCATCCCTTTACAAAAAAGTAAGGCCCTGTATTGAATGTAAAGATTAAAACTAATTAAGATTATTAAAATTCATATTTAAAGAAAGACAAAAGAGAGAAAGAGAAGTGACTTTGAAGAGTCTGCCAGGACACTTGCTTCCTGTGTGCTCAGCATCTCCCTTAGACCCTAGAAAGAAGACGGTAAAGTCGAATTACATTAACTGCAGGATTGTTTTGTTATTACATTGTCCTCACACTGAACTTTTTCCTACTTTCCTATTGATCTCATCTGCTTTTGTAGCCTGGTCTTTGGTGGAGATGTTTTTATATTTGCTTTTTACCTTTATATCAATGAAGTTCAGGCAGCTCCAGTGTTGGCTGATTTCAAATGGTCACTTGATGGATTAAGGAACGCTGGGAGACCCTTTAAAATATTATTTGGGATTGTGTTTATAAGAGTGGGCAGGGTCTTCAGTGTAGGAGGACTTTCTCCAAGGAAAGGATCTTCCTTCTATGTCCACTAAAGATGGGATGCACAAGCTCCCTCTGCACTTCAGAATTCCAGGCTCGCTGACATTTAGATACTAGAACTTGCACTAGCCTCACCCCCTCAAATGGATTCTCAGGCTAACAACCCCACCATCAGTCACTGATTCATGGACTTTCAGACACTCAGTCTGTCAACACAACTATAGTTTTAGAGATGTAGCATTAAATACAGACAATGGCATAGAAAAAAAATTTTTTTTTAATTACTTCTCTTCAAGACAGAAGGAGCATTGAGAGAACAATGCACTGCATTGCTATTTTAAAAGTCAAGAAAATTCAGACTGTTCATATGAAACAAAAGTAAATAGATAGAAGACACGTAGAAATATGATAAATAGATGAGTAGACAGATAAATTAGATAGATGATAGATAAATAGATGACTGATGTATAGATAGTTGATATGAAAATAGACAATAGACAATAGAGATAGACAGATAGACAGATAGACAGACAGACAGACAGACAGACAGACAGACAGACAGATAGATAGATAGATAGATAGATAGAGATAGAGATACATACATAGATACATACAAAGTTGTTAGCTTCCAGTTAATTATGAAGGCTGGCTCATTCTCTTATCTTTCTCAATCTGGCTTCTGAGGAAAGCAAATGATATCATTCAGTAGTCTAAAATCTGAATAGGCAATGGTATACACTTCAATATCCATCTAATAGCCTGCACATCGGAAGGATAAGAACATGAAGGGGTAAGACCATAGTTAAGCAGTGAAAAAGCCTTAGTTCACTTCTGGTCTCCTGTTCTATTCACATATGCAGTGTATCAAATTATGCCCCACTCCTTTAAAAAGGGCCATCAGATTTTCTCAGTCTAAGGAAGTGAATGATGTTTCCTCCTGGATATAACCTTAAAGACTTATCTGGAAACATCATTCAACCAGATACCTACATAAAATTAACTACCACCAGCTTGAATCATTTAAATCAATTTAACGTCCCCTTTTGACTTTATTTTTCAAGCAACAGATTTTGGTAAAAGTATAAAAAAATGTCTTAATGGTGTAAGTAAGTTGACTGGCAAGGGGAAAGATGGAAATGGAATTGTAAAAAGTATTTAATGAAATAGTTATAAAACTGAATGCCTAAGAAGTAGTTTCAGAGAGACAGAGAGAAAGAGAGAGAGAGAGAGAGACAGAGAGAGAGAGACAGAGACAGAGAGAGACAGAGAGAGAGAGACAGAGACAGAGAGAGACAGAGACATAGAGAGTCAGAGAGAGAGACAGACAGAGAGACAGAGACAGAGACAGAGAGACAGAGAGAGAGACAGAGAGAGAGAGACAGACAGACAGACAGAGACAGAGAGAGACAGAGACAGAGAGAGACAGAGAGACAGAGACAGAGAGACAGAGACAGAGAGACAGAGAGAGAGAGAGACAGAGAGAGAGAATGAACAGAAACAGTAACAGTCCTGGAGAAAAGATGTTTCAAGGAGTTTTCCTGAAGTATGTAAGAGTGTGAAGACAGATTAGTGGAAGCAAGATTGTCACAAAGGATACCAAGTTTTGACCAAATAAGATATCTTCCATAGGAAGGTGGTTTTCAAGTTATTTTTTAATGTAAGTCTTTAGGCTAAGCAAATGGCTCAGTGAACTCTCAGGTTCAAAATTCAGGATATGGAAAATGTGGAGAACAAGGAAGCAACATAGAGAGAGTTCCAGCTTGACTTTCAGATTTTGGTAATCATGTTTACTAGACCCTTCCTTTCCTTCTCTAGTGGGTGAAATAATGCTCTTAATCAAATATTGAGAGGTCAGTGGTTCATTGTACCTAGAACTACCCATCATATGCTTTATACATTCTAATCTCCTTAGTCTATCATTTACTGCAAAGAATGCTTGTTTTGTTTCTGATGTCCTTGTAGAGTAGATTTTTCTCTCCTTTTTAGCTACAGAATAATGAGTTTTTACCTTAGAATAAATGGAAAATAGAAATATCTCTTGAGCGTGCAAGTTATAGAGACAGAAAAGAGAGAATAAGACTCAGAAGGAGAAAGGTTAGAGTGAATGATTCTTCTGTGGATTTGTGTTTTTCTTGTGTCTTCGACTTCTTGGATCATTTTCTCCTGTTTTCTTTAACTTATGAGTCTCCAATCTTAGTTTCTTTAACTATGACCTCACATCATCTAGGTGACTTCATCCATTTTCTTGGATTTAACAACCTTGACTTGAAAATCACTCTAGAAAATTCATTTGAGCCCAGACTTCTCTTCAGAGATTAGTGCTGGCTTGGAATATGATGGTTACCTAATATCTTCAACTAGGCTTGCCTCAGTTTCTCCTCTTCCATCTTTGACCCTCATTCTTTCACTTTCAAGGCAGAAATCTTGAAATAATCAAAACACTATGCCATTCTTACCCGTTTCATTAGCACCAAAGAATAACACATCACTTTAGGCATTTCAAACTGCTACCATGACAACAATATCCCATAATTAAACCAAACTATAGTAGAATCCATAATATAATTGAGTATTTTACATATCCCAGTCTTGTAGAGGTGGGGGAAAAGCTGAAAAACACTCTTGATACTTTCATTTACATTTTATTTATTTCTTGGTTCTTCTCTATAGCATAAATTTGACTTATGCTATAAATACACATCTTTTATGACAGGTCAGCAATTAGGAACTCAAACCGCTAGCTCCTTTGTCCCTTCCCACATAAGTAAGAAAATTTTTATTGCAGGCATTCATTTGTATCCTTCTCCTCCTGAAGAAAGTTAATCTCCTGCTTCATGCCTCCTTGCATTTATTTTTAAATATGTTTTAACATTATTTTGAAATTGGGTCTCATACAGTTCAAGCAGTCCTGTCATTTTCTACATAGTCACAGATGACCTTGAACTCCTGATCCTCCTGCTTCTACCTGATATGTCTACATCTTAATTAACATACAAACTTAGATTTCTTTGTGACATTTTATGTAGTTGGTTCTGCCTTCTTGTTCCTCTTCTGCATCCCCTATCCCCTGTCCCCACTTGTACCCTTCTGTACCCAGTCGTCCTTTCTACTTTCTTATCATGCATGTTCTATTAACTGTCACACCCCTTTTTAAACTACTCTTATCACACTTCATAGGTTCTTTTCAATTTTTCTGACCTCCTACACATCTGCATTCCACATATTTAACTTTACCCTTCTAAGACAATTCCATGTTCCCCAGTCTCATTCACTTCTTACTTTCTACTCTTCTACCTCTAGACTGCAGCAGCTGTAGCTTCAGTTCTTCAATATAAGGTTTGCGTTTTGTTTTAGTAAATATAATTAAGCTATATAATTAATTAGACCTAATTTAGAAGTTTATGAATTCTAAAGTGTTTCCATTATGGTAATTTTCCAGAGTGGTTACCGTAGAGCCCAACAGGTCTGATATTCCAATCCTCCTACTCAGAAAGGATGATGTGTAGAAAAGACAGAAACATCCACAATGTCTCCTTCTCTTTGGATTACTTTTCTGATTCTCTTTTTTCATTTAGTAACCCCATAATTCCATCTCTGACATCAACTCCAATACACACACAAACATACCACCACCACCACCACCACCACCACCACCACCACCACCACCACCACATATCCCTGCCATCATACTGATGCTACATTGTTCTTTAAGCTTCATGTTGTCCTATCATTCCGAGATAGCCCATTATCTTCTTAAAGTACTATTTACTGAATCCCTTGTTTTTCTCAGTCTTCCCCTGCATACTGCTCCGTAAATCCTTGCTTATTTACTAAAGAAGACAGCAAAGATGATGGCATCTCTGATTCCTCTGCATTTTTTTTAACCAACCAATACTGTCATTTTTTTTTATTGTTTTGATCTAGAAATAATGTTTTGGCATTATTTTCTAAACTTTGTTTAATTTACTTGAAATCTGTGGTTAAGTTTCTAATGTTTCACATTCTTTTCTCATGTTCACAGCTCACTCTTAGTTTACCACTGTACCTTGAATATGACAACTAGTGGAGATAATTTCTTTTCTTCTTTTTTGATCTGTGACTGTTGATTTTATGATTTGTAATAGCTTTCATTTGAATAAAGTTGTTAACTCTCACAGATCTTAAAAGTTATTAGTTGATTGTTCTTAGACTCTCAGGAGTCAAAGAGAGGAACCTTAGATGAAATGCCCAACAGTGGGGAGAGGGAACTTGTAGAGTCCACCTCCAATAGAAACACAGGGCATCAAGTAGAGGGATGGGGTTGCTATCCCACACAGTCAGAAACTCTGACCCAAAATTGTTTCTGTCTAAAAGAACTGCAGAAACAAAAATGGAGAAGAGACTACAGGAAAGGAAGTCCAGTGACCAGCCCAAATTGTGATCCAGATCAAGGGAAGGCTTCAAGGCCTGACACTATTACTGATGCTATGATGTACTTACAGCCAGGAGCGAAGCATGGCTGCCCCCTGAGAAGCTCAACAAGTAGCTGACTCAGATGCAGACACTTAACACTCAATCAATGGACTGAAGTTGGGGACCCTTGTGGTTGAATAAGGAAAGGCTGGATGAAACTGAGGAGAGGGTGACTCCATAGGAAGACCAACCTTCTCAACTCACCCAGACACCTGAGATCTGTCAGACACTGAGCTATCAACCAGGCAGCATACTCGAGCTAGTCTAAGTTACCCCACACCCCCACCCCATAAATATACAGCAGAGGACCGCCTGGTCTGGCCTCTGTGGGAGAAGCACTTAACCCTCAAGATACTTGAGGCCCTAGGGCATGGGGGTGGGGGTGGGGTGGGGAAGTTAGAGACAACCTCTTGGAGACAGGGGAGGAGGAATGAGATGAGGAACTGAGGGAGGGCAGATCAGGGGGAGTTTAACAACAGGACTGTAAAAAAGAAAAGTAATAAAATAAAAATAAATAAAAGAATTTAAGCACAGATAGAACATTTAAGACCATTGTATGTCTGAGTAGAGGTTATTTTTTTTTTTTTTTCAAATTTAAATGGTATGTTTCCTTTAGCCTCTGACTTCTTTTTTTTTTTTTTTTTTGGATATTTTATTTACATGTCAGATGTTCTCCCCTTACCCCATTTTCCCCCTCCCTCCCATGAACTCCCTACCCCATCCCCCTCCTCCTGCTTCTATGCTTCTATGCACCTATCCCCCCCATCTTACCTCCCCACCCTCGAATTCCCCCACACACAGCGTCCAGCCTTCATGGGACCAAGGATCTCCTCTCCCACCTATACCCGACAAGGCCATCCTCCCATACACATACAGCTAGAGCCATGGGTCCCTCCCTATGTGCTCCCAGGCTGGTGGTTTAGACCCTGGGGGCTCTGGTTGGTTGGTATTGTTGCTCTCCTCATGGGGTCATGATTCCTTTCAACTCCTTTAGTCTTCATTCTAACTCCTCCATTGGGAACCCCATGATCAGTTTAATGGTTAGCTGTGAGCATCTGCCCCTGAATATGTCAGACTCTGGCAGACCTCTAAGGAGACAGCAATGTTAGGCTCTTGTCAGCATGCAACTCCTCACATCCACATCAGCATCTACCTTTGGTGACTGCACATGGAATGGATACCCAGGTGAAATGGTCTGCAGACAGCCCCTCCTTCAGTTTCTGTCCTGCACTTTGTATCCATATTTGCTCCCTTCTAAGAAGGACCTAAGCCCCCCCAACTTGGTCTTCACTCTTCATGAGCTTATGTGGTATGTGAGTTGAATCTTGGGTATTTCAAGCTTCTGGGCTAAATTCCAATAATCAGTGAGTGAATACCATGTGTGTTCTTTTGTGATTGGATTATTTCACTCAGGATGATATTTTCTAGTTCCACCCATTTACATAAGAATTTCTCAAATTCATTGGTTTTAATAGCTGAGTAATATTCCATTGTGTAAATGTACCACATTTTTTGTATCCATTCCTCTGTTGAAGGACATCTGGGTTCTTTCCAGCTTCCGGCTATTATAAATAAAGCTGCTATGAACATAGTGGAGCATATGTCCTTGTTATATGTTAGAGCATCTTCTGGGTTATGCCCAGGAGCGGTATAGCTGGGTCCTCAGGTAATGATATGTCCAATTTTCTGAGGAACCACCAGACTGTTTTCCAGAGTGGTTGCACCATCTTGCAATCCCACCAACAATGGAGGAGTGTTCTCTTTCTCCACATCCTCACCAGCATCTACTATCACCTGAATTTTTGATCGTAGCCATTCTGACTGGTATGAAGTGGAATCTCAGGGTTGTTTTGATTTGCATTTCCCTGATGACTAAGGATGCTGAACATTTCTTTAGGTTCTTCTCTGCCATTCGCATTTCCTCAGTTGAGAATTCTTTGTTTAGTTCCGTACCCCATTTTTAATAGGGTTATTTGGTTGTCTAGAGTCTAATTTCTTGAGTTCTTTGTATATATTGGATATTAGTCCTCTATCAGATGTGGGATTGGTAAAGATCTTTTCCCAATCTGTTGGTTGCCGTTTTGTCCTACTGACAGTGTCCTTTGCCTTACAGAAACTTTGCAATTTTATGAGGTCCCATTTGTCAATTCTTGATCTTAGAGCATAAGCCATTGGTTCAGGAACTTTTCCTCTCTGCCTAGGTATTTGAGGGCCTTCCCCACCTTCTCTTCTATTAGTTTCAGTGTGTCTGGTTTTATGTGAAGGTCCTTTATCCACTTGGACTTGAGCTTTGTACAAGGAGATAAGAGTGGTTTGTTTTGCATTCTTCTACATGTTGTTCTCCAGTTGAACCTGTACCATTTGTTGAAAATGCTGTCCTTTTTCCACTAGATGGTTTTAGCTACTTTTTCAATGATCAAATGACCATAGATGTGTGGGTTCATTTCTGGATCTTCAACTCTATTCCACTGATCTTCCTGCCTGTCTCTGTACCAATACCATGCAGTTTTTTATCATTATTGCTCTGTAGTACAGCTTGAGGTCAGGGATGGTGATTTCTCTAGACGTTCTTTTATTGTTGAGAATAGTTTTTGCTATCCTGTTTTTTTTTTGTATTCCAAATAACTTTGAAAATTTCTCTTTCTAACTCTGTGAAGAATTGAGTTGGTATTTTAATGGGGATTGCATTGAATCTGTAGATTGCTTTTGGCAAGATGGCCATTTTTACTATGTTAATCCTGCCAATCCATGAGCATGGGAGATCTTTCCATTTCCTGAGATCTTCTTCGATTTCCTTCTTGTCATATAAGACTTGAAGTTCTTGTCATACAGATCTTTCGCTTGCTTGGTTAGATTTACACCGAGGTATTTTATATTATTTGTGACTATTGTGAAGGATGTCATTTCCCTAATTTCTTTTTCAGTCTGTTTGTCTTTCACGTAGAGGAAGGCTACTGATTTGTTTGAGTTGATTTTATAACCCACTACTTTGCTGAAGTTGTTTATCAGGTTGAGGATTTCTCTGGTGGAAGTTCTGGGGTCACTTAAGCATACTATCATATCATATGCAATAGTGATATTTTGACTTCTTCCTTTCCTATTTGTATTCCTTTGGCTTCTTTTTGTTGTCTAATTGCTCTAGCTAGGACTTCCAGTACTATATTGAATAGGTAGGGAGAGAGTGGGCAGCCTTGTCTAGTCCCTGATCTTAGTGGAATTGCTTCATGTTTCTCTCCATTTAGTTTGATGTTGGCTACTGGTTTGCTGTATATTGCTTTTACAATGATGAGGTATGGGCCTTGAATTCCTGATCTTTTTAAGACTTTTACAATGAAGGGATGTTGAATTTTCTCAAATGCTTTCTCAGCATCTAGTGAGATGATCATGTGGTTTTTTTCTTTGAGTTTGTTTATATAGTGGATTACATTGATGGATTTCTGAATATTGAACCATCCCTGCATTCCTGGGATAAAGCCCACTTCATCATGATGGATGATTGTTTTCATGTGTTCTTGGATTCAGTTTGCTAAAATTTTATTAAGTATTTTTGCATCAATATTTATAAGGGAGATTGGTCTGAAGTTCTCTTTCTTTATTGGGTCTTTATTAGGTTTAGGTATGAGTGTGATTGTAGCTTCATAGAACAAATTGGGTAGTGTTCCTTCCGTTTCTATTTTGTGGTATAGCTTGAAGAGAATTGGTATTAGGTCTCCTTGAAGGTCTGATAGAATTCTGCACTAAAACCTTCTGGTCCTGGGCTTTTTTTTTTTTTTTTTTTTTTTTTTTTTTTTGGTGGGGAGACTTTTAATGACAGTTGCTATTTCTTTAGGGGTTATGGGACTGTTTAGATGGTTTATTTGCTCCTGATTTAACTTTGGTACCTGGTATCTGTCTAGAAAATTGTCCATTTCATTCAGATTTTCCAGTTTTGTTGAGTATATGCCTTTGTAGTAGGATCTGATGATTTTTTGAATTTCCTCAGTTTCTGTTGTTATGTCTCCCTTTTCAGATCTGATTTTATTAATTTGGATACTGTCTCTGTGCCCTCTGGGTAATCTGGCTAAGGGTTTATCTATCTTGTTGAGTTTCTCAAAGAACCAAGTCCTGGTTTTGTTGATATTTTGTATAGTTCTTTCTGTTTCTACTCAGTTGATTTCAGCCCTGAATTTGATTATTTCCTGACGTCTACTCCTCTTGGGTGTATTTGCTTCTTTTTGTTCTAGAGCTTTCAGGTGTGCTGTCAAGTTGTTAATGTATGCTCTCTCCAATTTATTTTTGTAGGCACTTAAGCTATGAGTTTTCCTCTTACCACTGTTTTCATGGAGTTCCACAAGTTTTGGTATGATGTTTCCTCATTTTCATTAAATTCTAAAAAGTCTTTAATTTCTTTCTTTATTTATTTGTTGACTAAGTCATAATTAAGTAGAGCATTGTGCAGTTTCTACATGCATGTGAGTTTTCCCTTGGTTATGTCCTTATCAAAGACAAGCCTTAATCCGTGGTGATCTGATAGGATGCAAGGGATTATTTCAATCTTTTTGTATCTGTTGAGGACTGTTTTGTGACCAATTATATGGTCTATTTTGGAGAAGTTACCATGAGTTGCTGAGAAAAAAGTATATTCGTTTGCTTTAGGATGAAATGTTCTATAGATATCTGTTCAATCCATTTGGTTCATAACTTCTGTTAATTTCAATCTGTCTTTGTTTAGTTTCTGTTTCCATGATCTGTCCACTGCAGAGAGCATGGTGTTAAAATCCCCCACTATTATTGTATGAGGTGTTTTGAACTTTAGTAAAGTTTCTTTTATGTATGTGGGTGTCCTTGCACTTGGAGCATAGATGTTCAGAATTGAGAGTTCATCTTGGTAGATTTTTCCTTTGATGAGTATGAAGTTTCCTTCCTTATCTTTTTTGATTACTTTTGGTTAAAAGTTGATTTTATTTGATAATAGAATGGCTACTCCAGCTTGTTTCTTGGGACCATTTGCTTGGAAAATTGTTTTCCATCCTTTTACTCTGAGGTAGTGTCTGTCTTTGTCACTGAGGTGCACTTCCTGTATGCAGCAAAATTCTGGGTCCTGTTTATGTATCCAGTCTGATAGTCTACATCTTTTTATTGGAGAATTGAGTCCATTGATGTTAAGAGATATTAAGGAAAAATGATGGTTTCTTCCTATTATTTTTGTTATTAGAGCTGGAATTATGTTTGTGTAGCTATCTTCTTTTGGGGTTGTTGGAAGATGACTTCCTTGTTTTTTTCTAGGTTGTAGTTTCCTTCCTTGTGTTGGCGTTTTCCATCGATTATCCTTTGAAGTGCTGGGTTTGTGGGAAGATATTGTGCAAATTTGGTTTTGTCATGGAATATCTTGGTTTCTCCACCTATAGTGTTTGAGAGTTTTGCTGGGTATAGTAGTCTGGGCTGGCATTTGTGTTCCCTTACGGTCTGTATGATATCAGTCCAGAATCTTCTGGATTTTATAGTCTCTGGTGAGAAGTCTGGTGTAATTCTTATAGGTCTGCCTTTATATGTTACTTTACCTTTTTCCCTTACTGCTTTCAGTATTTTTCTTTGTTTTGTGCATTTGATGTTTTGATTATTATGTGACGGGAGGTATTTCTTTTCTGATCTACTCTGTTTGGTGTTCTGTGGGCTTCTTGTATGTTTATGGGCATCTCGCTCTTTAGGTTAGGGAAATTTTCCTCTATTATTTTGTTGAAAATATTTACTGACCCTTTAAATTGGGAATCTTCACTCTCATCTATACCTATTATCCTTAGGTTTGCTCTTCTCATTGTGTCTTGGAGTTCCTGGATGTTCTGTGTTAGGAGCTTTTTGCATTTTGCATTTTCTTTGACAGTTGTGTCAATGTTTTCCAAGGTATCTTCTGCACATGAAATTCTCTCTTCTATCTCTTGTATTCTGTTGGTGATGCTTGCGTCTATGACTCCTGATCTCTTTCCTACATTTTCTATCTCCAGGGTAGTCTCCCTTTGAGATTTCTTTATTGTTTCTATTTCCATTTTTAGATCCTGGATGGTTTTGTTCAATTCCTTCACCTGTTTGTTTGTGTTTTCTTGCAATTCTTTGAGGGATTTTTGTGTTTCCTCTTTAAGGGTTTCTACCTGTTTACCTGTGTTCTCCTGTACTTCTTTAAGGGAGTTACTTATGTCCTTCTTAAGATCCTCTATCATCATGAAAAGTGATTTTAATTCTGAATCCTGTTTTTTCTGTGTGATGGGGTATCCAGGGCTTGCTATGGTGGGAGAACTGGGTTCTGATGATGCCAAGTAACTTTGGTTTCTGTTGCTTGTGTTCTTGCGCTTGCCTTTCACCATCTGGTTGACTCTAGTGTTACCTGTGCTCACTGTGTCTGATTGGAGTCTGTCTTTCCAGTTATCTTGCTTATGTCAGAACTCCTCAGAGTCCAGATGTCTCTGTGTTCTGTGATCCTAAGCTCCTGGGTGGAAGAACTCCTGGGACTCAGGCTGCCTCAGCAATCCTGAAATCCTGCTGCTATGAGTGCAGCAGTTCCTCTAGGATGGCTCAGGATAAGGTGTCTCCACAGGAGCAGACCAGCTGGGTGTCTGCCCCAGCCAAAAGGACCAGGCTTGGGGCAGAAGGGAAGTGGTATTCTGGAGGGGCAGGGTTTGGGTGCCTGATGGTTTCTGAGCAGCCCTGGCTCCCAGTTGTAACTCTGGGGCATGGGGTAGTGGGCAAGGTTTCTTACCCTCTAGTCTGAGTGCAGTGGCTCTAGAGGTTATTTTTAAACTTTGTTTTGTTTAAAATGATTGGCAATGAACCAGCCATGATGCTAGGCCATATCTAGAATCAATAACTCCACATTTACCCCCAAGTCATCTTTCTCTGGTTACAATAGACACTTGCACAGTCTTCATTAAGTTCTTCTGCTTCTATAGCAGGAAACAGGTGGGAGAAAATATCCATAATGCGTCATCTACTGTCATCCATATCTGCTACTTTATACACCACACTTGCTTTTCTCATTTTGTTCAACAACTGCATGTTAAGTTTCTTTGCAGGCAAAGAAAACTAAAAAACTAACCAACAAAAAAACCGTCCTTTAATGGTCAATGTTCTGTGTTCTTAACTAGCACCTTTTCTGTCACCTATTCTAAATCCATACTTAAGATTTTACAACCTCTACCGTTAAAGCTCCTGCAAATTGTTTCAACTTCCATTCTGTCTGTGATGTCTTGTTTCCCTTCCCAAGACCTCATGCAGTTCTTCAGCTCATTATATCACTCAAGCGGTGACAAACATTTCCTCTATAACCCTTGCATGTTTAATCTATCTCCATTGTTATAATAATCACTATACATTTTCCATGTAATTCCTCAATTAAGTGTCATACTCTTTAATGGTACGCATTGTAGGGAATAATACCTTTCTGGAGGAATTATACCAAAAAATTTTATTCAATAAACTAAAGTTAGTAAAAATCACAATGACCACATATTGAGTACTGTCTTTCATACTTCAGATGCATCCATTAATTTAACTTTGAAGAAATCTTGTGAGGTGACAAATGAGAAACAAAGAAGCTAAGGGTGAAGCTGAGCTACAAAATTGGCCAATCTGGTACCAGATCCAAAACTCAGGGCTTTACTATAAATTAATGAATCATAGAAGAGATATTGTGACTCTCTCTCTCTCTCTCTCTTCCTTCCTCTCTCCCTCTGAAACTTTTATCTACTATTGTTTATGTTTTAATTTACTGGACTTTTTCTCTTCTAAATTTGTAAATAGTGGAATGGTATAGGTTTTAGGAATAATGTTGTATTTTCATCTTTGTATGCATGATGCATTTTACTATGATACATGTGTGTGTGTGTGTGTGTGTGTGTTTAAGATGGGTGTGCATATGGGTGCAAGAGTATGTGAGATGGCATACATATTGAAATCAGAAAACAACTTTAGTCCTTACCTCCCTTCTTGTTTGAGGCAATGTCTCTTGGGTGATCACCTCTGTATACACCAGGATAACTGGCTCTCAAATGTCCCAGGATTTGCTAATCAAATCTCACCATAGGAACTCTGGATTATAACTAAACACCACCGCTCCTAGCTATGTGTAGGTCTAGAGATACAAATGCATGTCCTCATTCCTATGAGGCAAGCCAGTTTACCCACACTGCTATCTCTCCAGCCCTTCAAATAAGATTTTCCTAGAATTGCCTTAAAATCTCCACATTTTCATACATTCATGACTTTCTAATATAATCTACTCCAGAACTTCAGATGTCTTCAGAAGGCTTGAATGTTCAATCTTCCCTTTCTGCTTCAGACTCAGACTTCTAACCTACATCTGCCTGCCTGGCCTCTAGAATAAAAAAATCTTTTATCTCCTGTTGTTTTCAAACCCAAGACCCTGGAGTCACTTTTAACACAATTACTATTTTAACTATATTAACAGATCTTACTCTATACACAAAGCATCTCATAACAAACCACTTCACTCCAAATCCACTGTCCTAACTACTCTGAGCAGACATCCATTTAACACTGGGACTGAGGGTCTGCCTGAGCCTACCAACTAGCCTTCATCTTTGTCGATCCTACAACTTTTTCTAATATTAGCCCACTTTACATATGGAATGATCTCTTCAAGCTGAATATGTTGCTGGCCTTCTTGTTTATGTTCTTTCATTGCAATTCATTGTAATTAGAATGTAATGAACACAAGTGGTACACACATACACACACAAGTACACATAAATATAATAAAAATAAATGTTTAAATAGTAAAGAGACACAAAAGATTTCATGGAGACAGGTAGAATCATCATGGTTCTACAGCTATTAGGACATTTTCATCTCTGTGGTGACTCTCAGATGGCATCATGAGTACTTGAGCTTTTAGACCTGGCCATAATATTGGCCAGAATCATGGTCAGGGCATCCAAATTACCTGCAACTCTCCAATATATATCCAAGTGTCTGGACATGATTAAAATCATAGCTCACAAATAGTAAGTACTATTAGATATTGCCAGTGCTTAAGTGCAAAAAAAGCGATTGCATATAAATGTTGATCATGAGCTATGAGATACCAGAGCACCCTTAAAATCTAAATAAAAGCAAGAATTTGGAACTGCTAAATTTGCATATAAAATGTATCTACTTTTCCCATTAATAATTCTTGATGTTATTAGAATAATAATAATTAATGCAACATGCTTTAATTTTTGTAAATCATAATTAGGGTTTTAGTGGGAATGGGGTAGTAAGAACTTTTAAAACCTCACTCCTTCATAAAAACATTTAATTAATTAGTTAATTAAAACACCTGATAAAGTTACTAAGAATTGATCTTTTGTTTGTTTGTTTGGTGATTTAGTTGGTTTGGGATTTGGGGGACAGGGATTACCTAAAGGCTTATTGTATGCAGCCAGGGTAGTGTTTAATAAAATCAAAACAAAACAAAACATCTGCACAAAAATGAATACAAACAGCAGACCATGTTTCTGTCTTTGTGTGCTTGGTTTTGTATACAGTTCTTCAACTCTGAAGTAGCCATGTATAACCTGTGACAGCCCAATTCCTGGCATGTCAAGGATAACAGATATTATTTCCAAACAATTGACATTATTAGAACTGTTCTATGGATTCCTGGAAAGCCTTACTCAGAAAGTTTGTCTCTAGTCCAGCTTACTAGAATTCACACGCTGCTATACATCTCTGAGGAGAGAGCCTTTATGATGTTTTAAATCACAGCTGCCTGCGGCAATGGATAAAAGTCAAGGCAAATGATCAGCTTGACAAAAGCTTAAAAGGGAGAAGTACTGTGCATGAGATGCCCCAGAGACTTTAAGAAGCTCTGACTTGTTCCTGAAGACCTGTGAGGTTATGTACAGGCTACATGTGTCTGTGTACGTGGTCAGAAAGACTGGGAAGGTCCCTAAGCATTCACCCTTGACTGACATTGGAATTCAAATGAAATAACTGTGGCTGGTAATACAGACCAGAGAACCAAAGAAGGAACATACATAGCTGCACCACGGAGACATATATAAAAGATAGCAAATAATTTTTTTTAAATATTACATTTACTTATTCGTTTTGTGTGTGACTGTGTGTTGTCAAAGGGCATGGGTCATTATAAAAATGTGGAGGTCAGAGGATAACTTGTGGCAATCTGTTGTCTCCTTTAAACATGTGGGGCCCGAGGATTGAATTTACATCATCAGGATTGGTGGTAAGTGAGACATCGAGCCAGTCCATAAACCCGTTTATAAAGCACAACAACAAATCCTCTCATTTTTCTCTCTTCTGATTTGTTGCACAATATGATAACAGTCTAGGATTATAAGGATACACTGTATAAGAAATAATTTGTACCAAAAATAACATAAAATAAGAAGATGGTCTCCTAATCACTAAAGCTATGTGTATTATTAAAATTAGTTTATTAATCCAAAGATTATGCTAAATCTAACGGTGGATTGAAAACTCAAAATTATAACATAACAGGAGCAAAAAAAAAAACTAAAGCAAGCTGCTGGAAAATACATTTAAGACAAAGACAGCAGGAGTAGATGAGTTATGAATCCACCATTAGCATAAAACATGCACACCAAGAAGCAAAATGTGCCATGCATAGGATACCTCATCAGTAATCAAATGTAAATGAATCAATTTGCCAATTAAAATGGAAGCTGGCAGAACAGATTTAAAAATGAATAGATCCTAAATCTGACCCCTGGTACTGAATAACCAAAAAGAAAACGTTCCTGGAGGACGACCACATCTACAGGCAGCGTTGCATCGTCTGAGCAGGTTGTGTAAGTCAAATGTACAAATAAGCTACAAGTGAAAGAATGAGAAGATACTGCCAGGTCATTGCAAGTTTGCTCCAGCTCTCTAACTGGTTATTATACAAAATCTTTAAAGGAAGATTAATATGAATTTTTCACAGACTCCTCCAAAGTGTATAAAAGAATATAAAGATCCCTAACTGCATTCTGCTTTCGCCTGACTACCTAGAAAAGGCAAAAATGAATGCATTAAGAAATTATACCTGAAATGATGCTAGAGGTTCTGAATACATATATTAAGTATAAAAGAGACATGAAAGGCACACAAACTGGGCAGAAAGACTAAAAAATACTAGATCCCTACATCTCATGCAATACAGAAATCAAAAATCGATGGGCCAAACAAAGGCTTTAATGTAATATAAGACATGGACCACTAAAACAGTGAGAGGAAAACACTTGAAAGCACAGGCAAAGGCAGACACTTTCTAAAGAAGAAGGCCAGTGTGATGACTCAGTGGGTGAAAGTACTTGCTGTCAAGCCTGAACCAGAGTTTCAGTCCAGGAGCTTGCATGGTAGAAGGAGAGAAGCAACTTCAACTCATTTAACTGTACAAACACCTAGGAGAAAATATAAATTTAAAGCTTTGTGGGCAGGATTAGGCAACTCATTTTTAAACAAACCGAACCAAAAGTAACCAGGGAAAAACAGATAAATTTGACATTACCAAAATTAAAACTTCTAGTACATGTAATTAAAGCAACAGCTAAGAGAATGAATGAGCAGATTTGCATGCTCCATGTCTAAGAACCGTCTACTACAGAGACTGTATAAAGAATCCTTAAAGACATTCTATATCTATATCTGTATCTGTATCTATATCTATGTGTGTATGTATGTATATATGTATACACATATACATATGCATACACACACATATATATATACATATATATATATGACTTGAAATTCTGTCACATTGTAAGTTCAAATCAGCCATCACACTATACAACTTGCAAATAAATGTCTGAAGAGATAACCACCATATGTAACTATCATTGCTAGACATCTACAATCTCAAATCTTAACAAAATACCATGCCACACTCAGGATTAAAGCTAAAATAAAAGTTAATAAATATGTAGGAAGTGTGGTGAGGATACAGCGCAATTAAAACCCTCATGTACTTCTAGGAGGAATGTAAAATTATGCAAAGAAGTTGCCCTTCTATACAGTTGGGCATTAAGAAAAGCTCAGAGAAAGGGCTTTGATAGGAGGATTAGAAAGAGCTAAAACCATTAAGTAAGATGAAAGAGATTTATATGTCAATCAAGCCAAAAATTCACAATTTAATATGAAGGCAACAGGGAGTCATTGATTTACATTTTAAAGCCATTTTTTAAAAAGTGTGAGGTGGAAAAGAAGTGTCTTCTCATAGTCTGTGTGACCATGCTGAGCAAGAAAGACATCCATTATATATAAAAAGAGGGCAGCTACACAAGAAATAACAGGATAGTGTGTCTAATTGGATAGAAGGATTATGGGGATTCTTAAGGAAAGCAGAGCTCTAGAGTAACATTCTGCCACAGAGCTTGCCTGAAGACAGAGAATTCTGGGACCTCAAGGAAAGAATGGGAGCAGAGACATGTTCTGGAGCAAAGTTAAAATTTAGAGATGACTCTGGTTATCAGATTTCCATCTATGAAATTGTATCGTCATCCTCTGTGAACTCGATAGAAGTAAACTCTTGTAGTCCCTAGTCCATACCTACTAGGTGAACTCTGAAGCTGAGGTCCAGCAATACAGGTTTTTATAAGCCTACTAGGTCAAGTCGGATAAGAGGAAAGTTTTAGCTCTGTTGAAATAGTCTCTGGGGAAAGAAGTCTCTGTGTGTGTGTCTGTGTGTGTGTGTCTGTGTGTGTGTCTGTGTGTTTGTGTGTGTGTTTGTGTGTGTGTGTGTGTGTGTGTGTGTGTGTATAGATCTGTTGAAATAGTCTCTGGGGAAGGAAGTCTCTGTGTGTGTGTGTGTGTCTGTGTGTGTGTCTGGGTGTTTGTGTCTGTGTGTGTGTGTATAGGGGTGAACATCACACTGTGTACTCACAGTTACACTTTTTAGTTTGTAATGTATTGTTCGGGGACTTTTCATCTTGTTGGTTTTCTGTGTGTTTCCAACCTATGCATTTGTTTTATACTGGTTTAATGGAAAGAGAGAGAACATGAATTTGAAGTAGTAGGAGGATGGGAAGGATATAGAGTGGCGTTGAGGACTGGAAATCCTACAATCAAAATACATTCTATGTAAACAATTTTAAGTAATTTTGTAAAAGAATGAAAACCAGAACTTATAACAACAAATGAATGAAACCCCACGGTGAGACTCTTCAGCAGCTCAGGGTGGGGAGCAGAAGGGGAAATGAAGCCGATTTCAAACACATGTGACAGTTGTGATTCATAATGGGAATCTGGTCAGAATGTGCATCTGGGGAAGCACCAGGACAAGATTGCTTTTATTATGAAAACATGTACTTAATTACAGCTCAGAGCTGGAGTAGGGGGTGAATGGCACAGCTGGAACGGGAACGCAAATTAATTTGTTGACTTTTAAAGCCCTCTCACTGCGAAAGATGCCCCCTCCTGTTTTTAGCACAGGGTTATACTGAATTTTCAGAAAAATTTCAGAGTAGCTTCAAAGCAAGAACGGGCAGGATGCAATTCCACAGCAAATCACATACGTTTGGTATTTTGTCGGCTTGGGAACTTCGAGGGTTGTAAGCTGTGGCTTCTTTTCATAAAGTAAATAAAGCTTGGCCAGCAAGCAGGATGTTTTCCTTAAACTGTATCACCTCCAGAGATGCTGTCCTTAGTAAACAATGTCCTCCATTTTATAATACAACGTCAGTCTGACTACTGGACTCCTACAGAGAGACCAGTTTGACACATTTGGCTCTTTACTATCCAGCAAGGAAAAAGAGTAAATTATAGTATGCCAATATGTTCCAAGGGAAGAAGCTGAGTTAAAGTTTCCAATTTTAGATGTTCTAAAGTAACCCTAATAATATAGAAGTCTTTATAAACTTCACATTAACTCAGTTTTGTCTTTTCTGATCATACATTGAGCAATGAGACGAACTGGAAAAGCAGCCTCTTGCCATCGCATGTCAGCCACCAAGGTAGAGCTGCAAATGTGTGACACAATAACAGATGATTAATATCAACATCATGTCCTTGAGGCTGTGCCATAAAATAGAATGGGATAAGCCTTGTGAGTGGACTGATATCCAAATAGTCAGGAATTATGTGTTTGGAGACATAATGCAAAACTGAAAGCAAAAATGTAACAGTGGTGTCCACTAGACATGCGTATAATTATGTTTTTATTAGCAAAATTCAGAGTTCTTGGGTTTTTATCAAGTTATGAATCAGAATACTATACCACTCTTGGTCCTCAATCTTTCTCTCTCTTACATACACACACACACACACACACACATACTGTCCTGGTTTGCTTTCTATTGCTGTGATAAACATCACAACCAAAGGCAACTTGGGGAAGAAAAGAACATATTGGGTTTACATGTCAGAATTACAGAAGATCACTAAAGGAAGTCAGGACCCAACCAGGATTAGTACCGCCCACAGTGGGAAGGGCCCTCCTGCATCAATTATCAACCAAGAAAATACCCGCATAAATTTGCCAAGAAGTTAATTTGATGGGGAAAATTTCTCCTCATTTGAAGTTCCCTCTTTCCACGCAACCCTAGTTAGAATCAAGTTGACAAAACTAAACAGCTCACACACACAAAACAATGAGTACAGTTAACTAGATGTGTGTTCTCTAAACCACACTTTGAATAACTTTACAGAATGAAATAGGGGCAACAAAGCATGTTAACCTTATGAAACACGTGAATTTAATTTTATTGAATTGACCTATTCTTTCATAGGTCTATTCGAAGCTGGCATACAGAGACAATGTCCAAAGTGGAATTACTCTTTTTCATGAGCATTTACTGAGACATTTGTATTCAAACGGCATAACTACATGTCACCACTGAATTTCAATAGACTTGTGACACTACTGAGATGCTGTAGGTATGTGTATCTTCTTACTATGTTGTCTTTATCAATTTTTAATCATTTATATTTTTATTGCCTAGTGCTTAATTCTCATATCACTGGTCTCTTAAACTGTCCACAAATTTTAGCTATTTCAACTTGTCAACAAATATTTGAGTCACTGTGTTGTTCCTCCTTAGTATTGGTATCAAAGGTAGAATTCTAGCAGCAAGCTAACAACGTGGTCAATCCAACTCTATAGTAAATGTCCCAGAGAAATCTTCTCACATTGCTTAGCCTCTAATCCTTTCCAATTCAGTCAGTGGACTATGTTGTATATTTTTTTTTGTCTCTAAATACCATAGAATTTATATGCTTTCTGATTACATGTGATCTATTCTTGGCTACACATAGGAAGCCATTGCATTCCATGTCAAGCACATATTCAAGTCCCCACAGCCGTACCAGCAAAGAGAACATCAGATTCTGATTCGTAAATGTTAACAGTGGGAGACGGAGCTGTCGCAATATCACCAGGTAGCCCAAACATCCGCTGTTATCAGAATCCTGGTTCAGTTTTTAATAATAAGTGAAGCAATAAATCCATCAGTAACTCTAAGACGACTCTACATAATTGTCATTTTCCTGAGTGTATCTACATAACTCGACAGAGGGGTTACAATCAGGATGCTCTCTCTATATGACAGAGAAAATCAGTTAAAATGGGTGTCCACATCTTCAGCTTTTCTAAAATAAGAAAAAAAAAATCGCCAAATAATTATCAACTGTATCCAGGATTCAATAGTACCTTTGAAATCCAATGTTTAGGTTTCATCAAGATGTGTCTTCAAAAATGTTATGACAAGAAATAGTCTAGCAGCACCATAGGTCTCACAAGCAAAGTCATTCGTTATGTCATGGTGTCTGTTCACAGCCGTAAAACCCTAAGACAGAGATAAAATGTATCCAGTCCTCCTATTGGACAATAATTAAAAGAATCTCAAGGTATTCAATGAAATCACCAAGAGGCTCCCACCATCAAAATGACTTTGGTAAATTTTCTGATAATATAAATTGAGGAATGTAAGTGTTTGCCTCATCTATGAGCCAGAGCAGAAGAGCAAAGACTAATCAAAAGGCACTTAGGATAGAAAAGGCAGATATATCTTTATTATTGTTCTTGAAAACTTCATGCCTATCACTCAAGCCAGATACAAAAATATTTATTTTATACCAAGATTTATAGTACATTAAAGTATTGTTAGAAATTAAATAACTTCTTTGAGCTGACTACCCAGATCCGTCTCTCACTTGGAGGATTGGCCCAACAGAAGCAAGACACAGTGAACAGAGTTCACCTTACATGATGGTACAAGGTAGCCATAAGAGAACGACAGTGAACTAAAAATGATAATGATCTTCATAATTCTACACAGTGGCCTTCCTAGCTAATAATTGGGAAGACAAGATTTGAAAAATGAAGTGATGTTGTAAGATGCATGCTATATTTAGATTTCCTGGTTGGAAAAAAAAAAGTTGCTTTATTTCTCTTTACTGATCCCTAAGGAAATATGAAATTTCTTGTTCCAGGCAAAAGCAAAAGCTTCATTCTGTTTTTCTTCTCTTCTTTCAGAAAAATATACTTTGGATATCTAGGTTCCCTTATGAAATATTCCAAAGAGCATCGTGGATTTTCTTGGCAATATCATTGCCATAATTTCTGGGACTTAATGCCCAGAAACTGTAGACTCCAGGGATGCCTAATGAACTGTTTTAGAAATCTGTTCAACTCCATTTTCTGTTTACCGATTCCTTCTGCTGTGTCGTTACTCCAAGCAGTTTGCTTTCCAGAAACCAGATGCATTACGTCTTTGAGAACAAAGACTTCTTAGCTGAAGAAACTGTTGTCTTTTGCATGGACATGTTGCTCAGCGACTAGTCTTCTGGGGTCTTTATTTCCCAGATGTATTTCTAAACCTGCAGACTTTATGGAAAATGGAAGTTGAAATGTTGTATGTAAAAATAATCATTCAGAGAAAGTATCCCTCTGTATTTTAAATGTAACTTTTCCGGTTAGAAATGTATATGGCATTGACTAGAAATACAAGAGACAAGATCTCTCTTCTATAGAAATATGTAGTAACCCCAGCCATCTGTGAAACAGAGAGTGGGATCTTGCCAATCACTGTCTTTGCAGTTGGCGTCTTGATCCTGGACTTCCCAGCTTCCAAAACTAAAACAGAGAAAACAAAAACAAAAAACCAAGTGATTGTTACTAAGTTACCTAGTCTTTTGTTGGTTTCATGTTGAAATGCACCATTTAATAATGCTATGCACATATGCAATTTGTCGACCTATAAAGAATAACAGCTAGAGTCCCTAAATGACTTTGTCAAGTACAGCTTGGAGAGATGATGCCCATCCCGTGGGTACGAAGGCTCCTTGGTCTGGCATGCCTTAAATAGATCTCTTTTGAAATACTTGTAGTACTGAATATCAAAGGACATAAAATATGCCCTTTCTGACATTCCTCTTCATTTGTTAACGGAAAACAATTTTTAGATGAAAGAATGGAAAACACTTAGAGAAAAAGAAGAGAAAATTAAAGCCTTGTGTGAGGTCTCTAGACAGACTTTGATGTATTGACTTGTAGTGAGCTTGCAGATCACCTGTGCAGTATCCACATTTCCAACATGTGCAAAAGACTCCATGAATTTAGGAGTCAATTATGTCATCCCCTCCACTTTTCAGAAAGGCAATGCACGCTCAGAAGGTCCAGGATCATTTTAACTCCAAACTGAGGAATGTTTGCATCAAAGAAACCTTCAAGTGACCTTGGTCATGCTCCGATTACTAACTAGTCCTGATGACATGTAGCATTATACACAGGAAACTTCAAAGAAATTGAGGTTTAGGTGCCTGTGATGAACAGTCAGTGGTGAAATTCCCACTCTGGTGATAATTATTTGGCCTGAAGTTATTAAAGCACATAATGCAATCTGTTTTGAAGGACATTTTTGAGTGAGAGACAAAGCTATAATAGAAAGGGGTTGCTGGAAGGGAAGGAGTATGTTTGAAACTGAGCTATTACATACTCTCATCAGTGTCTAAGCATTGTGAATTTGCAAGGGATTTTGCCTGCTCTGATTTTTTTTTTTTTTAATTTTTACAGAAGAAAGCAGTAAGGACAGCACTGACGCATCTTGAAACAATCTATATGTCTGAATAAAACATTTCAAAATTAGTCATGGCAAAGCACATCTGTAAGCACCACAGTGCTGGGGCTGTGGAGGTGGAGATGGGAGGATACCAGGGGAATGTTGGTCAATTTGTCTATCTGTAATAAGCTACTGGTTCAGTGAAATTCTCTCTCAAAACAGAATGTGGAGAGCGATAGAAGACACCAGACCTGTGACCTCCATATTTGAACACATGAGAAGTGTACACAAGAGCGTGCATGCGTGCACACACACACACACACGCACACACACACACATATGCGTACACCACACATATAAGTTTTATACTTGAACTAGTGAACAGACATGAAATTAGCTAGACACAACTATACTTATCACTAAGGTGTCATGGAAGACTTCCCAAGTTAAATATTGAATCAGGTTACAAAACATGTAGAAGATGATATGACTTCATTTAGTTGTGTTTGTGTTCTGGTTAATATTAAGGATATTTGATCTCTCAAATATATGCATATATGATAATATATTTACATAGTGCTAGCCTCTCTTTATACCAAAATCTTTCCTTATACTTCCTTATAAGTCACAAATGGGGACTTCACTCATTTTGTGAAAGCAAAGCAAAGGTGAAGATTACATGGATGCTTGGATTCTGTATGTCTTAAGTCAGACATTGCTTCCAAATTGGTTCTTAATTTCTATACTAATATAAAGTAATAAGAAAAAAACCAGAAATGTCATGGATGAATTATTCAGGCTAGAACTTATTGTTTGCTTATCCATAAGTCTTCAAGAAATAAATGCTGATTTTAGAATTATTTAAAATATTAGCTAAAATGTATATAAATGTGTAAAATTTAATGATCATATGAAAATACAATAAAAACAAAGAAAAGCTGATTCACAGGAATAAGAACATCTCACACTTCATTTTTGGGCATTATCACAGGTCATAGATGAAATATGGCATGGAGTATATGTTGCCCTATTCTCCCCTGTATCCTTCTTCTATTACCAAGGGTATCCAAGTCTTTGGAACCTTCCAACCCATATTTTCTTCCTGAGCATGATGGGAAGAATAAATGATGCTGGCCAGTGGAACTGATATTTGTCTGCATTTTTTCTTGGAAGTTCATCCATAAAGGAAAGGACAAGTTTCCCGTTAGACTTCAAGAGCTATGAGTCAAAAGTCTTCCTTCTGATAACTCCCATACAGTATGAAAGATTGAATAACAAGAATAGAGCACAAGGTAACCAACAGTTCATAGAGGGTCTTAAGGTACTCTAGTCCAGAGCACTGCACAGTTGAGGACAACTTTCTGTGGTGGGCTTGATGGAAACACCAAAGAACATCTCCTTCCTTGGTCCACTCTTTTTAGCTGAGGTTTACTTTGGTCCTCATCTTGTCTTGGCTGAATCTGTCCATTCTTGACGGCAACCCACTATGCCATCCTCCCACCCCCAACACATAACTATTCCTCCTATCTGCTCAAATTTCTCATCTTCTGTCTATGAATGTATGGACCAATGGCTTGCTTTTGTAAGGACTCTTAGTGGGTAAATTTCATGAGAATCTCTTCTGGGGTTTCTCATTTTAATATCTCCTCTACTGACTCCCTCCATCTGCTTCTTGTCTATAAATTCCACTTATCTTAGTTATATTTAAAGAAAAGCCTGATCATATTCCCTACTGAAATACTGCAATTCTGACAACTGTGAGTAGTATTTTATCATTTTAGTCAAAATCCGAATTATTGTTCCTTTAGCAAACAGCTTCCGGAAAGAGAATATGATGAACATAGATTACGAAGGGTGAGGACAAACTAACAAAGAAAATTACTGAAGAGTATTCCAGACAGACGAACAGCATTGAGCAAAGGAAGGGAGCTACAAGAGCCTACTTTTCCTGGAGCAAGAGGTATTCTTGACAAAAAGACTAACTCCACTCAGTGTTGTGAAATGAAACCATGGGTATTGGTCAGGAATTGCTCATGCATGAAGGACTTCATGTACCTAGTTTGTATTTACACTAAACAATTCTTATATGTTATCTACTAATGGATTTCAAGTTGAAATATAACCTTGTTACCTTTGCATTTTTTTTTAAAACCCTTACGATAAAATCTTGTAGGGCCTCATGTCTCACAAGGAGGCTTCGGTGCTATTCATAGTGCATGTTTCAGTGCACGGCAAGTAGCAGAGGACATGAGTGATCCTGGATGGAGTCTCTTAGGTATTTACAAAAGAGGGGATGCTATGGTCATGAAGGTTAATATGATGAGTAAAGAAGAGGAGCCGAGTTGATTCCTAAGTATCCCTGATGATACTGGGAAGAGGAACAGCCTATTTATTGAAATAGAATATGGAAGAGAAGGGGAACAGTTAGAAGGAAATATGATGATTCCTTTCTTCTCTTTGTTTTAATCTCATTATGAGAAATTTAAAGAACGGAAATTGCTAAATGGCTGTGCAGTCTTTTAGAATTAGCAGTGTAAGACAAAATTACAGTAATTTATAACTATAATCATTCTAAATCTATTTGATTTTAATATGTTTCAAATATTTTTACTGTATAATTCACAAGGAAATTGTTCTATATTAAAACGGTCATTTTCTCTAATTGCATATTACCAAATGAGGATAGACTATGAACAAAAAATGTTTTTGGATAAATGTGCATGGCAGAATTAAGTAGACTTGCTGAAGTGGCTTACGGTATCAGCATGGCTAGAATTATAGGGAAGAGACTAGGACAGTTTCTTTGATAATTAATTTTTATAGTGAGAAACACAATGAATTTGTTCCTTCTCATACTAAGCTCTCCTTCCATCTTCTTTTTTTCTCTCCACTCCTTCTCCCTCTCCTACCCCCTCCTCCCTTTAACTGAGGGACTGATTATGATTCCTTCATAGACTTGAATTCATTTAAACTACATCTTCAGCTTTTGAGCAACACAGTTTAAGTTGGGAAGCAGAGACTACAAAAGAAAAAAAACTTTCTTCAACTATAGAAAGAAAAATTCATATAAAATAAGATTAATCCATTGGAAAAGGATCCAATGTGTATAAAAATGAATATAATAAAATGTATATAAACTTTGACTACAAAAACCAAAAGCCAAAATAAATGGACACTTAATATTGATAAAAAAAATTTTGAGATGCTTTCAGATGTTCTTTCTCACTAAAAGAGGATCTAGAGAAGTCTTAGTGGAACCATGCACACATCCACATTGCCATCATAAATAGCTAAATAAATAACAATCTCATTTCCCATTAAAAAGAAAACACACAGAAACATTAGGTGTATATAGGACTATTCATATATCAGATGACAAAAGTTTCCAATAAATAAACATATTACTGGTGAAAGTCATGTTTAGAAATTTGTCTGTACAGATATAAAAATAGAAAAGAAATCAGCAAATATTGGTTGTAGAAAGTATAGAAGAATAGATTGAGAGAAGTTAAGTCCCAACATCGTGATTCCATTGCAAAGGTGTGTTTCTGTTATATTAACCACATGCAGAAAAACCTGGAAACATGCTTAAGTGGAAGAAAGATCATTGGGCCATTACATAATGGTACTACAGATAATTGAGAATATTTATTATTGTCTCAACCAATTGTACAAAATCATTTCCATTATACCAGCTTTGAGTTCACATTCTGATTCTGGAATTATGAGATGCAACCATGAAGACTTCTTTAGTAATAGCTGAAAAGATAGGAGATGATAAAAAAAAATAGAACTTTCTAAAATAATTCCTTTTTCCCTCTTTCTTTTCTTTGTTCCTTTTCTACTTTATTTGCTTTAGCTGTGAGTTGAAGTAATTCAGTTCCTTCCATCTAATAGAATTCAGAGTACTTATGGTTACAGGTAAGTTAACCAAAGGAAAGGAGAGACCTCTACACATTTCAACTAAATAGTCACTAACCACACTTCACAGGCTATAAATGATCCTATCCGTATAAAATTTGATAGTGTAATGTATCATAGAATCCAGTTGTTAATTTGGGTTTAGCTTAATTTTCTGACTTTTTTCTGAGCAGCTAGTGAACAAGATTCTGCATGAAGGCTGAAAGGATGACACAGACCATTTCTATCTTTTTAGACTGGATGTGATAATGAAAGAAACATCATAGCACAGAACATAAAATAAAGAAAAGTCCAGGGAGTAACCATAGCATTTACTAACATGCTCATTCAGGGACATAATTACTAAAATAAAGGGGTGACAGGGTTGGCTACTGTGGTGGTAACTACCCTGATTTCAATTACTCTGATTTTAGTGGAATGAAACAGGGTTCTAACTCGTTTAATTAACAAGCCTATCCACAGGTGATCTGCAAACGTTGCGAGTACAGATCCTATTAGTGTAGAAAACGTACATGCCCAGAAATGGTGTGTCTGCGTATTAAACCCAATTATTTAGTTTACAGGAGAACTGGGGTTCTCTTATTTATCCACAAGAATATTATAGTGGAGAGGGAAAGGGAGATGCTGCATACATTAACGGATAATGATCTGCAGCCAATGCCTTTTTTGAACTAGTTCATTTTAAGGGGAACAAAGTGGCCATCCTGCTGGGTGCGTTTTTCCGTGGCAAAGCCTAGCTGGCTTATTTTGATCTGCCCTGTGCTGTGGTTTCAATTAGCATGACCACCTAAGAGACGAGTAGCAGCCATCGTACCAGAAAATATGAGCCTAAAAGGTTTGAGAGCACATTTGATGGGTCAGTAGTGTGTGTCTAAGAGTTCTGCACTTGACCTTTTGCACAGCTAACCATCCATGACCTTGGCAAACTCTTCAGGTTTTCAGGTTGGCATCCCCTCGTGTCTAACACAGTTCCAATTGTCAAGATAATCTGGTTGAAAACTGTCTTGTCTGTTTCTTCTACTGAGTCATCCCGGCTTGCATCCGCACAGCTGTAGAGCCATCCATTCTAAGGCAACACAAGTTTTAACACAAGAAGACCATCTAAGGTCCCTGCTCCCAGTGGAGAAATGGACAGTTGACAGAAGTTAGAATGTTGTCAACAACACAGGGATTTACAAGAAAACATGAAGACCAGGATTGTCCAGTGGACACTGATTTGGAGCAATTAACATCAGAACGTAAAGTCTGGAGACAAAGCCTCTAGATGTGATCTTAGCTCTCCTACTGGTTAGTTGTCTTTTTCATGTGATATTATAACCTATAACCTCATCTATAAGTCACATTTTAATAAGAACAATGATTGAGTAAGTTTATTTGTCAGCTCTCATGTTGCTGTGATAAAAACAACAGTAAGGAAACAAAAGTCTACATTTGTTCATGCTTTGAAGAGATAATTGTCTCATGGCTGAGAGCCCACAGGTGGCAGTTGCAGGGTGCAAGCTGTGTAGTCAGGAAACAAGGGAAGGTAATTATTCTTCTCCTGCTTGCTTTCTCCTTTCTCTTCAGTTCAGAACCCTAACCCATGGAACAGTGCTACACTCAGTGAAGGGGGGGGGGCGTCTTTCTCCCCTTGGTTAAGTTAGTCTATACAATCACAAGCATACCATGCCTAAGGCCTTATCTTTTCTGTGGTCCTAGGACCTGCCAGTTTGACAACATGAACCATCACTATTGGGTTTTATGGGATTTATGAATAATGTTTTACATGTACCTACCCTAGTACCTGGAATTTTATATATGATTAACAAATCATATATGTATATTATTATCAATTGTGATTCTGTAGCACATTTTGCATCCTGAATTGATTTTCTAAAGTGTACACAGCCTTCCTTCTGTTGTACCTGCAAAGAAAACCTTCGTGAGTCGTGAAGTGTGTTTATTCTCAGGATCAACACTCTAAGAGGATTTTCGCTAGTCACAAAACCATGTTTATCCTTTACATACTCACCCAGCAATGTTTCTGAAATTCTGCCTCTGCTAGGTTGATCTTCTGCTTTCAAACCTTTGGTGATATCCTATGTTATCACCATAGTAGGAACTAATTTCTCAATCTCATTTTTAAACTGTCTTTACTCAAAAATATCCCAATATTGTAACTCTCGAGCCCTTACAAATGACCCTATACAGAACCTTGCCTCTTTGTGGGTCATAATGGCTACGTGGTACACAGGATAATATGTGCTGCCATTGGAATCATGGTGGATTCTCCAAGTGAGAAAGGCTGTAAGTAGTTACTTCAGTAGGCAAGTACTTGAACTCAAATAACTAGTTTCTCTCGTGTAAATTGAGAGGCTTAATAATAGAATATACTATATTAGGATTCAGCAAGAAAAAAGCAAACTAACATACGACTAGGAGAGTAAAGTAACCACGTTGAACATTGGCATCTGGGGTGGAAGGCATGTCTTCACTACTGTAGACAATGCTGATTTGACTTTTAAGATCTGTCTCTTGTGTCCTCTTCTTTTGCAAGGTTTACCCCATTGTAATGGTATTCCTCCATGCTCTAAATTCTGCTTCATTGCTCTGGTTATCAGCCTTTTGAGAACAGTGAGGGCATTTTATGCTCTAACAGGACACATGGTCTCTGATAAAAGCACTGAAGAGATTGCAGGTCTGCCAACACAGCTCCACCCTAAAGCATCCTGAGCAGCTCAGCTCCACCCTGAAGCATCCTGAGCAGCTCTAAAGCAGAAATGGAATAAGTAGTTCACTGTGCCTCTCTGATGGACATTACTTCCACCATTTACCCTCACGTATGGACCTTGGCTGGTATACTCTATTGGGTAAGGCCTAGAGATGCAGGAAAGATAGAAACAAAAGTCCATTAGCATCCTCTGTGCAAAGTATGGTTGAGTTTTAACCTTCAAGTTTTCTGAAGAAAAAAAAAAACACAAAACAAATCACAAGAACAAAAAGAAAGGGAAAAAGAGAGAGAGAATGTACCTGCCATGTCCTGGAATAGATTTCTGTTCTCCAAGTAACATGAATAGATTTCAGTAGTTTTTTCAAAGGACAATTATACCTGTTCAGAGGGTAAAGAAACTTAACTCCAAATCTATCAGTTCCACAATAACAACAAAAGAAAGGCATTTTGTAGGTAACAACAGATAGCTCTTCATGCTTTGAGTACTTTTGGTCCAGGAAAAAAGGTCTAAACTAACTTACTTATACCAATATTGACAACTCAGGATAGATACATTAAAACTGACATTTAACAAAGTTGTATATTAATGAAGGCATTGAATTCTGGAAAAAAATACTGAGAGAGCACTCACGTGCCCTTTTAAAATTCATGAGTAGTGACTGATTGTAGAAACAGTGATAAAAACAAGCATTCAGATTTATTTAAATAAGCTTATGTTGCATAAATTTATCATAACAAAATAATCTAAACAGCTTTTTGTAGAGACCTAATTTAAGAACAGGTTAAAACAATATGTGTATAATTATGTATGAAAATGTTAATCTATCACATATATAACATGTATATATACTCACACATAGGTCCATGCATCCCTGTGTAATGTGTGCATAATGGATATTACAGAAAATGTGTGCGTCACATATGCAACTATTTAAAATGTATAGAATAAAATGCAAAAGTACCTGTTTAAATTAATTAAAATAATTTTCTAAAAATACACGCAGCACAAATTTTATAAAAAATGAATGTAATTTTTTTATCTTCCACTTATGTCTTACTTTACACACTTAATGTTAGACATTTTATCTTTTATCCTGGATTCAACCTATTCTCCTGTAATAGAATACCTTGGTATTATATGAAAAGTAAAGGCTTATCTGCTATTAATGGCAAGAGCTTATCTGTCTCAGTAGAGGAAGTAAATCAAAATTCAGAACGTCTGTGGAAATACAAGATAGTTATAATGTTCCCTACCCTGAGAGTTATTTATAAACATCCCAATTAATCATTGGTCACTAGCTATTCTGAAGAGATAGCATGTCTTGAAGTAAGTAGCTTTTCACTAAATGAGAGAAATAGCCAGAGGAACACTAAACTGAGAGAAGTCAGCCCTCAGTAACCATGCAGTTGAAGGAGGAACCCAGCTGAGAGATATACCACACAATATATTGAGTGAAATGGGCAAATGTGTGAACAGAAAATTCACACACAAACACACACACACACACTGGTCAATAAGTAATATTTTTTAACACAATATTAATCAAAAAATTAAATCTGGAGGAAATGTGGGATATTTTTTCCTAAAAAAAAAAAAGAATGGCAGTGTATTTTTAATCATTTTGAGATTTATTTTTGTTTCTGTGTATGGCTGCTTTGTTGTATCTATATCTGTGTATCATGTGCATGCAGTGCACACAGAGGCCAAAAGAGGGTGCCAGATTCCCTGGAACAGGAGTTAAAAGCTGGTTGCTCATCAGGCACTAGGAACAAATGCTGGGTCCTGACCTGGAGATGCAGACTGTACTCTTGCCCATTGAGCTGTCTCTCCAGACCTGGAAGTACTTTTTGAACCGAGATAATGTTTGAGAGTACATAAGTGAAAAGGTCTAGTCACATGAGAGTTGGTCCTTCTGAAAAGTGATTTGGTGATATTAAGTTAAAAATGTTATACTGTGTTGATTCTAGCACCAAAACATGAATGCTAAAAATATCTAAAGTATTAGTTTCAGCATTACTCATACTATTAATAAAAACTAGAAATCACAAAATACTGTGTAGCTGTGCAAAGAATTAGACAGACTTATAGGTTCTGATGTAAAAAAAAAAAAATCTGTCTCTCATATATTCATATATGGAATTAAGATGTTTAGATGTTATATGGTTCCATTGTCTTGTAAACTTTTAGTGGAAAGAGGCAGACAAAGCTGTGGGCATACACATATGTACACATTATCATGTACAAAAGTGTGTTCCATTTCAGGCAAGACTGTCTGTCTATACAGCTACATCCTGTTTCTAGAGACTGTATCCAATGCCCAGACAGACTCCCTTCTACTTCCTATGCCTATGTTGTGGGTTCAACCCTCATGCTGGAGCTTGGAAGGTATACAGAGTTCTGCCCACATGTTAAGGAGGACCCACATACAGGCCTCCTAGATAGGCTCTTGTCTAAATACAGAAGGTTGTTTTTACACCTTGCTCTGAGTCCCTTAGAAAAAGTCAGATTCTCTCCAAATCACAGAAGTGTGTGTGTGTGTGTGTGTGTGTGTGTGTGTGTGTGTGTGTAATTGATGCTTAAGGTTAATGACACTCAAGAAAGTTAGCTAGTGTTCCCCTTGGGGATGTTTCTGGATAAGAATGTCCCAGTTTTGGACCATTCATCCTGGGATACTAAGACAGTTTAAGCCCTCCCAGAAGGGAGATAATAGGTATGGTAACATTTGGGAATGGAGAGGTAGAATTTCCTCTGTAGGCATAAGGAGAGCAGGCAAAGTGGTAGTGGAGGTGGTGGAGATAGTGGTGGGGTGGTACTTCTGCTGGTGGTGGTGGTGATGGTGGTAGTGGTGGTGGTGGTAGTGGTGTGGTGTGTGTGTGTGTGTGTGTGTGCGCGCGCGCGCGAGCGCGCGTGCGTGTGTGATGGCCATGGGGAGGAGTAACTTGTACTGAATACCATGCTTCAAATACAAGGACACTTAAATATCCATATATTAAAATATACGTGCCCATTTTTCTCTCCTACACAAAGGAGTCAGGTCCATGCGGGTCTCTTTCTATTTGATCTTAATCCCTCTCCCCTTCAGCGTGGCCAGGAGCACCCCTCTCTTTGTAATAAATAGCTCGCAGAGGGCAAGACATTCATGTGTCCCCTTTGATCACCTCAGAGCTGTCAGCTTGTGCTGCTGTTTGCCTCCCAGCTCTTGTTCCTGCCTAAAAGTGGAAGTAATGCCCCCTGAAAGAAATACCCTAGGTGTCCCGCAAGGCTGCAATCTATTTCTTCTTTTGTTGCATACACCCCCTGGGGCCCGCCCTCCCAGCTTGAAAATACTCCTCTCCTCTTCTCCCCCTCTCTATATATTCGAAATTCTAGTTCCTTCTACAGACACTCGACTGTGATCCTGTGACCCCCTGGGCCAGACTGTCTGAGAAGCTACCACCCTGCGAGACAGGGGGAGGCTCCTCCTGGCTCCTCCTCCTTCTGCCAGGCGCGAGTTCCGCAGAGCTCCGCACTGCGGGCTTTTGTGGTCACGGGTCCTACAGTCTTCATAGGAGAAGGCTAGCATCATTTCCCTGTAACTCACCCAGCGGCTGATCTCCCCTAAAATGCCCCGTTTCCCTGCATTCACTAGAGACTTGAGATTGCCCTCGAGGACTCCTTGGTCTGGCATTAGGGTTCCCAGCTCTGCAGTCAGCATTTGAGAGGTGGGGAGTGGCGCTGAGATCGGGTTCAGCTGCAAGCCTTTGCTGATGCTAGCAGACAAGGCAGAAAACACATTTGCAAGCTCCGTTCCTGGTTTATAGCGGGGATTATAAGCAATCTGTCTCCTCTCTTATCATCGCTTCAGGCCTGTTGTATAGTTTGTAAATATTGCTCAAAGGAAATAATTTGCAAAGGTAAACAATTGGGAGAAAAGTATATGGACCATGAGGTTTGTCTTTAACGTGTTTACAGGACAGGGAAGGGGTCTGGGATGAGAAAATTATGGGGTAGCATAGGAAGGGGAGGGAAGAAGAGGGGAGGGTTGACGACCAGAATGCTGATGATTCTGTGATGGCGACATAACTAATTAACTGTAATGTCCCTTAAAAGCTTCTGGCTCTCCCTGACATTGTTCGGAAGTATGCATTATTTTAAAAAGAGAGCTAAGATGTAGGAGGGGATTGAGTGGCTTTAAAATGACTGAATACCACTCATTGTGCTAGATCAAAAAAAAAAAAAAAAAAAAAAAAAAAAAACCGACAAACTGCAGTGGAAATAAATACAGCATTGCAGACTGATGTGTGAGGCCACAGCCGGGAAGCGAGGGTTGCTAAGTGGAAAATTCCTGCAGAGGACGTGTTTCTGTTTCCAGTGAGAAAGAAAGAGGGTGTTGTTGGGAGCTGGCAGTTCTTTAGAAAATACGAGAGCACGATGATGACCAAACGACCTAACTGAACTGGGAGAAATTAAGCAAACAAATCGCTTTACCTGGTATACTGTATTTTTAAAGACTGCTGCAGGCTCCCAGGAAGAGGTTGGAATCTGGGCTCTCCCTTTCTGGTCCCCTAGGTCTAGACAGAAGCAAGGAATGAAGAGGTTAAGAGAGCTGACAACCTCTGATAGGGGAAAGCAGAGATATATTTGGAAGTTAGCGGTAGCTCACTATGATGTTACAATAGCAAGAGATAAAGTTGGGACAGGATCTGGATTTCAAACAAGGGTTAGTGCATGTCTTCCCCTTCCCCACTTTTTGTGTTTATAACCCCTTTATGAATAAGTAAAAATTACCATTTGATTTAAATAATCAAATAAATAAATAATAATTAGAAAAAAAGAAAGAAGTCTAAAGACACCTGTAGGATATTTGGCATAATACTAACATCTCTCTGGGTGTGTTAACTTTGCATAGTGAGACTGTGAATTTAAAGAATGCTGCTTTGTTGACCTTTGATGCTGCAGATAATGCTGATAAAATTATCCATTGCCTGTGGTCAGTATTTCCATTTTGGTCAAATCTCAGGAATGTCATATATAGCTTGATCAAGCTAGACCTTCTTGCACTGGGAATACTTTCATTCCTGCACATCATGTTAAAGCTTATCTTTAACAACATCAACATGTTGGTAACCAAAGTACATGGCTTGAATCTGAAGATGGACCCTCCAGACAGAGTTATTAAATTAACAGGCTGGGAAGCCAAGGACGGGTAAGATTCTGCATAGAGCCTTACCAAACTAAGACAGAAATGCATTGCATTTGATAATGCATATTCCATGACAGGTAAGGAAGGCATTCTTGTCAGAATGACCTAAGACAGACTCAGTCTTGTTAACAAAATAAAAAAGAGGAGAAGTGGAGAGCCTTTGAGACTGTTTGGCAAGAAGCTGACATGGGCCAAGGACAAGGAAGTAGGCTTCAATCAGGAATCTGACATTAGACTAGAACAAAGAAGTAATTTCAGGTAGGAATCTAAATTGTAGGCTACAACAAAAAAGTAATTTCAGGCAGGAATCTAGACATTAAACTAGAACAAAGAAGTAATTTCAGACAGTAATCTAAATTTTAGGCTAGAACAAGTAGGCTTCAGACATGAAAATGACCTTGGGCCAGGATAGGGAAGTAGGCTCAGATACTTTGGTCATCCTGATAAGACTTTAGAAACAGTGATCATGGGAGTCTTCATGTACTTGGGTTTAATGCCTTGCTTTTTCCTTGACTATTTGTGTTTATTGTCTTGCTTGTTCCTTGACTATTTGCATCTATTTTATTGCTAGACCCTCAACCTAGAACTGACCTTAATACATGCATGTAATCAAACTGGTATAAAAGCATAAAGGAAGAGGGGGTATAGGATAGGGGGTTCTAGGGAGGGAAAATGGAGAAAGGGGATGACATCTGTATTGTAAATAAATAAAATATCCAATAAAAAATTTAAATGAAAAAAAAAAAAAACCACATTACTCTTACCATATTTTAAACCTTTTTATTGATTCCTTGTGAGTTTCACATTATGTACCCCACGCCTCCTCATCTTCCCATCCCCTCATATACACCCCTCACTCTTGCAACCTTCCCCAATAAAAAGCACACACAAGCACAAACAATAATAATAATAATAAAGCATAGAAAACATCTCATTGTGCAAGCTGTAGAACATCACAGGGTGTACCACAATATATCCCTCTACCCACACATCCTCACTTGCAAATGTTCTGTAAGACTTTGGGGAGCCAGGAATCAATGCAAAAGGCAAGAGGAATTTGTTGTTCCAATGCTTTGGGGTCATCCTGCACCCAAAGGAGAAGCAGCAACCCTGGGCAACCAGTTTGGCCAGTGTTTATACAGTTTTCAGGGGTAGACTAGAGAAACAGCAACTAGGCACAATATGATTGGCAGAACAGTGTGACTTTTTAACTGATTGGTCTTTAGGGAATGAGGTGGCAAGGACTTCCCTCAACTGTGAGTGGCCAATGGTCTGTCCTGTGGCATGGTCCCCACTCGAAGGTTGGTTCCCGCACCCCCACCGCCCACCCACCACTGTAGTCTGAGGAATGTCAATTAGCATCTCCCTTCCGGAGGGGCAAGTGTCCATGAACTTTCCAAAGTTCCTGAGCTGACTTCTTTAGTTCATTGCAAAGGTCTAGTTCAAGATCTCAATTCTGTGATACCATCAATATTGTATCCTCACTGGTACTCCTCCCAGTTATCTTGTTGTTGCCCTGTGTCAGGGAGCTCTGCAGCTTTGGAACAGCAGGACTGCACTTTGACAAACCCCAAGCCCTAAACCATTCACATTTGATACAGATTTTGAGGTGGGCCATCTCAGAGCCCTGGATCTCAACCTGGGAGATATCAAAGCTGGTTAGCTCATTGGCTCTCTCTCCCTTATCCACACCACCAGGCCAAGCTCTCCAATACTGCTCTGACTTGGCCACCCAATGTCCAATACTGCCATCAGCAGGAGACAAGGTAACCTTTCCTGCCCTCATGTCTTTGGGACTGGCTTACTTGGTCCCCCCCCACCAGGGTGAGCTCCCCAGAGTGTTATAGCCAGTGAGGGGCCAGGGTTAGCTTTCCCACTCTCATGCATGTGGTTAGGGATGGAGCTTTCCTGACTACAGGGAGAAGGGAAGGCATAACCCTCAGACCCCATGCTCTGGACCTAGGGTCTGTTCACTTGCTCCATCAGGGCCATCTCTGGTGTGTTCTGCCCAAGCAATGTTCAGAGCCAATTCTCCTGAATGTTGCAACTGGTGAGGGGGTAGGGCTAGCTCTCAAGAGGAGCTCATGACCCTGTGGGCAGCTTTCCCAAGTGCCAGAAGTGATGGGGCAAGACCCTGTGCTACCCATGACAGACAAGTGTCAAGGTCAGCTCTCCCACACTCATGCTCTGTAGACAACCTCATCCTGGCCCCACAATCAGAACCAGCAACATTGTGATGCCTGGGCCTGCTCTCTCCCAAGTGTTGCCAAGGGTAAAAGATAGAGCCAGCTCAGCAAAGCAATGCATCCAGTGAGGGACTGGGGCCAGTTATATACAGGCCCTGGACATCCAGGTATTCCCCAGCGGGTATTCCCATGTTCTCTAGTGGTAAGATAAGCCACAGACATTGGCCCTGACCCCTGCCAAAGCTTAGCTACAGACTCAGACATGGCTCTCAGTGGCATCTTGAGCTGGGACCTTACCTGGTAGTCCAGGTAGCAGAGCTGACCACTTACAAAAGGCTATTCTTCTCTAGTTCTTTCTTCATAATGTGAAAATTGTCTGATTCTCTTTCCTATCTGACCACCTTATACTCACATATTGTGGTGGCTCCTGCTGCAGGCTGGGTACATGGATGGTGGGCCCCTGGGTAACATTCTTCATCTATGCTGTGTGGCAATGTTGGCAAGCAGGTGTGTTATGCCCTTCCTGAGTCATGCACTGGAGGACAGGTCTATGGGTGGTATAGCAGTCTACAAGTCTCTGTCTATATTCTGCCTGCTGTGCTGTGCTGTCTAGATTTGATTTGATTTCTGTGAGTACTAGGCATAAAAGAGCTTTGGCCACCAAGCTAGAACAAAGTATTGCCATCTGCTCTGCTCCTCACCAAGAATACTACTCACCAACAAGTTATTTCTTTGTCCATTGCTGGAGCATTCATTCATCATTTATAATATTATATTTTTTACCCAAGCCAAAAGCAAACACTAATCCAGATCTAATATAGACACTAATCTCTATCTTTATTTCACATAAATAGAATGATATATTGTGTGGGTGAATGTGTGTGCTTGACCTTTTTTCTCTGATCACTGATTTTAGCTCTACTCATTTTTGTCTTCTTGTTGGGAAATAGTTTTCCAGTGTACAGGTGTACCACATTTTTATTCAGCAACTGATAAACTTTCAAGTTCTTTCCCCTTTGAAACAGCACAACTGGTGCTTCTCTAAAAATTCACACACAGCTGATTGTGTGAATAGAAATGTTTGTTTATTTTCCATAAGACCCAAAGAATTGCTATTGCTTACTGTGTGCATGGATTTTCAAGAATGAACAAGCTCTATTCTGAAGTAGTTGTACTGTTTTCCATTCTCACTAAAAATGCATGTGCAAGATCTCATTGCTCCAATTCCTTGTGGACATTTGCAATTGTCTTATTGCGCCCATTATAGTTGGCAAAAGTATGGAAACTCATTTGGGGTTTGATCAGTCTCTACTGGCCAACAAAACTGAGTGTCTTTACAAATTTGCTTGTTTATTATAAATTTGCTTGTTTATTACAAAATTGCATAATGTATTATTTGTATAACTCTTAAAGAGAATTATTAATTTAAAAACTCCCATCCATTCTTTCTTCTTTTATGGCACTTTTTATTATAAACAATTACCAGTTTTTTTGTTTGTTTTGTTTAATAACCTGGGCATAAATATTTATTCATTACATGAGTTGAGGATTTGCCAACTTTGACTTCATCGGTGACTTTCCTAGTGGCTTATAATGAAGCATTGAGCTGTTTTATGTATGCTTCTTTGATCCCTGTTTTAATTTTCATACCTAATATTTGTGTGAAGGTTGACGACACTACATTGTGTCTGCTTTAGCAGAGAATGATCTGAGCTCTGGACTATTCCGGAAGCTACTGTTCCAGAGTCAAACAGGAATTTGCAACACAGCTAAGAACATCTTTCTAGACCCCACCCTTAGAGCTCTTCCCACCTACATCATCACAGTGCTGGAGACCAAGATTCCAGGAAAAACCCAAGACGTCTGTCAATGTGTTTGTTTCAGGATATTCTTCTTCCCTGAATGTACAAAACCTAGTGGTATGGAATAAGTACTCATCAAGAGTATAAATTAATATTTTTTTTTTTTAGGATTCATACTTGAGTATTACATTTACATCATTTCAACTTTCTTTTTTCCCTGAATCAACACCCAGTATGATTCCCTTTTTTATTAGGATTCTACTTATCTTATAATTGACACAGTTTCATTCCTTTTCCCTATGAATCACCATCTGTAACAGTCAACTGAAGTGACCAGGTCACTCTTACAAGAATATCTGCTTTCCAGTTAACCCAAACAGCCTGTATCAGCCGTTCTTGCCTATACACTATATCCTTGTGCTACCTGACCTGATAAAACTGATGAGTTCTTTACTCTCCTTGGCAACCTGGCAGTTTGTTCCACAATAAACTATTTTCTACCTACATAGTGGTACAGCTCAGTGGTTTTGATGTGCTTGCTAACACAAACTTCAACTCAGCATAGGCAGGCAGTTACAGTATCAGAGGTTCATTCTGCTATCATCAAGGCAGAAGCATGGCAGTGTCCATGCAGGCATAGTACAGGAGAAGCTGAGAGTTCTACATCTTCATCTGAAGGCTGCTAGGAGAAGATTGGCTCCCTTGTGGTAAAAAAGAGGGTCTCATTGCCCACCCTCAGAGTGGCACACTTCCTCCAACAATGCCACACCTACTCCAACAAGGCTATTCCCCCTAATAGTGCCACTCTCTGGGCCAAGCATGTTCAAACCACCACACATATGTTGTGATATATCTTCTCTAGGTCTTTGCTTTGTTGTACTCAATGGTTTTATACATGTTTTGGGCCATTGAAGAACCACCTTCTCCATGTCATGTCACAGTCCACAAACCCACAAGCCATTAGGCCATGGGAAATCACCTCTATCATCCACCCCACTAAGATTCTTCTCCAGTGTGCTGGACTTTGTCCTTTGCCACCATGACTTTCCCAGGACCTCTGTTTTATTGCTTTATTGTCTGGTATCTCCCCTAGTAAGTCCCTTTATATGCTGAAGCCAAGATAATACTTTTAAAGATCTATTTATTTTTATTTTATGTGTACAAGTGTCTTTCTTACATGTATCTCCATGTATATGACCATGTTGGACACCCTCAAATTGGAATTACAGATGATTGTATACTGGCTTTCTAGTGGTGGGAGCTCCCTGAATGTAATAGCCTGAGTGAAATGAAATATATTAATATTTCCTTCATAGTCAAGTCTGTTCTTTGAAATATAATTCTTTCACTCTTCAGTATTTGACTTTGTGTACTGTGGCCAATATACACGATGATACAGCTCCTCAAATTTAGACCTAGTGTGAAGGTAGCATAGGAAAAAGGATTAGAAAGTCTGCATTATAAAGGACTTTCTAAGAAAAAAACCTAGTTAGCTAACTATGAGCAACCATGTTGTCAATTGTAAGGTCATTTTTATTTCTTGAATAGAAGAAATTTTATTTTAAGATAATATATTTGAAATGTCATCTACAGATTAAAGTGTACTGAATAAAAATGAGTGCTCAGACATCTTTGGTACACATAAAAGTTGCATTTAGTGATCTGATTTTTGAAGTTTTGATTAACTATAGTTTTGTGAGTAGTTGTAAGAGAAGAGGTATCAAGACAGTTTATAAAATGGAAATGTATGAAAGTCAAATTTACTGTAAGTAATATGGCCAAGAATAATGTACATTTTCAGGGGAGATCTTCAAATTCATAGCCATAGGAAGTTATTGCTAAGATATTGATAGAATCTGTTTACCAAAGAAAATACCCTGAAAAGATACAGAGCAATAGGCAGGTTCAAGGGGCAAAGTATCACTTTTAGTGATGATTCTGTTTAATCTTCTCCATTGTATCTGTCTTCTCTCTCTCTCTCTCTCTCTCTCTCTCTCTCTCTCTCTCTCTTTCTCTCTCTCTCTCTCTCTCACACACACACACACACACACACACATACACACACAGGTGTGAGTATAAAGAAATAGAAATGCAAAGATTTGCTGTAAACTTGGTAATTTTAATATTAAGTTTCAAAGGTGATTTGAGACACAAAATCATGGAAATATTTAGTAACTGTCTCTTAAAGAATATAAATTCCTCCTTTATTATACCCTAGTAGGTGAAGTAACTAAATACAAAATGACAAATTTTAGGTTTGATATATTTGATTCCATGGAGGTATTTATATTCTTCATTAAAAGTATCACATAAATATGCAGGTGTTAAGAATACCTTAGTCCATTTTTCTGTTGCTGAATACCAGAATACCTGAGATTTGATCATTTCCCAGATAAAAGGCTTTAGGTAATTTACAGTTCTGGAAGCTGGGGATCCAAGGTTAGGTAGTCACAAGATTGGGTAAGCTTTCTTACAACATTATACTAAAGACAAAAGAACAGGCTCTCATGTGTAAAAGAGACAAAGTACTGGTGGGAGACTTACTTTGTAGTAATCTTTTCTAAGTGTTAGTGTACTTCCTCAAGAAAGGCATTACTCCCTGGCAATGACCCTTCTACTCTCTAAAGGCTCCATGGCCTCTATTGCATTGACAATTAAATGTTAACCAAATGTCAAAGGAGGCAAGCCACTAACAAGCATTAATTTTGTTCATGCTTTGTGTCAAGACAAAATAGAGCCCTAGGAAGATCTCACTTGAGTTATAATCTGTGTCCCTTACATATTTTCCATCATTCTTAGAGATAAAATTATAACTTATTCTAACTTATATTTTTAGGGATTCTTGAGAAGTTGGAATGTGAGATGGCAAGATGACTGAAATAGCTTGCTATGCAAGCCTGGTAAACAGAAATCAATCTCTAGAGCAAACATAAAAACACTGGACAACAATGTTCTTTGACAACCACATGAGCCATGTATATTCACATATACACATATACATGTATACATATATATATATATATATATATATATATATATATAAATACACATGTACATATATTCACAAGTACACATATACACATACACATGTACATGTACGAGCATCTCTTCCATACACACACACACACACAAGAAGTTTTTTTTTTTTTTAATATGTATGATTGTTGAGTTCTGTACTGTATACCCATCATCAAAATGAGAATACTAATAATACATGTGAAGTCAAGCAGAGGTTTGGGTCTAAACCACAAACATAATCAAAGTTAACACACACACACACATGTAACACACACACACACACACACACACACACGGGTCTCTGAAATGTTTTAGACATTCAAAGTATCTGGAAACATCTTAATCCTTAACTAGTCAAATTTATGCCAGACCAGCAAAATTACGATAATCTTGAAAACTATTTGGATTCTTGTAAACCCTGTTGAATGAGAAGCTTCATATTATAAGGCTGGATAGATTTGGCAACATACCAGTAGAACTCAAACGAAAAATTCAATAAATGGATTTAGTAAAGTCAAATTTATTAAACTTTTTTTTTAAAGTAGTGCTCACAACTCGGTGATTATTTCATTGTACAAAAACAAAGAGAAGATGAGATGAAACCATATTAGGGAATTTTGGAGTTGAGAAATGTAGTGCTACCATTAGCCCACAGCAGAGTAACTGTTGACCTCACCTGTGATTGAAAGCCATAGCTTTGGAAAAGCTTTGAGTTCTCCTAGCATCGTGGGGAATGGCCCTGCTCTCTATCTACTAACCACCCGAGACCACGTGCTCCAATTGGAGGGATCATGGGTACTGAGTTTATTACATGTTCAATTATAGAGGAAATGGTGATTTAAAGAAATCTTAACGGGAGCATTTACATGTTGCAACTATTCAGTGACACCTCTTGGGGATAAAGGCAGGCTAGAAACAAAATATTAGTTTTCTACTTAAAAATAATAGGATGTAAGCTGTTATTTTATAATTTATATTCAATACTTTGTATGTATATTTATTTTAAGGAGCCAAAATATATACCAAAAAGATTCTTATAAGAATATCTTTGCTATGATTACTTATATAAATATGCAATACACACTGTTATATTAAATATTTTTGCTCCTTCTGAAAATTTTGCTAGTCTGTAAATAAAGAAAAAAAATGAAATGATAACAAGCCCCATAAGACGTACAGTACATTGGAGACAAAGCAGAATGCATAATGATAGATTTGAAGTTTATCTTATATTAGATAATATATGCACATTACATTAAATACACAACAGGTTAGTTTAAAATAATACATAAGAAAGAATTATAGAAAAATAAGCATACATCTCAGAAAACAGCAATCTTAAGTCTTAATTAATAGCATTAGATATGTGTTGTATCCCTGGGGTGATCATGATTTCCAAATAAAAGTAAAATATTTACCTGTCTGTCTGTGTATAATGAAATAATTTCAAGTTTTTGGGAGACACAGAAGACAACTGGCAAATGCATGTAATCTCTCTCTTCTCTCTCTCTCTCTCTCTCTCTCTCACTCTCTTTCTCTGTGTGTGTGCTTATGTGTGTGTGTGTGCATATGATAAGGATAGAGAAACAATTCATGTGAGATTGTTTTTCATTTCTAAATAATCGGAACATAAATTCTAATTCCCTTTGGCTGCTTGTCCTTTTAATAAACATTCTTTTAAAGAATCAATATTATAGTACCAACTGCTAAAGGTATTTTAATTCAAATGTAAACAAATGACTACTTTGAGATATCAGTTTTGAATTCTTCATGTGTTTATTTTTACTTGGATATATATTTTCTAAAGAAGATAACATAACATACTATTTATAAGCCCTGAAAGGTAGCAGAAATCTCTATCGAATAACTCCATCCCATCATATCTCATCATGCTCGGCACTTACAACATGTCTAAACCCATCACTGTCCCTCTTATCATGCATAGTCAATCTTCCCATCATGTTGCTACTCAAAATCATTTATTTATTGTGAAAGGAATACTAAGAGAGGCTGCTATTATGCACGTCTGGAGAAAAACAGTCTACAGCCAACATTTTAGGGAAGAAGTCTTAGAAATTATTTTCTCTTCCTTTCTCTTTCCTTTTCCCTGTCCTTCCCTCCCCTTCTATTCCCTTTTCCTCCCCTCCCCTCTCCTCCTTTCCTCTCCACTGTTCTCTTCTCTCCTCTGTTTTTATTCTATTTTGTAATACAATCAAATTTCCCTTAGCCACTTTTGGGAGGAAGATGCCAAATCAGGTGTGCCAGAGCTCCATGAACCTGTGATCCTGGCTGCTGGCTTCTGTGGAGTTCTGCCCCAGCCGGAAACCTTCCCATGGAGCAACTACAGCAAGAATCAAGAGGACATCAAAACCTCAGACAAGCTACACCCCTGTGGATTTGGGGAGAAACAAGATACTCCAACATTCCTTCTCTGGTTTCCTTGGCAACATCAGCAACAACTCTATAATACTATGGCTCTATTTTTTTAACCCTTCAGGATGTCAAGCGAATGAAAACTTCCTGGAGGAAACACTGCAACCTACTAGGTGGGCTGGCATCCATTAAAATGAGTGACACACAGCCTTCTGACCTTTCTCTCCCACAGCTCAAGAAAGGGGGTTGGGAATGATCTCAGGGCAAAGAAACAATGTGCGAATTCCACCTTGACAGCAAAGAGGAGTCCTTCAAAGGAGGTTCACTCTAGCATGAGATGAATTAATAACAAACGGCCTAAGGAAGTACCATGTTAAATTACCCTCAGCAGAATTCTTCAAATTGACTTAATAAAGGAGAAAAATTCCACCCCAGCTTGTATATAATCATATAACTGAAAGTGACAGAAACCAGGTAACTGCCTTTACATCTTGTGTGTACTCAAAATTGAAGAAGGGGTTAAGAATATTTTACTGGACAATTTATCTACCTTCTACTGTAAACACAATCATTGAAACAGTTTTTGTTCTCAAACCATTGAGAAAAGTATGCACAAGGCATTGGTTAGAGTCCTAGTCAAATCATAAATAGAATAGAACAGCATGTACAACTCTAAAACAAGAGGGAAAGGAGGGACCATGTAAGCTATAAGAACAAAGTCCTAGCCTTAAGTCAGTTCCATCTATCTACAAACAAGAAATCCTGCACAAATCACAGCCATCACAAGAGTGTGGCATCTGTTTGTACCTGTGATGGCATGTATTGCTGTCATTCGTTTGACTCCTATATTTCTTCCTTATTGTTACACTTGTATCCCATCCTGCAGAACTTATTCTCTCTCTATTCAAGATCCATCTGAACACAATGCTGATGTTGTAGGACTTGTCATCTGTTTCCATTCTTGGATAACAAAGGTTCCGTCTTATCCTAACACAGTAGTCAGTAGGTACAAATACATTCCTCTCTGTGCATAAACTCTGCTCTGAAGTTCTTCTGACTCACGGAGGTCCAGGAAACGACCGGGAGCCTCAGCTATTTAGCAGCTCATTAAGATGTCTGCATCACAGATAAATGAAACATGGTAATAGAAACACACGATAGAAGGTGGACTGACCTCAGGAGTGACATCAAGGGTACAATGAGTAAGTATTAGGTTGTTGACAGGGAGCAAGAGATCAGGCACATCAAATCTACAGGCACAAAAACAAAAGTAAGCAGTAAGTGTAAATACAAATAGAAGAGAAGGAAAAATTAGAAATGCAAGCTAAGTGGAAAGGCTGGGGACAAAACAGAGGAAACGTGAGCCAGGAGGACTGTGAACTATAATAAAACCCAGGGAGTAACCAGAGTCCTCTGGACCATTTCAGGTCTTGGTTCTTATTGGTATAGTTCTCTGACTAACAGGCCCTCCACCCCCAAGGAAGATGCCATCATTGATGTCTCATTATGGAAAATGTAGTAAAGAGAATAAAAAATCATTTGTCTCTACAAAATGCAACTTTTCTGTCCTGGCCACCCACTATTCTTACTTTGTCTCCCATCTGTGTCAAATCCTACATCACTAACAGCTACTAGAGTGAGTGCAAACATTTCAGTTCAGAGGTCTGAGATACCAGGACTAAAACTCTGTCTGACATGCTTTCCCTCTAATTCTGATTTCTGTACTTTTTATGCTATCTGGTTTGGACTGCCAATCATATTCTATGGATATACTTCTGTAAGTCCCTGAAGCCAAAAAGCTTTTTTCTATACTGCTATAGTAGTTTGGTCTGATGCTGTTTGTGTTCAAAGGCTAACTTCTGTACCCCAATATCTGCTTGCTCCAAGATGAACAAATCCTCACATATACCAGCTTTTGTTATATGAACCTTATCTTCATCCAAGTTATCCACGATTGGTTAATAAAGATGCTTACAGCCTGTAGCTGAGCAGAAGAGAAGAAGGTGGGGCTTCTGTTACCTGGCTTGGGGTCTGAGTCAGGGACCATGTGGAAATAAAGAAAAGAGAGAAGGAAACAGGGAGAAGTTGCGATGGGGTAGGGGATCATGAGTGCCTGGCCATGAAGGAGTAAAAATGCCTAAGGTGGAACACGGCAAGTGATATCTCAGAGTTATTGACAGGGAAGTAGACAAAATAGCACAGAGGGTTGATATCTGCTCAGCTCTAGTGTTTTAGGGATTATTACAAATATGAAGGTTTAATGTTTTTTATTTGGGATCTAAATGATCTAATGTGGAGTAGAAACCCCAAATACTATTTACTGCAGCATATTGCTTCCTTTTTTTACTTGAGATAAAATTCATGGGAAATTTCATATGCCGACCATACCATGAGGAAAAAGGCAAGTGATTCCTGGCTCCCATACCTCTATAGCATTAGGTATGACATCTTTATTTAGGTATGACACCTTTATTTAGGTATGACACCTTTTTGTTGACGTTGTTGTTTTTATTTTTGGAGGTTCTTTCCCCTCTTCCTCTCTTACAGTAGTCAACAAGACCCATTATCTCCTAATGGGTAAACAAATACAGTAAAGGCTTCTTTCTTTCTTTCTTTCTTTCTTTCTTTCTTTCTTTCTTCTTTCTTTCTTTCTTTTCTTTCTTTCTTCCCTCCTTCCCTCCTTCCTTCCTTCCTTCCTTCCTTCCTTCCTCTTCCTTCCTTCTTCCTTTCTTCCTTTCTTTCTTACTATTATCATAGGTAAGAGATTAGACACTAAGATGTACAAGGACATTCATTGATTACATGTTCTCTAACAGCTGGGTGAAGAGGCACCCTCTGCAAATCATACCAGTTGGAAGATTGATGGAGAAGAACTATGATTTTGATGGCATTCTAGCCCACAAAGAAAGACCCTTCAACAACAACAATAACAACAGCAGCAGCAACAGCAAACTGAAAATTGCTGGCTCTAAAGTCAGATGAACTTGGGTTTGAAGCCAGGCTCTGTTATTTTCTGGCTAGGTATGCCCTTCAGTAAGTTATTCAATCTTTGTCAACTTAGGTTGTTTTATCAGCTAAAAAATAGGCAATGATTAAAAAAACATGAAAAAGAAGATAAAGAAGTTAAAAATTCAATGAAAGATAATAAAAATTTAGTTCTTAGAATATAACATATATCTAACATCAGCAATTAACATTAATACAATCATGAGAGGTAAACTCATTTCAGATTTGGTTTTGACCTTTCTACAATACATAAAACAAAAGTGTTACATGAATGCATGCTTGTTTTATTTTTCTAATGATAAGTCAATAAGCATGTTTCTGGATATGAACACCAGAAGCAAAATTTAAAAACACAAATTCACACCACACACACACACAACACACACACACACACACACACGCATGTACATGCACACACATGAGACATGATGATTTCTCTTTGTAGACATGGCTATCCTGGAATTCACCCACTATATAGACCAGACTAGCCTTGAATTCACAGAGATCTTTCAGCTTCTGCCTTCAGAGTGCTGGGATTAAAGGCATGTTCAACCACCACCAAGCACACAGTGATACTTTTTACAAACAGGTGCAGTTAAGGAATTGGCAGAATGAATTTAAAAGGTTATTTTGTTTGTTTGTTTTGTTTTTTGTTTGTTTGTTTAAAAAACAATACTGGGAACAATATGTACAAAATTTGTAAGACTGAAAAATGATAGACCTCAGCAGGCATTTGTAATATTTGGTCATGTAGAAACCTTAGTAACCGATGGACATCTTGAAATTGTAACCAGGGCTTGTAAGTGAGAAAGAAGGAATGGTTCTTGTCAGATTTTTCAAAAGGATTCATGACTTGGGAAGATTAACACATGCTTTTTTGTACCAAGGCAAAGAAATCAATTAAAGTTCACAGAGAATAAAATAATACAACATTTACTTGGTAAGGATGTTGTGTGGAATATTTAATGTGTTTTGTACACAAAAGGAAACACACAAAGCTGCTGAGTAGGAGTCAAAGGGAGATGTGGTCTCTGGGATGGGAAACATCTGCCCTTTGCCTCCCTTGTGGGAGACAGGAATCATTAAGTCCTACATGGTATCTAGAACTTTCCAAAACCGTGTGGTTCACTGGAAGCAGAGAAAAATGATAAGAGAACAATAATAAACTTAAAAGTATACACTGAAAAAGTTATACAATATAGTAAGCAAAAAAGCCAATAAAGTGCTTTGTTAGAATTTAACAAAAACGTTGTTTCAGAAAATTTATCTATAGCACATAACTTCAAAGCATTAATTTAATTCTCTTACATATTGACATGGGGTAACTCTGGATAGAAGAGACCTGTAAATATATAGCTACTCAAAATGCTGACAGAAATTCAACATACCATCTCATTAGTCACTATCCACTGAGGCAATTAAGGGAAAAAAAGTCTTTCATGGGAACTAAACTGTATCAATCCCTTGAATCCTTTAGAATATCGGTCCATCAAAGCCACTGTGGACATGCACAATATTAGGGCTATTGATTTATGCTGTGTGTTTTCTAAAGAACAAATTTATCTTACTTGGGAATCAATTGAGAGAAAATAGAACCTTGCAATTTATCTCAATATGTAACAATCATATGTTAGCCTTCTGTCTGAGATAACATAATATTTCTTTTTAGCATTTCAGCTATTTTTACCTCTCAGACTTTCTCACTTAAAGTCCAAATTAAATATAGGTTTATTCAATATATAGCCTGAAAAGAAAAAAGACTCAATCAAATTTTACAAATTTTCCCATTATTTTTTTCTTCTTTGGTGCATTTGTTAAACCGTTTCATGCTATATAGAATAACAATCAATTATGACTCTCATCTACAGGGAAGAAGATAAATATTGCTTATATAAATTAAGAGAGTCTGTTTATAGCATAAGAGGATTGTTTCCAATTAGAAAGCAGTTTTAAGTAATAGGAAACTGCATAACTTTCATTTTTTATTGCAAAAGATAAAGTCAATAAAATGTAATATAAAATCTAAAACCCCAGAGACTTGTTTCCTAACATAATATCCTGATATAAATAAGGACATCCTTTGGGAAAGTACAAGAAGACAAGCTGGCAACAATTCCACTGATCACACAAGGGGTTAGGGCTTCAAGTGAAGAAGGGTAGAAGTAAGTTCAGGTGGGAGACAGTTTTCAGGGCCAAGTGTGACATGAAATATAGAACCCATTGTTCAACTGTTACTGGCATCAGCCATTAAACTAAGCCTTGTGAAGGGCCCTGTGTGGCTTCACAGCTCAGGGATCAATGAAATAGTGCGTGCAAGGGGCTTTAGAAGCCTTGGTAGGTACTCTCTAGAATCAGATGTCAAAGTTCCCTGAGTCATGAGTTGGCTGGTAATGGAAAATTTAAACCTTCATTAGAAGATAATAGCATGGATAAAACATCAAATTGAAGTGTTCATATTTTGAGAAGAACGAATTAAGACTTAGGAAGGACAAGGGATGAGAAAGAAGGCAGGTGTCTTTGCCCATGATCCCTGACATTTCTCCTTATTACTGTTCTCAGTAACATACTCCACTTGTTTATTTGAGACAGCAGCTTGGCCCAAAGGATACTACTTATTAATAGTGAATGCTATGGAAGTAAGCCTCAAAAACCCTTTGACTACAAGGTGACAGAAAATATATTCTATACATGGCATTGCTTTGGTGAAACTCCTAGAGAAATCTGACACCAGATAAAAATACATAGGAAATTTAAAATAATCAAATTGGAAAGAAAGCAGAAGGTATGCTCAAGACATTGATTGAGTTTTAGCAGGTATTAATAGCAAGCAGTACATTTTGTTAAATTTCAATAGAAAGTTCTTTCGCTTCAGATTAGCAACTTGCAGCCACATAATTGTGGGTAAGGTGACTTACAAATGTGCAATCAGGGCAGTTACTGACTAGATAACTCTGGCTGAGAGATGAAACTTTTCAGTTATAAATTCCTGGCATATCACATATACAATTATACAAATAATATACCTAAAAGTGAATCAAGATGATTTCAAAGAACCACCAACCATTTTTAAAATTTAAGTTGTATGGTCCCTTTCAGTCAGATAACCTACTTTTGCTAAACAGAACTATTTGAAATAAATATGATTGGCCATGACACACAAGAAATACATTAAGAAGTATTTATGCTGGTTGCCTTTTATGCTTTGCAATACTTCTGAGATAGTGCTTCTGCAACTAAAAAAGTTGATTATGGATTCTTCTCGAGCAATGTCTCATATCTACTTCCTAACTTAAGACTAAGAAAATTAGACCTTAACAAATCTAAAAATACTTCAATGAGGGTTTTCCATTTTTAATGGAACAAGAATTCTCAAACCAGGTGTTGGCCAATCAGGACCATCTAGTAAGAGATCCTTGATTCTCTGGGTTTGTAAATGTAATTCATTGTTCCAAGGTTAGCAACAAGTTGGTATTCTCAACCAAGGAAGAGGGAGCAAAAGACTGATGGCTAATTCTGGTCCTGTCTAAAGAAGGGTCCCCAGAAACTGCAGTCAACAAATACCAGTAGGGTTGCATTGATCATCTCTATATGCAAATAATTTGAAGAAATGCGTATTTCTGTTCTTCTTTTCCCTCTCAACTAGGCTTGTTTCGGGCCACACTAAGAATCAATTTCAAGTCAGAATTCAAATAAGAAATGGAAGAGAAAAAGCTGCTGGGTAAAAAGCCATCAGATTAATAGTTTCTTTGTACATTTTCAAGGCAAGACTGAGAATCAACAGAGTAAACATTAAGTCCTACAGATTCATGTTTGGCATACATGCTGTGAGAAGCCGTGGCCAGTCCTTACTCTTGGCAAACACTCATCCTTGGCTGTCCCATCTACTATTCTTCTTTCTGCTTACCTTCCACAATTCACTTGTTGTATTTTCAGTTCTCAGAATTTCAAACAAGGCCTCATAGCAATCCACCTTAGTAACTCTTCCTCCTGATCTTTAGATTTAGCCAACATCCTGCTAGATAGATGTTTTTAGAACCCCTGGTAATGGCAAGGCTTTGTGAGAACAACAGGTATAACCTAGTTAGACCCCACAGTTGCAGCTAGCTTCCTCCACCTGCAAAGCCCTCTTTCCTTTCTTACCCCTCCCCATATCCTGTTTTCAGAGTATATAACCTGCGTGAACAATAAAATCTTTGCCAGCTTGATTAGACTTCTTGACTTGCTGTGCCTTTTTATTTTCTAGCTCATCTCAGTCCTCTCCCAGGGTCTAAGGGTCCCACTTGATTGTTCACCTGGACTGGACACATGGGATGTTAGCTCCCAGGTTCTTAGTCATCCCACCCCTACTCCCAGGCCAGTTTGGGCTCCTATAGCTTTTCTTATATACGATTCCCTGTACCACTCCCACCTTTCCTCAGCAGACAGTCCACATTCCAAGCTCCTTCAACATTGTGTCTTGGGCCTCACCCCTATCTCTCATACCTGACCTTCTCAGGGATTCCTTGCACAGAATCTCACTTTCAGTATACTGCCTCCCTGGCATTCCTTTTAAATCATAAGGGAACAATCCAGGTTCCTGTAGCTTTTGTTTCCTGCTTGTCTACAAAACCAGAACCACATGGATGGTACCAGAGTCTTGCTATGTAGAGAATGTCTTCGGCAGGGCCATGTCTTCAGTGGCCTGGAGTATTTGAACAATTGAACTTGTGATAACACTTTCCTGCGAAGTCTTGTGTGACCATGTACCTTAGCAGCTTTCATATACTCCAGAGGAAATATTTCAAATGGGCTTTCAGTTTGCATCTGGAAGCCTACAATAGATGGGTTATGGTGAACTCCTGAGATGCTCTCAAGATATCTTTGCAACTGTTTTGGAACAAAGTGTTTGGCTTCTGTTTGCTGATGCTAGTCTCTTTAACAACCACAATCTCTTTAGACAATACTTTCAACTCCTTCCTTCTGGGGCTAGATTGTGTGTTTGTCAAATCATTCTACTCTGCATCTTATTCCCAGTTCCTATTGTAAACTTTGCTAAAAACAGCCAGCATAATCATGTCATACCCTACATGCTATGCTATGTTGTAAATTCCTCCACCTCATTTATAAACTCATTATTTATAAACTCAGTACCATCCAGAATACAAAGTGGATGACTTTATAGTTCAATTGAAAATAGAGTTTTCATTCCACCTGAGACTTCACAGTGCAGACTCTACTGACTACATTCTTTTGGCGTTGTCATCTACTGGCCCATATCAGAATCACTCATTAAGCATCCCTGCCCTTCTTATCCTGTATCCCCAATCTCTTCTGAATTCCTCCCACAGTCAAACTCTATATGCCAAAGAAACACATGGTCAGATTTAGCCTCAGCCTCAAGCTCATTTCCTCGATATCAATGTTACTTATATTTAACATTGTTGTAACAAAAATCACTTGCATATACAATTTTAGGGAGTATGATGGTTAATCTCAATTATCAACTTGAATGGACTAAGAAACACCTAGAGCTGGAGAGATTCCTCTGAGGTTGAGAGTGTTTACCTGCTGCTCTAACAAAAGACCTGAGTTCTCTCCCCAGGACCCATGTTGGGTAACTTACTGGTCTCTAGTCTCTTCTGTCCTCTAAGGACACTTGAACTCCCTCCCTCTCTCTCTCTCTCTCTCTCTCTCTCTCTCTCTCTCTCTCTCTCTCACACACACACACACACACACACACACACACACACACTCTCACTACACACACTTAAGATGCAATTTTTAAATGAAAGTAAAAAAGGAAAGACCACCAAGAATGTGGGGGAAAAGATGCATCTTGAATATGGGCAGTCCCATCTCATGATCTAGAATGCTAAACTGAATAAAAAGGAAATATTCACCAGCAGAATTCCTTTCTCTGCTTCCTGATATTCCCAGAGTTGAGCAGTCATCCTCACGCTCCCTCCTCCCAGCTTTAAGCTGATTTTCTAAAAGCCATGGTGAATTATACCTTCACAACAGGAGCCAACATAAACTCTTCTTTCTGTAAGCCTGTAAATTGCTTTTTCTATGGGGATTTCACAATAACAGTGAGAGGTTTAACTAAATATGGGTTGGAGATATTTTAAAATAAATGTTTCTATGGATTCTGTATGATTATTTAGCTCTCTGTGCTTGGGCAGATCACGGTAGAGGCAGGAGCGTGAGATAGAGGTTGTTGTTGATTTCTTGGTGGATAGAAAAGAAATGATGGGGGAAAGAAGGAGGGAGGGAATGAGAGAGAGGGAGAGAGAGAGAGAGAGAGAGAGAGAGAGAGAGAGAGAGAGAGAGACTAGAACCACTTGCCAGTTATAACTTTCAAAGGCCCATCCAAAGTGTCTTATTTCTTACACAAAATTCTGCTTCCTACTGCTTTTACAACCTCTCAAAACAGCGCCAAAGACTGAGAGCCATGTTCCCAAACTTTTGAGGCACTGCTGGACATTTCATATTCAAGCGACACCAAAGATGGAAGAGAGCTACCCAAGTCTCCCTAAAAATTGTCAAGAGTAACAGTGACAATGGGCATGAATTGATGAGAAGAAGTCAGGTGGTTGGACATTCAGAAAGACACCACTTCCACACCTACCAAGTGTCGTTGAGCACTTCAGGAAAGATGTCAAAATTCCTGGGGAAACACCTAGATCCAGATATGGACTTGAAAGCTTTCAGAGTAGCTCAGGAAGATAGCGAGCTAGGTAAGAACTTTTCTGACCATTGTTTCTCCTTTTATTCATCCTTTGGGCCTAATACTGGAATCTTCTAAAGCTGTACCTAGGGTTGTGTTGGGGAGGTGAGGATTAAAAACTTAAGTTACTAAAAGGGCTTTTGCTATGATCTGATAACCTGAGCTAGTGGACAGACGTGAAAATAAGATCACAAAGCCTACAGAATTTTAAAGTACAAAAAATGTCACCTCGAAGGTACCAGGTGCTCTACAGACCTAATAAATTAGCTATTTTATTCAGTGCTAATCAGTAATCTTTGTGTGTATTTCAACCTTGAATTCACTTTAAAATTGATAGAGGAAACCCATCTTTCTTCTTGAGAGGAGAGAGATGAGTGGAACCCCCATGTTCTGACCTACACGTAAAATTCCAGAGCAGATCACATGCCCAGAATTCACCTGAAAACTAATCATCTGACTAGTTAGGTCAGATTCCAACCACCCATAAAGACCTCCAAGGTTCTGAATGGACTTGCTTAGGAATCCTACAAAAGAATGAGCTAACTGCAAACAGTGATTCATGCCTTTAAACTCAGAGTTTGAGATGCTGAGACAAGAAGATTGCTATGAGTTTGAAGCCAGCCTGAGTTACCTAGGGAGTTCCAGGCCAGTCAGGGCTCAGTGTCACACCATGTTTCAAAGTGAAAAATAAAATAAAATAAGAGAAGGGAGGGAAAGGGGAAGCAAGATGTCTTTAGATACACCTTTTCATTGTCCCCGGGAGCATAATTGGACAGTTTAAGACTGCTTACATAGGAGAAACATTGCCTGGCCACTGGGAGGACAGAGAGAAGTGCCTTCTGAGAGGCTGGCCCAGAATAGAAGAGATAAGACCATGGCAGTGCCTGGTAGAAGTGCGGATCCTCAAAGTCAAGGTTATGAGATCTTTCTGCCAGAGTAATCAATGAGCAACATTACAACTTCATTTGTTGGACATGAGGATGAAGGCATAGGTAAGCCAGACCCACTAACCCTAAACAATTACATTCTCTCCACTGCATAGGAATGATGATGATGATGATGATGATGATATAATCATGAAAAATTAATACCACTCCCATTCTCTCCAGCCACTAATATCAGAAGTATTCTGAAAGGAAAACTAGAATAAAAGTAGCTAAAAACAAAGACTTGGAGGCCATTGCTGCTTGGATTCAAATCATGACTTCTCTAGCTCCTTGGAGCACTGTTTTAAGTACGCATCATTTCCTCTTTAACTTGTGGTTGCTCAAATATATCTCACAGGTGATTACAAAGCCCACAGAATTTTAAAGTACAAAGAATGTCACCTCGAAGGTACCAGGTGCTCTACAGACCTAATAAATTAGCTATTTTATTCAGTGCTAATCAGTAATCTTTGTGTTTATTTCAACCATGAATTCACTTTAAAATTGGTAAGTGTTGGAAACCCATCTTACTTCCATTATTTCATGTTGTCAGGCATATCACCATCTTGACTCTTTCATTTTGTCTTTGTTGGTGCATAAGGAAGAAAAAATTTATAATGCTATAATTATATGCTATAATTCATGGGTACAAAAATTTTAAGTTTTATTTTTAATCTAGGTAACCTTTTTACCTAGATTTAAATTTGAAAAATTTGGAACGATTGATGAGTTACAAAACAACAACAACATCCATAATTCCCTTGGATCTTAATGTTATGTAGAGAGAATCTCTTATAAACATCACCTGTCATTAAAAAAGTCGATGTCCAAAGAGCTAAGAAAGGAAATAGGAAGTGGGGCCTTGGCAAGAAGACTGAGAATTCTCAGAAATACTAAGAGCTGAAAGAGAGACTGAGAGACTCGAAGGGAGCTGCAGGAGACAGATGAGATGGAAGCCTAGATAGGAGGTAGTCATAAACCAGCAGGTAGAGGAACTCTACCTGAGACACTGAGAAGATGAGAAGGAAGAAGCAGGCCAGGACTGAAGAGAGGTAGACTGAATTGGTAGACATAGAATAGTTAAATGGGTTAAATAAGTTATGGGCTAGTATGTGCATGAGCCAAAGCTTATGGCCTAGGCATTATATAAGTAATTAGTCTCACAGTCATCATTCCGGGAGCAGGACTGGGAAGGAAAAAGAGACCTTAAAAATTCTTTAAGAATGTTATCATACTACAGATTAATTTTCAACATACAGTTTTGGAGGAGACATCTATATTTCAACCATAGTACATTGGGAGAAACATTGCTTCAGACTCTGTATGTCTGCAATCCTCTGTGGCAAATATATCAGGTAGTTTGAGCAAGTACTAGCTGAACTTGGCAGCTTAGTTGACCATAAGTGCTAATGTCCTAAAACATGAGTTCTTACATCTGAGGGCAGGTTACAAAAGAGTAGACATCCTTTAGCACTTTCAATGCATTGTTTATTAGAATTCTTACGTACATAGAAAGCAGCTTTCCTAGAACTTACCAATGTCATCATCACAGACATTCAGAAACCATGGGAAAATGCTTTCACAGAACACACATGAATGTGCACACACACACATTTAGACATTAAGACAAATCATCATATCACTGAAAAGAAATAAACCGTTTTCAAGAGAATATTCTTTTAATAGACTTACATAGGAAAAGAATGCCAAGCGTCAAAACAAAACCTTTATACAAGTTAAATCTGAAGAGTTAGGTGACTGTACCGACAATAGCAAGGACTGTCATAAGATCACACTTCACGGTGTACTACTAAAGATAGGAAATAATTAAACATGAGGCCTGGGTTTCATTATTTCTGTCACATAGCCTGTGTGCCCTATGTGAAACTTACTTAGATTTTCTATGAGACAGTCCCATTTGTGGAAGGGAAAAGTGTTGGTGACTGCGTCTAGACACGGAGGCTAGAGACTGCATATCTGAAAAGAGAAGCAACGGTAGTATTTAGTTGCCTGCTAATGATCTAAAGGCAACAGAACACAGGTGGTTGGAATGTAGGGAGTATTTCATAGCATTCACTTATTTTATAATCATTAAAAATATCAACAATGAGATTAACACTGCTGCCTTTCAGATATGCACCCTGAAAGGGTAGATGATTCAGCAAGAGGCATAGTACACGGAAGCACAGGAGACTTTGACTCACCTTTATGGATGGTTGAGTGTGTGGTATGGCTGAACACGACCAAGAGAAAGTGCCATCAGCAAGGTAGGCAGAATACATTGTTCCTCCTAAAAGTCCAAAGCATAGCTACTGGGGAGATCTGGTTTGCAGTTTAGTCACTGGTGGCTAAAAGTCAGCAAGGCCAAATGCCTTTGACCCAGTGTGTCTTCATATAAAAATGCACTCGTTCATACTAACAAGAAAGTTTTCATTAAAAATGAACCCTTTCAACTTCCACAAACCAAAGTGATCTATGCACTACAGTTTTACATATCAATCAATAGGATTGACATGCCACTTCAATACAAAGCTAAAGTTCTCAGTTCCAAACAAGTTAACTGACTTATATGTCTTCATGTTACATGTGCACACACATGCATGCACACAAACACACATGTGCACATGCACACACACACACACACACTGATAGCCTCACTTTTACTTGTAATGTAGTCATAGATAGATTTTTGCTATTATTTCCTAAAACTCTCCTTTCTTCTCACTCTCTGTATTTATCTATCTATGTATGTATCTATTTATTTACATATATACATACCTACATATATACCCACACACAGTGAAAGAGGGAAGAGAGACACAGAGCCAGAGAGACAGAGATCTCCCTGCTAGTGATCTAGAGTCCATATACAGAACACACTTAAGTTGAAATACTGAAAGTAATGCAAAATATTTATTATTCTACAATCACAAAAGAATCAACAATGAGATTATAGATATATATATCTGTATAGATATATAGATGAGTAGATAGAATTAGATTACCTATAGAGAGATAGAGATAAAGACAGAGACACAGATGACGGAGATACCATCTTTTTAACTCCAGGATGTGTAAATTTCCAATGAGTTCTCCATGGGAAAGTACACTATTTTACTCTTGCCATAGGATGTTTATATTTTGACAAGTTCAGTTGTTCCACATAATCCACCATTGGCTAATTTATTCCATCTGACAATGAATGGAAATTTGATGTCGAAAGAGAATTATGAGCTTCTCAATATAATTTTAAAATAATTTGAACCAGCTCAGAAATCAATTTAAATTATCCCTACAGTGTCTTCACATCCACTTACATATGTCAGTTTTCAAACACCAGCAATCATTGTTTCAATGAACATAAATGTGTACATTTACAAGCATTCCGAAAAACATCAAGTTAAGCATTTTGATAATAAGCATTGTATCACATTAAATGTTTTAGGGTGAATCATTAGCAACATAAATGGGGACAATGCAGACAAGAAAAATTGCTATCATTTTTTTTTTTTTGCTTTGCTTTTTTTTTTTTTTTTTTTTTTTTTTTACCTTTTTTACTACTTATATTTTTGCCATGTTCTGTAAAGAAATTTTAATCCAGCAGCATGGCTACTCTGGAAAGGGATAACATCCAAACATATGATCCAGCTAGAATGCAGTCCTGTCCTAGATTATAGTATGATTTGGCTGGAATACAGACAGTGTATTCTGTATTCTCTTAGCACACACCTTTAACTCCTAACAATGAAGGCAAAATTAGTTTATAAACAGAAACAGCCATGTTTGAAAGTGATGTCTAATTGAGGGGCAGACAACGTGACAAATCAAAGAAAGATTTAACAGAATGAATCAGAGATAGGATATGCAGAACTCTCACAAGGTCAGCACAAAGAAAGAGAGGCAACTTGAAAGAGCAGTGCAGAGTAAGTCAGTTTGAGGCAGTTCAGTTGAGTGCAGTTGAGCTCAGTTCAGAGCAGTTCAGTTCAGAGTTGAGAGGCAGTTTTTCCAAGAAAAACAATTCAGTGAAAAGCCAAGAGAAGACAGTTTGAATCAGTCAGCTTGGAGAGGAGTTTGAAGTAGAACATCTGAGTTGAACCAGCCAGAGTTCAGAATGAACTAGAAAGAGTGAGCTTATTCAGCAGTAAGTCTCTGAGAGGACAATTATATCTTGTGAGTCAACATTACTTTTAATAGTTCTAATTAATTAATTACTTAATTAATTTAAAATTTGTGTATGTGTGTGTGTGTGTGTACATTCATGAGACATGGGATGTATTGAGAAGTCATAATTCAACGGCTAGTCCTCCCCTTTGAAGTGGTGTCTTAGTATCGTACTCTTCTGGGTCCACTAGGCTAGCTGGCCCATGTGTCTAGGGAATTTGCCTATATTTACCTCTTATCTCACTGTAAGAGCACAGGTACTATATAAATATATAGTGTGCCCAAATATACAGGCCTCAGGGATCTGAACTCAGTTCCTCAAGTTTTCAAGACAAGCTTCTCCTCAGTCCTCTAGTTATTTCTTTTTACTCCAGGAAAAAACAAACCAGGAGAGGGAGTATATGAGAGCTTTATATTGCATTTCCCTTCTCCATTGACAAAGCAAGTCAGCATAGAGCTCTGGAATTCCAGCAGAGAAAAACATGCTGTTTGCAGAGAAAGTGCTGATGTACACACTAGAGTTGACAAAAATGTGATTGCTGGAGCTTTAGAATAATTTACAACCAACAAATGAGGAAGATAATTATATCATCATCTACATAGTTCGCAAACCATTTTCATGGGTCCAAATGAAGTGTAAATGTTTTTAAATACAACTCAACTAGCAGGCACAACAGTCTAAGTGATCAGCTACAGAAATACAGAAATGATAACAGAATAAAAAATTAATATATGCATATTTCCACCATATTATGATTATAAGTTTTCAATAAATTCACAAATTCACTAATTTAGTCTTGTTATTAGTTTTAGACTGGTTTTATGTGTGGTTTGAGAGAACATATATCCCTGAATGGATTTGTGTCTCAGATGTATTTAATGGGAATCTGAGGATAACTTGACTCAGAAAATACATATTATCCTGAGATACTCTAAGGATTTGATCTGATTAAACATTAAGAAGTATTAGTTGACAAAAATACATGGCAATGAAGAGGCTATGTCTTTTTTATGACCACAGATTACAATATTAGATTATGTATTTTAATAAACTAGAAGAGAAAGGCTATGCATGTTTTCCCATATAGAAATGAAAAGTCTTTTATGAATATAGATGTCACTTAATTTAACACTATATTCCTAGACATAGTTTGTGTGTATCAAAATATCACGTAGTACCCCATAAATAATTTTTTCAATATCAAATTTATTTTGCACAAATTGAATCAATTAAATAAAGTACGGCTTGGTCCTCAACATCACACAAGAAGCTACAGATGTAACATGAGTCAGTACGATGCAGTTTACTTGTAAGTCTTATGGATCACTTCCAAAATAAATTTAAATCTGAAAATGTTTACTTTATAGTAATTGAGGAACAAAATGATTTCTGACAAGAAAAATAACACATTTTAGAGTTCCTTGTATGAGAAGCAAAACAGATTGTATGACTGGGAGACTGTCAACAAGGCCCACTGGGAAGTAGGTAAGTTAGTTATTGGGAACAACCAAAATGAGTATTTCAGCTTCCTGTTTCCAGACTGCTATGCTGTGATCATGGAAACCATCATGTTTATCTATACCAGAAGAAAATAGGTTGAACACAGTGAAAGCGTGATGTTCTCAGATCAACCAGGGAACTGGGGTCAGTACAAACAGCTGCTCTAAGAGTTGGAGAGAAGGCAGGACTACTGCATGGAGTCTCAGCCTAACTGAGCAGAAACTCAAGAGTCAGGGCAGCAGAAAGCAAGCAACCAAAACAGTAATGAACGATTCATGGAATGCCACCTGTGGACCAGACTGAGCAAGAACATTCGTGGAATAAACCAGCTAGACAGGATCCCTCTCACAGGGACCCATTTTTGTCTGTTTTACATCCAGGAACTCTACTGTGTCTCCATAGAAAAAAGCTGACAAGAATCCATTCATGACTGCTGCAGGGGATAAGTGAAATACAGCCTGGTAACTTCATTTAGGATGGGGTACATGTGAGAAAACCATCATATGTTGAAGATATCCTAAGTCCCAATTGCTTGCTTTCAACACCTGAAACTCCAAAATTGATGTTGAGTAAAAGGCACACCACAGTATCTTGATTGTTCTCTAGTTACACAGTTGTCTGTGATCTATGCTGTACCACATTCATCACCAGCTTGGGAAAAGAATCCATTTCGTTTTATAAAATGGTGTGTATGTGTATATAGATGCATGTGTTCATGTGCATGCATGTGTGTGTGTGTGTGTGTATGTTTCCATGCCACGACACATGTGTGGAGGTAAGAAACATGAGGGAGTTGGTTCTACCCTTCTACCACATGGGCTCTGGGGATGAAAGTCAGTTCATCATTCTAACTGAGTGAGCCATCTTTCCAGCTCTCAAATAAAATTTGAAGTACCATTTCTCTTGAATGTGTAATCATTTTAAACCCACCATGGAGTTCAAGCATCTCCCTAAGTCAATGACTATCTCTATATACAGAACCTTCTATTTCTCCTAATAAGGTCTACCCTCAGAAGAAAGGTGTGTGTGTGGGGGTGTGGCTGTGGGTGTGTAAATATAAATGCATGTGGAGACAGGAAGACAACCAAAGATGCCAACCTCTGGGACATCATACATCTCCTCTGAGATTGAGTCTCTTATTGGCTTACAGCTAATCAGTTAGATTAGAGCAACTGACCAGAGAAGCCTATAGTTCCTCCTGTATCCCACCACCACCACCCACAGCACATACATACATATATCACTATGCCTGGCATAGTGATTTTATGTGGGTTCAGGCTATTGAATTCAGATACTCATGTTTACAAGCAAGCAAGCATGTTACCAAATGAGCTATCTTCCCCATTCAGGAGCAAGTATTTTACTAGAGATAATACTACCAGGTTTTATCAAATCCTGCCTGACATGAGGAAAGGTGGCATACAACTCCAGTTCCTGAAGCCACTTTATCTTTCCAAAATGTTGTCTGTTCCTACTTCATAGGCCTTTGGAAGTCAATCTAACCTACAGACTTCAGAAAACTTTGCTGACCGAAATTTTTATGGTTCATATCACTAAAAGACTACACACCATGCTCTCCAGAAGATAAAACAACCCAATTTAAAAGAAAATAGGTGCAAATTTCTAAACAAACAGCATATTATAAAACGAAGATTCATATAGCATTAGCAAAATGCACTGCAATATGAATTGGCTTCATTCATTTAAAATCAGTAAAACAAATGAAAATTAATTTTCAATCAGAACAAAAGTGACATACTGCTACAACCATATCAAAAAGATTTAAGTTCCACGTATTCATGGGGGAGTAAGACTAGGTAAGAGAAGACTATCTTCACTCTGTATTTTCTGCTCAATTTCTCTAGAAACTTAAAAGGCCTAATAAAAAAATGAAGTCTGAATATTTGAGTAATAAGTAAATGACACCAAATGCTGGAGCAGAAGGAAACAGAAAAGGTGAGACTGCCCTAATAAGAAAAACCCACAGGCACATAGAGAGATGACATATTAGATACTAGATAGGCTCAGTGGTTGATAAGTTGACTGACAAATAGATAGATAAATAGACAGATGTTAGATAGGTAGATACACAGATGGCAGGTAGATAGAAGTTAGATATATACATACCTATATACATAGATGATTGATAGATGATAGACAGATATAGATAGTTATAGATGGTAGATAGATGCTATATTGATAGATATCAGATATATAGATAATAGGTAAATAGATACATGAAGATAAATTAGAAAGCTGTTAGACAGATAGATAGATAGATAGATAGATAGATAGATAGATAGATAGCCACATAGGCAGATACTAGATAGTTAGATGATGGATACATTTAATTTCTAGTTTCTTTTTTAAACATTTTCCCCACAAATAATGCTAGACCTCTTAGCTCTTCCATCTTTAAATGATGCTGTTTTTGCATGTTCCTTGAAATTCATTTTTCAGTGTCTTCTAATCACACTTGCTATTGCAAACAAAACCAATTCATTCCTTATTTATTGTAAAGAGTGCAGAACTAGCAGACTATGCTCTAGACCTGAGCTGCTTTATGTACTTCATCTCAGTTTAAAACAACAACAACAGCAAATTCTACCTCTATAATTCCTGCCAGCACAGTGCGCCTGAGCTTCTTGTAATGCATAAGATAATGAAATCATTTGTGGGTCAGAGTTTTCCCATTGGCTACAGCAGTGAGAAATGCAGTAAACCAGCCTCTGGTTTGGAAGGTGCTAATTAAGCTCTATGTGATGACTGCTTAACACTGATGCTTGTGAGTTACTTGGAACGCCAGTGCTGGGGAATGCTAAGCCTTCTCCTCTGGAGCCATCCTGTTGGGTGTAGGATCTCATCTGTCTGGAATTTCTGAGGTGTGGTTCTACCCAGAGGCAGAGGGATGGACTGATTGATCACTGTGAGGTTTTTCTCAGCCAAACTTCTTTGGCTGTCACAATCTGTCATTAAAATATGCCAACAACACACCTCTATCCTGGATTTCTTTTCTACATTCTTTGTTAAGGGATGCTATGATTCTTTTGCACTAACGCCCTCCTACCAGACACACACAGACACACACAGACACACACACACACATACACATGCGCCCTCCTACCAGACACACACAGACACACACACACACACACACACACACACACACACACACACACACACCCCTGCCTGTTGGGATTCCTGATCCTCAGTATCCCTTTAACAGCAACAGTTCAAATGTTGGTTCAGCATTTGAATGGAAGGGTGGAAGAGGTAGATAAAAAGAGTATACACAAACTGAACACACCAAAGAATTTTAAAACCAGAGAGTATATGTATATGAGAATATTTTATCTACATATACATAAATACATTTCATACGATATTCCTATGGGAACATGGGATTTCATTGTCATTTATAAAATATTGTGAGTGACAGCAGTGTCTTAGGAGTCCTAGTTGAAAGAAGTCCCAGTAAAAAGAAAGTGCTGATGTGTCAGGAAACAAAGCACTGAGAAGGCAGGATTGCTCCTAACACACAATGCTATTAGGTTGAAGACAGATCAATAGCTAGCTATAACTTTTTCCATATGGTCTTGCCCATTACCCCCCTTTCAATAGCAAATGAAAGTTCTTCATGTGCATATGTGCAGTTCAAGAGCTTCCAAGTCACTATACTTTATTATTGTTCACAATAACAGTTTCTATATCTCATTATGTATGTTTCACAGTATATTTCCATGTATATGTGTATAATATATAAAGTTCATAAGAATAGTTTTGTGCACCATCATTGTATATATACACAAACAGCATTGTTTATGTTCAAAAGGCATCCTGAGACTTATGATCATCTTTCATGTAAAACTCAACAATGAATTTTATGCTTCCAGAATTATTTAAGAGATGGAGTCGGAGAAATGATGTCGATCTATTCAGGGGACCAGGTCCATCCACATTGTTATCTTCAATAGCTGTGGTCTTTTTGAAAAATGGTGTCATTTCTATCTAAGATACAACTAGCAGGCAGAGTTCATGACCAATTCATAGCTGGCTCTGGTGCTTTTGAAAAACCCAGCCCAGTAGGTATATGCTCAATTGCAGATCCGGAGACAAAACTGCCTGAGCAGACAGCAACACAACTCCCAAAAGCAGTGATTAGACTGTAGAAAAAATATTATGGAAATAAATCTATTTTCCCCCTATTTTTTCTTTCTTTTATCTGCTTTCTCCTTTCTTTCCTTCCTTCTCGCTGACCATTTATTTATTTACCTCTCTTCTCTCCTTTCTCCCTCCCTCTCGTCCCTTCTCTCTCTTCTCTCTCTCTCTCTCTCTCTCTCTCTCTCTCTCTCTCTCTCTGTGATATATGTTTACGTCCATGTGTGCATGTGTATTCCAGAGGTCAGCCTCAACTGTCATTCCCCAGGTGCCAACCATTTTGCTTTTCCAGACAGCATCTCTCATTAAGAACTGGAGCTTGTCTTTTAAGGACAGTACTTGTCTTTGCTTCTCCAGAGCTGAGATCGCAGATGTGCACAGACACCCATTACATTTTACTTGGGTGCTGTGGTTCTGAACTCAAGCAATTTACCAACTGAGACAACTCTCTGGTCTCCGATCTTTCAAATAAATATACAAACCACTCTTTTCCTCAAATCCCAGCATACCAGACACAAGCATCTTTCAAAAGTCTGAGTTTTCTCCATCTACTAGAAGTCTTCCTTTTATCTGTGCTACCATTAGGTAATAGTGAACCATTTATTTACCTGTAATTAAAAGAAAGTATGAAGAAAGATGCAAAGTTACATGCTTCTAGGGATGGCCTCCAAAGTTCTGACTTGAGTAGACCTTTTTCTTCTAGGGACTTCTTGCCACCAGTATTTTTTACACTCATATCCACATCTGATTAATTTTGAACACTGGTATTATTACCTATCAATGGTATTGTGGCAGCTATTTCAGCATACTCTCCTGGCATTTCTATGACAACATGCTGTTATTATTTTATGCTCCTCAAGATAAGGCTTTTTTAAACATATATAAGTGATACCTATTGACTTACCTACAGCTATCTTTGACCTTTTGTCTTTACTCCACACATCCATCAACTAAACAGCTCTACTACAAACAAAATGAACTCATATTCACGCTCAAGTTAGATATATCTGCCTTATCCATGTTTGTTCCATTTGGTACCCTGTGTTCTTTCAGAGACTACTCTCAAATATATTGCATTCTGAAGATACCACATCATTCCTATTTCTGTTGTGTCTCATGATAAGAATCACAATGCCTTATTATAGTTGTTTCTTTGCAGTCTCCTGGAAGGACATGGAGTACAATATTGGATTTTTGATAAATACAAGTAATTGACTTTTGTGCTTTAAGAAACAAAGGAAACATATTAACATCAATATCTGTCTTTCATAATCTCTAATCTAAATAACAATTGTAGTGAGAACCTCATATTATGAAGTCAACTTTATGTGATTCGCTTTATTTTTGAGAAAACGTCTAACAGATCCCAAGCTGCTCTTGAATTCCCTACATAGCCAACATTGTCCCTGAACTCCTGATCTTTCTGCCTCTCTATCCCAGGTGTTGGGACACCAGCGTTGTTTCACCTATGCACATTTATGTGGCACTGGAGAGTGAACCCAAGGTTTCTGATGACAGGCAAACGCCCTGCTGCCTGAGTAATACTCTCATCACAGATAAATCAATGTTATTGCTTAAAATTGGGTGCTGATTGTTTAATCCACAAAAGATGCATATTCAAAACAAGACAAAGTAATTGTTGAAGCAAGGAAACTATTTGTAATTTATGAACTGAACTACTATATTTAGAAACAAAGTTCTCCATTAAGGTATTTAACCTTCCTAGACATTGATTTTAACCATACTTAATGTACCAGGCATGAATTTCAACATCATGGCAGAGGAGCAAAAAGCTTGGAAGAGCCACAGTATAGAGAGGAGTGCTATGAGATGCTGAATTTTGAACAAGACATGCTTGTTACACACATGAACTCAGGATAGCTGTGGTTTCCTGCTCAGATGCACAACAGTTAGAAATCCCAGCATGGATAGAGGAGGAGCTTCCAATGTCCTACCCTTAACACTTGAAGCTAAATTTGAATACCTAAGCACACTAATTGAATTAAACTCAATGGATTGTTATGAAAAGAAAAAGGGCATGATGTTGTGAAGGAGAAGTGTTTGTGAGAGAGAAATAGTGGAATTGGACCAAGAGAATAAGGGAAGATAGACAAGCAAGACACATGTATGGAAGCTTCAAAGAATAATAAAAAAATATACAAATCAAAAGAAGAAAATCTGGACCCATCAAGATTATTCAAGAACAAATTGTAAATCAAACCCAGAGTCTGGGAGCTTATTAAAAAAAAACAGCTTTATCATTTCTCTGAATTCTCTTTACATTTATTCTTCCTGTTGTAATCTATCATTTTGCAATTTAATCAGGCACTGAGTTCACATTCATTCACAATAAGCAAAATACGATTCTGTAGTACTCTGCTCAGATAGCCACAACAAATACCATAGTTTGGGTGATTTAACAATAGAGATTTATATAACTCAGTTCTCAGGACTGGAAAATCCATGAAAAAGATAGTTAGAATTTGCTTCTCACTAAATGAGCTTGTCATGACTTGTAGACATCTGCCTTCTAACTGTGTCTTCACTGATAGAGTAAAAGAAAGAGGAAGTAAGGTTAGGGATGAGTATTTTTGTAAGATCACTAATCGCTCCAGGTTGGATATACTTTCATGATGTCACTTAAACCTGATTATTATTCCAAAGCTCCCTTTTCATAGGTAGTCATATTTGAAATAAGATTCCAACATATGAATTCTTAGTGGACATAATTCAGACCATAGTGGTTTGTTGTTTAATCAAGCAACACACCAATCCATCACTAAAATTTTCTAGTGAATGTTTACACATACAGTGCTGGCTATATACCTGTAGAGATGTCAAGTCCTTTGTACACAGACTTTTTAATGCTCTTACTAACTGCTTAAGCCAGTCACTGTAATCTTCCCTAATTTTCAGAGGGAGAAATTAGGGGCGGTTTAGCAGTTTCATGTAGCATCTGGAGTTAGCAAGTGCCAGGGAAAGGCTTCAATTTGAACCACAACATCTTTCAAACCACCTAACTATTAAAGTGCCAACTTAGGGGTAGTTCCTGCATAAATTGTCTGCTCTTCACTGACAGGGTGTTAAGACTTCTTGGTTACTAGCTACTCATGCTACCCAGAATCTGACTTGAAAACTCAGTATATTACGCAATAACTTTTTCTGATTTTTTGTTTGCTGATCTCTGTATTTTCTTCTTTGACCCGTCTATTTTTTCTACTCTCTTCTTATTCTTTCATTATAACATCCCCTTCTCATCTCACGTACCATCATTTATAAAGAAACATATAGTTCATAATCCATAAATCTTCCTCTTCTGTGTATATATTTTCTTTGCTAGACCTTTGAAAAATCAATTAATCTATGTAAGGTTTGGATCACTGGATTTTAAAGGTTTACTTTTATCTTTTAATTATGTGTATGTTTGTTTGTATCAGAAATAATGTTCGGGTTCCGGCAGAAACTTGAAGAAGCTGGAATTACACGAGGTTGTGAAGCGCTGGATATGGGTGCTGAACCAAACTCAGGTCGCCTCAAATAGCAATACATAATCTCAATAGCAGGGCTGTCTCTACCCCATGTTGTTCTCTTTCTAACTTGTAAATATCAGGAATGTTCTCCCCTCCATGCACCACAGGTAACTGAAGTAACTACAGTAAAGAATGTTGGCCAAGTTGACTTTCTCTTTGCTTGCTTTGTTCTCCTTTAAGGTAAATAATGTTTTAGAAATGAACGATATTTTGTACAAATATAACACACAAGCACTTACTGCTAGAGCTGGGCTCCTTCACTGAGACATATTTAACAATCATTTTGTGCTCTGCTCTGAGAATAAATGATGAAAATGCTTAAATGGGACCCTTAAATTTTTAACTATGTTCTTTTAGCGGAAATTTCACTAAATTATATGGTAAGTCTGATTTTTGGTTTCTTACTAGCTGCTTTAGACTTCAATATCATGTTAATGGCCATATCCACAAAGTATCATGTAAGAAAGTAATTAAGAAATATGCACCCTTATGGGGCAAGTGGACCATACCACCAGAAAGAACTGGTAAGGCTGACAAGGTTTAAAACCCTAGGGAATCTTGGAACTGAGAATGGACGGCACAGAACTAACTGCCTGACAAGTTCTACTTTGTCCTGGAACAGATAACCATGACACCCCATTAAGAGGACCTTGACAATCAGTCGTAGCATAAAATCCTTAATTTCTCCATATTAATGAGGTATCTAGATAGGCCCTGAGTGTTTAGCCAATGAGCTTCTCTTCCTGGGCATTCCTTCTCATAAAAGGTATTTAATCCCTTTTCACCCACCCTGAGTAAGTGTATGCATGCACATCCACCATCAAATAAAGCAGTTTGGACAAGCAAGGATAGTTGTCTTTTTCATCAAGGATCACCGCCTGGGCAGTGGTGGGGGTAGGGGGTAGGGGGATGTTCATTGTAAAGAACCACACCTAAATCTCCAGAAGGCCTTCTCTCTTCCAACTCCACCTTACTCACTCAAAACTAAACTGCATTCCACCCCTGTCCCAGACTCAGTCATTCCCTTTCTGCCTGGCAAATAGAGAAACCACAGATCCTAGACCCCATTGGTGAGGCAGACATGTGGCCCAACACATCCTTTAGTGCACAGCAGCTCTCAGGAGCATTTAACAAAACCACAGAGCCAGTTCAGTGAAGCAGCTAGCACCTGCCGCAACCCCAGGCAGGTGCTCTGTATGAGCTCAGGAGCTGGAAGAAGCATCTAGTTTCTTTCTTTCTTTAATGAAAGATGCATCTGATTCCTTTTAAAAACATTAGTGTTGTGTGTGGTGTGTGTCTGAGTGTGACATGCATATGATGCACTGCACATGTATAGATGGAGGTCAGAGGTCAACTTCAAGGAGTCAGTTCTCATCTTCCACCTTGCAGAGGGAGAGTCTTTCCATGTTTTCATGTTTCTGCCACTTTGTTTAGTCCAGTCTAGCTGTCCTGAGAGCTTCTGAGAAATTTTCCCCTCTAACTCTCCTCTGGCCTTAAGAATATCAAGATTATAGATGTGAGCTACCACATCTGGCTTTGTGGCTTCTGGAGACCAAACTCAGAATGCTGGACTTGTGTACAAAGTGCTTTTATTCACTGAGCCAAAGCACTAACTCTAGTTTCTTTCTTTTTCTTGCTTTTTTAAAATATGAGTAGTATTATTTCATAGTTTTTGGCATATGTATTAAGATGAAATTTGATTTTAGAAGACACAATGGAAAACTGCATGTTAATGGAAATTTTATTTTCTATTCCATAGATTTAAAAATAATTCTCATAAATTTCTTTTTCTATTGTTTTATTATGTTTTCTTGAGTCTAGATCTTGGTATGCAGCCTAGAGTAGCTTTTAATTTGTAATTTCCTGACTCTGCTTCTTGAAGGCTGTGATCATGGACACATGAATTCTTGTCTTCTTACTTATAAATTCGCCATAAAATTTGTACATCTCACTGTCTGTAGTACAGTTATTCACATGTTTGTTTTAAATATGACAGGAGAAAATTATTTGTTTTAATAAAACTCTTTAGTAAATGGATAGAAAGAAGAGAAAAAGTCTTCCTGTACAAAGCATAAACAAATGGGTTTAAATACTTCAGAGCCCCGGAGAGAATTAAAGAAAAAGAGAAAATTAGAATGATAAATGATCTCTGGTCATAACTTGTATTGATATCTCTAACTATATAACTATATAGACATAGATAGAGATAGAGATAGAGAGATAGAGATAGATATTGATATCACTAATATGATATCACAGCATAATAACTAATAAGGTTGCTTATTTCCCTTCTCAAATAAACAAGATGCCCTGCACATTACTATAACACACAGAGACACACACAGGCACACACACATACATGTTGGACCAAACAGGGGGACGCTCTCCCACCGAAACACTCAAGGACAGGGGATCTGATGCAAAAGCAAAAGGTTTATTGATAACCAGTGCACTGGGTTCCCCCACACGCAGGCTAGAGGAACCCTAAAGCTAAGAGCAGTTTTTTATACCATTTTTACAGGGTTTACGAGGGCAGTTTTACAACTACCTCTTAGACAATAGCCACAAAGACTGACCTCAAGCAGCTGTTTCCATGCCTGGTTTCTAGGTAACTCAGATTTGCACATTATCTTTATAACAATGAGTGTTAGCTAAGTAGCTCCCATTTACCTAGGTTTATTATGCTAAGGGTCCAGCTTCCTGATTACTTCCTATCTCCAAGTTCCTACTTGAGATATGGCATCTGGATTTTACACGGGATCAGAACTCAGTTTGTCACACTTGCTCAACAAGCACTTGTACCCACTGAGTCATCTCCCCAGTCCCTATACATCTCTTAAATAACATCATCCAAGTTGACTTCTTGCGGTACTCAGAATCTGAGACCTTCTTGCTAAATATTGTTTATTGACTTATCCTCAAATGCCTGCCAACATGTTACCTTGTAAAGCTAAATATATTTTGCAGACATATTAAGGTGAAGGATCTTGAATTAATGAGAATCTCCTGGAGGTTACAGGTGATCCCAGTCCTTCCCTGTGTCTTTGAATGTTTTTTGTAACTGTCAGTAAGTAATCAAATGTCGCAAGCATTCTGGTTCAGAGTTCAGGGGAGGGGGCCAGGGAAGCAGGAAGGCGTATAACTTTTTTTTTTGGTTTTTTTCGAGACAGGGTTTCTCTGTGTAGTCCGGGCTGTCCTGGAACTCGCTCGGTAGACCAGGCTGGCCTCGAACTCAGAAATCCGCCTGCCTCTGCCTCCCAAGTGCTGGGATTAAAGGCGTGCGCCACCACCGCCCGGCTGGCATATAACTTTTAATAAGATTAATCCTATTATTTATTTTTTAACCACAACTTAACCATCTTTTTTGTGTCACCTGAGATTTGGGCACTTCTCATGGCTTTTCTTTGCTACTGATTCCCTTTCCTGATGGCCTATATAACCACTGTTCCAACTGCTTCCAGACATTAAAATATATTTGTGTGCCCTGCTATCTCCTTTCTCCTTCCTCTGTACATAAAGAGTTACTCCTTTTATTGTTAATATACTCTTAAAGCCTCTTAAGAGGTAGAGTGAAGAATTATGGCAAATATGTACTACATCTGGTTTCTCTAAACGCAATCCTAGAATCTTCCTTTTTTACTTCTTCAAGCCCATGAAGAATACTGTCTTACTCCTTTCTTTCCATTGCATCTTCTTAATTCAAGGCTCAGTGAAATCAGAAAAAAAATTAATGTGATTTTTATATTCCAACATTTAATCAGAGATTTAAGGGCTTGTATAAAACACAATATTAAAATACTATCTTAAGGGAAATATAAAGAATCCCAAACCTCTGTTCCTCTAAAGTAGTTGAAACCAAAGTGATATTTAACAGAACACACAATTTTAATTTAGACAAAGGAAACTGTCCTGCTCTTTAGTTTGCAAAGAGACCCAAGAATTTCAGTTTCATGCAGGAAATTTAAGTTCAGAGATCAAAATTCTAAATCTGACTTTGCAGCAAAGTATCACCATTTCTTTAGCATTGTGTTGTTTAGCATCATATTGGATGCTGTGTGTGCATACATGTGTGTGTGTGTGTGTGTGTGTGTATGAGAAAGAGAGAGAGAGAAGAGAGAGAGAGGAGAGAGAGAGAGAGAGAGAGAGAAAGAGGGAGAGAGAGAGAGAGAGAGAGAGAGAGAGAGAGAGAGGGAAGGAGGGAGGGAGGGAGAGGGGAGAGGGAGATGGAGAAAGAGGGGGAGAGAGAGAGAGTAAGTGATTTGGACAGAAGCCAGATTTATATTGTGTATGGTGAAAGCACTTGAGTTCTTTTCTCAAACAAAAACTATGGTTTCCTTTTTTTCATCCACAGTACTATTTTGCCAGGCCTGAGGTGATTTCATGAGACCCTAGGGAAGGGGGCCGAGAATGAAGTGACAAGAGACACAAGGGAGGAGAGCAAGTCTGGGGTTCTGATCAAGCTCTGCAACTTTAATTTCAGAAGGCAGGTTATAAAGACACAGCAAAACGGAAGTTTAGGCAAGGGTCATTGCACAGGGCTATCCCACTATTGAATCCTCATTGTCTAAGACCATCCCACTGTCATATCTGGCTCCCAGAAAATGCTAGACATTCTTTAAGTTCCTGGGACCTGAGATCCTCAAAAGTCCTTTGTTAATCTGGAAACTGACTAGGCTTTCCAGAACAGCGGTAATTTCCTGAGGTTCTCTTAGAACAGCAGGTAATTTCCTGGGTTTGACTCCTGGCACTATTTATTATTTTTCTTTCCCTATTGTTTTGCTAATTTCTTGTGGAGATGGGGGTTATTAAAATACAAAACCAAAGCAGTAGAGAGGAAAGAAGAAAGCAAAAGAAAGTGGATCATTTTATTTAGATGTGAACCAAATCTTAAGTTCTCTCAAGTGTTGGTCACAACTATCATGTACTAGGATAAATGCAAATTGTACTAAAGTGTTTCTTTTGGCACCAGGCATGAGTCTTTTGAGGTTACTGTCAATCTATTTCAATTTAATATGATCATTTAATCATAATTGTAAATTTTAAAGAATTTGTAAAACCAATCCTAAATTACTCCTAAGATTACTCTGCTGTGTGAGCCAATAGTCCTTGGAATAAATCACAATATAGTTATTGTAACAAGAAACATGACCCTTTCTAATCAAAAATCCATACATAAAAACAATTATTCTCCAAGGAACAGTTAATAACTTGATTAAACATACACATAGATATGCATACACATATATCCATATCCTACCTACATATTTATCTATGATATAGTGGGAATATTCTGGTTATGTTTTAAAAGATATTTAAAATATTGTCAGTGTCATTCCATCAATAGTAAATAGAATTTCTGAACAATGATATTTAAATTTCGAATATTATAAATGTTGAGTGGAAAATATTCTTGGAGTTCAGCTTGAGGATAAAAGCGGAAATAACCAAGCATTACAACAAATTTTAAGCTATTTGTGAGCATTCACAGATGACATTGACTAGAACCTCACCATCCAGTAAAGCCCTGCTCTGTTTATGATATTACATAAAACATTAATCTGACATTTTTGTAAAATTAAAAGAGTCAGATATGATTAGTTTGACAAAGTGAAAATGAAAATATTTTGACCCAGCCATAGCTAGTCCAAAGCACATTAATTAGAAGGACATGTCAGGACACACTGGAATTCAAGGTTACAACCAAGGCCCTACCATTCATTTCAGCCTGAGTTCAGTAAAGTTGTGGCAGAAGGAATTTCAAATTAAACTTTGTGCTATCAAGACGGCAGGTTAACTTATGCAGTAATACAAATTTCAAAGGAGTCTTACAAGTAGGCTCAAATTGGTATGTATTAATCAGGATTCTTCCTTCACAGAAACATAACTACATTGTGTGTGTGTGTGTGTGTGTGTGTGTGTGTGTGTGTGTGTGTGTGTGTGTATGTACATACATGGCTATATATGAATATACTATTATATGTATGTATGTATGTATATATCATATGTATATATGTACCCACATATATATCATATATATAATATACATATGTAGGAATATATATTCCTAGCATTTCTGTTGATGTGATGAAATATATTGACTGGAAGCACCAGGGGAAAGAAAGGGTGATCACTGTCCATCGCTGAGGGGAGTCAGGGAAGAAATTTCAACAGGGCAGGAACCTGGAGTCAAGGAGCTGATAAGAGGATTATAGAGGGGTGCTGCTTATTTACTGGCTTGCTCTCCATGGCTTGCTTAATCTGCTTTCTTATAGAACCCAAGATTACCAGTCCAGAGGTAAACCACCCACAATGGACTGCACCCTCTCACATCAAACACTAATTAAGAAATTGCTTCACAGGCTTGACTTGGTGTTATAAAAGCATTTTCTCAATGGAAGTGCCCTCCTCTCAGAAGACTCTAGATCAGTAGTTCTCAACCTGTGAGTCATGACCATTGGAAAACATATGTTCCCGATGGGTTTAGAAACTAAAACATTGCTCAGTAGCAAAATTACAGCTAAAACGTTGCAACAAAAATAAACTAGCACATTTTTTAAATACATATATGTGCATGCATGTACACATAGATGAGGAGGAGAACTGGCCCATGTAGCTATAAAAACTGACAATTCACACAAAAAGGTTGTCTGCAGCCTGAAGACCCTAAGATGTCAAGGATATATATAACTTGGATCAAGTCTACATTCTCAAACTGAGCAAGCCAGTGATTCAGCTCAGTCTAAGACCAAAAGGATGGTGAATCCAGGGAAGTTTTCATGCACATTCGTAACTCCAAAGATTAAAGATCATAAAGTTCTTGTTTCAAGGTCAGGTGACATGTCTGCCCTGACTAATACCTGCCCAAGGTGAAGATGAGTGTTCCCTGCTCAGTCCTCTGACTCACATGTACATGTCCTGCACAGATATATCCTTCAATAGCAACATCTAATTCTCTAGGTATTCCTGAATTCATTCAAGCTAACAGCTAATCATAATCACAGTCTTACCTGGCATTACCAAATGTGAGTGTGAGTCACAGGATTTGAAGACTTCAAAGATACTTAGAAATCATTATATATTAGATCTGTTCTAAAACTTTCTTATTAAAAGCATAGATTAGGAGCTCAAAGGAGATCTGGCTTGGAATGAAGCCATCTGTAATGCAGGAGAATGTTCTGGAAGTTATATGGACTTTAGGGGTACCATGACAACATGGGCAGGTTTTCTGATCTTGCAGACTATGTCTCCCTAGAAGAGAGTGGACAGTTGAGAGGTTAGAAGAGATGAGAAAAAAAACAAGGGTATTATATGGGGACAGGAGACAGATTGGAGAGCTTTACAACAATTTCCAAATATCTGCAAAGGTGAAACCAACTAAAGCAAAAACCACACAGAAACATAAGAAATGTTCCTCCTTTTAGAATCAGAACAAAGTAGTTAACACAAGGTAATCAATCAACACAAGGAGGAATGTTTTCTCAGTTTGGTTTTCTGAAATTAGGGAATCTAATGTAGAGCAATCCACATGGATAGCTTTGGTATGAATGTTGAAGCAGAATCTAGATAAAGAAGGGTCAACTGGAGGTTGAAACAAGGTAAACCAAATAACCTCTATGATCTTTGAAAACCCATCTTTTTTAAGCCATCTGGCTGTGTTGGAATGATGGGGTGTGACCCATTCATGGAGCTGTGCTTACTTGATGGATCAGTATTCAAGAAAGCCAAAAAGATTGACAAGGGAGGTTAAATACTTATTCCATTTGGTTAATGTAGTTATTTAAAAAAAAAAAAAAAAAAAAAAAAAAAAACAAAGAAAAACTAAAACCCTGTCACAATACACAATTTGAAGTCTTTGCTCCAGATATATGCCTTTATAGGAACAGGCAATAGGGACAACCTAATGCTATATCATATGCAACAAGAATGGACTTGCAAGATGTCATCAAATTTATATTTTATGAATAGCATGAAAGCTTGGTTTTACTATTATTTTTCCATTCATATCCTTAAATAACGTCATTGTTTCTATTTTTTTAAAAGACAGAATAGCACTCTATAGCCCAACATAACCCAGAACATTGTAACCAATGCTGACTATGAATTTGTGGCTATCCTATTTCTGGGATTACAATTTTAAGGCAGAAGAGTATCTATGTAGAATCTGTAAAAGATAGCTGACGTTTGCTTTGAGATATGGACTAGATATTGAGCAATACCCCATTTCTCTTCCTCAAACTTCTTGCTCTATACAGTATAAGAGACTTTCATGAAACTAGGAGAAAGGGGTTGTTTAGATTACTTAGGAAGCTTCTGAAAGAAGACAATCAACCTGGAATACAATCCTGAAATTCAAGCCATGGTGTCATGGTCACATGACAAGTGACCCCCAGCATATAAGGGAATGACACTCTCTGCCACTCATAGCTAAAGTCCTAACTGCCATCCCGTTAACTCAGCTTCAGTTTCTACCTTTTCACAAGCCATACTGGCTTGAGTGCTTACTTGTTTTCATCTTTCCTATTGGATTAGGTTCCACATTCTTTGCTTTTCTCTTTTAGAAATATTTACTTTACGTTTTGGGATGATAATATATCTTTTCATCCTCCCCTTTCCTCCTTTCAATCCCTCACAGACTTCCTCCCTTGCTCACAGCCTCTACTCTTAGTTTTAACTCTAGATTTTCTTTTGTGACTGGAGACTGCTCTTGAACCCAGGCACTCTTAACCTTGGCTGCTCTGAGTTAATCATCTTGGTCAGCACCGGGTTTGAGTTGCCATCATCTGGACCAGTCTTTGCAGAGTGCTAACACATTCTGGTGGATTACTGTTAGGTTTATCATAAGTATTCAGGAGGATAGACAGAAAAATAGTCTTCTTTGAAATTATTATTGGCGAGTCTTCAAGACAGTGTTTCTGATTCCCAAGTAATAGCAGGTCTCACATGGACAGTTAGAAGTTCTTGAAGTAAACTGGAACATCTGTCTTTTACTTCCGTTTGAATCGCAGTTTCCCATCACCCATTAGGTTGATTCTTCTATCTGTACTTAGAGAACTTTACTGTGCTTTGACTGATTATTAGAAGAACACTGACATAATGACCAGCATGACACTCCTTGGGAAGAAGAGCTTGCTGGATATGCCTGATGATGTGAATGGGATGCCTGGGTTACATGTAAAGGTGAAAGAAAAGAGCTAACTGCACAGAAGTTGTCCCCTGACTCTATATATGCCATGTGGCATATATACATCCCTATATCGATATCACATACACACACACACACACACACACACACACACATATACATGTACACCATCAATGGAGGTGATAAGTGATGAGATTGGTACAACTAACTCTGATGTTAATGTGTATTTATTTTATCTAAGCTAAACACATTTAACAGAACTACTTGGGAGACCTGATATGAGTGTTTTTGGGGGGTGACCTGATTTAAGGGTTTAAAAGTATATCTACAGGGAAGGAAAATGATTAAGCACAATATTATCATTCATTACCATTTTAAGAATATTTTGATTAAAAACGTTCAGTTAAAATTAAATTGAAAAAGAAAATTATTAATAATTTAAACAGACAAGTTATAGGAAAATTTATATTTAAAGGCAATTAATTTTGAATGTAAGAGAAAGAGAAAGAGGAAGGTATTTTAGTACCATGCCTAAAAAGGATGGGTTTCTGTCTGAACAGGTTTACAAGCTCTGTAGCCTTCTGTCTTCTACATTACTAATTCAAAGAAGCACAGGGAATAAGGGAATGTGTTTGTTTACACTTGGCAAAAACCCGACTTCCTTGTTTCTAAGAAAAAGAGCTTTTCAAAGCTTTCTTGGACTTCAGATAGCTCTTGCAAAACAATATTTTGATGAGCTAAGTGTGAATGAATCAGAGACATATGGATTGGATTCCCATTAAGATCACATGGGCTTCAGCATACGCTTCAGAGAATGCTTCTAAGACATTCTTAGAATCGATAAAGCCAAATGTAGAATATTTTTCAAAACTTGTTTGAAGATACCTTATGTCCTGGGCCAAACACTAGTGATTTAATCTTTCCTTTTAATTTTTTTTTATGGGAGATAAATATTTCCTCTGTAAGAGAAAAGTGTCGAAGTTTGCTTGTTGTTGCTATTTATTTGGGGTGTGCACGGTGTGAATGATGTGTGCATAAATGTCACAAGGCATGTTTACATGTGTCCATAAATGTCGAGATGCATGTGAACATGTGAAAGTGGAAATCAGAAACCGGCACTGAATGTCTTCTTAAATTCTTACTCACCTTATAAGTCAAGACAGGGTCTCTCAATTGAACCCAGAGCTTCCTGATTTAGCTGACCTCACTACTTAGCTTGCTGGAGTGATCTGATCTTTGCTTCCTTTGCACCAGGGTTATAGGAAGCTACCACCACCTGCTTCATATTTGTGTGTTCTGAGGAGAGCCGAACTCTCATTCTCGTGATTGTATGACAATCATCTTGCCCACTGAGCTTTCACTCCTGCTCTAGAGTCAAATTTTATCAATCAAGATTCAAAGCGATAATATTTTCCATACCTACCTATCTACCAGAAGCCGCACCCTCCCCTCACAGCCGTGACTGACACGAGGAAATTTCCAGGTCCATCATTTCTCTTGTCCTTAGTTTTCATTCTGTCTTTGCCTGCTGAGTGGAAGAATGTAGAAATTAGAAAACAATGAAATTTTGTGTTTGCTAAAATTGGCATGTCCTGCTGAATCTAGTATTCCTACCTTCTATTCTATAAAGGTCATTTCAACACAAGTCTCTAAAGGTTCAGTTTAAAGGTGAGTAATCTCAGAAATTTGTGAACTTCTGTCTTGAAAAATGTTATTTAAAATTATACTGGAAACTATATTGACTGGAGCTACTGGAATATGAATGATTTTGAACTAGGGAATTTTGCCCATAACAGGATTATCTCATGGTTAATTCTATTTATATATTATATACTACTTATATATTTTTATTTATACATTTTCTTATATTTATATACTTCAGAACTTCAGAATCTCTAGTTTGTGAAATCACAATAGAAGCAGTCTCTTTTCTTTTGTCCCTGTCCTCTCCCTCTCCCTCTTCCTCTCCTCTCTCCTCCTCATCCTCTTCTTCTTTCTCTTCTTCCTCTCTCTCTCTCTCTCTCTCTCTCTCTCTCTCTCTCTCTCTCTTTCTGTCTCTTCCTCTGTCCGCCATTCATGGCAAACTTGTTGTCATGAGCTGAATTGTTTACTTCTAGAATCCATACGCCCATGTCCCATGCCCAGTAGTGCAGAAGGTAATCAAATTTGGAGAAAAGAGAGATCCTCATTAGGGTAGGCTACAATGCAAGATAATTGATGTTCTTAAATGAAAATGAAAGGACAAGAAATCTAGATATTAAGATGATCTGAGAACACAGAGAAGACAGATAGATGTGTCTGATGGATAATCTCATGACTTTAGAGGAAACCATTCCTGCTAACACCTCAGGCTCAAACTTCTAGTCACCAGAATAAAGATATTATTCATTGCTATTTGTAAGCCACCCACAGTGTGGTGCTTGCTTAAAGGTGGTATAGCACCTGACACAGTGATGGAGATCTTTACTCTCTACTCTTTGAAATGATCCACTAAGTCCAGACAATCTTCCTAGAACCTACATTGTTAACCATAAAGGTAGGTGTCAGGCACCTAAGCAGATCTCTCTAAGCAGTCATACCCATGAGGAAGCCAAAGGTAAGGTCCAGATCATTTGGTCTTCACGTCATCTGCATTTTGCACCCTTAGGGCAGATCCAGAGTCTTATTCTTTCTGAGATTAGATTCCGTCTTCTGTAGTTTCCCTTGGATTCAGTTTGTCTTATTCAGTTTTTATTCTTTTCTATTGAAGTTAGGCCTGTTAGCAAACTCTGGCTTGAGTTCTGTATTCTATTCTCAAGTTGCCCAAGCAATAATTCATATGAAGTCATATTTGCTTCTGGTGGTACTATTTTAGGACAGTGCTGGGATTCCTGTCATGGGATGGTTTAACTATTGTGCTTTTATAGCCTTTCTCCTTCCTCAGCCTTTATGAGATTGGCTTCAGATGCACATCTAGATTTTCTGTGCCACTATACTGATCTAGACCTCCCTATCCACTGATTGCTCTGACCCTATATTCCTGATATGACTTAGTCACAATCTCTGGTGTCAGACTGGCTGTGTATTCTCCCACAGTAACCATGTACCATGGTTCTTTTACTTGAAACAAGAATGATAATAATAACTGTTCTGTAGTATTGTTGGGAAGTTTGAATAAGATATCATATGAACAAGCTTTGTATTTTTTAAAAGTTCAGCATGAATCAGAGGGACAGCATGAATAGTCATCTTGACAAGATCTAGAATTACTTAGAATTATACAAATATACTCTTTAGAGTAGGGCATAAATGTGATGAGGCACTTTGAGTAGGCCTGGGAAGGATTATGTTGATTAGAAAAATTGAGAGGGGAAGACCTAGCCTAATACTGAGAGGCACCATTACCTGCACTTGAGTTCTGGACTGCATAAAAAGGAGAAAACTACCTACACAGCAAAAGAGTTGCTTCTTGACTGTAGAATCTGGTTGGGTTCAAACCTAAGATTTTCATGCCAAGAGAAGTGGGTCAAATGTGATGACTTGTGCTTTATTTAAATATAACAGAGTCATCAGAAGACACAGGCAAGAATTTGCTCACTTTGAAGAAGGATTTAACATGATTATAAACAAAATGATAGAGAAGCCTTTAAACCTTAAGAATAAAGCTAGAAACCATTCTTTATAGTTAGAATTAAACTCATTACATGATCCAGAAATTCAAATCCAATGTTCTGGTTAAGAGACGTGTAAGAAGACATTATCCGTATTCACATTCTGTACTCATGGACTGAAGGCTATGTCTTTGCCAGTGGGGTGATATTGTGGCCATAGTGTTCTTGAGATGTGAACTGATTGCCACCCTGCCATTTCATCTTGCATGTTTTGAAACTGGGAATCCAAACAGTAAATTAGGTCAGTCAAGTCTCCAGTAAACCCATAGATCATGTTTGGCTGATCAAAATGTTCTATTGGGAGTGGAGAGGAAGCAACAAGCTACAGAGTTTGAGCACAACGTGTTGCTTCATGGGATTTACTGTGATTAATATCTGCCTTTGTACAAATTATTTCATTGGCATCTGTCATTTGTTTCACCAAATGCTGATAGGCAAAATTATCTGAAAACTCTTTTCAGACGGCCAACATTATGCAACTTGAGGCCATGATCCACGGATGATTTTCATAAAGATTAAAAGCTTAAAAAACAGCTAATTTCAAATGTCTTCCTCCTCTATTTCCATTTTCTAATTGACTTTATGCTGTCAGTTATAAGTAGCACACTTGATAACAATTTCTGCACATTTCTCTAGGGAAGGTGTTGCAATAAACATACATGATAAAGATATATGGACTCTCAGGATATCTGTGTGGTATGATTAAGAGTAAAGTGATCCATACTTTTAAAAGATCTTTGTGTGAATCTCTATGTGTGGATAAATATGCATATTGGATGGAAAAGGAAGAGTGTTATGACATCCTCTCTTTTAAAGGAATAAAAATGAGGAAAGAAACATTATCTGGTACACATGGATTCAACAGCACAGCGACTTTAATATTTTTTTCTTACAAATTTGTCCAAAGCTTAACCTGCACTTTTGAGGAAAGGCTGTCTTCAAAAAACTGCATCTCTACCTGAATTATACACTTTTCCACTGTCCTTAAACTTTTCATAATGCATATCAATTTCTGAAGGTTGCTTGTATGTTCAATCATTTATGGATGCAGTTTCTACACCAGAATGTCAACTCTATGACTCAGGGACTTAATTTGCTGTATTCCCATATTTTCAAAGACTACCTGCCACAAAAGAAGACATCAGCCACATTTGTTGTAAAATTATAAATAAATGCTTTGACTGAATACTCATGTCTCTGAATGAGTTTGAAAGAGAAACACGAGAGTTGTTGATTCCTTCAGCAACATTATTATGAAGATATAAAGAAATCTCTTTAAACATAAGCATAACATTATTAAACAGATCCCCTTATTTATTTTTATTCATATTTTCGGCGTTATCATATAACAAAAATTCACACTGCACTTTGGCCAATTACGGCCCTGTTGAAGTGGGAATAAGATGCCATCAGAAATTACTGTTTAAATTATCGAGGAAAAAGTTAAGTAGAGAATATGTGTTCTCCAATATACACAATAGTTTCTTCAAACATGGCAAGCATGTGAATATAGTAAACTCTGTAGCTAGAGATAGTTTCCAGCAGCCAGCACTTGTTTTTAAACATGCTATAATTCAATTATGCCTTTTAAAGTCACTGCCTCCCAAGAAGATATATTTTCATAGGTAACAACCTAGACAACATCATTATCCTTTACTCAGAAAATGTCAAACATGTGATTTACTTATTATCTGAAAAGTTATTCATATCAGTGGTGCATACTTTTAAAAATGACATTTCAGTTGCTACAAAAACATTTTTTAAATGGAAAGTAAATGGGTTGGATCATGTCTCCCCCCCAAAGACATGCTGTAGTCTGCTATCTTAGAATGCCCCCTATTTGGAATTTCTTATATAGAGAGTATTAAGTTAAAATGGAAGTATCAGGGTGAGCTTCAATACAAATGATTAGCATCTTTGTAAAATGGGGAAATGTGGCTACAAAACCATACGAGGAGAATGCAACAGGGACCCTAGAACTTTTGTTGCTATGGGGCTACAAACTACCAAAATCTGGAAATGAAAACTAGGAGACATACTTCCTAGCACCAAGACAGTGGAATGGACTGTTGACAACCTGATCTCAGATTTCTAGCTTCTGAAAGAGTGAAATGATGAAATTCAGTTGTTTATGTCATGCAGTTTGTGGAACCCTTTCCTAATAAATCAATGCACTAAGCTAGAGTGTTAGTCAGCTTTTTATTATGACAAAATACCTATAATAAATAATAATAATAATAAATAATAAATTATAATAATCTGATCAATTTAAAAAATATTTATTTTGGCTCATGTGTCTACAAATTGAAGTCCTGCACTGAGTTGACCTTGCCCTTAGCTTCTCACTGGGAAGACATAGAAGAAGAATGGAGAATCATAAGTCAATCTCATCTTGAGCCAGAGAGCAAAGTGAGAGAAAAGCAGTAGAGTCACACCATCCTGTTGACAGCACACTTTCAGAGACTTAATGGGCACTTAAAAGACCCATGTTGTAATATTTCCGTCATGTCCCAATGCTGCAACCTGATAAGCAACCTTTGAATGCATGAATTCTCGAACTAGAGCCACTAGGTTAGAGCATATACAACTGGGACAATTGAGTCCTGTTTAAATTTTCCAATCATAGTAACTGTTTGCCTTTTTATCTCAAAAGAATCAATTGCTAAAACTTCATAAAATATTTTCAAGATAAATTATATTATTGTATTAAACTATTATAATTGTTGTTTGAGAAACATAATGAATGAATTTATAAAATACTCATGAAATTTAGGTTACATTTTAGAACTCATTAAACTGGGCTGTTGTGATAGCTTAAGGCACTTTCCAGTGATCCCAAAGATCTGAGTTTTATTTCCAAAATCCATATGGTTTAAGGACAGACCGTACTTCTGCTCTAACCTCTACAAGTGTGCCACGGCACACAATCAGACACAGGCATATGTATATATACCTGATACAATGTCTACGTCTTTAAATTACTTCAACAGTTGTCAAGAACATATTTTCAATACTTCAAGTTCTAGTCCGATAATTTAAAAAAATGTAAACACAAATGAAATGACTAAAAGAGCATCCAAGAAATGAATAGTGTTTCTGAAATGTGCTAATCAACTGAATCAAATATAATACACAAGTTAGATATTTCACTAAAGTCATATAAATATTCATTTCACCATAACCAGTCTTATTGAAAAAATTTGCAACCAAAGTCACTGCTAAAAGAAATAGATTTTTAAAAAGATAAAGGTAAAAGTGGAAGTAGTAGTGGATAAGCCAAGATAACCTCTTTCCCAAATGGACTTGTTTCCTATGGGTTACATAGGACAGACCTGTCTATGAAAAAAGAAGCAAAATCAATAGAAAAACCTCTTGATCATAGCAACAAAATTGATCATGTCGACTAACTTCAGGATGAATACATACATACTCATCATACATGCGTCATCCATTTGCTTGTGAACAGTAGAGCAGCCAGATTCATGGAAATATAATATAGGGTGGAGAAATGAGGGCAATGTGAGTAAAAGCATATAATGTAATGTAACGACCCGGTCCGTTTGGGTCAGTCAACAGGGTCTCCAGTGCAGGAGTGAGGATACACGCTTCCAATTCCTGCAGTGTCCTTCACTGTATCCTGCTTACTGGAGCCCAATGTTGAGGTACCACTTTGTACCTGCCCGGAGCTGCCCAAGGTTTGGGGGCCACTATGTCCTGGCCTGAGCTGCTGCTTTGGCCTACGGGTCAGGGTCTAGCAAGAGAGAGAGTGGGGAATGGAAGGGCAAGAGACGCGAAGAATGGAGACAAGACAGAGAGTCTGTTCAAGACTTGTTCCTCGTTCCCCTTATCCCTTTATTGAAAGGAAATCATGGATATATATAAGCATAAGCAGGGGACACAGCTGAAGACATTTTACCACGTGCACCTTGCAGCTGGGGGCACCAAACAACAAAACAAGATATGGGAGAAAAACATGATGTTTATCAGAGTGTGCTCAGCTGTTGTAGGCTGTTGAAAACGTCTCTTGTCAGGGTATATGGCTTGAGATGGCTGCAAAGATGATAGCTGCTTTCTGCCAGAAGTTGGCTCCCAACAATGTCGAGTAATGAGGTCTAACAAATAGCATGGTGACTCAGTTGACAGTACTATACTGTGTAAACAGAAATTTTCTAAGACGTAGACCTTAAGTATGCTTAAGATCATATTCACATCGAGAATCAAAGAAGCAGTTATGGTTATAGTAACTAGTTTGATTGTGATCAATTTATAATATATACCTATATTAAAATACAAGGTTGTATACCTTAAGTATATAACACTAATAGATACAATTCATATGCACCTGATCAATGAAACTGAATATTTTATGAAAGAAAAGGAAATTTAGACACATGGAAAATAACAATTATTTAAATGTCACAAGGAAATATAAAATGTACACAGACAAAACTATATATCAAAGAAGAATATGTAATGTCTTTTGATCTCAAATACTATGAGACATGCACAATTGCAAACACTCATCATAGTTACATAAAATCTTTGAAAAGACTCTGCTTTCCTAATGTCCTATCTATAGATACTAAATGCTATAGAGCAGGAAAGGCAACTACTGGTAAAGGTAAATGTTTTAATGATCTCAATAATCAATATTCAGTTATCTTTCCCAAAATACTACTTTATACATTCCAAATATTTCAAGTATATATCTATATAAATATTTCTTCAAGTGGTACTGTACCATAATATTCTTTTGAGATATACTTTATCATTTAATATATAAAATATACATACATATTGCCTTCATTCTTCCAAGAGATTTAGTTGTATGGATAGTCCATTACTTTTTATCAATACTCTTATTTTTATTGATGAGGTTAGTTCTTTCCACTCTTGCAAAAATTCCTTGAAAACAACTCTATGTGGATATATTTTAAAATTGAATTTTTGGAAATCAAATGAATGTATCATGGAATAAAAGGGAAATACCAGGACAACCCCAGCACACTCACACATAATAAAGATTTGCAGACCATTTGTTTACATGAATAATGAAGGAGGCCATTTTGTAACAGAACATGTATTACACATAATCCAACAATAATGGATTACTTCATTAAATAAGGGCACTTCAAAGTATTGCAACAAACACTCCTAAGAGATATTTGTCAATTTCTCAGAGTAAAAGGCTGCATAGAGTAATTTGTTCCTCTGGGAATATAAGGATATAATGAGTATCTATTGTACTCTGATGGATGTTTCGTTAGCAGAAGTTGCTGCAATATCTGGTTTTGTGCTCATTCTGTGTTCTGGCAGGTTCGAGGCCCAAGATCATCATCCTGTTCCACTTTATTCCAGTTACTGAGGTTTGGGTTGTTTTTTTTTTTTTTTTTTTTTTTTTTTTCCCTCTTTGAAGTGCTAGGCTAGTCCCTGACTGCTGGATGAATGAAGTCCTTCCCTAGTCTTTGTTAGCTCCCTCTTCTCTGTGTTCCATCCAGCTCAACACTCTCCTAGTTATAGTGCTAACTTCTCATCCTGCATCAGCCCTGCCATTCTCAGCACTAACATGTATACTTTGCTAAGGACAGGATCTTAGAAGCAGATACAGGCAGGATACTATCTGTCCAAACCAGCTGTTTTGTCTTTTTGTTTTGAAGACTGAGCCATGTGATTTTTATTAACACAGGCAGTGATGCCATGAGGTAATGTTCTACTTTATTCAGAGGGCCTTTCCTTATGCAGGGAGAAGGGGATGATTCAACATTATTACCCAAGACATCATTTTCCCAAGGCCCTTTTGCCTTGGGAATCACAAATTTCAAGACAGGATGCAGTGTTGGATTGTCACCGAGAAACAAACTAATGATGCAAGATGACATCTGCATTGCAATTCCAATGTTAACAGGGTCATAAAAGGAAAAGTACCACTAAGGCTCTCTGCTATTATAACTTGAAGAGAAATGCTAATTATAAGGTAGATGAACATGATTATGGCAATATTCTAGCTCTATGAAAATACCGCCTTGTACTCAACTTGTAAACAATTAAAAGGGAAAAGCATGTCTTACTCTCTAGTTTATGATCATTAACTCACAAAGCTAAATGTTTTAAGCAGAAACCTGAGAAGAATAGCTTCTGGTCTCTGCGCTCATGGCCTTTCCCCCTCACTTTAACCATCTTATCTCTCCTATATTTGGTACAAGACAACAGTCCTTAGAAACTTCAGATAGGACAGGAAGTTGGTCAGTGTGGATAACAGTGCAGTATTGTTGCATGCTGATCTTTACCAGAAAATGCTTTGAGAGCTGAGTATCTGCAAAGAACCCAATGGCAATTAGAATGGAGGCAAACATTTGGTGTTGGGTACACAAGAGAAGGAGACTTTGTGTCTGTCTAATAGCTACAACTCTGAGTTTCAAAGGTAAGGAAACAACAATGAAGCAGGAAGAAGATAATGCCCAGAATAGTGACGGGTCAGATGCTATAAATATACTAGAAACTAGCATCTTGGCTGTATCTTATCTAAATCTTAGAAACACTCAAACATGTGAAAAGGAGATTGGGAAAAAAGGAAGTAATTTCAAAATAACCAAATTGTTCCATTTCCCTAAAGACAGGCTTGATCAGGTCCAGGTTGGATCTCACTTTGTTTTACCACTATAGGGAAGACAATACACATCTGTAGATAATCCATAGCTATATTTCACCCAGAAAAACTACTAGAACACGAGACAAGAAACATAACATTCCAATCACTCAGGCAAGGCATGTTTTTGAAAAATGGAACTTAAATATCTAAGTCACTTTCCAGAAGTGTTCTAAAATTTTGCAAGAAATCATAATGGATAAAAAGAGAGGGAAGAAACATCATCCCTCAAGATCTTTATATGTATTAATTTTGTGTTTATAAAAACAACATAAGATAAAAGGATGAAAAGGGAGACTAATAATAGTATAAGAAATATATTTGTTTTGCAGTACAGGAAGGTAGACCAGAAGGACTAACTTCTAGAGAGGCACTAGAATTTGGAAGCAAAAGCTAAGACATATTGTCAAAGGGATAGAAAGATAAAACAAAGTTGGTTTGAAAAATGCTAAAAGCATGTGGGACAGAAGCTGCAATTTCACATCACTACACATAAATTCCAGAGCTAGATAAAAGTTTTCTTTTGAGATGCATTTTTATTTTTAATTATGTGTAAATGAGCATACAAGTGCACACAGAGACTAGAAGAGGGGTTTAGAAACCCTGGAGTTGATGTTACAGGTAGTTAGGAGCCAAGTGTGGATACTGAGGATGGAACTCGGTCCTCTGCAATAACAGAGAGTTATCTTAAGCACTGAGCCAGCTCTCTGGTCTTCTAATAAGTGTTTGAATGGAGCCACATTGAAAAGGGAAAACATGTGTTAAAGAAAAACTGAAAAATCATAACTAAGGAATCAATACACACATAGCAGTACATTTAAGAAGCTATAGTAGGAAGAAACCTTCACATAAGGAAGCATATAAAAATATTGAACTTTGATCAAACTAATACTGTAGCAGGACTTTTGACTACTTTATGGGTTTTTTTGGCAAATAGAATATCTCCCCTTTAATCCTCCAACACTAGATAAGAGGGAAAATAATGATAGAGGGAAAGGAGGTAACTATTTCCTGCTGATTAGAAACATCGAATTCTTGAAGCAAATTTGATATTCAGCACCAGGATATCTAATTTCTTCTTGTTGTTGTTTCTTCTTTGTGAAGGACTAATTAACAAATCACAACCAACAGCATCCAACCAAAACAACAACCAAAAACCCACACCAACAACAGCGCTGCCTCTCAAGGTCCTCACATTTGCATACCCTCTGAAGAGTCTCTAGAATTCCAGTCATCACACAATCACAGAAACCATCTGCTATTGACAAAATCAAGCCCCTACTAGAGCATGAGTCAAATCATAGTCAGCTGTTATGGACAATCTGCAACTGCCCCAAATCCCACACCTGGGATTAAAGTGAAAATACATTCCCATATTTCTGTTTTCAAAGAAACCAAAATTCTCACTACATAATACAATTACAAAATTAATTGTTGGTGATCCAGATAGATACATTGAGTGTACTCCCATTTGAACTAGGGAAAACATTTCCCTGGTTGTACCTGTTTAAGCAATAACCTCATGAAGTTCTGCCTTGTAAGCACCTTCTTTGTAAATGGAACTTTTTCAAATAAGATTTCAGGATACTCATCTAGACCCTCCCAAGGAGGGGATGAAGTCTTCAAAGCATCGTTTCTTCTGTCTTACTGGAAAGTGCTTGGTTTCTTTGTAATGGTATGAATGTCTTTCCTAACTACAGAAACTTTGTTCAGATCTGCCTTGTGTTCAATTTTAGACAGTTTCATGTTCCTTTTCTCACTAAATTGCACAATTCACATATTTCTGCTCCAATTTTTGCTCAGAATTCTCACTGTAAGCCTGGATAAGAGTAGCAATAAACAACCATGCCTCATCCTGGATGCTGCCTTGAAATTCTTTTCACTGAACAAATTACTACATTACATTAAAATCCAGACTCATTTAAAATTGCGAGTAACTGGCAAAGTGTAGCCAAAATATGTGCTAATCTTTAGCATCTGTGACTATGTGTCCACTTCCTTATGGAGTGTTAGTTGCTCATGAGAGTCACTATCTGTATGTGTGTGTGTATGTGTGTGTGTGTATATATATATATATATATATATATATATATATATACACACACATATATGTGTGTGTGTGTGTGTGTGTGTACATACATATATATATTCTGAAGTTCCAACTTTCTAGCAAGCAAAGTGGTCCAAATACTTTGCATGTGGCATTCTGATGCTTAAATGGTGGACAGCTCCAAAGAATTCTAAATTCTTATCACAGCAGTACCTACACCTCTTCTAAGAATTTTCTCTTTTAGTTATTTGTCTCATCCCTTTGACATACTATCTGACAAAAGCAACTTAAGATTTACTACGGGTCATAGGTCAGGAGCATACACCCCAGGAATGGTAGTTGAACTTGCATGTTTCAGTACTCCCTACATGAAGGCTTAGTCAACAAGTATAAAGGGTGGGCCAGAAATGATGCTGGTCTGTAACAGCCAAAATTTGACTCATTTATAAAATCTCTGTCCCCACTTTGAAGATTTTACCACCTTTCCATAGAGCACTTATAGCTGGAGACCAAATGTTCACACATATGTGCTTGGGGAAAACATTTCATATTCAAATCATATTACTTTTGTTATTATAAATAATAAAAATGTGTTTCTACCAGAGTGTAAATACATACATAGATCAATATACTATGATGCATCCCCTTAATTATATAGATTGATAAACATGAATTCCATCATGAGTAAGTGATGTTCAAATAGTTGATAAGTTAATCAAACAGGAGTTAGGGAAGTCTCTTTGCAGCTTGAACTATTGTAAGTCTTCATGAAAAAAACAGTTTCTGGCTCTTGTATCACCCCATCTACAAAACCACCACATATTAAGATAAAATGATTCATATCTGAAGGAAAACAAGAGAAAAATGTTTGTGACAATTAAGAAAATTTAATGATGAAATTATATCTCACTAAAATTACAAAGTTTTCTCCTCAAAACTATAATTAACAGACTCTTAAAGAATCTGGTAAAACAACTTTGGAAAACAATGTGGCAGTTCCTCAGAGAACTGGCAATAATTCAACCTGAAGACCCAGCTATACCACGACTGGACATATACCCAAAAGATGCTCCAATATACTACAAGGACACATGCTCCATTATGTTTATAACAGCCTTATTTATAATAGCCAGAAGCTGGAAACAACCCAGTTGTCCCTAAACAGAAAATGGATAGAGAAAATGTCTACATTTACACAATGGAGTACTACTCAGCTATTAAAAACAATGACTTCATGAAATTCGCAGGCAAATGAGTGAAACTAGAAAATATCATCCTGAGTGAGGTAACCCAGTCACAAAAAAACACACATGGTATGTACTCACTGATAAGTGGATATTAGCCCCAAAATCTCAGAATACTCACTATACAAGAAGGAAGACCAAAGTGTGGATGCTCCAATCCTACATAGAAGGGAGAATAATCACAGGAGGTAGAGGGAAGGAAGGACTGGGAGAAAGGGGGAAAAGGAGGTCAGGATTAGATATGGAAGGGACAGGAAAGAAGTACAAAGGGTCAGGAAATCTAATAGAAATATATAGCCGTAGGGGAAGGGAACTGGGGTTAGCCAGTAGAAAGTCTCAGATGCCAGGGAAGTGAGAAGCTCCCAGGACACAACAGGGATAACACTTGCCGAAATATGTAGCAGAGGATTGCCTTATCCAGAATCAATGGGAGGGGAGGCACTTGGTTCTGTGGAGGATCCATGCCCCATTGTAGAGGAATGCTAGGGCGGTGAGGCAGGAGTGGGTGAGTGGGCAGAGAGGCACCCTCTTGGGAGACAAAGGGGAGGGTAATAGGATGAGGAGGGGTTGAGGAGGGGGAACCGGGAAGGTGGATATCATTTGAAATGTAAACGCATAATATGATTAATTAAAAAAAACAGACTATTAAGGCAAGTCACAGACTGTAAAAGGTTGTTTGTTTCTTTTTGTTTTTTTGCTTTTGTTTTTGTTTGCAAAACTGAGCAAAAGGCTTTTGTTTGCAGAATTATGTAGACTTTTTAAATTCAGTAATGAGAAAAATCAACCAATCAATCAAACAAAAACAATGTTCAATTAATTTGAACAGAAACTTATAAGAAGAAAACTCTCTATCAATAAGCCCATCTAATGGAACTCAGTAAACCAACCACCTGAGAGATGCAAAGGAAAGCCAGAAGACAATATTCCTGTAGACCACCACATGGCTGATGCTCGCAGGTTGTGCCAATGAGGCTGAAACAGCCAGCAATCTCATCAGTGATTATAGGGCAAGCAAAGTAGTGTGTATTACCATGGAAGCAATAAGTCCACTCTTAGCCCTTTCAACATATCTGAAAACATATACTTATGCAAAAACCTCTGTATAAGCCTTCTTTGCAATATTAGTTTTGATCCCAAACCAAAAGCAACTGAAATGCCCTTCAGCAGATGCATGGATGAACAGGTCTGGCAAGGCTTTACTTCAGAATGCTATTCAGAAATTAAAAGGCAGAGAATAACCTTAAGGAGCAAGGATGAACTTTGAATTCTACTAAGTGCAAATGAAGTACGATTGATCAATTAATATAACTGATTATTAATAATCAACCTATTGGATGGCTACACATGAGCACCAGGTACTATGCGTGTATATGATAGATAGAAATGGGATATGTTGCTGCAGGGTATAAATCAATGGCTCCATAATCCTATGATTAATGGTGTATTAGATCACACTATGAAGATTTTGGAAAAATAAGTTTTGACTAAAAGAGTTCAACTTACTGTATATAATTACCAAAATTCATTGAACTCTACATTTAAAATCATTGTTGCAGTGGTCACCGATATAGAAAGAGTTGTACCGTGTGTACAGAGAAGTTTGTTGGTTTAGATCTGGGGGGTAGTCAGCCAGTGCTCAGTTACTTAAAGTGGCCAGAATCACCTACTGTGGACTAATATATTAAACAATAAAACAAGTTCTTGCAGCTCTGGAGAAAAAAGACTAAGGTCAAGGAATCGCAGATGTCTACTTTTGTGACATGACCACATGATGTCCCCCACTGTGTACACACAGCTCCCTTCCTATTAAGGCCATAGTCCATCAGAGTGCTTTGACGGTCTCATTGAGCTGCTCTTTTAAAGATCCTGTTTCCAAATACAGTCAAGAAGGGAGAACTGCTACTCCAATCTGTGAAGAGACACAGTTTGTGTAAATGCTATATGTAAATACTTCAGCGTGCATTTGAGACTAATAAGTCTTCACTGTCTAGTGATTGGATGACTGGTAAATAGGAAGAATGTTCTGAGTTAGTCTGCTAGTTAACTTGCAGCCAGTACATGAATTTGTAAAAACACAGCCATTGAAAAATCATTGTGGTAACACATATGTATAAAACATCTGTGTTTATACTATTATAACTCTGATACTTATAATAAGAAGCTCTAAGCACCAAGAATCTAAGAACCTAAGCATATTTACGCATTCAAAACATTAAAAACAGAAAGAAACAAAAGCAAGAGAATACACTAAGCTGAGAGTGATAACCCTTGATTCAAAGTAAGACTATAATATATATTAAGTATTATATTAAAGTTTACATTGCCTTTTCCTTGTAAACAATTTAATCTAGCAAACAAAATTTGGTACCAATAAAACAGACAACAATTTTTGATTCTATTTTCACACTTCTTTCCAACTTCTTATTATATAATACTACTTTCCCCAAACATACAAAGACTTAGTATCTTGAGAGATATTTTTAAAAGATTACTCTTGGATGAACAAGTAACTTCAATCAAGTTCACAGAAAACAACTTATGATAAGAAGGCAAAAAACTTTCAGATGTGTTTATTACAAATGATTTCAATCATAAAAATGAAGAATTATCTGTGTCCAGAAATGATAGTGAAGACAAATTGAATGTGTGATATGATAAAATATTAAACGAGATGACATGAATCCATGTTTGTGCATATATTGTTATTTCCACTTGTATATTTTAACAGCAAAACTCTATTAAATGGATTCAGATGCATATTGAATCGTAGAAGTAAATATTTTGAAGCCTCATATTTATAAAAAGATCCTAATCTAGATATCTACAATGAAGAATAAGCAAGTGAAAAAAAATGTTTAAGCAAAAAATGGAAAAATACCACTTTCTATATGCTATGTATTAAACACAGACATGATTACACTTTACTTTTTATTCCACCTTCTCATGTTGACACAGATGAATGTGGCATGTCTTCTTAATTTCTGTATATTAATTACTATTGACACAATGTAAATGTCAATTTAGCCACGTAATGCTTCTTGTTTGTAGCATCCTTTATTAGGAAGATTGATTTATATAAATTTCATGAACTCCAAGGAGATTTAGAATTTGATTACTTTTGGTTTCTCATGAGCTACTTTGTTGTACAATTGCATTCATCTTCTAAATGAGCCTGTAAAGAAAAAGGAGAAAGATAAAAAAAAAAAAAACTGAAACTAGATAGAACGAAAGAGGGAAGGGGGGTATGCTTTCTACAATATCTATAGCAACTAATATCTACAGTAAATTGCAAGTATAACTACCGTATCCAAAGAGTTATCTGTATTTCTGTGTCTATAGCAGCACTGTTCATAATGATCAAACTGGGAGTGACCTTAGTGTCCAATGATAGATGAACGGATAGAGAAATTATACATAAACACAAAATAAAGTATGATTATGCCCACACATTTAATAAATCCAACTATTTTCAGTAATGTGAGTGGAGCTAGAAGATATTCTAGTCAATGAAATAACATAAAAAAGGGTAAAATTATATGATATATATTTGAGGCATCTAAATTTTAGACTCTCGAAAGTAGAGAATAGCTGCTGTTCATGAGAAAAGGATAAATGGAATATTAGTTCAAGAGTTTTTGGTTCTGCAGTATCAATAAATCATACAGTTCTACTGTCTATATGCCTAATTTATTGTCTTAGTTAGGGTTTTAAGGATGTCAACAGACATCAGGCCAAGGCAACTTTTTTTTTTTTTGGACAAGGTATCTCTGTATAGCCCGGGCTGTCCAAGAACTCACTCTGTAGACCAGGCTGGCCTCAAACTCAGAAATTCTCCTGCCTCTGCCTCCCAAGTGCTGGAATTAAAGGAGTATGCCACCAACTGCCTGGAGACCAAGACAACTCTCATAAGAACAACACTTAATTAGGACTGGCTTACTTGTTCAGAAGTTCAGTCTATTATCATCTTAAAGCCCATATCCACAGTGACACACCTACCTCAACAAGACTACGCCTACTCCAACACCTCCTAAGAGTACCACTCCCTGGGCCAACCATATACAAACCATCACATTTATGTTAGCCAAATATTGGATAGTAAGAATTTTGTTAAGACAATAAATATTCTTATCACAAACCTGGAAGGAAGGGGCAGAAGAAAAGAAGAAAGGGAAGAGGGAATCATGGAGGAAGATTAGGAAAAAAGGAAGAAAAGAAAGAAGGAAGGAAAGAAGAAAGGAAGGAAACTATAGAAGTGAAGGCTATATATATTATTTATAGGTATTTCTGTGCATATAAATGTATTTGCAAAATCATTAATGGTATATGAATGAATTTGGGTATATCAGTCATGCTCCAAGATAGTTGTTGAAGAAATGAAACAGAATTTATTCTCCACTTCCCGAAGTCTTATTTTCTGAATAGCTTTACCACTGACTCATTGTACTGAGGTTTAATTCCATGCATTTTGCAAAGTGTTGCTGTGATCTGTCAGGACGTACAGAAAATGCAGTGCTTGCTGTGGTGCAAGGACAGAACCTACTGAGCAAATGGCTCAGGGGCTGAAAGAGAGGGTTATTACAGTTCTACCCTTCTTTTCACAAATAGCATGCATCTCCCCCAACAGAAAAACCTACCCAAACAGAGAATAATAATATCAACCAACCAGACCCCCATAGTACCCAGGGACTAAACCACCTACCAAGGGATACGCATGGAGGGACCTATGGCTCCAGCAGCATATGTAGCAGAGGATGACCTTGTCGGGCATCAATGGAGGAGAGGTCCTTGGTCCTGTGAAGGCTTGGTGCCCCAGTGTAGGGGAATTTGAGAGTGGGGAGGTGGGAGTGGGGGAACACCCTCAATAGAAACAGGGGAGGAGTTCAGGGGGAGGGAACTGGGAAAGGGGATAACATTTGAAATGTAAATAAAGAAAATATCCAATAAAATAAAGAAAAATAAAAACCTATACATTTCCACACCTGATTGACAGAAAACACAGAGAACACATGAATTATTACACACCAGTGTCCATCATCTCCAATCATAGCAAATGGAGAGCACACACAGCCAGCTTCCCATGAATTTCTTTGATCTTCACCTCATTACACCTCTAGCTCAAATTTGCAACAGATTTTATTTTCAAAAAAAAAATTCTAGGATTTATGGCTTATATAGATTAATAAAAATAAATGAACAGTGACAATGATATTCTTTTGGTGTAATACGTAATAAAATCCTGAGCCTAAAGAAGATTTTTTGTTACTTAATGTCATTCTTAGTAATATTACATAGTTCTGAGACACTCAATGGTGGTGTTTTTATATGCTTACTGTTGAAAATGACATCTGAGCTTATCTAAATGACAAATAGTTTGATGGGTAAGGACAACTATGATCCTCTACTGAGCATATTATATCTGATGTCTTAAAATGTGGTATTAATATTAAAAATGACTATTAACTTTTATACCTTATGTATGTTTGATAAGTTTAATTTGGCAATGCAATATGGCTAGATTTGCAACATATCCATAAATTTAAACTACTTTCAGCTACAGACATTAGCTAATATGCAGAGACATCAGAGGACATAATGTTTGGCCCCAAGAAATTTATATGTTATAGAAAATAATCCTTAAACTACTCCTGATATAGGCATTCCTATGAAACAATCAATAGTATCTTTATGCTCAAGTAATTCTATCTCATAAAAATTTGGCCATATTCTGCCCATATATCCTCACACATTACTTGCTGTTTGATGTGCACCATAGACGGAGAGCTTCTCTTTGCCAATCCCAATTAGGAAAGGACTGCTGTTCCCATGGTGGCACTGGCAGTATGCAACAGCTTCCCGTGAGTTCCTGGGTAGTCCTTGTAAACCATAGATCCAATGCAGTGACTGAGGTCAAATCCTGGCAGTATCTAAGAATTTACCTTAGGTAATAATAAAACTCAATCACTTTGACACACAGATGGACGAGACTGAAGGGTCACAGGAGGCTTGGCAAGCACAGACAACTCTTTGTTATGCTTATCACCAAGTCTGGCTTCTCTTCTTCCCAGGCTTTCTGAGAGTCTTTCCCTTTCCACCTCAAACTTTGTTCAACTTCTGCTTCTGGAGTTAACAATCGATGTCCACGTAAAAGCATGTGTGGAAAACTGGGGAAATGGGTCAAAGGGTTGTTGCACATACCTGAATTCAGATCCTCACCTCCTACACTAAAACGTTGAACATGGTTAAGAACCTATAATCCCAGCCCTGAGAGTCAGAGACAAGAAAATCCAAGGAGTTTCTCTAATCAGCAAGTGTGACTGAATCAGTGAACTCATGATTCATTGAGAGACCTTGTTGCAAGAAATAAAGAGGAGAGTAAGAGTGATAGAGGACATGCTGACCTCTGGCCTCCATGGGAACAGCATAAGTAGGCATGCATGCGTTCACCAAATGTGCATGCACACACACACACATACCTGCTGTAATACTACACCCACCATACTACACCCACATACACACACATATAATACACACACACCCCCAACACACAAATAATACATACTCACACACACACACACACACACACACAAACCTGATACACACAACACACACAATACACACACACATACACGCTATGCACACATAATCACATGAAAAATAACTATACAATGGCAAAAAAAAAAGTCATTGGCCTCTGACACTTGGTTTTTACTAATGTCATGAGGATGTCAATTATTTATTAATGTCTATATCATGCTATATCAGGTACGTTTCTTCAAAGATAGAAAATTTATTATAACTTCAGTTAGCTTCTGCAAGACTCATCACAGACTCAAAAGAAATGTTTCCAACCTGCTTCCTTTCATGCCTCTTCTCCAAAGAATGTGAATAGTGGGATTGGGTCCATCCTAGGTGGCAGTCAGATTGGCTCTGCTGGGTAACAGGGTATTATCTTCTTTGAAATGTTCACAAGAAGAAGATCAAAGGGAGCTCAGATCTTCATGTTAAACCATAGATTATGAGTCAACCAGAGTTGGCCCAAGACAAATATCTGATGTGTGGTTATTCGTGTGGTGAGTCAGTGTGCTAATCAGAGGCAGAGTTAATCTGCTGGGATTCCAGTTCACTGTGCCAAACCTTCAGACACTCCATCCAAAGAGTATGCCGTCATCTTTCTGCTATATATGGTTTTGCTTGTGTCTCATGTTTCTCCTCCCACTACCACAAGATGAAGACATTAATTGCAGTAAGAAAAACTGAAGTTATAAACTGATGGCCAGCTAACATTGAGTCTGTGTAGGTTTACAGATAGAACAGTCTTCAGAGATGAAGGTGGAGTAGCTCTTTCGATCATAAACTAAGTTTGTGGCAGCACTGGGATAAGCCTCCAGGAATTTGATATTGATTAGAATCTTAGCAATGGTCACAGTATGACTATGCAACGTTTTCTCCAGGCAGAAGGCTACCTTTCACAACACCACTTTTGAATCCCATTCAGACTTCTCTTAGGTGAGTAGTATTGAGGTTTTGGTTAAAAACACAGTTGCTCAATATTAGGGATTCCATCAATATGTGTTGAGTACCTTCAGTGTGCTTGGTTCTGTTTTAGTCAAAACTGAATCAGTGAGACAGCAGTGAAGCATTCAGACAGTTTTTGCTGTTAAGAGCGTGCATTCTGTCAAAGGTCAATTTTCCTTTCCACTAGAGGCCACTTGTAGTAGATCAATAGCAAGATAAGTGCTTAAACACACGAGGTAGAAAAAAAAATGATCGCCTTGGCTTCCTTTCCTGTGAGTGATTCTAGAATAGTATTTCTGTTCTGGCAGTGGAAGAATTTGGTATTGATTAGAGTATTAGCAATGGTCACAGCATGACTGTAACATTTTCTAATTGTGCTTGCAGACATATGAAAGCCACAATAAAATGTCTATTTTAAGTGAGCTTCTGAATTAGAAGAAAGGTTGTGGATTGACTTATACTTTTTAATTAATATCTATACTATCCAAAATAGTTAAAAATAAATACCCTGAACAAGTTTTCATTTCTTTTCAGGTGTAGCAGATTAGTCACTTTCTCAATTAGCAGAGGGGCTCAGAAAAGGAAACAAAGGGACTCATAGTCTCTACAGAGAATAGCATATAAGATGCATAAGCACACACACACACAAAATGTTGTGTCTTGACAGCTGCTGCTGTTTTCATTCATTTCATCCTCACTGAACTCATTGACACCACTATTAAAATTAGAGTCAATTACATTCAAATATTTCTATAGAGGATGATTGGCTAGGAATATGCATTCAGCATGTCTTAACATCACAGATTTTTAATGGAATGGAATAAGTTCGATTCTTTTTAGAATCACACAAAATATGATTATGTTTGACATATAATGGTTCTAAGTAGAAGTCCAAGCAACTTATCAAAAGCTTGGGTAGAGTCAAACCTCAACTCTTGATGCTGTGGTTCATGTTTTTCCATACCACATAATCTTACAACAAGAGATGATACTTGGCAGTATTAGGTGGAGAATACTGAAATCCAGAAGAGGAAATTAAGAGGGGTACAGATAAATAAATATTATGACAAGATGAGTGGCAAGCTGTAGCCATGGCTCCTGCAGTATATGTAGGGGAGGATGGCCTTGTCGGGCACAGGCAGGAGAGGAGATCCTTGGTCCCATGAAGGCTGGACACCCGGTGTGGGGGAATTCGAGGGTGGGGAGGTGGGAGTGGGGGGGTTGGGTGAGGACACATCCTCATAGAAGCAGGAGGAGGAGGGCTAGTATAGGGGGTTCCTGGGCTGGTGGGAAATGGGGTAAAGGGATAACATCTGAAATGTAAATAAAATATCCAATAAAAAATAAAAGAATCTTCAAAGAAAAAAAAAGATGAATGGCAAGAAGATGTATCTTTCAAAACAGATATTACTTGATTTTCTTTCTAGGCAAATGTTAAGTCCAATCACTATTTTCTCAATATTCCACACTATTTGCTGACATGACCATTTATTATAAAAGCAAAGATAAAATTTAAAATCATGATAGTTCAGTTCATAAAATCTATCTGAGAAAATTACCCAAGTCTTATCAGAACTCTTTGGAAACCTTGGCATTATTTCCAACAATTGATCAGTCTTTTCTCATCATGCCTCACTTTTCAAATTCATATATCGGGACATATGTCTTACATATTATGGTGTGTATGTCATGGGTTATGAAGATAGCTGTAGTGACTTTTGGCTTGATTGTACTGCATCTAAGCTCTATCACTGTGCCTGGCAAGAGAAATCATAATGCTTTGAGAGGGAATCAGTTTACTGAACACATTTTCTCCTATTCCTAAAGTGAGTTTTGTGTACTATTTAAGGTTTCTTTTCTTAGACTGTCTTACCTTCACTCTCCCGTAGGGTTTATTGAGATGAAGGAGATGACAGTCTTGATACAGCATAATTATAAACTTTTCTCACTCCAAACAAGACCTAGAGAACTGCTCTCCCTCCAAAAGAGACCCAGAGCATAGAAATATAGAAAGGTTTTGGAGACATAGTAATACCTTCTTACGTAACTCGAACTTAAACCTTATCAGGTAACACCTGCAGTTTAAGCATACTCTGTGTTCTTTAAAAATTATTATTTTGGATTCTTTTACAGATCACAATCACTTATATATGAAACAACCAGAGACAGAGAAGGAAGTCATTTATCTCTTTCTTCTATGCTTGTCTTACTAATTTTCTTTCTGGCTTGTTGGGAATTCAAATCAGTTTGTCGGCTTCATCTCCATCTTGAGGCAATAAATTTAAAGCTGTTGACTGTGATATAAAACTATACATGGTACTGTTCCCGTTCTAGTTTGCCATCAAGAAAGAAAATTCCAAGGGACATCAAGACAGCTGTTTTAGTTACTGTTCTGTTGCTGTGAAGAGGCACCACGACCAAGGTTACTTATAAAGGAGACCATATTACAGTTTCCGAGAGTCAACCCATTTCCATCTTGGCATGGAGCATGGCAGCATACAAGCAATCATGGTGCTTAAGCAGTAGCTAAAATCTTACACCCTGGCCCATATGCTGGAGGTTGAAAAGAAAGCAAAACTGGGCCTGTCCTGGACTTTGAAATGTCAAAGCCCAGCCCCTAGTGATACTCCTCCAAGAAGGCCACACCCCCAAATCTTCCTAAACATTTTCACCAATCAGAAAACAAACATTTAAATATATAAGAGTCTGGGGACCTTCTCATTCAAACCACCAAGATGGTTCAGTGGACAAGATAACTCATTGCCAAGCCTGAGGACCTGAGATCAGTCTCTAGAGCTGCATGTTGGGAGGAGAAAGTCTACACCTACAAATTGTCCTCTGACGTTAATACCAACACAGTGGGACATCGCATACACACACACACACACACACACACACACACACACACCACACCCCAAATGTGTAAAATATTTAAATCAAACTTCAAATTTGGTATATTAACTATGAACTATTATGACTACAGAAAATCCCAGCACCATTTATTCCTAATAATAAATTCAGGGTATTTTGACAGAAAAATTCAGGAGTAGGGGAAAACATCAGACTGGAGGATGAATCTAGCCTAACAAATGATATTTTATCTTACCTAATTTCACCAGTTGTTCCTGTGAATTAATGCAAGGCTGTGAAACTTTACTCTCCTTTTCATCAAACACAAAAGTGGAGACATTGAATTAAATAACCACAATGGGCATTTCCTTGTTTTGTTTTGTTTTCATGTAAACAAAGAGAGATGATAAGGTATGTGGTGAGATAGGACAAATAGAAGATTCTGCTTGTAAATAGCCTGGAACTTCCAGAGGAAACAGAACCTGGTAGGATGGCTAGGATGGCCAAGACAAGCATAAGTATCAGTAGCAATGGCTGTGCTTAAGATATTCTAGTTAGGGAAGATCAGGGGCTAATGTTTGTGTGGAATTCCTTCCAGCTGAAAGCAATCTGTCAGGGTATTTAAAACCCTTCCTGTCAATAGCTCCATGAGAGAGGTGCTGCCCCAGTTTAGGAGTGAAGAGTCTTCCATAATATATCCAGAACATATTGTGGAAAGACGAATTAAAACCAGAGTCTCTTATAACCATGAAAGGAGATGGTTGGGAGTCTGAGATTATATTCTAAAGCAAACAAATCAACAAGCGAAAGCAAACAGAAAGTCAGACCCTAAGTAGCTGCTTCACTGAGAGGCATCCAAATTTTCTCGCAGCGAGAGGTAGGCAGATGTGAAACCTTTTGGAGAGTCTTCTGAATGAACAAAAGGGCTTATAAGCTCTGTATGACCGAAGCATGTGGCCGGCATGGAATGCTGTGGCAATATAAATTATAGAGAGGATCTCCGGCTTTTCATCTCATGCCCTCGCCCGCAAATGTCTGTGGGACGAAAGCAGAAGTTACTGCCAGCCCCTACAGCCCTGCAGTTCTGACAGCCTGTAATCTTTCCCTGGATTCACTCCCTTCCTCTTTGTTCATCCAGACTCCTCTTAGGTGCATTCTATGGTACACACGATGCTTTGAAAAAAAAAATCAAATCACATTGCAGTTAATTTCGCTAGGAGAATTTCACAACATCCTTTGAGATCACAATAACTCTGACAATATTGTGCAACTGGGGTTGGGAATTGCTTGCCTAAGCTGTAACTCGGTGAAATAAAGCGGGTGAAAGTAGGGGGAACTGTTCTTGCTTAAAACAATGGAGTAATAAAGAAACTGTACAGAAATAAGTTGGAAAGGCGCAAGCAGATCCATAAACATCGTCCCACTCAGAGTATTGCTTTTGCTTGCCCTGAGCAGAAGACCATGCCCAATTTCTCTGGGATATGCCTTTCATATATTATCCTGATTCTTCATTATTCTTTTTAAATAACATAAATAAGCAAATGCATGACTGAGTACGTGTGATGTCTAGAGAGAAACTGGTGTTTGTCTAGGTAAACCAGCCCTATATTTTAATTAGAAAACATGTCTCACACATTATCGAAAAGTTTTCAAATGACCTGTCATGCTCATTTTGAATTAGAAGCATGTCATTTCCTCTTTTCATAACTGGCAGATTGTGCTAATATAAAGAAAAGAAAGCTATCAATTTTCTGTGAACCAGAGAAGTTACATCATTCATTGCATAATTTATGGTATGAGCTTAGATGAGGACGAGGGTTTAGGGCTATAGTTTCACAAGCAGAATAAAATCCTACAGAACAATGATTCATTAGGATAATTGATAAAGAGATGGAGGTGGAAAGATGGCAAATATTATGCTACATTATTTAGAAATGTGAAAAGTCATAAACGTGTCTATACGTTTGGCTGATCAATCTAAAAACAACAAAACACAAAGGAAAATAGTAAACTAAATATCTTAAAACTTATACTGTGTATATTTTTTTTTCTTATGGAGTTAATTCATACCCAAACACACACACACACATCTATAACTCCCAAACACAAGTCAGTACTTACCTAAACTAGAGAAGCTCCATCAAGTCTAGAGTTTTTATTATGTTGATGTTTATCATATTTGATCAATTGTTTTCTAGCAATGATAGATTTGTGTGTGTAGTTATAACATAAGTGGTCACTATTCCAACAATGCTGATAGGTAATTTAATGTATTACAAATGATTTTGGCTAGTCAATACTAAGAATATCAAATATTATTTGCTCCTAATTATTATACTTCTCTTAAGGATGAGCTTAATCTTTAAGCTAGAATAGATGCTTGTGTATGCTATGAGTGACTCAATTATTTCCAAATAACTAATGAATAATTTTCAGTGAGAAAACAATAGTTCTTTAAAGGAACTGCATTGTTTTTAAAATATTCTGAAACAAGAACTTTGGAAACATTTCAGTTTTCTTAAGCAATCTTTTCCTGAACATTTGGGAAACTTGGAGATTAATTCCCTGTTGGAGGCACAGCATCCAGCGTAGTCTTTCTGTGCTTTGAATCTTCTTTCTTCTTGGGGAAAAAAAAATTACTTTCAGACTAGCATTGGTACTGCAAACTTAAAGAACTCAGTTTAGCATGCTTTATTCTGTGAAAAGTCATGCTAATTCATATTATTATCAGAAATAAGAGGCTTCAGTAACCCTGGAGATAAGAATAGAGGGTGCAACTTGAGTCACTAAGCTGATATCCATATCTTTATTTAACTCGAAACAAAACTACACTCATGAATGAAGTACAGGGAATGAAAACATAGCTCAGTGGTTAAAAGTGTTCGATGCTCATATACAGGACTAGTGTGGTCCTCTTCACCAGAGTACTCAGCTTCCAATGGTCAGTAATTCAAGCTCCATGGGATCTAATGTCTTCTTCTGGTCTCTGAGAGCACCTCAACACATATACTTACCCCCACATACCAATAAATATTTTTAAAAATAAGGTATAAGTCAACAATCTGTAAAGATAAACAAAGTGGGTTCGTGTGTCCCCCCCCCACGTCCCTCCCTCCCCCCGCCAAATGATAAGTCCGTTATCGGATCTCTCCATTTCCTAATAGACATATTTGCAATTCTAAATGTCAGTACTTTCTGTGCAAGGACCATATGGAATGTTGTGCAAAAGCATGTTTCCTGTTCAGAGTTACTCCATCAAAATGCATCCTTGCCAACAGAACACCGCTTACTGCTATGTCATGTTCTGACACATCTAAGAGAATGGTTGTTGGAAGCATCCCGTCTAAACCTGTTGGTTTCTCCTCTCTCATTTTTGAAATCTCTAATGAAAAATGAAATGACTAATTGCCCTGAAATCCAATACCTTAAAAAATGTGTGGCCTTCAGAATAAAAGTTCAAAGAAGGCCAAATGAATAGAGAAGAAAGAGGAGTCACTTGCTTCGGGCTGTACACTGCATTAAACTTGGGTGGAATAGAGCCAGAGTGGAATCAAATCCAAATGTTTCATAGTCCTTCCATCTTAATCGTTACACATTCATTCCCTTTGTTTCGTCTCATCCACAGCTTTCACATTTAAGCTTGTCATCTTTGAGAACATGGAACATATTTATGGCTTGTCTGTTTCCTGATACACATTCTAGTTTATCAGATTGTTATAGTTACAAGACAACAAAAGACGTTTCAGATTTATTTATAAAATACAGACATTTGTCTTAAGGAAGAAATGTGACTTTATCATGTCAGTTTCAAAGTAAATCTTTTTTGTTTTCTAACTCTAAAGGATGTGGCAACATTTGTAAAGCTATGTTTTTCAACCTTCAAAATATGTTTACCAATTAAATTGCAGAAACTGATCAAAAATTATCCAGATTCATGTTATAATGACAATGGAAGCATAGGCTAGAAAGTAAAATTATAATAGAAACTGTTATGATTATAAAAGTGAAAATTGGCATGCAACGCCTATTTCTGTAAGATCTCATACAATAAGTTATTTCCTTCTGTTACCTTGTTCAAGTGTTCCACTCTTTGATGAAATGAGTACCAGTCCTGAAGTCTCTGCATGCTGAGTGGTTGACCTGAGTATACATAGCTAGTAACAACCAGAATGGAATTCTAGAAATAGGGTTCCCAAAATTACATTTTTTATTTGAATTTTTCCTGCAAAAAATTATACCTCAGTGTTACTGTAAAAGAAGATGAAGAACGACATTGAAGGAAAACGATGAAAAAGAGATAGTCAGAATACATTTCCTGTATGTATTCTCTGTTCCCGCTAAGAATTCAGGCAGACTAGCATTTTCTGGTTTAATTGCCATCATTTTGATTGTATGCATTTCTAGCAGTTTCTGTTCAACAAATAAGGAGGAAGAAAAGGAGAGCAGAAACACAGAACAAGGTACAAGAAGAGAAATAGGAGGTGCAAAGAGAGAGATGACCACCCCGCTTAAATAAACAACTCTGCCATTAGCAAGATGATATTTACAGCCCAGCAGATTTTTTTTTTTCTTGCATGATGAATGAACTCTGGTGCATCCCTCTCTAAATTGAACAGCCTAGACCTGAGCTAGTTAAGCCAGAAAACGAAGAGACAGAAGTTCTTCCTTGTGGTTCTTTGCTGTAGGATGCATCATCACACAGATAACAGGTGTGAGGCATGCTTAACTGTCCCTGATCACAGTTGTCTTACTCTTTGAGAACATTTGCGCCTTGACCAGACCTCTTCTTTTTATCTTGATTCATTTGGTCAACCCCAGGACATTCAAGATATAAGGAAAGACTGTTGATGACTTAGAGTTATGTTCTTCCCCATGGAAAGCATCCATTAATTAATTCTCCACTTGCTTCTGTAGTGATGTCATTCTGAAGCTTCTGGAAGGCTCTTGGTAAGGAGAACAGTGTCTTCCTTGCAGAAGTGGAATTCCAATGCAGTGCAGGCAAGGTGGAAATGGTTCTGTTCAGTAGTATTAGGCCATACATAAATCATAATCTTACCTCATCTCATCATTTAATTTCAGCCCAGTGATGGGCACTTTTTTTCCTTCCAACCTAACTCTGGTAAAGTTCAGTATGATTCTAAATTTTCTGTGAAACGTTATCCAAGACAAAAATAGATTTTCTTTCATAAGAATGTTGATTTTTCTCTTAGAAGAAAATTATCATAATTTCTTTTTATTTATTTGTTTTTCATTTTTAAAGAAAGGTTGGCCGGGGACAAAAATCTCCCTGCCTCAGCCTCCAACATGCTGAGATTACATAAGATAGCACCATCCCGACTTATCTTAGAGTCAAAGGTTACTTACCAAACATAGTCTAACTAGGTGTTTTCTAAACAATTATAAAAAGTTATAAAAGTGTTAGTAAGAGCATAGTTTTATTTGAAAAAGAAATTTAATATTAGTGTGTCCATCACCTTTGGATAAAGATTTTCATCTCTATAACTCAATTTACCGTCATTATTTCTTCTTAGCTACTAAGCTTAATCTATGCACGCCATTTATTTATGTTACTACTTTTATACTTTTCAAGGCTACTCAAATTTCAGGTCAGGAGATGCTTCAAAGGTTAAGCATCTTTACTGTCATTTTGAGACACTAGAACTCTACCCTCAGCCCCATCAGGCAGCTCACTAACACTTGTAACTCCAGTTCTCTGGTATGAAAGGTCATCTTTTCGTCTCTGCAGAAACCCCCAATACAAGAGAAGACACACAGATATATACATACATTAATACATACATACATACATATGCAATACACACAAGTAAAATAAATCTTTATAAAAATAATACTCAAAGCCAAGTTGAATTTTAATCTATACTTTGTAATAAAATCACAGGCATAGTGCATTTTGAAGGATTTATGACTCAAAGAAAACCAAGTGAAATTATATGTTCATCTCCCCTATTGCCTACATGGGCGTTTCCAAAGAAACTGAAGCATTTTGGAGTGCTGAAAAAGTACAGATATTATCACCCTTTGGTGGCTGACTAATGCCTGTCACTACTGCCTCTCCCTCACTATTTAACAATTTGTGACAAAATGTTCGAAAGCTACATGACTTCAGAGTAACTGCTGGAAACCTTACCACTTCTGAAATACCCAAGAAACTTCCAAATCTGAAAAATGCTTCTGTTGTGTAAGACACCAGAGGCTTGTGGCATTCAAAGTAGATCCCTAGAGCCCAGCAGTCTCCCAGACTTTACAGGGGGCACACAGGTATTTTAGGTGTAGAATGTGGGCCTGGAGAATTTAACCAGCCTTCTAGTACCCCTCCCTCTTCTGAAGAGGAATATTCCAGGTAGTATATGTTACAGTGTATTTGCAATGCTTTTGGCCCAGGGTGATGGAAAGATAACAAGATGTAAAGCAAGCAGAGCTCAAAAGTATCTTACCAGTGAAACAGAGTTGGAAGGGGATATGTTTCAAATTCACACCTTCAAAAAAATTGTATGTAGAAAAGGCCAATTAGTTTCAATCGGTCTTTCTGAACTTTTGTTTCATATTGGGGGAAAGGATTGGGAAAGCAGAGGTGGAGAGAGGAAAGGAGAGAGAGAGGCAGAGACAGAGATAGAGAGACACAGAGATGGATGCAGAGACAGACACAGAGACATACAAAGAGATATTTCATAAGTCTTGGTCTTCTGACTTTGCTAGAATTTCTTGAAGATAATTAATTTAACAAGGTAACATTAAGCATTACATTGATATTGATGTTATGCATTTTTCTGATTACTTTCCAACATTAAAAATTTTATTTTAAAATTTGCCTGATATGACTTAGCTCTAGGGGATAGTGTATATGCTATAATCAATTGCTAGGGAACTGCTATAAACCCATGTATCCCTCATACCTTTTCATTGAGGTATGCATTTCTGGTCATGGACTCTTAAGATATTTAGCCTTGGCCTTATTTCCATGGTAACTTATGCTGGTAGGTTTAATGAAAGGAGCTAAATTTAATTGTCAAAAGCTTCTCACATTCATCACTCTATGTATTGAATAGAAATATGATTCTTTTAAAAATATTTTCATTGGCTATCTATTTCATTGTGTGTGTATGTGTATTCAGGGGTCCACAGAGGCCAGAGGTAAGGGTCAGATCTTCTGGGTCTGTAGTTAAGGACAGTTATGAGTCATCTGACATGGGTGCTGGGAACTTAACGCATATCCTCTGCAACAGCAGCTAGCCCTCTTAACAGACAGCTACCTCTCCAAAATATGTTCCATAAAGCTTAATTAAATTTATTACTTATTTTTGTTTTATGTGTATGAGTGTTTTTGCTTGCTTACATGTTTATTCTGGTGCTTCAGGAGAGCCAGAAGATGGCATCAAATCTCCTGGAACTGAAGTTATAAATAGTTGTGGATGCTGGAGAAAGAATTAGGATCTCCTACAAGAACAGCAAGTGTTCTTAACCACTGAACCATCTCTCCAGTCACGAAACATGGTTCTTTGTTGTTTTTGCCTCCTACACAAAACTTAATTCTCTCTGTTTTCCATTGTTTCCTCTTACTCAACCGTTGCTTAAACTGTCCTCACTTAAAACATCATAATCTTTCTTGTTTTAGCACAAGGCTCAGTGGTGTGTTTATGTTTCCACACAAGTTATAAGTGGAAGTTCTGATTTCTTTTGTTCCAGGTCATCTTTTGCAAGGATGTTGGTCAATCCACGAGTCTAGAAATATAAAGATGAAGTCTTCCACTGGAACACAGCACAGGATCTTCTGTAATGGAACCCACTGCTTGTGAAGACATCAAGTGGATCTCCTGTGTCATATCTCCATACATAAACTGAGGCTTAAGACACTGGGCAAAGAAAATTCTGACATTCTTGTTGTTGCTGCTTATTGAAATAATGCCTTCCCCTATTTTCTGCTAGCATCTAGATCAAAGAAGGTTAACCCATCAGCTCACAATAGGCAAATCTCAGACTTGTCACAGTTCCCAACAAAGCATCAATACTTTTCTTATGGTACACTTTCATTATACATTGAAGGCTTGAATGTCCCTCAAGCTTTCAATGAAAAAAAAAAAAACCTCCTTGCAGTAATAAAGATATTATTATACCCCCCTCCCAGGTAATCTTTTAGGTCTGATTTAGAAACTCTGAACCTGTCTTTATCTTTTAAATGAGGTTCTCAATAATTCATTCTGGGAAGATTAAATATCTAGAATGCATCATATCACTAATCCAGGTAAAATATTCAACATTCAATATGTAACAATGGTTAGAGTAATTATAGCATCTTTACTATATACTAATGCATTTTCCTATTTCATATCTGAAAAACAATGGAAAAATATTTTTAAAGAACCAAAGTGTTAATTTTATTACTGATAAGGAGCGGATCAGAAAATACAGCTTTGATCTATCAGAAAACCTGCAAATCAACCACTTAAACAGATAAATTAACCATGAGGTCTCAGGCAGAACTGAAGTAGTATTGACTTCCTCAGACTTAATTTTTTTATTCACATGAGGCTTAAGGATGATTTTTTAAAGCTGTATTATGACTTTTGGCTTAAAAATGGATAATGATAAAACATAGTGAAAAATAGGATAATAAAGTTTTGAAGTGAGAAGTAGAAGAAGCTAATTACATCTGATATTCACCCCTCTCTTTGATCATTTAAATTTTAAAAATCTCTTCTCAGCCTGTCTCATGACTCTGAGAGGTTAAGAAAATTTCTAACGTTCCTATGGTTAATAAATATTAAAACCTAGACTTCCAACTCTATGTCCCACTACATTTCCAATGGGAACAAGGAAGACGGTAGTTACACTAGAGGAGATCCAAGAAACAGAGGTAGGAAGGTGATAAAATAACAGAAAAGAGAAGATGGAGTACAGAATAGGGTTTAGTTAATAATGTCAATGCAAAATTGTTTAAGTCTAGAGGGAATTAAATTTTCAACATTTCTCATTTTAATGTATTGAGGCCTCAGTGTTTCTTGACCCAGTAGAATACAGTAGAGTAGAATAAATCAAATAGCCTGCATTGAAAGCTTCCATAATTTAGTGAGGGATATAGCCTATATAAAACCACAATCAATTTGATCATTGTCATTCTAAATGTGTAAGGTTGGCAGTAAGGACTGCTAGCAGTAATCATCTACTGATAGAAAGAGAAGTGAGCCTCAAGAGAAAATTTGTTTTTGTTGGAAACTGTGATTATTACATGACTAAATTTAGTTCTAATATGAAGTTACTATAATATACTGTTGAATATATGTAAGGCACTATGAAGTGTGACTCAGATAAGCAGACGAAATGATGTTAGCTTCCAGTGTAATCCATCAGAAACACCTGATAATCTAGGATCTTGTATTAGCATCTGGCATAGGTTTGGCCAAACTACTACCTTGTCATATGCCTTATATGAGGTTCATTAGGGAAGTAGTGTAAGCACACCTTGGCAGATTCTTCCATGTGGCTGGATGATGGTGCATCACAGAGACTGAGTAAAGCTCCTCAGAGATCTGAATTTTACTCAAGCCATCAGTCATTATCAAGTATATACAATACTCTTGAGTTTTGATGTATTAATTTATGATTTAAACTAATATAGAGCTTTCACATGTGCTGAGCTGATTCCTCAGAGTTTAGAGTCCATTTATAGAAAGAACAAAAGTCAATGCTGGTGCCTGGAAAATACCCTATGACACTAGTATTCCCAGGGATCAGTTGAAAAGTTTATCATTCCCACGTTCTCAGAATCAGTGTTTAAAAACTGCCAAAACCGAAGAAGCCTGTGAACATACTTGTCTGAATGAGAATTGCCCTCATAGGCTCATATGTTGAATGCTTCATCTCAGTTAATAGTTAAGAGAACTGTTTGAGAAGCCAATTGGCTTCATTGGACTAGATGTAGCCTTTCTGGAAGAGATATGGCCTTGTGAGATGAGAAGTGTCACTAGGAGCGACCCTTATCCCCTGACCCCTCTGCCTATTGCCTGTGTGTGGATCAAGATGTAAAGCTCTCCGCTACTTCTAGTGCCTGTCATCTTCCTTCTGTGAGATCATGAACTAACTCTGCTCTCTAAAACTGCAAGTAGCCCCCCCAACTAAATGCTCTCTTTTAGGAGAGTTGCCTGGGCTGTGCTGTCTCCTTATAAGCAACAGAACAGTAACTAAGACAATGCTCATCTAGTAAAATGGCCTACCTACTTTATTATCCTCTTTTTTATTATGAGCTTTCCAAATTGTCCCAAACTAACTTATCTTCCAGCTCCCATGTGTCACCATCCTCAGAAAGGTCATTGAAATCGCTCTAAGGAAATTTAGATCTGTTTCCTTCAGAGAATTAATCTTAATCTAAATGCATTTACTTATTTTACTATTTTTTCCTTATTTGTATCGCTATGACCTTTCAAGATCAGGGGCCTTGATTTTCTTCTTCACATCTATATGCCTGACACTTAGACCCAAACACATAAAAATCATTCAACGTACAATGTACTAAGTAAGTTTCTCACACGCTCGATGCCTGCATCCGGATGAAATACCGTAACTAAATCTCGTAGGACAACTTCATAGTCCTAAATCCATGTGAACATTCGAAAAGACAATGAGAGGAAAGAAATCATTCAATTTCCTGTGGCAGGATGCTGGTGCTGTTATGCTTCTGCTTTCTTTCTTTTTTTTTTTTTTTATTTTTTTTTTTACTTCTTCACTTTATAACCCGTACCAGTCACCCCCTCCCACAATCCTTCCCCATCTCTTGTTTTCTGAGTACCCCCTCCTCCTGTATCCCCCACCCTGCCACTTTAAGTCTCTGAGAGGCTAGGTGCTTCCTCTCCCATTGAGGCCAGATGAGGCACCCAGCTAGAAGACCATACCCATATACAGGCTGCATGTTTTGGGATAGCCCCCACTCCAGATGTTTGAGACCTGCATGAAAACCAAGCATGCTTCAGCTTTCTTGCAGTCTCGAACGCTCTTCCACGGCCCAGCTCATACTGTGTTTACAAGAAGCCGAGCAGTTCAGAAGTGTCGTATTTACTCCTGCACAGAAAGAAGAAGGACTGCCATTTACCACTTGAGACTAAAGTACTGAGTAAGATTTTCTGAAGAGTAGTTAGCAAATTTCCCCAAAAAAGCTTAAAACTGTCATTGATCCATAAATAAGCCAATCACTGGGAAACAGCACAATAGCAATCGGCTCACATGAAAGGTTTTAACTCTGACTCTGGTGAACAGTATAAACTTGTTTACAGACTAAAAGCCCAGTGCAAACATACGCATATGCTAATTATGATGACAAATAAGATTGTGAGCTTTCTCTGAATCCTCTCTGATCAATATGCAACACTGCATTTCTAAGCCTATGTCATTTGAATAAAATGATTATGTGACTCACACGAACTTGATGTTTATAGTCTCATTGTCAGCCGTAATTGGCATAACAGTGTCACCAATGACATAGTTCATGATCATCATGGCAGGAACATGGCAGGCATGGTGCTAGAGAAGTAGCTGAGAGCTTTACATCCTGATCCACACACAGAAAACCAAAGGAGGGATGGGGGAGGGCAATGGCATCAATAAAAGTGAACTTTAGGATGAGGGTCTGAATTAATAAAGGAAAACTAGAGAGGCTCCAACAAAACGATAATTAGAGAAAAATAACTTTGACAGAAAATAAACAATATCTGACAAAAATTTACTTAGTTATACTTAACATTCACCATTAATTGGGATTTTTATATTACCCTGCTTCATACTTGGTGCATTTGTGTTACAAATGACTAAATGCAGAAAACAATAGAAGGCAATGTGTTACAAATCAAATTAGTTCCCAGAGTCACATGAAAGGAAAGGACGTATGTTTTGTTCTGTCCTCTGATTGTTCCCTTGATTGGAGAAAGTTGTTTAAATGGCCTATAGGACAAGTTGAATCCTACCTGCTGGAACCATTAAGAAAATAGGACATGTATGACTTCTCCCTAGTTATCTCTTGCTCTTAATGAGTCATACTGATGTTTGCTCTCCAGGGAATTCAATTCCCACCTGGATAATAAAGAAAAATGTCACCTCCCAATAGCTCTAAAATAGAAAAATGAAATCTTTGGATTTTTGGGGGGTTTTGATTTTTTTCCTGTGAGTGTGTTATTTGTGTATTCATGTTTGTGTCTGGGGTCCATGTGTATGTGAGTGTACATGTGTGTGGAAACCAGAATTGATGTTAGACGTCTTCCATTATCACTGTCCATGACAAACACAAGCCTGTCTGCTGTTTCTGTGACCAAAGGCATTGCATCCTTACACACATTCAGTCTTCTCTGGAGTATTACTTCTTGTCTTGAATATGTATTTATCTCTTTTTCAATTAGCATCTTGTTTATGAAGCCCATGTGATAATTTGGAGGGCATATATCTATAATCCTAGCATTTGAAAGGTAGAGACAGAAGGACTGTCATGGGTTCAGTGAGATGCTGCCTTAACACACTCTCACACATCACATCACTAATAAATCTACAGTCAGCCTTTTAATTACAATATTACTTCAGTTATTTATTGTGGCATAGGGTACGTATGTGCTTATAAAATTGGATTCTCTACACAACTGACTATGGCCATTTCAATGCTTGACTCAACACAATATCAACATTGGATTTAATTCTAATTATTTGTAAGTAACATTATGAATTAAACATTTTAAAAATATTAGTTTTATTTTCATTTATATATGTGCCTGCATCCACATATGTAGATGCATGTGCAAACAGAAACCTATCAGATCCCTTGAAGCTGGAGCCACAGTTGCCTATGGGCCACTTGTTGAGGGTATTAAAAACCACAGCACCAGTTGTTTGCAAGAACACCACATACTCTATGGAGCCATCTTTCTGGCCTTGGGAAATGAATGTTGAAGCTACCTATCTTATAAAACCATATGAAGGATTTCACCTATATTGATGATTCATAATGACCTTTAGAGAAAACATTAATTTCTTCATGCTGTATAATGTAGAGTGTTGTGTACATATTCTACATTTAAAATCTGAGACATGAACTAAGAAAACAGGAGGAATGTTGAGAAGTAAACTTCTTTGTCAAGAAGCTGTCTTGGAAACTTTGAAGGATTCATGCTGTACAATGGAAAAGTTGTATTTCAAAATTCAATTTATTAGAGTATTTCTAGTTTCATGCAAAATATATCTTTGTATGTGGTCACTGTATAAATATGTGTTTGTATATAATGTATATAGGTTCTTGTATAGGTTTCTATTATATACACACACCCTACAGTGTAGATTGTAGCAGGGATAGAAGAGCCAGATAGCTGTATCTTACAGCTAGTGAAAGACTCAAAGTTCAATCAGTGTCCTGTATGTCAACCTACTTTCTGTGACCTCATATGTTCCCTTTGAATCAGACCTAAGAATAGTCTTGACACTGCAGAGAACATTTCCCTGCCCACATGATAACTGGGGCAGGGCAAAGCCAGGCTCACCTTGAGAAGAATGTGGCTCTGGACCAGGTATATCAGGGTCACTCAGGGTTATTGTTGTTAATCTTCTGCTCTTTCCTTCCTGGTTGTGGCCCCAAATACTTCAGGCTCCATCTGAATTAGCACTGCAACAAGCAGCCTATGATTAGCCTAGGTTTTTAGCCTAAGGCTTTCTAAGGCACCATTATTCCTCTGTCCATTTTATATTAAATAATGGAAGGGAAGGAATTTGGAAAATGATATAGCAATCTCTGTAAGAACTCAAAAGAGCAATGGGCCAGAGATAGGATGCATAAATTTAAAAGAAAAAAAAAAGATTAATTCTAATAGTACTGATACCAGATGAACAAGAGATTATCTTTCATTATCCCAGATACTGAAGCATCAAGAAAGGGAATTCTGAATTTCTTTGTCTTATCAGAGGAGACATGAGTAAGTGTAGAAAGATACTAAAATAGCTTATATTCCAGATAAATTAAATAAAATCATGTTATGAAGAGAAACATTTCATGCGAGTCCTAAGAACAAGGTGCCAGCACTCTGTTGTGCTTCCTGAAGGAGAGCACATTGTTTTTTTAACATGTATTGAAACTAGGAATTACAAGTCTTCTATTAAAGAAAAAAATCTGTGTTTTAATTTAGTTTGTTAAATTAGAGGGGGGAAAAAGTGTTGAAGGGAGCTTTGATTTTAAGTCTGGCTTTACCAGTAGTTAGCTGTTTGGTCTCAGGCAAATCATTTACCTTACTTGGTCTTTAGAATATTCACTCTAGAATGGCAAGAAATTCTCAATTCATAGTTCAAAGGTCTTTTCCAGCTCTGAAGTTATTTGATGTGATTTATGAAGACTGATTGTTGAAAGTAAAAAGAAAGTTATATTCTCACTAATAATGTCATATCATGAAGGTCCAGGCCTTGGCTTATAGGATTACAGATACTCATCTTTCATGTATTTTCTTCAAAGTCAGCCCCACATGGTTTTGAGCAAGGTGATGTGTTCAAGATTGATGGAGACCTTGGTCCTTTCAAGGCCTATCCTCAGTTTAATGGTTTATACCTGAGACTTCCTTCAGAGGATTGTTCTTGGATTAGCCAAGACATCCTTGCTACCCTAAAAGTACCTGCAGACCTCTAATTGAACTTGTTGAATTTCTCACCACACTCCCTTGCCTTGGGCTGATCAGAAGTCTCACACTTCTCTCTAAAGTGTTCCACATATGTGTTATCCAGCCTTCTTTACTGACAGGCTTCCTCGAACTTTGCTGCTGGTCAGTCAGTTGAGGTATGGTGTTATGATATGGCCAGAAGTGACCTCACTGTGTATATTCTGTCAAACAAGTGGCTCCTCCCAAGATATCCTCAAACTCTAAGGCACACGATGCCATGAATCTGTCATAATCCTAGATGATCTGAAACATGGTGAGAATTGGTCATAAATGAAGGAATGTGTTTTTTTTTTTTTTTCCTACTGGGTTGTACTTTGCTTCCTACATCTAGTGATGGGTTGTTGATGCCTTATATTTCATAAAGACTCATGTGGTGGTATGTTTAGTGGGCATTGGGTTGAGTTGAGGCAGGTTAATTAACCATCCTTCTTTCTGCTCCTTGACATTTCAGAGTCTGTCCTATGTAGTATTAACTGTCCATTTACCACAGGCTGGGATCATCTGAAACAAAGTTTCATGTGATTAAGAGTCTGGTTTGTCTGTTGATATATCTATCAGGAATTTTGTTGACTTTAATTGACGTATAAAGGCCCAGCCTACAATAGGTGGTGCCATCCTTAGGCAGATAGTCCTGAAATGTTCAAAAAATATAGCGAATCATGGTCAGTTAAGCCAGCCAGAGAATCAGCCAGCAAGCAGCTTTTATTTATGGTATCTGCCTAGAGTTGCAGCTCTAACTTCAGACAATGATGGATTATGACCTAAAAGTAAACACTGTCCTCTCCTAATTTGTTTTTGAACCTGAATTCAGTTCCTAGCACCTACATCAGATGGCTTACAAACTTCTATAACTCTAACTCCAGGGAATTTAACACCCTCTTCCCTCCAAGGTTGCCTGCATGCTAGTGCATATACACACACATGGACACCTGCATGCTAGTACACATACCCATACATGGACACCTGCATGTTAGTGCACACACTTATACCTACACATGTATTTTAATTAAAAATAAAAGCAAACCATATTTAAAAGATTAGCTTCCATACTTAGCCCAATAACAACCCATTATTTCTTTCATCTCATCCACAGAACTGTGTTCCTGTACATAAAATACCATGTCTGTCAAAGTTTATTTACCAAAAAGCAAATAGAAGATGAGGTTTTGATTTCCTTCATTTCTGTCTCTTCATTTCCACTTTTTGCACCTTATCAACAAGAATCAGTCAGATTCATATACCCCATCCTACAGGGAACCTGGTTTTAGGTATCTTAATGAAAAAGGCATAGTTTCCTTTTGATTCAAGCTTAGATTTTAAAAATAGCAAGCAGGAATACATTCAAGCATATCAAGCATACTTCTCAAAACACATTCTTCATATGGACTTTATGAAAGTCTCATTTACTAGTAGCTTTTAAGTAGGTGGGGAAAATGACAAAAAGCAGGATTAAATCAAACTGTTCCAAACAATATGGCTAAAATAGCCTCATAGAAGGGGTTCCTAAACTTTGAGGGATGATCAACTCCAGAAAAATGTCAGAACATGTAAACGTCAAAATTTGATGAAAATTCTTCAAGGACTAATAGATGTCTATCAGAGTTCTTGTTTGGCTTTTATATTGAAACCCAATTTTTAAGTTTTCTAGAAACATCCTGGAAGGTCCAATCTTGCTAAACTGAGATGTTACCCAAACAAAACTGTGTATAAAAGGAAAGATTGGTTGTCAAGTTAAGAGAACTAATTTTATGACTTCTGTCTTCCTCTTTCCAAATTTTTACATTGTTTCCCTCCAAACCATTGCTGTCTTCCCTTTGACCTTTGACAGCTCTATATAATAAACCGCCTGTGTTATCCTCACGTAACACAAGGGCCATGGTAAGAAAGCAGACTTAAGAACAAGAACCATAAGAAGCAGCACCAACACTGGAAATAGTGTCACCTCCAACCCTAATCAACATCTCTCCTAGAGACAAAGTAACCGGGAAGATTGTAGGGACTTCCCTGAAATAGGAAAACATTTGACTTTAGCTTTTGGATGTTGCTGGGTATGTGAATATTTTGCATGAGGAGTTTGCCTCTGTTCAGTATCCTAAACTATACACATTCCTATTTTCCTGCATTATGAACAGTAAAATTAGTGACTATAACAACATCAGAGTCTCTAAATCCTGATGCTACAGTAGTCTAATCTACTAAGTTCATTTCTTGTCTAGAGCAGATGCTCTGCTCATAATAGTGCAGATAAAACGTTCGAATCTTGGGAAGAAGTCAGTACAATTTGTCATGATATTCAGAAGTTAACATTGAGTTGCAGAGGTGTGGAGTGTCTAAACTCACAGGCTAGGAGTAACACATTTGTTTCCATAGTGAGAACTAATCCTGCAGCCACTCACAGACAGGAGGAGAGATAGGCCAAGAAATCTAGCACCTGCTTGCGTAGCTACTTCTAGCACTAACTCATAGATTAGCCTAGATCACAGGTTCTCAACCTTCAAGTGCTGTGAGCCTTTAGTACAGTTCCTCACACTGTGGTGACCCTCCAACCATAAAACTGTTTTTTACTGCTACTCCATAACTGTAATTTTATTACTGTTATGAATACAGATACCTGAAGGGGTTGTGACCCAGGGGTTGAGACGCACTCCCTAGATCTTGATGGACTACTGACCATCTTTACCTTGCTTATTTTTGATAAGCAGAGGGTTTCTTACCTTGTCCTGTTTGAGAATCATCACTATACACTGAGAAACTATGCATTAGCTATGTATTTATAAAAAATTCCAAAGCTTAATTTCTTATAAGGTAGATACATTGTAACTAAGTTTTCTGTAGGTCAGGAATCCAGACATTGTTCCACTGTGTTGGTAAGCTCAGAGTCTTCCACAGGTATCAGCAGGATGGCTGGGGGAATCACCCTTCAGGATATCTGCATTCCTCAATTTTTATCTGTCTATTACTTGGTATCAGATCTTGGTCACTGTGGCATTGCCACTGGGCGACTCATGGCAGCTAGTTTCTGCTATGTATGGCAAGCCATCCAGAAAGAGGAAGAACCTTCAAACTGAAGCCTCACTTATCTAATCTTGGCTCTTTTGCTAATGACATATTTCATCATTTAGAGCATAGCACCTCCAACCTATTCTCATAGAAAGAAAGCCCATGGAGATGGAGTAGTCGGAACTGAAGGTAACAATACAACCATCTTCAAAGCTGCCTGTCTACCATGTCTGTGAACAGGGAGGCTTTTTATCTATGAACTCCAGCATATTAAGAAAATGCAAACTAACCAGGCACCCTGGGCAATATCTATTGTCCTAGTTAATCTGAAGGCTCACAAAGAAGGACCACTTGAGCTCCAGACTAAGCAACCAGGCTGGAAAACATAGCCAAAACTCTGTCTATAATTGTTTAAGATATAAAAAGAAATATTTCTATGTTTGCTTTGGTAATCGGTATCTAAGACTATGGAGAGAAAGATAACATACAGGAGGAATTAGTACATGATAAGATACTTGTATGTATGATTGGGTTTCATAGTTGCATTTCTACTTGTCAAGGTTTTATAGATGTATCCCCTTGGATTAATCAATTACTTTTGGTTTGTATTACTTTGTTGTTGTTTTTGTTTTAGAGACCTGAATGTCAATAAAGAAGATTTCAAGATCCAATAAAAAAATTTCAGACAGAAACAAACTGAAGCAATATTTGTAATCAGCATTAATAAGTGCATTGAAAATTATATTGCATTAAAATTTTATATATACAGTTGGCAGGCACTTGCTGCCAATTTTATGTATGAATGGTAATAAATGATATAGTCATGTAGGCATAATTATTTCTAAACTCTATTTCTTATTTTTAAATTTGTCTGTTCTGATAGTGAAATTACAACACTACATGTGCCACTTACATTACTTTTAAGCATATAGCTCTGATGATATTAAACATATCACATTATACAGACATCAGTCTCCTTCAGATCCCTCAGCTGAAGCTCTGTCCCCTTAATAATATTTTATGAATAATTATTTATTTCATGTATAGAAGTCCACTGTCACTGTCTTCAGACACACCAGAAGAGGGTATCAGATCCCATTACAGATGGTTGTGAGCCACTATGTGGTTGTTGGGAATTGAACTCAGAACTTCTGGAAGAACAATCAGTGCTCTTAACCACTGAGCCATCTCTCGAGCCTCGTACCCTTACTGATCTTTCTAACAAACTCTTAAACTCTGATTTGTCATTTTCTCCTTTTTTCTTGTGTGTGTGTGTGTGTGTGTGTGTGTGTGTGTATACGTTCAGATGCTCCCCCACCCACAAGTGGGCACAGGTGAGGGTGGGGATGTCAAAGCTCCTTGATTGTCCTTTGCTATGCTTGGTGAGGCTGCATCTCTTGTTGAGCCAGAGTTTGCTGATTTGATTAGTCTAACTCGCTGACTTCCCCTGAGATCTTGTCTCTGCCTCTCAGGTTCTGGAACTGACAGCTCTCATTCTCAGAAATATTTGGACTTTGGCTTTTCTAATTTATACCTTTTATCTAAAAAGCAACAATATTTTCTGCAAAATATGAGAGTTCTTATTCAAAAAATCAGAAAAGCCTTATAGTTTAATTTAATTATCTTCAATTGGCTACCTGGTTAACATGGCTTTGCTCCTTGACTTGTGACAGCTCTTTCTGCTGGGATCATGACAGCTATAACTTAATCTAGCCTACAGGACTTTATTAAGACCCCAATAATAGTAAGCAAGTACCTAGATGCTATCCTGACTCAGGTGTGTTTATCTCCTCCTTAGCAAATCTTGGGCTCCCTTCTCATCCTGGTTCCAGTTGCCCTTGCTTTATTTTTCTTGGACACACATCAGTTGTGTAGCAGCCGCACTGCATTTTTCAAACTTAATGTTCTACCTGAGGCTGTAGCTCTTTGTTTCAGCTCCCAAACTGTCCTTCGAAAATTGTCATGAGCTACAGAATATGCACATAAGTCAAAGCCCTGAGCCATTATCTTCACTCCTCATCAACAGAGCCTTTTAAAATCCTTTATGAAGTCTTCTACCTGGATATTTCATAATCACTTGTCTGGCCCGATGAAACTTGCATATCCCTGAATGCTCATCACCCTCCATGAGCTGTGCTGGGGAAGCACAAAGCTGTTTACTATTACTCCCCATCTTTTACGTTCCTCTGTGAGAAGGAGACAGTTTAGTATTTACTGAAGAAAGACAAAGAAGGCACCATTCATTAGGTCCCCTAAAGCAGACAAAGTAGATAGTTTGGTCCAATTTTGTATTAAGCTTAAATTCTCACTTTGTATAGCCAACAGACAATGCTAATCAAAATCCATTTTGCATCTTCTGTCATGATAGTTTATGCAGGAGTGCACAGCTGCTTGCACAAAAGAAATTCTCCAGTTTTGGTGAGGAGATGTGGTCTTGCTATTAAGTTTTCATCAAAGGAATAGGAAGAAAAGTTATATGCTCAATTTCTGCTCTCTAGGACTAGAAATGCACACTTGCTCTAGAAATACCACTCACATTTCTGAGCATTAGATGGAAATGAGAACAAAAGGCCCCACTGGAAGTTATCTATTGACTGTGAGAGAGTTGGCTAACTTTCCAAGCCTGATCTCCCAAATGAAAAACCCATGCCATTAAGAGACAGGAAATAGAGTTGTATTTTGTAAAATCATTTTGTCATATCAATTCAACCTTTATTGTATTGAATGTCACTAGTTCATATAAATAATACATTTTAATCAATAATCAATAATACATTTGATCATTTAAATTATATTAATTTTTCATGCTTCTACAGGTTAAAATAGTATCAAGTGCACTCGAGTAGAAAAATCACTAAAATACAATGTATGTTACAAATTATTTAAATTTATGTTTTGCTATGTTTCTAAATTTGCCACTCCTTTTTCAGGATGGTGATAAAGGGATGGATGGAAAACTTTAAATGACAACTGTATTTCTTCAGGCAAATAATGAGTTACAGTTAGCTTGATTCTCATCATATAGCAATTGACTATCTTTCAGTTTGCCAAGATTGATTATTGCTGATTTGAGAACCAAATAATTTGTGAAGAGACTCTAACTGGCTCTATTGAAATTCTATGGACAAATACAACATACATAGCAGGTGCTTTAGTTTCTTTGGGTAACAGACAATGAATGAACCTGAATAAGAAAGAATGGAAACAGGCTGACGTTTCACACCAGAGGTTATCACTATAATGCAAAGTCATTATGAAGGGGTAATGATTTCTTCTTTAATTTTTTTTTTTTTTGGCAAATGGTGTTTATAATAAAAATACAAGTATCTCTGTTAACGGTTTTTCATATTAGGGACACAGGATTACCTGGGAAGGTACTGAAAGGTGGTAATTTTTTTCTGTGAAGAAAATCCATAAAATAACAAAGTCTGCATACAATAAGAAATAGCTTATAAATTTCTACTGGTCCAAGAACATCCATGGGGTAACTGACTCAGAGAAATCAAAGAATGGACTCCTTTTCTGCTCAATCACAATGATAGATAGCAAAGCAACATTTATTATGCATTTATTAGTCAGCATAGTCTGAGCCTGATGCAAGAGACCTGAAAGAATAGATCATTTCTATTGTTGACGATCCACTGGAGCAAACAGACCTGGCAATCAATATACACACTGAGCACTGAATTAAAGTCTTTATGAAAGAGTAAGAACAAAGCTACATTGTGTACAGTAATTCTAGAGAAAGAGCAGAATTGGCAGAACAACCAATCTCATCAAAGCAATATTGATGGCAGTCTGTGTCCATGAGCTTCTGATCCAAAGAGTCAACCAACTGTGGGTTGAAAATACTAGAAAGAAAAGCACATCTGGAATGGATACATGCTAATTTTTGCCATCCTCTAAACAATAAATACAGCCAAGTATTTACATGCCATTTATCAAATATTAGATATAGGTACTTTAGATCTGACTTAAATTCATAATGGATTTAATATCTCTTCTATGCAAATACTACTTAAACTACCTACATCATTTCACATAAGGGACTCAAGCATTGCAGATTTTAGCATCCCCAGAGGTTCCTGAATCCAGTTCTCATGGATAATGAGGAGTGACTTCATGTTTAGGTCTGCATTCATTTATAGTCAAGACAACAATATTTAAGGAGCAATTACTATGGGGCAGGTAGTGTTCTAATATATGTTTAGAGTGCACCCTCATGAGACATATAATGCTATTATCTCTTGGATAGTCTCCATTCAAGTACTCATTCTAAAATTAGCAGGATGAAGAAAGAAGTCTAATTTAATCAAATGACTATAAAACTCTTGACCATCACCTACGCCAGACATGAAACTACAATATCTTCCTACATCAGTACTTAACATGATTCTATAGAACACAGTGACAGGTTAACTGTATCCCAATTGATCATATAGACTTGAATAAATAATTTGTTAACCATACATTAATGTCCAGTAATACAGAGGTAAGTGTTTTCCCAGGGAAATCTAGCTCACAGTTATCATCTATACACTGAGACAGGAGGATTGCAATGAGTTTCAAATTAGCTAGACTGTATAATGAAAAGAGGAGACAGTGAAAAGGTATAAAATGAGATCAAGTTCAACTCTGCTGACTAAATGAAAATGTACACTAAGTATCAAATGATTTAGAGAAATAAAAGTTGTAAGATCATTAAATATCCAGTTGTAGATCATTCTAGTACCCAGTAGCAACATGAGATAGTAAGTGTATGTATGCACAGATTTATTTCATATAAACTGATAGTCTGTATAAGTCTTCAATAATATATATTATATATTATATACAGTATTATATAAAATACAGTACTTTCAGTTTATTGTCAAATTCCATAAAAAATGATAGCATCACTACATCCGAATGTATGATTGACCAAGAAATACATCATCTTTTATGTTTTAAATTTCTAACATAGCATCTACTAGAAAAGATTTCTTAATGTCACTATAGAGTTTTAAAAATTACAATGAAAATTATATTGATTTAGGAGTTGGTGGATGAATCAGCAGCTAAGAGCATTTGCAATCTACCCTGATGATCAACTTGCAGGATCCACATGATGAAAGCAGAGAACAAACTGCAGCAAACTGCTCTTTACTTTCGTGACATGCACATACACAAAATAAATAAATAGACATGATAGAATTTGCAAAAAATTGGAGATTCTGCTTATGCAACCAACTGCCTCACAAATAATAATTTGTATAGACTTCTGCTCATTTAACTTACACTTTAGATTTTGACCAAACATACTATACCACACTGTTAAATGTATATTAACTTATGTAATACGAAAACAAACATGAGTTGATCCTGTGAGACTATCATTGTGACTGGTACACATGAAAATGCACTTCAGATGCTCATGGCACACTTCCTTCTTGATTCAGATTCTGTCTTTATTGCAACGTGAACATTTCTCTGGATTACTTTTAGGACAATGTCTTTTCCTAAGCCAATCATGTGCTCAGAGATTATGAGCGGCCCATGGAATACTTTATGTTGTAAGATGTCTGGGCAAAACCACTTCTAAAACATAGTACCCAAAGCAAAGTAGAGTGCAAAGTACAAGCAGATGATATTGTGAGACCAAACCTTGGGTTCAGACTCCATCTTAAGAGAACCTGACCTAAGGTTGAACTCTCTAGCACCAGTTTCCAGGTTATTCACCAACAACCTGTGCCTCCAGGTTACAAGCCTGCTTCTAGCCCTTCAATTCCTAATAACTCCAACCAGGAGGAAAGCACTAGTGAAGTTTATGGTTTGCATCCCCACACCAGCCAATTACTTTAAGGGGCAACGAAATTCCACAATAGTCCCACAGTCAGATGTACGCCAGGCTAGAAACGCCCTTGGTTGTTTGCCATTTCCTATAAAACCTTGTCCCATGGAAAACTTGTGCCTTCACCCTTCCGTTCTGCTACATCAGTGATGGCTGTGTGGCCCAAGCTTGAGCTTGAATAACGAGATCGTATTGTGATTGCATTGGAGTTGGCTCCTTGGTGGTCTTTTGGGGCTTGAGAACAAGGCACAATAGTATAACCAAGTCAAGGAGAGACTCTTGTCTGCGTAACTGGGAGTGTACTGTACCGTTAGTTAAAGGAGAAATGAGAGACTCCATTACCAGAGGGAAAATAAGACAAAATCAGAATAGAATGTCAATGCTGATGGTTAATCCTTTTGATCTGGTCAATATCTCAGAACTATATGAACATGTAAGCATATCTAATGCGTTAGTTTGAATGAAAATGTCCCCATAGGCTCAGAGGGCCTGGCACTATTGGGGGGTGTGTCCTTGGAGTAGGTGTGGCTTTATTGGAGAACTTATGTTAATGGGGGGGCAGGCTTTGAGATCTCAGATGCTCAAGCCCAGTGTGGCAGTTTCTTCCTGCTGCCTGTGGATCCAGTTGTAGAACTCTCAACTCCTCCAGCAGCATATCTACATGTATAATACCATGCCTCCTACCATGATGATAGTGGACTAAACCTCTGAAACTATAAACATATATATATATGTAAGTGTATATGTATGTATGTATGTATGTATATGTATTTGTATGTGTATGTATGTGTATATTTTCTTTTCATGATCGAGTGCCCTATGTTATGCTCCATGCTTTAGTCCCTCTCATATGATGGGAAGAAGTGAGCTAAAATAGAATCATTTGCTTTACTCATATGGTCCACTTCTGCTGATTTTCTTCAGAATATTTTCTTATTTTTATAGCTGTAATGTATATGCTTCTGGTTTCAAAACAAGCATATTCAACTGGATGTTTAAAACATAAAAGAAACTGGATAAAGCTGGGCAGTGGTGGCGTATGACTTTAATTCCAGCACTTGGGAGGCAGAGACAGGCGGATTTCTGAGTTCGAGGCCAGCCTGGTCTACAGAGTGAGTTCCAGGACAGCCAGAGATATACACAGAAACCCTGTCTCGAAAAACCAAAAAAAAAAAAAAAAAAAAAAAGAATAAGAAGAAAAGAAAAGAAAAGAAACTGGATAGAATCCAATCTAGTTCCAAGGAAGTCTGGTTATATTTAATCAGGCATCTTCTGTTCTATCGCCTGTATGTCCGGGTCACTAACTTGGCTAAATCTGGGTCATCCAACAAAGGCCCTCTGTTAGTGAGCATAAAATAAAGCAAGAATAAGGTGTGAATTGTTTTACTTTGGTGATGCCATCAAAAAAATGAATGCTTAATGGTGAAACAAAAAAAATAAATATTATTTCCTATAGTTTCTAACAATGTGTATTGTGTTATTATTGGCTATTACAAGCTGCCAAATTTTGAGATGTTACCAGGGTCTGACATAGCTCCAGTTAGCATGACAATCTCCAAAGAAGCTCTGGGACTGCAGAAGAGCTTCACTCTGGTTGTCATGGAAGCAGTTATAGTCAAAGCTCATTCTCCTCAATCCTTGTTGGTGAAGCTCCAGATACCACATAATGACCTATTGAAAGTAGATATTGCATAAGCATACATATTCACACATCAGTTTCCAGGTCTTCAATGCAGTGACTATCACCTTGAAGTGAAGAGTACTTGAAAATACAAGTCATTGTAGGATCCTCTCTTCTGTACAAGTGCATAAAATACAATATGAACACACCTCAATTTTTATTTTTTTTCTTTATATAAACATCCTGATTGGCTGAACAGTCTGGTTGTTTGAAAATTCATTCACTTAGGCAATGTTGAAGAGTAGAAATATCTCAAACAGTGACACGATTTTATATGCCAAACTCCTCCTTGCTTAGATCTGGGATACAAGGCTTTTCAATCCAATGCCTTCAACAATAATAACCACTATTCCAGTTCTCATACAGTTCTTTAAGGAATGTTTGTAATGGGCTAACATTACAAACTCATGCCCCAAATTCATTTTGAAATTCAAATTCCACTGTGATGGTATTGGGAGGCGATTGTTCTTGCTGAATTGAACGGGTCATGAAGATGGAGTTCTCAAAAAATGGGATTAGCCGAGAAAATAGAGAGCTGCCTGCACTTCAGAGGATGCCTCTACCATACTGGTACTCAGTTTGGTTCACAGCCCCCAAAGCCAAGAAAATTATCATTTGCATGTAAGGTATTGGGTGTATAACTAATTTATTAAGGTAGCATGAGTTACCGTATTCTCATGATATTCTCATGATACTTTACTTCGTGATTTAGCTTACCTTTTAAAGAGTGCTGATATTCATTAGTTTTAAAGATAATTACTTCTTATTCTAAAAACACAAAAGTTACAAAATATATGTAATTCCTCTTGAATATTAATATTCAGGAGTAACCAATACTAAGAAAACAAGAGTTATTTCCACAAATATTTTTCATATGTTTTGGTATATTTTTGTTGTGTTTTAGCTAGGATGATTTCGTTTTGTTTTGCTTTAGCTTTGGTATTTGGCAGTCCTAGATATCATACCCATTTTATGATAGACGAGCCCTCCAATATCCAGCTGATTTTATAGTCCCATGCTGATTATTTCAGTTTTCTGTATGTGTGAATATTTCCCAAGATCCTAATATCTAATTGCAGAAATTAGTCATCCTAACCCTTCTGATAAAACTATTCATCTACCTTATACTTTTTTTCCCAAATTACAAAAATTTAAATGAATACTTTTAGCACGAATGACTCTACTTCACTGGAGATGAGTCTAAAAGATGGCAATAATCTGGACAGAAGATCAAATAAATCTTGATTTTGTATGTTTTCAGGCTTTCTATACATGTTTTGATATCATGTTCAAAAGGATGACAACAGACAACAATTTATTCAGAAATTTAGCTATTATATACATATAGAGACACACATGTATGTATGTATGTATGTATGTATATATGTATATAGACTGATACAGATTTAATATAGCCATGTAAAATCCATGCTATTTTCAAAGACATGAAGTGATAACTCAGTCACTTTCCTTATTGTACATAATGTGATCGTTTTGGATTTTTCAGATATGTATATGTCAATGCTTTTTATCTATTTTATTTTCCCTGGATAAACTGTAAAAAATAAAAAAAGTAAGGAACATTTATGCAATTTGAATAAACATTCTCATACTTCATATATTTATTTTAACTAACAATTAACTTTAAAGTCTTTTATTCTGTGTTATATAAAGATTAAATATAAAGATAGTGTGCTACTGGCAAAGAAAGTCAATAAATTAATTAAAGAAAGAAAAATAAAGAGTCCAGAAATAATTTAATCCTATATAATCATCTAATTTCAATAAAGGGAAAAATAATTCAAGAAGGAAAGGAAGGTCATTTCTCCAGATGATTCTAGACAGACTAGATGCACAAATTAAAAGTAAAATTTGATCTCTAACTTATGCTGGATATAAATACTGGCTGGAAATGGATGCTAGACCTAAATATAAAAGCTAAAACCATAGAAGTTTTCAAAGGAAAATTATTAGTTTTCACGACTCATAATCAACATATTTCCTTTCAAACAACACAGAAAAAAATCTATAAAAAGATTTTTTTTTATATTTTATAAACTATACTTAGCAAACACTAAAAGCATTGAGTCAGCCATTAGTGAATGACCAGGCAAGCTGCAGTCACAAAGAAATATGATGTCTTATGCCTTATTCTTGTGGTATTGGGATAATGTTTATTCTTCTTGTTACTTCTAGAAAATTACCAGCTTCCCTTTTTACATAGAATTAATTTTAGTAAGCTTTTTAAAAAAATATTTTCAGAATAATTTCATCATAGTCAAAGGTTTTATTTTTATTAGAATTTTGTAAATTCTTAAGATTTATGCACCACTCTGACAATGCACTTTTCACATACTTAAGTCTCTAGAAATTCTACACAATTGTTTTCTTTTCCTTGGTTATGTTTATGTAAGGCCCACATCATAAATAAAAAACATTTCTTACTAAGTACACTTTAAAATCTTAGTTTTATTCAATAAAATTATCTTTATACCACATTTTCAATTATGTCTATGTATAATATATAAAATATTAATTTAGATTATGAATTTATGAATATAGATTTAGACTATGAATTAATTTTCCTTATTAGTTCTTTGGTTTTGATGGGGTTTGTTTTATTCATTTGCAGTTACCTTATAGAAAATCATATTATAAATAAATATGACACTTGTAATCTCTGTTGTAACTGTTCTCAATTCTCTAGTAAGGATGAAATGATTTAATATATTTTAATATACTGTATAAGACTTTGAAGCAACATTCAGTACTATGGCTGATAGTGCCACCCTTGTGTCTTTTCAAAGAGACCACTAGAGGCAACCATTACTTCTTGTTTATTATTGTTTTAATCTAATCCAGAGGGCTATGCCTTTCACTACAAGGTACAATGTGCAATATTTACATTTATTTAAATGAATATTAAATTTTCCATGTAATTACTAATATATTGAACCCATCTTCACCAGTCTATGGCGTATTTTCTACTTGCAATTGCTTCTACTCCTGTCTCCATGTATATTTTATATTAATATTTATTTTATTTCTTCCTCTTCCTCTTTCTCTTCTTCTTCTCCTCCTTCTCCTCTTTCTTCTTCTTCATCTTCTTTTTTCTTTTACCATCATATTGTGTTGTAAGTGGAGAGGACTGGACTCTCAAATACATATTATAATATTCCATCTAATTAACTTTTGGCCTCAGCTTTAAGTAAGGAAATTGGTATTCAAGCATATCTCTCTCTCTCTCTCTCTCTCTCTCTCTCTCTCTCTCTCTCTCTCTCTCTCATTTCATGCATGTAAAGAATGGATCTTGGTCACATAAATTCTCCACTCTCCCCCAAACTCTACCCTCAGTATCCATGGGCCTCTCAAACACATCACTTATTCCCCTCCCAAATTCATATCTTGCCGGGAGACAAACCCAGGAAACTACCTGCTGTCCTAAGAGACCCTCAGGAAATTACCTGCTGTTCTGGAAAGACTAGTCAGTGCAAGGTTAAGAAAGGACATTTATGGGTCTCAGGTCACAGGAACTTAAAGAACATCTGGCATTTCCTGGGAGCCAGTTATGACAATGGGATGGTTGAGGGCAATAAGGATATGACAGTGGTCTGGTCTTAGACAATGAAGACTCAATACTAGAATACCCCTAAGCAATGAGCCTCACCCAAACTTCCCATTTTGCTGTGTCTTTATAACCTGCCCCCAAAATTAAAGTTTCAGAGCTTGATCAGAACCTCAGACTTGCTCACATTCTTTGTGTCTCTTGTCCTTTCATTCTTTTGCCCCCTTCCCTAGGGTCTTGTCAAATTCCCAAGGGCTGGGGCAATTTCTATATTTTTATGAACAACAATACTGTTGTCCAAATGCCTGTGTGTGTGTGTGTGTGTGTACATCTACAGAGACATGGCAAATTATCAATGTCTTCCCTTTCTGAAAATCCTAAAAAACAATGACTCACTTTCAGCAGCAGTCAACTGCCATTAGCCACTTTACACTACATGTAGGTTTGTTGTACCAACAAGAGGTCTAAGTGGGTTAAGCAACAAGCCACCAACCCTTAAGACCTGAGTCTTGGGGACCCACATTATTGGGAGAATCAACTCTCTTATGTTATCCTCTGATTTACACGCACACACACACACACACACAACACACACAAATTTCAAATATGTAGGTTTATAACTTCTACTATTTTATACTCTAAGGAATTTTAAATATATATATATATATATATATATATATATATATATATATTTGGAAATAAAGCTCCATTTACAAAATAATTTTCTGTTCTTCCCTCCTTTTTTTGAGACGCCTATTATTATATGCAGATCATTCTACATTCTATATTAGTTCATTTATTTTATTTTCTTCATTATTTTCTGTTGCATTATGAGAATTCTCAATATTTCTTGCTAATGACAAGGATTTCCTTTTTTAGTTGTATCTTTTTTGGTATCTGTTCTATCTACAATGTCCTTAAAGCATTAAAATTTTCACGCTTAACATCAGCTAGAGAATACAGATATATAGAAATATATGTCCATTTTTAAAAATTTCTTCATTCTCCTGCTCTAATAATTCAATTCCATGTTATCAATATTCGAATATGTGTTTCTTTTATCAGAGGTCTATAATTTAATTTATCAATCTCATCTGGGGAATCTGGAACAAAAGGTTAGGAGAAGATAGTGCCCTAGGGAGCTAGCTGTCAGACCCCATACTGTCCATGGTGGCTTGGGCTGCCTTGACACTGTTCATAGCCAATGTGGAGAGCATGGTTGTGTAAAAATACTGCATGCAATGGTAAAAGCACAACTCAAAACTCTCCCCCAGCACCTTCCCATGGGGCTTTTGCTGTTTTCCTATGTCCCTGGCTGCAGCACACTGAGGCTCTTTCCACACAAACAATACACTTCTTCAAAACTTATATTATTCTCAATATTTGTTATTTTGCCTGACTCTGGCTTCCAGTGAGCTTCACTGATTTCCCTGCAATTAATTCCTGCAGCCTGTAGCCCATCCGAGTTCATCATCATAACAGATAATGCTCGTACACATGGGAACGTTGTATGTCTGGCTGTTAGACATTCTTTTTACTTAAATATTTTTGTAGGCGATAAGTTTTATGACATTTGCAAAATTTTCCTAATTCTCTCTATGGTCTATTAAATAGTGTTTCTTCTCCTAAATACTTAATTTTGCTGCTACTCTTACGGCATTTTTCTTTCCTTTTCACATTTCAAAGTTTAAGACTATCCTTAGGTTAGGCTTTATTCCGAAATTTTTCATTTATTTATGTATAGGTAGCCCAATTTATAAAGAGTTCAATAGACTGAATTTCTTCTGAGTTCTTCTTTGGACAAAATTTGTGGATATTTAAAAAGAAAAAGATAAAAAAAAAAAATCTCATTTTGTCATTGTTGATTTTCTCCATTCTTCCAAAAATAACAAAGCATTTTCTATTTTAACAAAAATGTTGCAAAGAACTAACAACTAAGGTATTACTACCACTTAGAAAGAACTCAGAAGCTACCAGCACTTCACGAAAAACTGACAAAATGAAATTATCTTTATAGCATTGAAACTCCCTGACACAGGGATTTCCCAAATCACCTTTACAGCTGTACCAAAGTGAGCAGGCGTTAGTCCTGAAGGAATCTGGGTTGTATTCAAACAGCAAGGCAGTTCCTCTCTGGTACCAACAAGCCAAACATTCCCCATAATTAACTTCCTAAAGATCCCGAAACATTTGTCTTTACCTGAAGGTGTTCATTCTAGCACAAAGCAGTTAAATGCGAACTTTATAGGAAAATGTGAGCACATGTATTTTAGGCAGCATGAGGAGAAAAAGGTGAAGATCAAACCTTTGCCAATGAACTGTATAATATTTTCTTTGACAGAAGCACAGTGATGTATGGCATGTCACAGCTAAGCTGTAAAAATACCAAAAGCTTTCATCAGTCTCAATTACTAGAAATAATAGACCCAGCCTGAAGCTACTTGGGAATCCAGGATGACCTTTAACCCCCCCCCCAACACACACCAAAAAAAAAAAAAAGCCCTACAGAATCTAATGCAAAATGCACAGCCAGACTGTATTGCTAGAGGGTTACCTATTGGCCCATTTTTCATTTATTTCTGCTTACTCTACGGTCGACATGTTCTTATTAAGTCTTTCCCTGGGTCATCTCACACTGCTGAACAGGTAAAGCAGAAATCCCATTAGGATACCTACATTTCCAATGGGAAAGGATGGGGTTTACTTTTGATACCATTATCACCTTCCTGGGCAAAAGGAATAGTGTTCCTGACAGACTCTTTCCTGCCGTTTCCAAAATTGTCTGTGGTGTCCATGAGTGCCTCTACAGGCAGGTGAGACCTAAGAAAAGGTAGAGCTGTAGTGTGAACTCGTGCTATTGTTTAGTAACTTGGCATCAAGCATTGCTGAGGGTGGAAGGCAGCCTGAATTGAGCTTTTATAAACAGGCTATGAATATCCAAGGGGAAGAAAGGGATGGGTGGAATCCAGAGAAAAGATTCAGAAGAATTAGTCTCTCCCCAAATTCAGTACACTGACTCTCCCCAGTAGATAGTGTCTGGTATTGAACTGAGACCAACAGTGACAACATGAAAACATATTGCTCGTGGTGATGGATGGATTTAAGAAATCTTCATTTTCGCACTTTGCTGAAATGCAGCACTTTACCTAACCAGGTGCTGGCATACCAAACCACAAGAGTATTCCCAATATGATTGACTGCCACCAATAGGAATCACATATGTGAGGATATCACATTGCAGTTTTAGCAAATGTAAAATGCCACCCACACCCTTTACTATTTCACAAGTATTATACTGCAGTTTCTACCTCCAGTTTTTGTTACATAATGAAGACACATATCCATCCTTAGAGCTCCTTGTATAATGTGGTAAGTATATTCAAAAAACAATTGATCTCCACTGGGATACACTAGCTGATGCGTTTTAAACTTTTAGTTTTGGTGTTAGTGATGACTGCCTACTATCAAAGATTTAGGTACAGTAGTGGCATCAATAACAATAAAAGCTTTAAAATTTGAAGGATGCCATAGATGACCATGATGATTATATATATATTTTACCCCAAGATAGGGCCTCAGCACAGCATAAGACCTAAGAAACTTCCTGTGACCTATGCTAGAACTAAACAAACAGAACAACAACAACAACAACAAAAATGGGTTTGGGGAGAAAAGTCAAGAACCAGTCTATAGTAGGATGCGATTGTGCACTCTTGTAATCCTAGCAGAGATAGGAGGATAGCTATAAGTCTGAGACCAACCCAGGAAATATAGTGAGTTAAGTCAAGGCTTTCTGGTAAGATCTTGTACCAAAAACAAGGGCCAAAATCGCTATGTTTTGTTCCTTTTATAATTGCCTCTAAATTAAGGGGAATCCTCTAATCTCCCAATAAATTGTGACCACATAGAAGAGTAATGGGATCCAATGGGAGTCTCTGTGAAAGTCGGACAGTTTTAAGGATTAAGTGGAATATGGTGGCTTTCACGGTTGCTTCAAATCCCAGAGTCCATGGGAACCTCGGGAGCATTGGAGTAGAGACGATTAAGGCCAAGAGGAGCTTGACATGCTGGCTAGACCCATCTTAGAACAATAGCAATCAAGAAACGCCCGCATCTGCTCATCATTTCTGCTCTAGTTCCCACGTCATTCCTGATGCTGGTCAGAATCCGAGCTCAGTAAGTGGAAGGACATAGAGCCGTGAGGACAATCATCCCTCCCTCTCCTGGGCGCCCTGATAAACAGGGCTTGAAATTTGCATATTTAAATCTAATTTCTGAACCAAGATTCTGTCTGTCCTTTTGAGGGTTTTTGTGGGTTTTCTGATGCAAACAGACATCACCCTGTATAAGATCTGAGTCAATCAGGAAAATAAATTTCCCAATGCAAAAGGCATGGTGGAACAGAAAATGACAATTGCGCTCCATGAATTCTGTATGGTCAACATTTAGTTTATATTGGTTTTCATCTCTTTTCCTGAATTGCATAAAACATTTACTCCAGCTAATCTGCTTTAGTGATAGGTCCCTCGCCAGGCCCAGCTTTTTATTTCCAGGTTTGTTCTTACCCAGAAAGCCTCTTTGTTTTATCCCAGTGCTCTGTGAATCCCACCTACCGGTCTGCTCTTACTCAAGCTGCTTCAGCTGCGTTTTATTTAGCTCCATGGCCCACACTGATTCTCTCCTCTTAACTTCTACTTCTTTTGCTAGTACTGTCAAATTGATTTCAATCACTCGGGTCCATTTTTATATAATTTTATATAGACCTTTATAGCTGTGTTCGTCAATAATTTGGGGATTAGTATGAACTTGTATATCTCTGAGCAGCAAGTTGGTGATAGTAAAAACTAAATTGAATTTCAATATAGTACACTAGATTGTTTATATATGGACATCATAATCTCAAGCAATTAGTGCTCTTTTACATTAGGAGACAGAATACAAAGGTAAAAGGAATCTTGTTTTATCCCTTTTTGCTTGTCAGTCATTTCAGACGGAATACTTTCAAGCTCATTTCCTAAAGGATTGAAAGACTTTTTTTTTTTTTAACATGGTGAGTAAATTTTGCTCTGAGAATATCTGGAAATCTATTTCTTGTCTTTTCAAATATGAAAAAAGTAAATAAAAAGTCTTTCCCAGTTGTCTCCGCAGAGTCCCAGGTCTTACATCTGGGAATAGGACCTGTTTATATGTAAATATTCAAGGGTGTGCTTGAAAGAGATCTGTGTTTTATTTGAAATTCATGAAAGGTTGGAGGCTACACAGAGGTGTCTCAAGGGTCTTGTGTATTTAGAGAGGAATGCCAGGAATGTGGGCTTCACAGCTTGTAAAACAGTAACTTCTTTGATTGGATGTTCAGTTGGGCTCAGTCTGGCCTTTTCTGTTTTTGAATTCAAAGGTAAATTTAACTTAGGGAGGAGATAGTTCTGTTTGGGGATTTCAAAGGCAATTTGTTTTCTTTCTCTCTTTTTTTCTTTTCCTTCTTTAAGCCATAAGCTGTAAATCTTTTGGAATTTGAATTCTACGCTTGTTTGCCTCTGTGGTATTACTTCAGAAGCTGACTGTGAAATGGCTCCTTCTGAAAGTCGAAGACAGAAAAGGCCATTCACGAAGTTTCATTTGGCAAACTATTGCCAAGGATCCTATTTAAGGTAGATGACGTTTGTTGTCCCCACACATACCACCGACCCATGTTGTCTAAATATCATACTGAAAGTAGCTGTTACCAATAAAATAATCCCTTGTCATTTGATCAAACCTTTACACAAAGTAAGTTCCATTTTGAAATCACACAAAAAGAACCTCCCATAGCTTTACACTTCTCTCACACACTAAAGATCCTCTATTAATATTTAATATACTCCTGACAATCCCACTCTTTTAGTACATTCTGAACAGACATTCTGAGTTTGGATTAATTATCTTATATGTTATACTCAAACATTGGTGATCACTAGAAAAATTATTGGTGTTTTACTGTAATATATAATTATTATTATACAGTTAAGAATACTTAAGGTTCTTTATTTTACTAAATAGACTATATTTGGAACTAAAAACTTAGAGGTAACACATACAGGGATTTTTGTTTAATTTGAAGTAGGAACATCCATTTCTGATCCTGTTCTTTGAGGTAGAAAAATACACCATTAATCCAGATTTAATCTAGGCCATATCTTTTGGTGGAAACCTATGTGAGGAGATGGAAAAAAGAAGCTTTTGATCTTTGCATGTTGTCCTCAGGGCCTTGCTAACAAGTCCATTCCTTCACTGGCATTAAAGCCTACATCTTTGGGATTCCAGTATATATTGAAGACCAGTTGAGACAACCAGCCTTATTGAAGGAGCAACTACTGGATTTTTGGACTTTCTGTTTATAGCCAGCCATTTTTGGATTAGGTGGACCACATTCTGTAAGCAATCTGTAAGTAAGCTACCTTAGACTCTTTCTAAAAACAACAATAACAAAAAGCACTGAAGAAAATTCTAAAAAACAGAAAGACCTCTTAAGCCATCATGCTCATGCACTGGCAGAATGACCACTGTAAAAATAGCAACGGTTACCAAAAGCAATTTAAGATTTAGTGGAATCTACTTCAAAAATTCCAAAGTCAAGTTTTACAGATTGAAAAAAAAAAACAAAAACAAAAACAAAACAAATTTTTTCGGAAGCAAGAAAGACAGGATAGACAAAGCAGTCTTGAAATTAATGCTCAGATGTATCAACATACTTGATTATAAGTCATACTGCAGTATATTATATATACTGCAGAGCTGTAGTAACAAAAGCAGCATGGTACTGGCTGGAAAACAGATGCATACATCAATCAAACAGAGTAGGGGACACAGATGTGCCCACTCATCTGCAACCAATGGGATTTTTACAAAGTATAGGAATTATACACTGGAGTAAAATAGTCCTGTCAATAAATAATTATGGAAAAATAGATACCCATACGAAGAAGAATAAAACAAGATTGTGATCTCTTACCTGGCAAAAACAAGCAAACAAACAAATTGAACACATGCACACACACACACACAACCTCCAAATAGATCTAAGATCATAATGTAAGGCTCCGAAGTGCAAATATTAGAGGGAAAAGTAAGAAAAACATTTTACCATCTAGATACAAACTCTGCAACAATTAGAGGGAAATGTAAGAAAAATATTTTAACATCTGGACAGAAAAAAACTTCTAATATAGGACTCCAATGACTCCAGAAATAATTAATAAAAATAGCTAATAATAATAGTAGTAATGAATAAAGTCAAGTATAACCTGTGAAATTACAAAGTTCTGCATAAAATTTTATTTAATCAAGAGAGGAGAAAAAATATATTAAATGCAAAAAATATATTTAATCAAGAGAGGAGAAAAATCGTTGGTAGCTATACTTTTGATAGATGGCTAATATTCAGAATACAGATATAATGAAAAGACCCTAACATATACACCAAAACCAAAATCAAAACTTCCAGTCAATAAATGGGCTAATGAAATGAGCAGCTAAATATCAGAAGATCATGGACAAATGGACAGAGAACATATTTAGAATCGCTAGCTACCAGAGAAAAGGAAGTTAAAACTACATTGAGATTTCATATCACCCCAGTCAGAAAGGCAATCAAGAAACAAATAAGAAAATGCTAGTGAAGACATTGAGAGAGATAACTCTATACCCTGCTGGGAGCAGTGTAAACTCATCTAGTTACTAGGATGATCAGTATGGCAGTTCCTCAAAAATTAACACTAGACCTTCTATATCACCCACTTCCAGATTTTTACATGAAACCTATAACATCACACAGAGATACTTGTACATCAGTGTTGTCCTCAATACTATTCAAGGTTGCTACGTTATGGAGCCAATGTAGGAGTCTGTAAGAGAAGACCAGATGGACAGACTGTGAGAGTATTCACAAATGAAATTTTTTTTTTCAGCAGTAAAGAAAGAAGAAGACACATCATTTGTTATTTGCAGAAAAGTTAATACACCTAGAGATAAACATAGGAGGTAAATGAACTCAGTCTCTAAAAGTCAAATATCATGTATTTTCTTTCATCTGTGCTTCCTAGATTACATGTAAATACATACGCTTGACATACTTTAAATACTTTTGTGAAAATATACTTGTGTAATGGAGCTTATATACAAAATAGAAAGGAAAGAAAAAAGAAAAAAAAAGAGAGGAAAAAGGGGAATAGTGTCTCATCTTCTGTAGCCCAAAACAGAAACACAGAATGTAGACAGACAGCCCAGGTTTCATCCTGCTTTAAGTGACCATGTGCTTACTATTGAAGAGTCAATGCTTTCTGATTAAAGGAGATTCTAAGTACCTGTTTTACACCTCCATAATTACACTCAAAACAAATGGGTAAAAGCATGACATATGGCTCCAAGAATGTCAGAGCAAACTCCTGACCGCAAGTATTCTGGTTAAAATACACACAAAACTTTAATATAATACTCATCAAGTTTTAACATGCACCTGAAATGGCATTCATTCCCATAAAGCTGTATCTGTTTCAAAAGAATCCTGGTATCTTCAGCATCATCCATGTGACTCTAAGAGAGAGAAAAATGTCTTCAGAAGAAAGTATATACAGGCTCTTATATCATAACAAGAAAACCCAGAATAATAAAAGAAGAACAGAAAAAAATACTTGTTAAATTATTGTCGTATTTAAAACATCCTCCTAAGTTGTACATAAATTTTCTATTACTGTTTCATTCTCCAAGACCTGTGCCTTAATCCCCTGAAAGGCCAATCTGCATAAAAAGCATTTGTCAGCCTGTCTACCACATTCAATGAGCTATCTTCTGGTAGTCCTAAAGGGATCTGTTTCCTTCTACAGAAAAATGCCAAGCAGTGAATGGTGCCACATAGGCTCTTGAAGGAAAATGGTAGATCTATATCTGGCCTTCAAGAGCCTAATTTCTAGAAAGACTTAATGAGATCTAGGATCATGCCAGGTCCAAGGGCTTGTCTTAGGGTAATGTTACTTCCTTTCAGAACTCCATCAGCTAAAGCAAAAAAGACCGCACACACATGCACCACACACACGCACGCACACACACACACACAAAACCTTTGATTTCCTTTGGACATAAATTAATATTCATGTTCTGGTCTACAATCCTTACTTAAAAATTTATATGTTCCCTGAGTTTAGATGAATTCTAGAATTTCCATCACTCCAGATATGGACATCTATTTTTTTTTTTTAAAAAAAGCATACTTGGAGAATCATTTATTTTTTTCAATGTATTGTTTTAGTAGAAAATATTAAATGAGATATCACAAATATACATTTTTTTTGAAATTAAAGTGTGAGAGAAATTCATATTTATACATATACAGAAAAAAAAGTAAAGTGTGTTTATTTTTCTCAAATACCTTAAAGCTTAGCTCTTTTGTTTTCTTTCCATATGTGTCATGAACAGATTGTACCTATTCATACCAGGGTAACCAATGACCATGTGACACATAGTATTATTTATTGTATAGTAAATTTTACTGACATCACAATAACCTGTTTTATTTTTCTTCTCCTGAAGTTTTCCATAAGCTCTTACCACCTTCTCATTAAAGCTTTACTGAATTGTTACTTTTTCAATCTTCAGGCAATAGATTATCATACTCACATGCCCGATCAAGGAACCCTAGTTCTTTTAATTTCCACAATTGCTACCCATTAACATATTTTTGCACATAACCTATACTCTGTTTATTTCTGCTTCAAATATTATCTACAGAAAAAATAGAGTTTAACATGGTTTCCTGTGCATAGCATATGCAAATTAGTGCCTCCTATGTGAACCATGTTTCTTAGAAAGAAATCATCCCAGGACGTTGCTATAACAAATATACATTTTTAAAAGCTTAGAACTATTTGTATTCATAAACTTGACCAATTATCATCTTTGCAAAAGATATAGCATATTATATTCTTATCAAAGAATTATTAACAGTTGTCTTAAAATAGACTAAACACTGTGTAATTCAAATCAATCACTTGACTTGCTACCTATGTATTCTGTTAGCTGGAATTTAAGTGCTGTAAGGAAGTCAAACTATAAAATTCTTCACCAGGAAGGACTATATCTTTCGAACTATAGCAGAAAATAAACCCTCCCTTCCTGAAATTTTCATTTTTAGGTATTTTTTTGCAACAACAATAAAAATAATCAATATAATAAACATACCCAGAAACACTATCAATGAGTGTAAGATTTCTTCCATTTCTCTTGCCATGTGCGTTACATAATTGAGAACATTTGATAGATGACAAGGATGGATGGATGATGGATGGATGGATGGATGGATGGATGGATGGTAGGTGGATGGATGACAGATGAATAGGTGGGTGGATGTATGAGTGGGTAGATAGATGGGTGGGTGGGTGGGTAGGTGCATGGATGGATGGATATGTGAATGAATGGCTGGGTGGGTAGGTAGATGAGCATGGGTAGATGAATGGATGGAAAGATGGATAGATGGATGAAAAAATGAAGGAAGGACGTGATGGGATAACAACTGTGAAACAAATGTGTGTCAATGTGAAGATTTTATTCTTAACTCATTACTTTTTGTAGTTATCAATGCATATTACTGATATCTGTTTAGATGATTCCATTTAAATATTTTCCAGAGACTTTATACCTAGTTTATCAGCCCTAAATCCATATATTTAACTGTTCCTTGTCACTGCAAACTCCATGCCTTGTATTACTTTTGAATAAAACTGTCCAGGTTGAGTAAATAACTAGTTTCCTCAGACTTCATCATACAACATTCTTCTCTCCATCATCATCCCAGCAGAAGATTTAGGTTTATTTTACCTTCTTTCTTGTCCATTATTATCATACCTGTTATATTATATTTATCCTGTAGTCCTCCCATTTTATATTGCTCAGCCACATTCATTATCTTTCTCTTTTTAGGGATACTGTCACTGTTTAGTCCTTCTGTCTAGCATCATATTATTGTTTCCCAACTAATTATCATGCCTACAGCTTTGCTGTCTGTACTCTTAGCTTCCATTCACCAGCCAGGGTAAATTTTCAAAATACAACTCTTATCATGTCATAGCCTAGAATACTATTCTTTTGAACTCTCATCATCTACAGGATAAATTCCAAATTTCTCAAGCTAGTGTTAGATCTCCACTGTCAACTGAGGAAAAACATATCCCATTAGCCCAGTTTCATGTATGTATTCAACATTTTTTTTTAAGAAGCAGCAAGTAATATTCTAGATAGCAGGGTTGTGGAAAGCAAAAGACAGGTTCATTTCAGACATGAATGGAGCTTCCATTCTTAGGCAATAAAAATAAATAAATTAATTAATTAAACCAGCATTACAAAAATTGTTGAGTTCTATATTAAAATATAAAAATAGAAATGTATAATTTATATTAACTACTTGATAATGAGGTTTAAAGTCATGGGAAATATTAAACAGAAGATGACATTTGTCTTGACATCAGAGTAAAAGCAAGGAGTCAGGAGCCTTGGGAAAATCATTCCTAGGAAAGAAAACATTGCTAAGGGAAAACCCTGATATATTAGAGGAAAAGAAAGAAAAATCCAGGATACTGTATCGTAGCAGTTGAAAACTAATCAGGGTGTCAGTTAAGCAAATGAGGATAGGACCTTCAATTGATGCTGTGAACTTTAAAACTTTATTTGGAATAGGAATGAACTTCAAAGTTTCCAGCAGGAAAACAACACGACTTAATTTGCTTTCTGAGAAGATCATTGTGAACATTTGAATAAAAAGGCAACAACTACATGAAGTGAGGAGTCATGTAAGTCCAAGAAAATGGTTACCTGGGATTATTCACTTGTCAGCAGTTATTATGAAGAACAGGAGATTCTAGATGTCTTTCAAATGGAATGCATAGACCTTATTAATTGATGAGATAATATGAAAGAGAGGAAAATTAGAATCATCAAATAAATCCTCCAGATTTGGGAAGTATTAAATGAGTACATGCTTGAACTTCATAGGAATAGTAACTGTAAACTACGGATTAATTTTTATGTGCTCACTGGGAGGGTACATAAATCTATAAAGAGGACTAGGCACGAAGTCCCAAAAATAAACCATAAACTCTAAGCTGGTAAGTGGGGAAGTGAGAATGTGTCAGGGAAGATTAATGATAAGAGAAGGGAACATTCAACTTTAGGTCTTAATGAAGGTGAAATTTGCTGGGATCAAAGCCCTTGGGTATATGAGCTGGAGGGATAGGAGGTGGTAATTAGAGATAAACTGCTTGTAGTAGAGATTCCAGAAGTGGCACATGGCTTGTGATGACAACTCTGAGGTATGTTCATTGAAATGGTTGGCAGAGATTAAGAGGAAGAAAGGCTCAGTGGAAGTGCTGTGTCTGTGAACTGGAGGCCACAGTATCTCGGAAGCTTTCATCGCTGTTTATATTTTAAGCTCCAGTCTACAAAACAATTTTCCATTCCCTGAAAATGATGTCATGTTTCACCATTCCTTTGTTCCCCCAACTTCCTTCTCTCTCTCTCCCTCTCCCCAAAGGCTATTGCAGGACCAGGCACACTTGAAGGCTTTTCTCCACTTGCATCAAATTTCACACATAATCTGCTTCTCAGAACCAGCTTCAGACACCCCCTCAGGGAAACTGACGAGCTTCTCTTTGATACATATATATATATATATATATATATATATATATATATATATATATATCAAATGTACAGTCTCTAAGTTGATTATTTCAAATATCAGATGTCACTATCCTACAGTCAGACAACAAATTTTCTAATAATTCATATATTTCTTCAGAGTTTTCCAATGTAGCTCAGAATTTTCCAATGTATTAAAATTGTACACCACAGTACCCAATAAATAAATAGTTCCAATATCTGCAGCCAAACATTTGACAAAGGAAGCACAGAGTAGATGAGTCACCATGCTAGTTGAACACTTTCAGAAGCATCGAGAAATGCTACTGTTGAATCTCACTGGGATAGTGTGAGAGCAGGTGGGATGCTGGGAGCTTAAAACTGTGATGCGAAGAGTTATCTTTCCATGGAATATGGTCAGATTCCGCTACTATCTTCCAAATAAATCTAGTTACAATGGTACAATAGTTATCCTGATTTTATAACTTGGATATCAGTGGTCAAAGATAAGCAATTGTCATAATTATTTGGGGTTGAGTATTCATTGCTCAGGTGTTTTGTGTTCTGTTTACCTTTCTACTTAACATTGACTCCATTGCTCTGTATAGACTTATTGCTCCAAATACGAAGCATTAACTACTATGAAATACACCTTGGAATGTGAGTAGCTTAATAAGTTGTCATTTTATTTCTTGCTGGTATCACATTTTATATGTGTTTTAACAGTGAACTTAGCTTTGTGTGGTCATTCTGACAATGAGATTTTTTTAACTTTAAGGCTTCTCTGCCTTGTAAAGCATTAAGGTTCAGTAATGGGTAGGTCTACCACCATCAGTTAATAGAAGGAAAGGTGAAAATATGCCTAAGAGTTTGTAGATCTAGAAATAGCATCCACATGACACTGAATACACTCTTTGATCTAAATGCAATGTTATAACTATAGCTAACTTCATAAAGTCCAGAAATAAGCTGATCTTGTGTCTAGAAAGAAAAATAATCATTATTGATAGACCAATCCTGAGAGAGACAGAGAGAGAGAGAGAGGTTACATGCTCTAAAGTAATGCCTTAAGGTTTTCCACTTTGTCATGTGACTTGGTAACAGACAAGTATCCACAACATTTGATCCTAAAAGAGTCCTGGAGTGATGCATGGCGTCATTGATCCACTACACCATGTAAGTTATATACACAAGGCTTGTTTCCAGCCCACAGGTTATACCACAGTAGGAGCTGATGCTGTTATAACCAGGAAGGCTGAATCAGAGGAATTAGCCTGGGACCAGAGTTCTGCCACATGATCTGATGTTGATCCCAGTCTCTGGTCACATCAAAAGAGGTGCCAGCTTTAACATTTCACAGCTCAGAGTCTCTGACCCTGCTACAGTCTGACCATGGCCCTGTGAGCTCTAAGCATGTCACAGAAGGCCCTCATTTCCCTTTTTCCTCCTCCTTAGTTCATATCACCATGGTAAATGTCAATCTCAACAGCAGCCCCACTAAACACTGTGTGGCATTTTGTCTTTGTTTACTCAACATTCTCTGCCACAATATTTATGTTGGTCTTAGACTTCCATATTGAATGTGGCTGCAGCTGCTTTGTCCTGTCTACTTGTGTCTAGCCAGGCTTTTTCAGCCTTTGCCTTGCTCTCAGATGAGCTCACTGGCCAGCCTCACAGCAGTTCAGTCTACAGACACTAGAGCATCAGAAACTCCTCTTATACTCCCAGCATAAGTCCTTTTCTCTTCAGAGAGACAAGGAGAATCTCAAACACAACGAAATCAGACTTCCTGAAAACAAGTCATCTTGTCCTGATCATTTGGGGGTGCTATGAAAGCTTGTAATTTGTGATTAGATTTTTTTTTAACCAAAAGGCATAATTGGCTGATAGTTGCAAATCACTCAAAAATGATACTTTTTTCCTCTCTATCATTGATGAGCAATGCACTAACAACTCTATGAAAATAAAAGGTATTGCACATTTGTTAATTTCATTTAATATAATAAATTTGTACTATGCACTTAAAATTGAACAGGCACAGAGATATGGGTGTTGCAGGGCTTAAGTCCACTAGTCTCTACTTGAACTGATTCCGTGAACAACACCACAAAAGAGGAATAGTATCTGAACAAATTCTCTTTATCTTTTAATACATTTTCTATTAAGACAAAACCAAGGTTATTTCAGAAGATTCTAATATACAGATATATGATATGAGGTAGTCAAGAAATTTCAACAGAAGCGACATCATGAGAGATAAATGTGTGTTTACCAAAGGGGGGGAGAAGAGAGGACAGTGACACAGAAGAGGGAAGACTATACAAAAGACTACATGGAGAGTGGAAAAAGCCAAAAAATATTGCCAGCATGGCTAGGAAGAATATACAGTATGGAGGGGGAGGAGAGATTGCCAAGGCTGAGTGTGTGTTGCAACGGGCTATGAGTTAGATATGCTGGTAAGAAATCCTGGTTAACAAATGGATCATAATTGAATATATTTCTCTAGATTTCAAAATAAATAGAAGAGACATGATAGTATTTATCCCACTTTGGTCATTAGGCATTGAATATATATATCAAATTATCCTATTATACCTGATCAATAAATACAAATATATTAACTAAAGATTAACACTGAGATAAAGTCTAGATTTCAGAAGAAAAATGTAATATCATGACAATCCTGTATAATAAAAGCAGTATTGAGAATAAATGTAAGCATCTTAATCATTATTGTAACTTTGGAAATATGTGAAGCGATGTGAAACATTCTGGTCCTCTAAACCTACACCATGTTCCTTTCTGCTTGTGTTCTTCATCCTAACCAGGCACTTCCCATAATTCTCAAGACAATTGAATTGGCACTGCTTGAAATTAAGAAAAAAAAAAAGACATGAAAACTAATGAATTGCCATAAAAATGATGTGGCCAAGAGTTGGGATGAAATGGCAAGCACTTGGCATCTCGTTGGGTTCATCCTTCCAATGACACCTGAAGGTGAGGGTCTGGATCCAGCACAAGAGAGATTTTAGCAGGGATGCTTCAGGGGATTCATTTCACAGTTATTGCGAGGCTGTTCAGATGACACCCATGGCAGCCGCATTCTGTCATTTGAAAGATCAATCAGTCTACAGGGGCAAAAGAGACTACATGGCCCTGGGCATTTTCAGAAATTCTGAAAAAGAAGATAAGATATTATCTTATATTCTCTGCTTAGTGTATCAGAGTTCTAAACACTTTCTTAATAATATACTTTATTATTTTTTTAAAAAAATTGTCAATGTTATTCCAGAGTGAACTTCTCCCTGGTGTTTTTTTTTTTTTCCTTTCTTTTTTTAATACTGAAGCTGGGTTTCAGGCTGGAGGTGTAGTTACTGTTCATGGAATCTTTGAGGCTCTGGCTCACACAGCCTACAAGTTTCAGTTACAGATTCTGAACCCTAAAACAGTATATCATGAAGTTCTATTAAAGCACCATAAAACCAAAATATCTACAAGATGTTTTAAAAAGGTAATACCACAGCTCAGATAAAATTAAAAGAGGTTCTGAATCAGCAAAGTTCTTCTCTGTTCTTCCCCACCCATAGTCCCCCAAAGCTGTCATCTGATGTGGTTGGTTACTCAGTGAACATATAATGGGTCAGATGGCCATGAAATCTTTAGGGCATGAGCAATTAGTTTGATGAATGCCTAAAAGAGAACAGCAGCATGAGGTCAGAAGGAAATGGAGGGATGCTTCCCTGGAGAACCTGTAAGAAGTACATGTATCTCATAGGAAGCATGGGGAGTAGGGGATAAAACTGCAGTCCTCAAGTCCTGCTAATAATTTCAGCTAGACACAAACAGATACTGTAAACCCAGCAGCCTAGAACTTATAATCTCCTGTCAGAGTTAAACACATCTGCTAGGCCATGGGACTACAGGAATAGAGTTCTCTCCCAAGTTACACAAATGATGTGAGCCAAATGTCAACCTCCATTATGTTAACTCAGGTAGGTCAAAGACTGATGAGAAGATCCACTGCAAATTGGATTTTGTCTCCTCCAGTTCTGAGTTCAGGAAAACAGATATTGCTAGTGAATGAATCATGGAGGGAGGGAGGGAAAGGGAGGGGAGAGGGAGGGAGGGAGGGAGGGAGGGAGGGAGGGAGGGAGAGGAGGAGGCTGTAAACCAGCAGAAGGAAAATCAAATCAGATGCCCCTTCAACTCATCCTCAACACCCATTTCCTTTTACAGATTTCTATCAAAAAGTAAGTCCATACTGACACAGGAGAAAGTTTTATATTTGCTGTCACACAAATACTGATTTTGATTATTCTCTTGACTAGGATGCTCTATTTTCTAAATTGAGATGGTAATTCGAAGTGACTATAGGATCAGAAGTTAGTAGCAAATTTTTGGACGACTTGGATTTTTTTTTTTTGATTTTTGTTTTTGTTTTTCTTTTCAGCAGGATCAGAACACTAACAGGTAGCAAAATGTTAAAATAAAGTTGGGTGGGTCTCTGTGATAAAGGCTAATATGTTCAACATATAGAGTTCCCAGGTCAGCTAAGGCTGCATAATAGACCCTGTCTCCAAAACAAACAAACAAACAACAAACAAACAAACTAGCTCTTAAAAAATTGAAAATACAAGTGAGTAACTAGGAATATCAGAAAAGTAAATGACATTTTAATCTCACTCTGTTCTGTGCCTGTCACCACTTCTCGCAGAACCCTACACTCAGAATGGTGGCAGCAACATTTAAACAGTATAATTTCCCTTTCCCTCACCTTGCTTTGACACACGTGACTCCACCTACTTCTGAGACTGAGCAGATCTCAGTTGGGTGTTGCACTGGAACTACCATTCGGAAAAAGCCTAGCACAGCTTGGGCTTCTGATTCCAGGTATGCCTGTGGGTAGAAGAACAATCAGGGGCTGAGTAGGAAAGCCCAAGTATACATATCCTCACACATTCCACAAGGCCATCTTCAAAGCAAGGCCAAAGTGGCAAGTGAGATGAAGCAGGGCTTGTCACCACAAAAAGTACCCATGATGAATATGAGCTCAGACCCCAGCAGCAGAGGCTCCTGTTCAAAGGGCATCTGGGTGTGCCTCATTGAAGCGGTATCCTCTAAGTCTGGTGATCCAGCTGCCACTCTTGTAACCACTTGTTCAGGACTGCCCATGGAATGGCAGCCAGTAGTTATTTAAAGGCTCACTCAGACGAAAGGCAACCTGGTGTCCCTGTATTTACACACCTTTCAAAATGCAAACAAAATCTTTGAAGGAGTCACAAATTCTGTTCTACGGCAATGATGCTTCATGTTCTACATAGTTCCTTAATCATTCCATTAATGAGATCAAGATGTTGCTTCTTGATGTTTCCCACTGAGCAAAATGCCCATCTGACTCCCATGTCTATCATGGTTGGTGTTCAAGGCTGATTTCCTGGTGTTCTCAGCCATGGTTTTCCCACTATACTAGCAAAAATCTACACGCAAACTGTGCATTTTATAGAAAAGCATGTGCCTGTGGTGATTTTAAATTGTGCCATGAGCTGTAACTGCTGCTAAGCAGGCTGTTTTGATATCTGACGAATGCTAAAGTTTCTATAGAAAGTCCTTGTTTTAGGCAATGGGAAGCGAACAGATGCAAATAAAAGAACATAGTTACCAGATTTGACAATATCCAGAGGGAAAGAACTTAATGGTTTTGACATGGTCCTTAAAGAATGTCCAGATAGATGATATCATAAGCAGGCATATCTTGTTTCCATAGACCTGGATAATGTTTGTTTTGAGTGGTAATGTGGACCTGAGATCATGACTTTGTGGAATGCAGAATCGTCTATTTAAAAGAAAGAAAGAAAGAAAGAAAGAAAGAAAGAAAGAAAGAAAGAAAGAAAGAAAGAAAGAAAGAAAGAAAGAAAGAAAGAAAAACAAAAGAAAACAAAAGAAAAGATTCTTCAAAAAGAGATTCCAGCTATGGGTCATACCCTAGTGTGCACTTGAGGGTTGAGAAGAGAGTTCTTGCAGTTTCAGCCTCTGATTCCAGGTCATGCAGCATCCTAGTACTGACTCTCCCTAGATCTGTCTGCTGCTCCTTTCACTGGTCCCCAGTCTCAGTAAGCTTGCTTACATTTGGCAATGTCTGCAAGGTTTGGCTGTCTTTACTGGACAATAGAGGGTGGGATAATATAATTGTTTTATGAAATGGAAGCCAGAGTGCTCACAAACATCCTACAAGATAAGGAAAACTTTCTACCACAAATAGTTACCAAGCTCCTAATGTCAACTTGCTAGGACGCCCTAGTGTGTTCTCATATTGCAACAGGAAAAATCCTTTTCAAACACACAGTAGAAGGTGTCACTTATCTGCTTGGAGTCTTCCCTCATTCCTTTCTTAATTCCCTTGAATCCAAACACAATACAGCAGTGTGAATGAACTTGTTAAAAAAGTATGCAGGATTCTGTAATTGCTCTTTTTAAAAAGTCATCAATGGCCTATCAAGATGCCTGCTACATTAGAGACACTGTTTAGGACATAGCCATACATAGAAGTGGCTTCTGATCACAGTGTACCTTTGAGAGATAAATAGCCAGTCTCTGGGAAGAAGGCCTTGTACGAAAATCTCAAAGAAAATGTAAACTAGTTGTAACAAATGATGGTTTTCTTGGATCAGACTTCCTTCATATCTCTAATCATATCTCTTAGTCTTTGTCCACTAGACACTTGTATGCCCTACCATGTGCCTTCCTCAATACACTGATCTGACTGACAGGACTTACAGTGTCTTACCCCTGTGTACTTGCTATGCCTTTTGCCTGGGTAAGTTTTCCCCCTCATCATAATAATCCATATTTCTTTTACACCACTTCCTTCAAGCATGTTTAAAAGGTCACAATTAGTGAGGTATTTTTTGACACCCTGTCTTAGAACTCTAACCCTATCTTCACATTCTGTTAGATAAAATCTATAGAGATTTGTTAGATTTTTCTCTAGTTCCTTCTATAGTTTAACTTCCTTTTAACTAATGAATTTTTTGTTGTCTTATACAAAATTTCAGCTTACTGGTCTGTTTCAGAGTCCTTAGTCTCTAGAAAATAGTTCATAAATACAAGATGTTCCAACAGTATTTTCTGAATGAATGAATGAATGAATGAATGAATAGATGAATTAGTAAAATAAACAGTCTCAACAATTATCCATATAACTTCCTGTTTTGTCATTCACCCGATCTTACTCATACTGTTGATGGCCCAGTAGATGGAAAAATGATTTGGATCTTCAAATATAAATCCTTTCCAAAGTCACAGTTCCGGTCCTTTAACGCAATAAAGTCTAAGGGAAGACATGTGTTAGTGTTCATTAATCTAAAGAGCTACATTTCATGTGTATCTTTAGATATTGAATATGAGACTGGTAAGATGGCTTGATGGTAAAGGTGCTTGCGATCCAGCCTACCTGAATTCTACACTTGGAACCCATGTGCTAGAAGGAGGGAACTGACTGCCTTAAGTTGTCCTCTGACCTCTACATGCAGGCCATGGTGCACATACCCATAAACATATACACAGAGATAAACAAGAAAATGTTAAGCTAGAATTTAGATACATTAAATATAATTTTTGAATGAACTAAGTAATTCAGAGACGTGGAGTTCTTGGCTGCTACTGAGACCAAGTGTCTCTTCCAGAAATCTGTTTTACCTGTCAAAACATTACAACCATTAGAAATTACTGTGCTCTAAGTTTAAATTTGCATACTGTGCATTTCTTTATGTTGATAGCATAGGTACCTAGAGAACCAGCTACAGGAAAAGAACAACAACCACAAAACTTCTGGAAGAGACTAGACCAGAGAAATCCAAGAAGAAAATTGGCAATTTTATGTTTGTACCATTAGTAGAACAGAGGTGAGGCAAAAGTACTAAATGACCCTACAAGATATGAGTCCATTTTAAAATCAATTTATATGCATGTATGTACATATGTATGCAGTATATATATGTATATTTATGTATATAGAATAATTTTACCTGAAGTTAATTATATGAACCTTTAAAATTTGGGTATGTCAAATATAGTTTGAAATTACAGTCATTTTTTTTCATCCTTCTAACTCCTTGAATTTTGCGTTAAAGTATAATGAAAATTGTACTATTTAATAGCCTTCTGATCAAATTGGCTGTGTACACTATGTAAAAATCTTCCATCTCTTGTAGGGATTTGACTTGGTGTTCTTAGTTACAACTGCTATTCAACCATTTGTTTATAAACAAAGGTCTCAAAATGAAATATTCTGTTAAATTGAGAAACCTGTTTCTTGAGAATGATCTATGTCAATTGACTCTGAGCATCATTTTCAGAGACATGTGGGGAGAGGCTCCATGCTGATAACTGTCCAGAAATGAAAGGATAATGCGAACAAGCACATGTTTGATCCAAGCCAAAATCTTAGCATGGGGAAAAGTATGCTGGCTATCATCTGAGCCCCCTTCCAATCTCAGACATCAAAGTGGGAAATTTACATGCTCTGAAAGACTGAACTAAGATACATGAAAATCTCTCCAGATATGTGTTTTAAAATTCCTCCAAGAGTACATTGAGTTTGGATCATGAAAGCAGAGTTCAATTTGTTCTTTTGATTCTTCCCAGTTTCACATTTTTCAGAAAAATCATTTCATCACTTCTCAGTGCAGAAGGCAACCAGCTTGCTTTGTCTCCCAACTGACCTATTCATATCAAGTTAGTTACACCCTCTTAAGTCTGCCTCCACCTTTGGACAGTCCCATGGAGCCCTCCTGCAGAGCTGGGAACTGATGTAGAATAAAGAATTCACTTGCTTCATGATGAAAGATGTCCTTTCTTTATTAAAACAAGAACAGAATGCGTGGAAGATGTGAAAAACAACTTGTTGTCTGTTAGTAAAAGTTACGTGCTTGGAAAAAGAAGAGCACATTTCTGTAATTACCGGTTCATTTAGCAGGGTTCTGAACAGCTGTGTGAACGAGGAGTCAGGAGGATGACGGCCCCTGAGCCAGCTTTCCCATATGGTCCAAGAGAGGAGGTGGCTATGGAGTTGCCTGAGGGATGGGGAGAGGTGAGGAGGAGCAAACTGTAACCTCATTCAAAAAGAAAGCCAAGCCAAGAAATATCTGGCTTTCCCATCTGAACTCAGCTCGTAGGCTCAGTTGAAAATCCCCCTGGCTTCTATAACAAAACCTTCTAAAATCAATCAATGTTGATTTTTCCCTAAAGAGGGCAGGATCTGAGCACTTTCAGACTTTTGGCTACACTGCTATTAACAGAAAAGTCTACTTATGAGATAAAGTGACTTCCTTGGCAGTTTTTTTGGAGGGGGAGGTTTATGGCTATAACTTGGAATAGTGGTTCTCAACGTGTGGGTCACAAGCCTTCTGGGGAGGAAACGGTTCATAGGGATCACATATCAGATATCCTACATATCAGACATCTAAATTACAATTCATAATAGTAGAAAAATTACATACAGTTAGGAAGTAGCAACAAAAAATAATGTTATGGTTTGGGGTCAGCACAAATAAGAAACTATATAAGGGTCACAGAATGCGGAAGGTTGGGACCCACTGATTTAGAGTGATCAGCATCACTTAGGAAGCACTACAGATCTCTTGCCTCTATCAAAAAGTAGGCTCCAGACAAGAGAAACCATCTCTACCAGCAGGTACTGGAATTTGTTTCATTGAAAAACATTTTATGTCCCTAATTGGCATCCCGGAACTCCAGAATTTGGCAAATTTTATAGAAGCAGACCTCCACTTTAGCAATCTTCCTTCCTTCTCAATGCAAATCCTAACAGAAAAGCATTCCATTCTAATTACATTGGATGTCATAAATTAAACACAATAAATTTTATTGTGAAGCCTCCTAGGAAGACATTCCTGAATAGATGAGGCAGAAAATGCCTGCATTATACTGAACGGGGTCTAAAAGTTGATAGCTGTTGATGGCTTGTCTATAAGAAATCTAGCTTTGTCCAGGGGAAATACCAAATAGGCTACATCATTCACAAGGAGATGTTTTCCTAAGTACCATGTCCAAAACCATTTGGGCTTGAACTGCACAAAGGTTATTATCACAGAGGATGGTGGCCAGCTGTTCTTCATTGCCTCAGAAAACAAAACGAGGAAAACGGAGCATTAGGATGGAATTATAGGAATTCAAGCTTCCTGAAATTCTGAGTTGGTTAACAGCAACAGGACCCCCCCACCAGAAAGTTACACAATAGATGTCTCTCATCCATGGTTGCTGCTATTTTGTTGAGGGCAAAGTGGCATTGTTAGGACAGTTCCTATACAATGAAGATACATACAACCAACAAAATAATGAATTTGATCATGATAAAAATTTCTCCCAGTGAAAATAAAAGCTGAAACATAAGTTAGTACAAGTACGGGAACCCGGCCATATACAAAGAGTAATTTATTTAGTCACACTGTGGTGTCAAAGAATCTCAGAAAATGAAATAGTTTAGGAGTCAGAGACGGACTCATTTCACACCACTGATGTCACAACCATATTCCAAGGACCATAGTGACTTCCCCAGACATTAATTAATGATTGTCTTTAGAAATATATGAATTCACAAAACAAGGAAAAGCATAATATTTTAATCAAGCAAGGCATAGTACTATCTCCTAGACATTTATTACCTAGATAGTTATTTAGTTAGGGAAATAATCACACATTTAAAGAAAACCCAAAAAACAAAACAAACAAACAAACAAACAACAAAACCATGACTGACATAGGGATTTCTGTGGATGTTTGATTTGAAGACTCTTCATGCTGGGATTTTAGAACCTAATTTAAAAACAGTAGTGAGATAGTAACTTTCAGGACCCTTGCAGTAAACCAGCAGTAGGAAAGCTACTCATTCCCAGGCATTCACACACATAATCAATCCATCTTTGTCAGGCTTTTGAGCTCCATAAAACACTCCCTTTTATGTTTTCCATTCGACTGGAATGAAAATTTCTATTGAGTCTCATTCCGGATGCCCCGTGAGACAGAGGTACCTTTCAGCACTCAGTACTTCACAGAGCACGTCACCATTGAAAGTAAGCACCTCAATAGACATGGGTCAGAAATGAGGGGTTACTGGATTTCACCCTGAGAGGTTTCCTTCTCTAAGACCATCACAATAGAACACCTCTTTTATCTCAGGTGAGTCCCAGCTTCTCTAATAGCTCAGATGTATTTTTATGAGACTTGTTTTTTACAGGCAAAAATATATAAAGTGTGTATGTATATATGTATGTAAACATACGTATGTATAACTTGTTAATAATTTTAAACTGTAAAACTCTGTTCTATAAGCAGGAAGAATATAATAAAACAACATTAAAAATAATTTTAGGATCCAAGTACATCCAGATTCAGGCCGGGTGTCATAGCCATTCTCATAATAGGCTGAAGTTGAGTAATTTCTCCAAAGTTAGGAAGTCAGTTAATTTCTTTAGACACTATCCAGTTATATTATTTGACGTACAAATTGCATGGACATCCAAGCGTTGGATAGGCTGTTACACTAGGAAAGAAGTGATTATTTGTCACGTTGCCTTATCCTTGGATGGAGCAGCTCCAAGGTTCCTCTGCGTCAGCTGCCCAACTCTCTTCCCTAAAAATACTTTCCCTTCATACAAATACAGCTAACATTCAAAGAAGCACCAATTTGTCATAGTAGGTACAAGTACAGATGCTAGATTCTGAATGTATGAGCTCAGATTCTAACTTTGCCTCCTAGCTGTGCACCATTTAGCTGTCACTTAACATCTCTGAGGCTTTCCTTCTGCCTGATGAAGTAAGGGTTTGGTAATATTTCCCTCACATGTTTGTTTCGAGGACTCTAAAATGGGCTTAGGACTTTACCTGTTTGCCTATATGTATGTAAGACTAGAGGAGGAAGATGGATGACAGATGGAAGAAAGCACATAACTTCAAGAAAGCCAATGTCATAATAACAACCTGCTACATGGAAGGAAAATGCCATGTTCTTTGATCCTGTCTGTGGCACCAGTATGCCAGACCTTATTTTATTTTGGAGTAAAGTGAGTCTTCGTTTCCTCATAAATATAAAGCACTAGGTACAATGTCCCATGATCACCAGCTTCTGAAACATAGAGGATGCTGTTCTAGAGGAATGCCAAATGATGCTTCACTCACAGTATGCCTTTCCTGACCAAGGTGATAAGAAATGGATGAGAATGACAGAGTTAAAGGAAAGATAAGCCCTTCTGAGAAAATGAATAACTGAGTTTCAGATGACCTCTTCTCAATGGCTCTCTTTCAAGGTTCCTTCCACAGGGCACAAGGATTCCTCCCTTCTCTGGGCCCATTTAGAAACCATCAGAACCAAGGCTGTATTAGCTCACGTATTTAGGCAACATTAAGCAAACACAGGCTGTGTGTCTGAAACTCTGCTGTATTAGGCAAAAGGGTGGGTAAACAAAAGCAAGAATTTACACAGCTAGATAAGAAACAATCTGCACGCCCTCCAACCCCAGGAACTTATGGTCTCTGTTTAAACAAGATCTCCCATGCAATCAAGAATCAAAGGTAGATGGTAGAAGAAAAAGGTAGAAGAGAAAGAAGCTAAGACAAAAGGAAGACTGAAGCTCTGTGTTACTCACTCATTGTTATTACAAATACTGGACAGAAGCAACTTAAGAAGGAAGGATTTTGGCTCACAGTTTGATGGTATAGCCCATCAGAGCAAAGAAAGTCAAGGTGACAGGGGCTTGAGGTAGGTGGTCTCATGGAATCTGCAGTCAAGAAACAGAAAACAACTACTGGTGACTTAACTCTGTGTGTGTGTGTGTGTGTGTGTGTGAGAGAGAGAGAGAGAGAGAGAGAGAGAGAGAGAGAGAGGAGAGGGAGAGGGAGAGGGAGACAGAGAGAGAAAGAGAGTGAGGGAGAAAGAGAGAAAGAGAAGTCTGAGGATCAAATCAACGGCTTTTAAATTTTATTTATTTATTTGAGTCATGCTATGAATGTAGCCCTGCTATCCATTATGTAGCCAGGACTAGTCTCCTATTCATGACATTCATTCTACCTTACCCACCTGAGTGAGTAGAACAATACATATGAATGACTCATCCAACTCTGAAAGATATTCTTATCCATTCCAAATTCCACCAGCCAACTATCCTGCAAAGGGGCACCATTATGAAGTGAGATGACCAACCTTTTATATGATGTTTCTGTAAGCCAAAGATGAGAGCAAATCTCCAGACTGGAAAAATGACATTGTCAGTTACTGAGAATGTGAAATATTGATGAGGTACCACATATCAGTGAGTAGAGCAGAAGACCCTTCCTAGACTTTCAGAGTTTATAGAATAATGATTACTCATGAAACAAAAAGAAGAAGTGGAAGAAAAGAACAAGACACCCCAGAAAGAATGTTCCTGCAGGAGTAGATACCTGAAAGGCCACTTGTAGAGTTTGATTGACAAGAAAAGGATGGGCTTGAGAGAGATAACTGGAAGAGGGAAGCAAGCTTGGGTAAGCAGGTCCAAGGTGACCATGTGGCTTGGGAAAATTTGTTGAGGCAACTCAAAAGGAGATCTTGTTGCTAAATTTCAGATCAGGAAGAGGAATAAAACTCATGTAACCAAGTTGGCAATCAAGTATGACAATGATGATTTTCATAATAGAAGCCATATCTTGTGCACTCCGTCAGCCAATAATCTGATTCTGGAATTAAAAACGTAAGGCTCTCCAAAGTCACATTTGAAAGAATAGTAGAAGTATTAGTAAATGCTGTGATATTTGACACCCTTTCATCTCTATAATGGAGCTGTAAAAATGTATCTGGATTAGGGCTACCAGCATTAAACTTGAGAGGACTCAGCCAGTTCATAATTTTATGGCTCTGCTTATACGGATGAAAGAAAGCCAGTTCTCATGGCACTGACTTGACTTCTCCAGTTTCTCAGAAAGAAAGCTTTCTGCTGAGGGCCAGGGTGTTCTCAGCTGGGAAAAGCACTGTGTGGAGTATTAATAAGCTAGTTACACTATTGCCTTTTCTTGCTCTTTAATGCAGGCCCAACAAAACATTTCCTCAAAGTGTGCTGCCTCTGAAAGCATATAGGAAGACAAACTACTGAGCAGCTGATATATTTCCCCCAAAGCCCGCCACCTACAAAAAGTCACCCCACTTCCTTCTGTGTTCGTGAGCAAGTCTTTGAGAGGCATTCTCCAGACAAATAAATGGGGGCAGGTGAAAACTGAAGGAGAGTAACACCTGTCCCTGCATCTGTCCAACAGACCACGCTTTAATGTGCTGTCTGCTGAGAAATTGAGGTGTCTCGTGTTACCCAGAGACGTTAGTCTACACTGGAGTAGGCAGAAAGGAATTCTGTGACCAGAAGATGTGAGGCTTGGCTGGCTGCCAAGAGCAATAGGGGACAGTACAAAAGGAAAAGTTTTGTTGAGACAAAAGCACTCTATCACAGAACAACCCATAGCTTTTCTGTTTGAAGGAATGAACCCCCAAACTAATGATCCAAATGAATTAACAGTAGGCTGTTCCCCTTTTACCTTCTAACACTGCCCTGACTGGTAACTTCCTGCTGATATCAGAATGGAGTGTCTGTGCCAGCAGCAAGTAGTATCTCCATTTGGGGATGTTCTGGCTGGTCACAGAGGAGTAACTTGGAAGATTTATGCCTCCATTTGCTTTCTATCTATTTTTTTTTTCATTAAAGGGGGGAATTTAGAGCAAAGTTATCCATGTAACTCCAACCCAGTGCCGGAGAAGTCTTCGCTGACTTGCAAAATATCAGCAGAATCTTGTGCCCAGTAGGAACAGAGGTAAAGTCCATAAACCTTGTGTGCAGTTCATTCCACATTGTATCAAGCAAGGGCTTTACCCTCACAGAGCATACCTAAGTTCAAATAATAGGAACAAGTACAAACAGAGGACATGCTATTTCCAAGTGAGCAAAGTGTATAAACTCTCACGGAGGGAGGGAGGTGTTTATGGAGTACACAGCCACAGAGAAACTACCGAAGCCATCTGAAGACATAGAAATCATAGACAGACTAGAATTCAAAGAGAAATACGTTTCTACAAGTCGTAAGCCACAGGTCCTGAGTGTCTTTAGGATGGCTGAAAGTGAGATCAGCCTTACATGCCTCATGCAAAACTTGGTATCTGCAGGCCAGGAACACGGCAGGGTTTTTTCTCTTGAGCACTGTAACCAGAGACAAAGCCAATCCTGTCCCAACCAAGGCATGGATAAAGTGCAACTATGTGGGAAAAGTACCAGCAGATTAAAATTCCTAGTGAGCCTAGCTGATTGAAATCGATCTGAGATGCAGTGAAGGGTGGCTCAGGAGGTCAAAAATGCCTCATGAAGCTTCAGAGAGTCCCTGCAGGGGCGAGTGGAGGGGGGCTAGGGACACCGGAAGTAAAGCTGTGAGCGCCAGCACCAAGCTATTTCTTCACTGACTTTGGCCGGATGTGGGTTCTGAACTATCCCAGATGGAATTTATTGGGTCAACAGTATGTGAAATGAGGAGTCCTGGGCCTAAGAAGGAAGCAAACACCCCAGGTGTCCAGTCCCAAATATTTTGGCAAGGAATTCTGACAGAAGGGGGAAAATCATTTATTCATGGAAAGCCCTCAATGGATTATTTTTTAAATGCCAAGGTATCGTTTTCATGGATGCATGCAGCGTTTCACTGTTAGCCCGAAGAGAAAAAGACAGAAAGAAAAAAAATAGATCTGACTTCATAAAACCCTCATTTAATAGTTCTTGGCTTAAGGCATTAATGGCAGGGAAATACTCATGAAAGCACATGATCATGACTCTAGCATAGAGGAGTCATTTTTCAGTTTGCTTCCTGTGTAACCCATGAGAAAATATAATAATTGTAATCCTCCCCTCCCTGTCCCATGAACACAAATTCTCTCCATATTGTTAAATGCATATTTATTCATGGTTTTCTCACCTCTGTATCCTCCCTTATGATTCTACCATCATGAGAAACCATGGGAACCTACTTGTGGGGCTGTGCCAGGAAACTTGAAGGTTGAGTGGATTCAGAAACTCTAGTACCCTCAGTCACGATGGGGATAGTAGGCATTTCACCTACTCCTGACTAGGTGTCTGTCATGTGACCAAGGCACCCCATGGAGAGAATCTTAACAATCAGTCACATAAGGGCAGCACCCAAACCCCTCCATATGCATCCCTGACATCTAAACCCTAACATTTCAGACCAAGTCAATAGACAGCATCTGCTCTTAGACCCCAACCCATCCTAAAATGTATGTAAGGCCCTGATCCACAAGGAATAAAAGTGCGAGAATTACGTCATCAAACATCATCTGAGAATGTCTGTCATAAGAGCTGTGACACTTTTTGAGGAATAGAGTTCTCCTAAAGTTTTTGCCATTTGGAGTTGCCCAAGGCTACTGCAGTTACCTTCTGGACCTTGGCTGCCCCCCTCCCACCCCACCCCCACAGTGTGGAGTCCAAGCTCTGCACTGTCTCTGGGGCAGTGGTGAGCAACTCTTTGCTCATTGGCCACTCTACCTGGGCCAGAGCTCTACAGATGCATCTTGTACAAAGACCCGGCACCCACCCCTTCCTCTGCTCGTTCTGGGTAACTGAAACACCAGTGGGTGAGTGGGAGAGTAGAGCACTGTCTACTGAGTCTGAACACAAGCCATCTTAACTTCTACAGGCTGTGTTGGCTTAATAATATGCACCTGACATATCCCATGTCATCTTTTATGTGCTCTGTCTGCTGTCAGAGGTTTACAGTCAAATAACAATTAAACCACTAAAGGCAGGACCTAGTTCCATCACTCTTAGCACTTTCCTGTATCTTTTATATTGAGCCAGTCTCCTGCCAAATATCAACACATCACATAAAAAGCAGCATTTTTTTTTTTTGCAGAAAAAAAATACAGAAATGTACAATTTCTGTAAGGTTTCAAGAAGCACAAATTTCCAGTTGATATTCATATTTTATTTTATTTATGAGTTGGAAAATTGCATGTGAGATCTGAACACTGATCTACCTCTAGTGTTTCTCTACCACAGAAAAAGCCATATTGTAATTCCAAGATTACACTGGCAGTCACCTGCTTGAAGTACCAAGCCAAACCCTTCCTATCTGCCATCATATACATAAAATGATGTTTTCTGAAAAGGCAGAAGACTGGCAGGAAACATAATCTTCACTCAGTCCCAAACTTAGATTTTCTTTCCTTGGGAGCAATATTTTATGACTTGTTCACTTCCAGTGTGTTCTTGAAAGTAGAGATTTTGTGTCAGACGAATGTCAGTCATTACAATTGCTTATGGGGTAGGCTGTCTATCCAAGGCAAATGTAATTTACTGGGAGACCCAAGATACCTGCAAATGTTCTGGATATCTACTCACAGACAATTGTCAAAAGTGCTATTCCTTAAGTCTAATTTTTTCCTCTATACAGCAGAAACAGTAGGCAGGTAAGTGTTTCACAGACAGAAAAACCAGACCTACAATGTCAGAGCCATCCTTAAACTGTAGCTAAAGGCAACAATCTTCCTGAGGTTACAAAAAACAAAAAGTACTTTGATGTTTTATAGAGTTTACTTTTCCTATGAAAATGTACTTTCCTCTCTTGGGAAAAGAACCCCCCCCCAAAAAAAATAGATCTGGATTTTCCAATAATTTCTTCTAAGCAGACAAATGTTTAAATGGTACAAAAAGTTTGCAGTTCAATTTTATAAGCAGGGATGAAATACTTAGTAGGTGATCCCTGGGATATGAAGGCAAGTAAGACAGTGCCTTGATCTAAGTGCACAGACATGATCCTACCTTTGTATATAATTCTGTTATGAAGCAGAACCCTTTAGACAATTTTTGAGTTTATATATAAAACCCTTTGAGGACTCAGAAGAAAAGGCAGTGATATTCTAGTGTAGTCAGGGCATGTTTGGAGCAAGTAACGTTGGACTCATCCCCTGGAAACAAGTAGTATTTTAACAAAAATGAAACAGCATGTAAATATGTTCCTTAGGAGCATGTGGGGTCCTGGCCAGCATTTTGGCCAGAAGCCCAAGTTAATCACAACTGAGGGGAGCCCTTGGTGCTCCTGCCTTTCTAGGCTATTTGGGATCTCATGGAAGAAAGAAATGTCAACATTAATTTGTAATGATGCTTCAAACAGAAGTGACACATATTGAGGTTTCTGCACTGATCCCTACCAGCCTCATGTGCAGGGTCAGAACTGACACCTGGGTGAGCCACCCAAGGGAGGCTCGCTCAGTGAAGCTGAATCGAGTTGTGTTGATTTCCCCTATACTCTGCCCTGATAATCACTCCCACTTATCTCATTCACACTATTCTTGATACCCTAGATGTATTTTAAAAATAAGGTAGCATTCACTTCCACCATCTGCACTTCTGACACTTCCCTGTTGAACCAATTTTGACTCTCCTAGGAGCACCTCATTGTCTTTTGGAGTATCTGCAAATGTTAATATCCCTGAAGAGGCACTCATTTCTCAGATACTGCTGCTCTCTTTTACTTCCATAGCATCAGTTAGACTTTCATACTCATGAAGCTCTGATGAACCTTTCTAGCCTATTGCCTTCCCAGGGTTCCAAATTTATCACCTTACTCTGTATAGCAACAACCAGGAGCTAGGCCACTCACCCACCATCTTCTTTAATTATGTTCTAATTTACATAGCATCTCTTTTAGTACCCACATTCTCTCTCTCTCTCTCTCTCTCTCTCTCTCTCTCTCTCTCTCTCTCTCTCTCTTTCTCTCTCTCTCACACAACCACAACACACACACACACACACACTCACACACACCAAAATCAATATGATCATTAAAATATCTTAATGTATGTACATCTGTGCTTCTTTTAGTATAGTACACATGGTACCTTATTCTACACTGCTTATTTACTTATTTTTACTTTTTTTCTGCACTATAATCATAACCTCTTATTCATAATGTATCTTTTGTATATGTATATAATCTGGAACATCACAAATACCTAATTCTTATTTCTAACTAAATAAAATAATGGAAATATATCCATTTTTATACCAGCCAGGATTCTAATAATTCTAGTGTGTAATTAGAAAAATTAAGTCTTCTTATGATTTATACCAGCCCAATAAAGGCTAAGAAGCAGGCCAAGCAGACCAAGATGGCATTCTACACTTGGGGAAGTAAGTGTGGTATTAATAAATCACCAACAGGCTAAGAATACTAAAGTACAATAGAAATCAAAGAAATTGTCAGTACTTCCTGTTTAGTTGGCTTGGGATATTACCACCAGTAGTGTTAGAGGACAAATAGAGAAACTGGTCCAGAGTGGTGTCCTGATTTCTTTTCTGTTGTAGAATATGTATAGAAATTTTACCTACAGGAGAAAGGGTTTACTTAGCCTACAAGTCTATAACTTGTAAGGTTAGCAGTTCATTAACAGAGAAAGCCAGAGTGGCAGAGCTGAGACACCTGGTTTCATTGCATCCACATTCAAGAGAGGAGAGAAATGGATACACACATGTTCATTTCCTTGCTTGTTCTTAGCTCCATGTCTTTACTCTGTGTATGGTTTGGATAGGACCTCCTGCTTAGGAAATGGCTCTGCCCAGACTGAGTCAAGACAATGAATGTAAATAGTCCCTGATAGAGACTTTCCTTGCAGGTGATACTAGGTTATGTCAAAAATGACAATCGAAACTAACAAACACAGAGGAGATGATAAGTCACAGTTTCATTGTACATTTGAGATTTAATGTCTGTGTGGGGGAAAACCTAGGTAGCCTCCTAAACTTGGTGATACTATCTAGTATTAGATAGCCATTGAAAGTCTGTGCCTGGATTAAAGAGAGGCAGAGCTTGGATCCAATGCACTGTGTGGAGCAGATTCCCAGTTAAAAATTATGCCAGGCCACGCTTCATTAAACATAATGTGAGCTAGGTAAAATTCTGCCTTTAGGGCAGAAGTATGCCTAAGTAACCATGAGTTAGTATAAGTCAGAAACTAAGACTCAAAGAGAACCTGAGAAGTCTTTAAAGTTTGTCTTACTGTACTTCTTAAAGTTGCAAGTATGGAAATAGATGGGGATCTGCATACTGAGCCTTGGAAAACTCCCCAGTGTTGGAGAAACAAAAGAGTATTTGGAGAAAAATCTGTAGGGTCATCATGATAAAAATACATTGCCATAGCAACTTAAAACTAGATTCTATCAGCTCAGCCCAGGGTGAGGCATGTCACTCTGTGGTGTTTTTGCCAGTTTTGCTATCCTGACACTGATGTTTTCATTAAGCTAATTTTAATTTGGGAATGAAAGATGTCATGTCATATATTGGTTCTTATGCTAATATCTCTTTACCTTGACCTTGATGTTTGTAGACTGAATTGCTTCCGGGTCATCGTGAACTTGTTCAAATGGGAACAAGTCTTTGGCTAGGAGATAGAATTTAATGTGAGCTTAGGTATTGATCAAGAAAGCAATCTTTGCATTTTAAACATTTTCCATATCTCTACCGAACAATTCAAGGTAGTTTCTCAAGTGAGTGTCCTCCCCCCACCACATACCCCCACACATAGTTACCCTCCTCCCTCTGTCCTTTCTGGTAGGGTTTCCATGAGACTTGTAGGAGCTCTAAGCTGCACAAGATATTGTTTGATTTAGAAGGATTCGAATTGCTGGATCATCAAGGGCTAACAAATAGATAAGGGTCATGTGACCTAAGTAAGCCTTTCCTAGGAAGCTGTTTCCGGTCAGTGAGCAGTGTGGGATCCATTCCAGGTTTAAGTGCCTCATCTCTTGTTTGCATTAACTTCAAAATGAAAACAAAACCAGAAGTCTTAACAAAGATAATCAGAATGCAAGTATAAGCCAAAGAAACACATTTCTCCACAGTGGTACCTGCTTTATGTAGAATTTAACTTACACATTCAAGGAAAAGCATCATGATTGTTCTAAGCAAGAGAGTATGAATTTTTCCAAACTTAAAGCTGTACAAGTGCAATTACAAAGACTAAGATCTTATCATTGCCAAATACTTTCCACTCTGACCTCATTTCTTCTTGGTCAAAATTTCTGCAAATGTTTTTCCTCTGAGGATTAGGGGATCTCTGCTCAGAGGTGAAATGACTTTTAACAAGATAATCTGAAGTCTTTTGAGCCACTTTTTAAAGTCATAAGTATACACACACACACACACACCAACACACACACACACACACACATACAATCATTCTTTTGAACTGTGGAAATGCCAAAAACTTTTAACTTTAAACAAAAAGAACAATAAATAAGGACTATTCTATACTCTGTATATTTTAAGACAATTCAAAGTATATCAAATTCAGGGAGCACGAAAGTGAACATATATGCTAAGTTATGACTTCACAATAATGTTCAACTCAGTAAGTATTTCACTCAGGTTGCTCGCTGTAGCGGGAAATATTCAAAAGGGATGGTCACTGGCTCCCAGCTCTGCCGCCATGTTCCTGCTCTAGAGTCTGGCACTGGCTGGCAAGCCTCAGTGGCGCCAGCCCAGAGCCCATGAGACAATTGGCATGGCTGCTGCCTCCACCGGCCAGTTTCACAGCTCGAGGTAGGGACCCTGGGCCAACTTCGCCACCCCCACAGCACTCAGCTTAACTCCAGGCAATAACTGCCATTCTCAAAGTAGATATCACAATACCCAGTACCTCGTAGAAATAAGACTTTTAATGCTTAAGGTTAACCAATGGATTTATATATCAGCAAATACACAAATCACAAGATGCCCACACAATTTCGAAGGTTATTCCGATATTCCTAACCTTTAGAATTCTTATCTACCAATTTACTAGATGCCACATGGGTCCATGTCCCAGCCATTTCGCCTCCTCGCTCTCCTGTGTCCCTCTGCCTCTCTCTGCCACCCTTAGATCTGCCTCCCTTTTCCTGTCCAATCATAGGCCTCCCGCTGCAAATAGATTGGTAGGGAAATTTCTGCCACACTTAGCTTGTGCGGAAAACACGTGTACCCACTGAGCCATCTCTCCAGTCTCCCATTCATCACTTTAAAATGATGGCTTAACTCATGTGGATTATTTTTAACCCTACAACATTGCTACTGAAGTAAGCCTCTTTCAAAAGACCACAGAGAAGAGGTGTGAGTTTTCTGCATGTGGAAGCAGCAGAAATTAGGTGAGGAATCCCTTCCAGCTTGCTCAGGTTCATAGAACATGGTCTTTGTAGGTACTAAATAATAAGGTATGCTCACACTGCATTTCTCTTTGCACAGACCATCATAGCCAAGTAAGTTTACAATTAAGAAGACTCAAAATGGAATGTTGGATGAAAAGGGTATGGGCATTAGACCAAGGGCTACTTCCAATCACATTGTTTAGATTGGTTCTTGTCTTCTTCACGAAGTTGTTTGGGAAGAGGGAAGCTTAATTAACTTAACTGAGATGATGCCTTCTTCTTCACATTAGCCTGTGAGCAAAACTGTAGGAGAGTTTTCAAAATTAATGGTCGATGTGGGAAGGCACAGCCCACTGTGGATGGTGTCACCCCTGACAAGTTGGTCTTCAGTTGTATAAAAATCAAATCTAAGCCAGCCACAGAAAGCAAACTAATAAGCAGTGTTCCTGCATCAGTTCCTGCCTCCTGCCTCCCGCTGCCTCTGCCTCCTGCCTCCTGCCTCCTGCCTCCTGCCTCCTGCCCTCCTGCCTCCTGCCTCCTGCCTCCTGCTCCTGCTCCTGCCTCCTGCCTCCTGCCTCCTGCCTCCTGCCTCCTGCCTCCTGCCTCCTGCCTCCTGCCTCCTGCCTCCTGCCTCCTGCCTCCTGCCTCCTGCCTCCCTGCCTCCTGCCTCCTGCCTCCTGCCTCCTGCCTCCTGCCTCCTGCCTCCTACATTGATTTTCCTCGGTGATAGACTGTAATGGAGATGCAAGGCAAAGAAACCCTCCAAGTTGCTTTTGGTCATAGTGTTTATTTCACTAACAGAAAACAAGCTATTACACACACTATAGCTTAACTGGCACACAGCAAATTTCAAATGAAATAAACCAAGCTGGCAAGCACTGGTTCATACTTCACTGAAATCCCTCTTTCTCCTGATCTTCAACAATATTCACCTACTGCCATTTCTTCTACAGTTATTCTTACCTGTCCAAAGTAATATCATATACATTATTTTGATTTGCATTTCCCTAATAATCACTGATGTTGCCTAATAATGTGTAAATTTCAAAATTCAGCTTTCTGAAGTCATGTAGATCATATTTATGGAAATGTATTTTAATACATGTAGATGATAATAATAAGGATTATTTTGCCTTCAAGTACCTTAGGGGTTTTTTTTTATAGTAATTCATTGTACATCATATTTGACAAAGGAATGCTGCATCTGTTGGAGGTACTAATATAATAATTTTGGGAAAAGAAGAGAGGAGCATCATGGGAGCTAGAAGAATGGCAGGCAATGACACAAGGGATTGAATGAATTATTGGAAACTTTGGTTGTCTAAAGTTTCCATAAATATCTATTTCATTTCCACACCTCCTGGCTTTGGTCAGAATAAAGCATTATAGGAAATAATAGTTTTCTTTCAAGAGTTTAAAGTGATTTATTTATTCAGTTATTATTTCCTGTGGTTTTCTTGAGAAATCTCAGGAGTGACTAACTCTGAACTTTGTTTGCTCCCTTCCTCCCTTTGTAAATACTTGAAATCTGTATAGCTGACATTGTAAAATTCAATGGTGATATGCCCTGGAGTGAGTGGACTTTGCAAAACCACTGTGCAAACCAATCTATTCACCTTGCAATCTTAGAAATGCAAGTCTTTTATTCATATTTTTTATTTGCCTGAATCTTTTATACTTTAAAGTTTCAAGTATGCATGAGGATCTTGACTACAAAGTCAAATTTAAGCGGTAAAGATTTTTGAAAAACTGATTAGATTTTTTTTTTACGTTTAGGTGTTATAAAGATAATGAGTCGTCCTGAATATAATAAAAAGTGTCTATTTAAACACCTAAGCAAATATCACATTCATTAATAAAATATTTCAAGCATTCTCCTTGCTACTGAGAATAGGAAAAGGACACTCAGTACTAATCTTATTCAAAAGTGCTCTGAAATCTCTGGGCAAAGCAAAAAGGTGGGAATTATAAAATAGTCATGTGATTAGAATTAAAGAAATAAAAGTATGACTATCCATCTATGACATGAGTATGTACATAAAAAGTCCACAAAAGTTTCCAAAGGAATCACTAGTCTTAACACATCTACCATGACACCTGGTGCGGATCAATATTGAAGAGTCCAGTATTCAACATCTAGAGGATATCTGAATCAATAAATGTTTTTCCAAATCATGCATGCAATTAAAATCTAAGTAAATAAATATAATGTATCTTCACTATTAGTTATAAAACATTATTGGAAAAAGTATATAAATAGAATGATAGCCTATGCCTTTGAATATTCAATATCGTAAAGATCTACATATTTTGAATCCAATGCAGAGATGAGAAAATGTTGTAAACCAGAAGCACAAGACATCAGGGTTATTTTACTGTGGTAAGGCAATATGGCAGCAATTAAATGATTGAAGAAGATTGTCACCTAGTCCAACCCTAATCAGCTTAGGGAAAAATGAGAAACCAGTAGGTTCGAGTCATTTAAATAAATTTATAGGCTGTATTTCAATGTTCTCTTGTGTACTATTCTAGCAAGGTCATTACAATCAGGAGCAGTATGAATAATATAAACCTGTCCAGGATAATGCCTCTCCTCTAATAAGCACTCAGTACACATCCTGGACCACTCCACTGTCCACAGGCCACTGGGGTCCAAATGGCCTGGGAATGCACACCTCTAATGCAGTGGGACGCTGCAGGCTTCATCTGAGAAATGATACTGATAAGGCTCGGAAACTATTTCTAGTGGAATGGGCCACCTGTGCAATGTGAAACTTGTCACTTATCAAATAACAAAATGGAAAATTCTTGGAAGGTGACGGGGATATTTTATAGAACCAAATGTTGACACAGTTCACAAGTGTTTTCTTTATATATCTCCATTTCCTTTTTTGAGTTGAGGAGAGAGAGAGAGAGAGAGAGAGAGAGAGATTGGTGTGAAGTATGTGTCTGCTGTCAGTCTTCGCTTAGCCAGACCTCAAAGCCTCTCCAGCTTCCATTCTGACCACCTAATGACAGCGTCATCATTGTTCCCAAGTCTGTGGTTAGGACTCGTGATGGCAGTGTGATTGCTGTGTGACATACCTTCCCTGGGGAGGGTTGTGAACTTGCAGAGCATCTGTTTCACTTCAGCAAACATGGCCAAGAATGGTTACAAATCACAGTGGACCATTACCTCAAAGTGTGTGTCTTTAAAAATAGCGATGGGGAAAGGAAAAGCTTTTTACCCCTAATCATTTAGCTATTAACTTAAACCAAACATATGCAAAGCTATATACAAAGATCAAAGGCATTTTTCTGGAGAGATATAGATGATAAAATTTAAAGACTGCCAGTGAGCTTAAGAAGTTTCTAGTTCAAGGAGCCAAACAAGTTGAGTGAATTACAGCTCTCTGTGGGTTTCTATATCCACCACATACAGCAGGTCTTTTCTATTGACTGAAACCATATTTCCTAGAAAATGGCAGCTTGCCTAGTTAAAATACGCTTTTCTGTTACACCTCTTTCCACTCGTAGGTGCGGTATCTTGTGGCATGTTATGGACAATAAGCTGGGAATAATCCATAAGTTGAAATTACTTGAAAAACTACTTTTCTAGTCAGAAATTATAGTCCCAGCAGGCAAACACCAGTTGTGTTTTACCCCTTTATCTGTCTAGAATGAAGTTCTGACCACTCCAAAGAAATAAGCTGATTTTAGGAGGCATCCTCAAAAGTGAGAACAGAGAGAATAAGAAAGGCTTCTCTGAACATAGCAGGCACAGGGGACAGGTAGATGGACCTAACCTCATAAAATTATGAGATATAAGTAAAATCAAGTGACATAGGAACATACTTGCACTGTATCTGGAAGACAAAAGCACAATATTCATATTATATGATTACATGTTTCAAAGCCAGCTTATCAAAACAAACACAGATTCAAAAAGTAAAATCCAATCGGTTCATAAGCACAAGTCAACAACACAAAATCAGGAATTAAACATAAAATGTAAAGATTCAGCAATGATGAATACCGAATAAGCATCCAGTTAGAGTAAAATGTTGTTATTTTGTTAATTTTCTACAAACATGTTACCTTCATATATTGCTCTAATAGTACATGAGAAAGCATAAACCATGCTATCAGTAGTGGATAATGGCATTTTTAATTCAGCGCAATTAATGGTTTAGCATCTTTGACATATAAAAGTAGTACATGTTTGCATCAATGTAACGGGTTATTCATGTCAAGAAAAGTGGGTCCTTGAACAGGGTAGCAAGAACTAGATTTCCAGTGATCACTGGTTGCCACAAGATAATGGCTGTGTGGTGAACAGGAACCATGTCTGGGAAATGAGGTTTGCTGAAATAAGTACTTAGGGAGTAGAATAGTAGTACAAAATTCACTTTAACTCCTTCTAACTCCTTGTATTTATTCTAGAATCATACTCTTTATTATCATTGCTTGGCTTTCCCCCAACAAACTCCTCCTGTCTGTCTGTCTGTTTGTCTATCTGTCTTTCTTTCTCTTAGTCTGCCTTCTTTCCTTCCTTCTTTCTTTTCTTCCTTCCTTCCTCCTTTCCTTCCATCTTTCCTTTCTTCCCCTTCTCTTTCCTTTTTCCTTTCTCTGTATGATCTTGCGATATATTCCTATTGGCCCTCAAACTCTCAGCGTTCATTCTTCTGTCCACTGCTTTGTGGGATTATAATGTGTAACACCTGCCCTAGTTACAATGCATTTTCTGCATTCTCTGCATTCTAAGTTCTTAAATATTCACTTTTTCCAGATTTTAGGATTTTCTAGATCAATTTCTCAATCACCTGTTTGGCTACTTGGAAAGAAACAAAATTTCTTTTACTTGACTACATTATCATTAAATTAGCATGTCCATTCAAGGAAATTAACATGTTTTACAAAACCATTTTCTAAATTTTAAGTCTAATTTATGTTCTTCAAGAACATTTCTAGAATTTTACTCATGAAAGGCTGCATTTCTTGCTGTTACGTTAGATATTTTGAATATACCTCTACTCCGCTTCAAATAAATGTTATCAGAAAGAATAAAAATGGAGTTTTATAAATAAATGAGTTATTATTACATTCTCAGAGAATTCTGTGTTTTTTCTAACACACCTATATCATACAGTTGGTTATCTTTTGAATTATATTTTGACAATGAAGCCATTAAAAATTGCAATTTTCATCCATTTCTCCCCATCCTTATATCTTCCTCTGTTTTCTTCTTTCCTAGTAGGTCAGAAGGCTGTTAAATAATTGTGGTAAGAGTTGAAGTCCTGTTTTCTCCTTCCGTTACTGGTAGTCTGTCTTTTTTGTTTTGCTTTGATTTGCTTTGATAAGATAGTGGGTTTTTTTTGTCAAGACAGGGTTTCTCTGTATAACCCTGGCTGCCCTGGAACTCATTCTGTAGAATAGGCCTTGAACTCACAGACCTGCCTGCATCTGCCTCTGCCTCTGCCTTTGCCTCCCAAATGCTGGGATTAAATGTATGCACCAGCACTGCTCAGCTAATGGCAGTCTTTCTAATGTCATGCAAACTGTTGATATTTTCTTAAACTGCTTTTCTTCTTTAACCAATATGATGATAGAAGTAAGTAGATGCTGATCTTCTCAAACAGAAGTCTCTTTACATTCCCCAGTGACTGTTACATTATCACACTTTCTGCTATTTTGATGTAATGTACTCAAGTTACAATAGGTGCTGACCATAGAATGTATGCTATTTTCATTCTTTCAATTATACTACACTGTGTTTAAATACCTTGGGGTCACATGAAATTTTAAATGATTTGTCAGTGACACCTGTAATAAAGCCATTGAGGCATGGAATGTTTTACAGAAACTAAGAACAGAAATTGAGAGTAGCAATGTTTCCTATCAGTAAGTCCCCATAAGTCTTGGTCATTCCTTTACTCTGTAGTGATCCAGTTCAGATGGAGCCTCCATGATACAAATTAATTATTTGTTTAGGATAATAGATCTCCTGGGCAGAGGTACACTATTCAACTGATACTGATCTCTTCCTTTCCAAATTACCTTACTAGCTGCCAACAATAAATATAAAGGAGAACACACTGGTGCCAGTACTCAATACTGGCATACATGGACATTTCTATAAACTACTCTGAACAATGAAGAAACTTGGCAAACAACCAAGACATTGTATTGCACAGCCAAGAATGTGAGTCTGGATCTCCTCCATTGTGGTTTGCACTTCAGAGTCATTTGTACAATTTGGAAAGCAGGTTATAAATCTCTGGGACAGGTTATCCAAGGTAACTCTCCTGTCCAAGGAGAAACAGTAAGAATAACTGTGGGCTCCCAGGAGCTCAGGTGCGCCAGTTATTAAAGCTAATGAAAATAGCAACAGTTGGTTTCACATTTGTTGCGTTTGTGTATATTGCATATAATTGCATAAATGTGTGCTTATAAAACTGTTTTAGTTAGGATTTTATTGCTGTGAAGAGATGCCATGACTATAAAAACTGTTATTTAAAAAATGTTTAATTGGGGTTGGCTTATATTTCCAGAGTTTAGTCCATTATCATCATGTTGGGGGAACATAGCAGTATGCAGGCAGACATGAGGTTGGAGAAAGAGCTGAGAAAGTTCTAAGTCTTGAACCACAGGCAGCAAGAGGCTGTGTGCCACACTGAGCATACCTTGAGCAAGGAGACCTCTAGTATGCTCCCACAGTGACACACTTCTTCTAATAAGGCCACACCTACTTCAACAAGGTCATACACACCTCCTAATAGTGCCATTCTCTATGGACCAATCATTCAAATATTTGAGTCTATGGGGGTCATTCCTATTCAAAACCATCACATAAATGTATGCATAATACTATGTTATATGCATACAAAATTATTTACATATGCTCAAATGTCCAGCTAATGATATGCTAATAGTTGTGGTCAAAGAATAAATAACTTTCTCCCATGTAAAAACACTGTTTTAATAAAAGTACTAACTAACTGTTCATATTTAGATGCTGCTGTGGGGAAATGTTGCTCAAAAGGCACCAAATGTGCATAGTTTAAATGAGAAATGGAATTTTAAATGATTACATTCACAACTGTGTCAACATGAGACTACCCATTGTTACCTGGATTCCCAAGACCATTATGAGATGGTGGATGGTCTTATTTATAATCCCCTGACCCAGCTGCAATTGAAAGGCTGAAGTAAGGTTAACATGGAGGTTGAAAACAATGTACTTCAAAAGACAGCAAGAGTTCCATATAAATAGTTTTCAAAAGGGCCAGATTGGCTGTGCTTCAAGTTTGTTTCTCCCTGCGCCCGATTCCCCCATCCCTTTAATCTTCTTCAGAGGTAAAATCAGTTAGGTAAATTCTCAGGATTCCATCTTAATGAGGTTGCATCTTCCAATAGCAAATCTGAGACAGGAATGCTTGAAAGTGATACTAGTCACATCATGACTAAGTCACTAGTCATATGATTACATTCCACAGAAACCATGATGAGGCCTCTGCAAAGGGGTCACACTTTTTCTTGCAAATAAAAAGGCACTTTAGCATTTTCATAGCACTGAAAGCCACCAGTTAGAAAATTGTGATTTAGGCGGAAGACGTGGACAGTTAACCAGCAGAGCCATGATCCTGAGTATTGAATGTTAGAGAGAGATTAGTGAGCAGTAGTAAAATCCTCTGCAAATCCTCAGATCTTTCCCTACATCTGTGAACTTACCTATTGCTGAATTTAATTCTACACACTTATTTTCTTTGTTAAAAAATATAATGAAACAACCTCTTCCAAGTATAAATGAACAATCATAGCTCAAACTGTGATGCCTGAGCTGTCAGAGATGTTCTGTGTCTTACAGGGAGAAACATTGGTAAGGGGCTAGGTTCCCCATCATTTCAGGCTGACCTTGTAATACTAGAATGGAAGAAAGCTAGCAAATTTATGTGGCTGACCCTTTCGAGAGAAAGAACAGTGCACATATCCATCATTTTGCTGCATGCAAGAAACATACCTTAGCAATAAAGATGAACATTACCACAGAGTAAAGGGCTGGAACAAAGTTTTCCAAGCAAACAGACCCAAGAAGTAAGCTGGAGTAGCCTTTCTAATATCTACTAAAATAGACTTTCAACCAAAATTAACCAAAAGAGACAGGAAGGGCACTTCATACTCATCAGTGGAAAAAATCTATCAAGATGCTATCTCAATTCTTAACATCTATGCCCTAAACACAAGGGAGCTAACATTTGTAAAAGAAACATCTCTAAGCCTTAAATCGCATATCAAACCTCACATATTAATAGTGGGAGACTTCAGCACCCCACAGTCCCCAACTGACAGGTCATCCAGACAAAAACTAAACTGAGAAATAATGAAACTAACATAAATTATGAATCAAATGTATCTAACAGACATCTATATAATATTTCACCCAAACACAAAAGAATATACTTTCTTCTCAGCACCTTGTGCATCCTAATCCACAATAGACCACATAATGCAAATCAAAACAACTCTTGAGATTCCATCTTACACCAGTCAGAGTGGCTAAGATTAAAACTCAAGTGGTAGCACATGCTGGTGAGGATGTGAAACAAAGGGAACACCCTCCATTGCTAGCAGGAGTACCTTATGCAACCACTTTGGAAATCAATTTGGCGGTTTCTCAGAAACTGAGAATAGTTCTATCTCAAGACCATCTATACAACTCCTGTGCATATACCCAAAAGATGCTCCACCACCTCATTCAACTATGTTCAGAGTAGCTTTATTTGTAATAGCCAGAAACTAGAAACAACCTAGATGCCCCTCAACTGAAGAATGGATATTTAAAAATGTGGTACATCTACACAACAGAATGCTATTCAGCTATTAAAAACAAAGACATCAAGAATTTTGCAGGCAAATGGATGGAACTTGAGAATATAATCCTGAGTGAGGTAACCAAGATCCAAAGAACGTACATAGTATATCTTCACTTATAAGTGGATATTAGCCATAAAATACAGGATATTCATGCTATACCCCACAGATCTAAAGAAACCAAACAAGAAGGAAGGCCCAAGTGAGGATGCTTGAATCCTACTTAGAAGGGAGAATAAAATAGTTATAGGAGGCAGATGGAGGGCGGGACCTAGATGGGAGAGGGGATGAGGAGGGGAATGGTGGGGTTCAGGATTAGATGTGGGGAGGTACAAGAGAAATGGCCAGACGGCCATGAGAATGAATGGATACCTGCAACTGGCTAGGGTGGGGATTTGGGAGGCATCTTGAGGACTTGTCAGAGAGCTGGTATAGGGGACACTCAGGAATCAATGGGGTGAACTTAGCTGTGTTTCACAGCATTGGGATATGGAATCTGAAAAGGCCACCTCTTGTAGCTGGGCAGGAACTCCAGTAGAACATAGGGACACCAACCCACCTACAAAACTTTTGACCCAAAATATATCCTGTTTACAAGTAATGCAGGGACAAAGGATGGAACAGAGACTGAGGGAATGGCCAAGAAATAATGGATCAACTAGAGAACCATCTCATGGACAAGCACCAATCTCTGACACTATTAATGATACTTTATTATGCTTGTAGACAGGAATCTAGCATGGCTGTTCTCGGAGAGGCTCCATTTAGCAGCTGTTGCAGATGAATTCAGAGACCCATAGCCAAACAGTGGATAGAGCTTGGGGACTCTTATGGAAGAGTTGAGAGGAGGATTGAAGGCCCCAAAGGAGATAGGAACTCCAGAGGAAGACCAATAGAATCAACTAACATGGACCCTTGGGGCTCTCAGAGACTGAACCACCAACCAAAGAGCAAAGCAAGCCGGGCAGTGGTGGTGCACGCCTTTAATCTCAGCACTTGGGAGGTAGAGGCAGGCAGATTTCTGAGTTTGAGTCCAGCCTAGTCTACAGAGTGAGTTCCAGGACAGCCAGGGCTATACAGAGAAACCCTGTCTCGAAAAATGAAAAAAAAAAAAAAATAAACAAAGAGCAATAAACCAAAAGTACAGGCTATAACATATGTAGCATATCTTCAGCTCTATTCTTCATGTGTGTCCCAGACAGCTGGAGCAGGCGCTATCCCAAAACCTGTTGCCTGTCTATGGGATATTTCCTTCTATTGCCTTGTCTGTCCTTAGTGGGAGAGGAAGTGCCTAATCCCACAGGGACTTGATATGCCAGAAGTGGGGAGTTACACAGAGTGGGAAAGAAGACTATGGGAAAGGGTGACCAGAAAGGGGGGCAGTGATTGGGATGTAGAGTGAATAAAAAATAAAATAAAAGGTTAGGTAAACTACTTAAGAACTTCAGATAGAATTATTAACTAAATTATGCATTATTCATAATTACATGGCATCTTACTAAACAACTGATCTTTCATTGAGCATAGCATTCTGTATTGCATCTCCTTCCATTGCTAACTACTAATTTTGTGCTGTGTATTTGTGATAGCCCGAATCATTTATGATGTCACTCAGTGAAGGCACTCTACCTCGTTACTAAACACCAATTCAAATCACTGATACTCCCTGTCCTGGAAAGAGAATGTCACGCCCGTTAAATTTCAAGCTACGAACCCGTCTCTTCTCTTCCACCATCTTTCCCGACTCTCTCACCCTCTATCAAAATAAACCCGTCCCGTGACACCGTCTGCTGTGGTTGTCTAACGCGCCCTGAACCTTTAATGTGTCACGTAATGGTGTGTGTGTGTGTGGAGAGAGAGAGAGAGAGAGAGAGAGAGAGAGAGAGAGAGGCGGGGTGGGGGGAGGGAGAGGGAGAGGGAGAGGGAGAGAGGAGGGAGAGGGAGAGAGGAGAGGGAGAGGGAGAGGGAGGAGAGGAGAGGGGAGGGAGAGGGAGAGGGAGAGGGAGAGGGAGGGGAGAGGGGAGGGAGAGGGAGAGGAGAGAGGAGAGAGGAGAGGGAGAGGGAGAGGGGAGAGGGGAGAGGAGAGAGGGAGAGGGAGAGGGAGAATCTTCCACCTTATTTTGCTGGGGTTTCTGGTTGTTTACCACTGTGAGTGCTAGGTTATCTGGCTTGTGAGCTTTTAGGGATTCTCCTATATTCTCCTCTCATTTTACCGCAGAAGCTCTAGGATTTAAAATACTAGATAGAGTGCCCATCATTACATGGGCTTTGGATGAACCTCAATTCCTTACATTGTAAAGCAAGCACTTAACACTATACTTTCTTCATTATTCAAACAACCCACTACTTGTCTGCCTTGTCGTTTCATCTGACTCACTTCAGAGTACCAAGAAGCAACAATTTCAGACTCATTTGGAAGCTGTGGCTAAAATATTCAACTTGGGATGTTTTGCATTGAAGAGACTTTAGAGAAAAGAAAAGTTCTCTAGAATGAGTATAGTGACTGAAGAAGACTGTCACATGCCTAGCACTCTCAAAAGGTCTGAAAGCAAAATCAAGTTCACTTAAAAATAGAAGAGAGTTTAGAACAAGCTTCCCTCAAGATCTAGTGAATTTGAAATGAAGAAGAGTGAGCATGTACAAGAGAGGCCTCAGTGAATAAGCAGGGAAAGTGATTGTAGCTTGAGCCATAAATAAAGTAAAATAAGATTCCCCAAATGAGGTGTTGAGGGACAAGTGTGCTGGGTAGAACACAAGAGAGTAGACCTTAACTTTTTCCCCCTATTTTTCTTTCATATCATTCTTTGTAAAGGTTGGAAATCCCCAGTTAAAATGCACACAGGTGGGGAGTTGGTTTGAGATGAACTGTTCTCATCTAGGAAACAGGCCCCATTCCAGTATTTCATGGGAATTCTCCAAGGTATGCCCTAATGGAGACAAGTACATCCAATGCAAGATCTACTTTCTTCTTCTTCTCCTCCTTTTAGTTCTGATTTCAGAAAAGAATTGCACAAAGCATGCTTTTCTGTCTTTAATGAAAATGTCAGCTGCCATTTCGAATGAATGTAAATTTGGAACCAGGGCATCCAACATCGCTATCCTAATGAGCTACTGAGCCTGATAGACCTGGAACCAACATCTCTCTACCAGTTCTGGGACTCTGAACAGACTGCTCAACATCTCTGTGCTACTTCATCTCATGTCAAGGGAGAAGAAAAAAAATTCTTCTCCCCATAGGCCTGGGATGACCATTAAGCAAATGGCCAGTAAACAAATATAGGGCACAGAAATTAGCATATCTTAATTCATCAATTACTATTATTATGAAAATTACATGCAATGTTTAGAGGAGGAATCAGCAATTAGAACAGCCAAGAATATTCCCCTGATTCCTAACTCCCTATCATTTTTTTTTGTTGTTCTCATTTTGTTGTTTTCAAGAAACCATGAATATTTAATCAATAGAAATTTCATAATTCTAAATGGTTTATATTTAATCATGAAATATGAATGTGGTTTTCCCCCAGTGGAACATAATTAAAATTCATTTTATAAACACATTTTTTTTGTTTAAGGCTTAATAAAAATTTTCCCCATGTTATAAATCTCACCTTGGAATCTGAAGCTCCAATTTTCACAAACCAATCAAAAAGCAATTATCCTCAACAGCCAATCAGCAATATGAACCAAAATGTGTCATCTGTCTCCCAGTTATAAGCAGATGATGGATGATTGACTCCAAGGAAATTCTTCAATTTATTTTTTCATTCTGTTATAAGACAAAGCAATTAACAACCAAATTTAGAGCACAGAACTCTATAAACTCATTATTATTAAAAAATAATTTTTGAAGATCTAAAGCCTATAAAAGACTTCAATAAGCTTCTTCAAACATGGATAAATGTTTTGCTGATAATCACTGAAAAAAATAAGAGTGTATTGTTATTGCTCACATCCTTTATCTATAGTAACATCTACTGATAAACTTTTTAAAATATCATCTGTGATTTCTTAAATTCTTTCTTTCAAAACTCATATCTGCAGAATTGGGATGGATGACATCAAAAGCCTATTTCTGTCCTGTAGATGAGACTCTGGTTATTGTTGTCTCCTATCATATGTATAAAGATGACTTGCTTGGCTCAGATCATATTCCCTGCCTTTGCATACATACAGCAAAGGGGGAAAGTAGTGGTTGGCAAATACCTATAGCTTAGAGGTTGGAAATTCAGTAAACTTGCCTGGATTAACTCTTGTTATGGCTATCTATATAAGCACCTGGAATCATCTCTCTCTTTAGGCAAAGGTGGGCAGATAGGATCACAAAGACTGGACTTTTAACCTTTCAACCTATCTTTATTTACTCAGAATTACTGAGCAACTCTTCAGATCTAAGTACCTTCCAATTAATTTTCCTGAATTATTTCAAGCAACTCCTAAAAGAATTTTGCAAACATAGGTGTTAAGGCTTAGAAAGTTAAGTTACTTCAGAGGGCCAGGGAGCTAACAACAAGCAAAACTGTCAATCATACCCAGCTCTGTGACTGCTCTCTAAGCATAAGGCTGCGTATTCTGCTTGCAAAAGGTTGGCCATGCTGCATATGAAACACATTTTGAAATTTTCCAGTATTTCAATATTCTAGTATCTGGCCAATGTGCTACTCTATTTCATCATTCAACAAATATGTTTATTAAGAGCCTTCTATTTGCCAATTGCCATGTTAGACTTTGGGGAACCAAGACTAACTAGGAGATAGAAGGGTCCTGTCCTTGCTGCAGCACGTGCAGGGAGAAGACAGAACAACCAACCAGAAAAACAGTGGGTCCTTAATGCTTCCTCCATATTCAGAGATCCCAGTTATCATCAGGCACTTAACAGCAGCTTTGCTATTCCCTTTGATGTGCTCAGAAGTTATAGTCCCAAGCATGCACAGAATATTTTCTTTTTAGACATTAAAACAAGAATACTAAGTTCTGTGATATGATAATGGCTGTTGTAGCTCTGCACAGACAAAATGTAACAAAGAGAACTGAAACATGGGACGATAGACTCATACTAGAAAAGACAGAAGAAGAGCAAACCACCAGTGGGAACACAGAGAAGGAGGCCTGGGGGCTACATTTGGGAACTGAAAGCTCCCCTGACAATGAACTTCTTCATTCCAGGCAGGCCCAAGAGAGATAGAGTTTAGTGTAAATACCAGATGTGAGGCTTTCCCTTCGTACCTGGCCAGCCTATACACTCAGTGCTTTACCAAGTGAACGAACCAACAGTATGATTTTAAATGATCTATCTACCAGTCATATCATTAACCATAGTGCTTTTTTTTCTTTTTGGAAGCTATTTTAAAGCAATATTTTTTCACTATTATTCCCCTAAATCTATATGAGCCCTAACTTCTAATAATAAAAAAAATAATTTCAATGCTATCTAAATATATTCCTATGAAATCTTTTCTGGAGGTTCTAGAATGCCCATGTGTTAGAATCCAGGTTACTTTTAGCCTCTGAGGTTTCATACCCTTAAAATATGTTCATAGGAAACTATTAATATTACTTAAAATTATAAAAAAAATCTTTCAGTCTAGCTCAGTGACAAATATATAGATTGCTGGTTGTTCACCAGTGGTTGTTAAGTAATATTTGGTGGCATTACATTGTAGTACCATTATTAAAAAGTGAAGAGAAGCCAAAAATAGCAATCAACAACACACAGTGGCCAGGACAACTCTAAATTATCTGTTCCAAAACATCAAAGGTGTTGACTGTAAGTCACCCTAACTTAGATGGTACAAGCAGGGTTAATGGGGAGTCATTATCCTAGGCTATGGGAAAATGTGTAGACACCCTTTTCCAGATTTCCTCAGGTTTATTATTTGAAAATGCATTTCCCCACATTGACAAAGTTTCCTTCTTTCTGTTTAGTTTCTGTATAAATATTCTCATTGTTTGCCCTTCCCCCATCCCTTCAAGAGACTCAAGAGAACTAACCTAACTAGATCTGGAGGGATGAGCAATAGAAACTCAAGCACTTCTTCCAGATTTCTAAACCAAGACACATCTAAAGCTGGTTACGGTCCACCAAGGGTTGAAGTGCTGGAATCAGCTTCAGCCCACAGATGCACAAGAGTAGAGAAGACTCTGGGTCTGGATATCTGGCTCTCTTCCTTCTCTATACCTTATATCTAGCCTTGACCATATCATCTCTATGAGCCTCGATTTGACCACCTTCAATGGGGTCGGGGTGGGGGGTAATAGCAAATCCACACTGAGGGTTAGGATGGGGATTTCAAGAGCTGAGATATATAAAGTTCCTGGCACATGGTAAGCACAAGATACAGCTATTATACTATTCAAATTCACCTGTGGCAATACAACTTTACATTACAGGACAGAGTTGACTTCTGTCTCTGTTGTAAAGAACAAACATTCTCTTTCTGTTTTCTCTGAATCTTCAGATTCTCCCGGGAAGATCCTTGGTTCTAGATCTTTCTGTGTACCTCAGATCCCAAGGCTTTCTATATATTCTGGTCCAACTCCAAGTCTTCCTCTGCTAAAGCAAGTGTGCCTGTGATGTTAATGTCATTGGCGCTCAGCCATTCACACAAATGTGCTACAAGCTAACAGCATCAGAAAATAATGTTCATTTCTTAGATTTTCAAATTTTGTTTTATATATCTAACTCTAAGAGATTTTACTTCATGAGACTTTTGATTGGTTTACTAACCCTTATTGTAAATACTTCCACTCAAGCAAATACATAAAGTTAACAGATGAAAGAAGTTCTTGAAAATATTTTCCTCCAAAGAATCACAGAAATTTCAAGGATTTTTTTAAATAGGTAATAAAGTGAAACTTTTATCCAAGTGTGTAGTCATAATCAGTCAAGCAAATGGAGTACTTTTCCTAAAAAAAAAAAAAAAAAAATGAAATCAGCAAAATAAAAAATCACAGACTCAAACTTCTTATTCCCGGTTTTGTTATTAAAGTTGAATATGTTCCAAAAGCATGACCCCAAAATTATCCTAGTTATTAATAAATTTACCTCAATAATTACAGAATTAAATATTAGAAACAAATTATTACAACAAAGGGCTTAGTAATCAAGAACCTGAGGTAATAATATATCAGAAAAGCTAATAAACCAATAAAAGACAAAAAATCAGCAAATGGATTTTCCATTTAAAACAAACAATAAAAGTCACAAACACAATGAATTATACCTATCCACAGAACAGTTAAGACTCAACAGCTATTTTAACAAAGAAATTAAAAATAAAATTGGGACTACTCCTTCTTTTTCAAGCTTGTAAACCTTACTACATAGAACATTATTGTGCAAACAAAGATTTCTCATTGAAGACAAGTTTAACAGTACAGTAAATTTCTTCTATTAAAATGACTGGTTCCCTAGTAGAAGTTTCCTGAATGCAGACATTTGTTTTTGTCATCGTGGTTGAAGTAAGTATTTTGTTAGGCTTTACTAATTAGTCTTACCACACACATGTAACAGGAGAAGGTATTTGCTTCTTTTATGATGGGAAAGCAGTGTGCCCTTTGAAGTCTGTGAGCTTTTAAAGCCATAAGAAAGCTGCTAAGTCAGTGTTTTAAATTCAGTTCTCAGCTATTTCTCTGTCAGTTCTTCTGAGAGCATGTGGCTCTATTTTGTCACAGAAGTGAAAGTAGTTCTGTTGACCTAAGAAGGAGACCTAAGAGGGTGTGACACCATCACTGTGGTAAGAGCATTTGTAAGACTACTTATGTCAAGGTCAACATGGATGTAATGAAGGAGCTACTATGGGTATTTGTTGGTGGTGGTTTTGATTGGGAGAAACAAGCCACAACCTCAGTCATTTCATGTTTAACCTTTAACTAGAAGTCAGCGTTCAATGGAGACCTTGCATGACTTTTAGAGTCCTGAAGGCAGATAGGATGAATTTTGATGATGACATTATCTCAGGAGTAGGACAGCTACAGTTATTTTCCATATAGATCTAGAATCTGATTCTCACCTGACGGAGCATATCTAGCCAGTCAGCAGGCCCTTACTGACAGAAAATCTATGAGAGATCAAATTGCTCTGACTCCTACCTAAGAGGAAACATCCAGGAGGATTTTGAACTAATAAGGAATCTCTTGGCAGTAGTTGAAAGCTCTATCTTAAGTATAGCATGCTTTTCAGTACTTCAGTTTTCCTTCTACCTATATTTTACCTACATATAGCATCAATAGAAGATAAATGTGCTGTTCTGAATACTTAGTATCCATCTTCGTCTCCAATCTGTGTTTCCTCTACCACAAATCCCTGTCCTTTAGTAACTTTTTGTGTCATTTGTGAATGCACCATGCTGAATCAGAAATGCGTACTTTTATTCTTCGGTACCATCAAAACTCTGCCTAGCTTCCTTTTCCACTCCTAAGCAGACCCTCCAACCCCCACAACCCCTTGGTATGCAAGGGACATTAAGAATCTGTGCTGAGAGGTACAGAAAGGGATAGTACAACTGAGCTGCTCTTACACTAACTTCTTAGGATCCAGGTACCTAAGGATAAGACCACCTTGTACCTTTCAAAAACTAAGATGGTGTAGAAATATAATAACAAGAGAGATCCATGACGTTAGTCTTTCTCTTTTCCTTCCATTCACACCATATTATCAGAAAGCTGCAAGTAACACCTCGACTAGAGTAAGTCCTGTCTAAGCTTCTATCTCCCCAAATGGTTCCCTGAATCAATGAAACTATGGAACTCAAACTTTGTGGGTTTAAAGAGGATTAAAGATCTTGTGAGGACCTGTGAGATGTTTAAGTAGATGAAAGCACTAGTGGAACAAGCCAGATGACCTGTTCTTAGTTCTCCCTGGAATCCACAGTGGAAGGAGAGAACTGGCTCCTAAAACTTGACCTCAGACCTCCGCATGTGTATGGCAGCACACAGGTGCCCATACTCATACAGGTGCATCAGACCTAATGAATACCATAGCCATACATTTGTAATACTTAAATTCTGTTAGCCAAGGTAGGAAAGCTAAGGGTCTAGGAAGCCAAGCCTTGCTCAGAATTGCATACCTACTCTCTAAAAGTAGGGTTGACATTCAAAGCTTAGTTCACTGCACTTTCTGCTGTAATGTAGAATTAAGTTGAATTGACCTATAATTAAAAACAAAGTCATGCTACCCAGAGAATGTACTCTGCTTGACATTCATAATGATCACACGTGTATCTCATGAATTGCAGCTTTTTCTTAAGTCCTAGAAATCACACTGGTAGACAGATGTTCCATTTGTACACAGGATATCATTTTTATTCTAAATTTATTGTCATGTGTACAAATGGACTGACTGTGAAGGACAGGATTGAGTATATGCAAAAGACATACATTACACATGATGCTACATAGCTTACTGTAATATCTACAATAATAGTCCATTTTCAAGCATATTGCATAAAAGTGGGCATTATAAACTTCATGTACCACAGGCAAATAACACTTAAAATAAGGTAAATGATTACCTCCAAGTTACCTTGGGCACAGAAAGCATGCATCACAAGATGTGATAAATATCTATCAACATCTTCTGTAGTAATTGCTGTAAAAAAGAAGATTTAAAAAATATCAAGCTCTTCTTTCAATCGGGTGAGATGAACAGGGGTAGTAGTTACATACATGGGAAAAATAATTAGTAAGTATTTCTGAAAAATTAGGTGGCTGGTGACTCTATCAATTTATTCATTGGTTTATTTGTACACGAAAAAATATTTGAAGAAAAAAATCTCTAATATGTCAAGTTTTTACTCAGGTATAGAAGAGACCATGCTCAACAGGAAAGCAGGATGCTTGGTTCCGAATCTGTATGATGGCCTCTTAAAGGAGAAAATGCTCTGGCTAAGGAAGTGCTCTCTAGTAAAATTACTTCCCTGCAGGGAAGGAAAAGTGGACCATGCAAATGTCCCAGGGGGATACTGGCAGGCAAAGAGAAGGGCACTTAGTAAGGTCGGGAAGAGGAGTTTGCCTGATTTTAGAAAGCTTAAATGAAATGATTTTTAGAATATTCTAAAACAGCAAGTAGTTAGCATGGATGATGGATAGTGAGTGTGTGTGAATTTGGAAGGAGGAAAGCAAAAGAGGAGGAGGGAAGGTGGACTGTTTAGAGGTTTGAGAGCTGAGAGGAGGAAAAAATAAACATCAATGGATAGGAACAAAGCTCCCAACCAAACCATGCTACAGCTGTGCTAACTTATACAGTCTCATAAATGTATAACTTTTCTAAGTAATGTTAATGACATTTTTGTTTATGACATTTTTGAAGACACTGTGATTAGCACTTGCTATTTAGTAATTTAATTGTTTAGAATTTCCTGAAATCATACTTTCTCACTTGGAGTTACTCTTTCACTGTATGCCTTGAGTTTACAATTTACCTTCACAGCACCCTGCTTTCTATATTTGTAGCCTGAAGATCATAGCAGAACCTAACAACCACCACTCCTGTAAATACAACAGATGTACATGCATAACCCATCAAATAATTGCTATTAAAAATGAAAGCAATCTGTTCTCTATATTAGATATATAAGAAATTTGTGATTAAGATATTTAAATCAATAAGTGCAATTAACTACATTTTGGAGAAAAATTAAAGTCTTATAATTATCTCGATATTTTCAGAAAAAGTAAATAACTTCATTAACAAAAATAATATCTATTAATGACTACAGAAAGAAATTTTGTTCTTGAGATAAAGAGAAGCTGAAACAGAAATTTGAAAATATCATTATGAATGAGACAAGAATGTCTAAGACCATTTTTTGAATCAGTGTTGTACTGGAAATCTTAGCACACAAAAATTATATAACAAAAAGTATATAATTTAGAATGAAACATGTAGCCATTTTTACAAGGCATAATTTAGTACATAGAAAACTGATTACATTCCATTTATATTTCAGTGTAGGAAATAACAGAATGACCAATCTATATGTAGAGTTTGGACATACTACATGTTTATTGCTGTGATAAAATGCCACGGCTAGAGCAACTTACAGGACGAGGGTTTACCTAGGCTTACAGCTCCAGAGGGATGGTGTGATGAAGGCTTGGGAAAGAGAGCACTGTTCTGGGGACTCATATCTTAAAACACAAGTGAAAGCAGAGAGAGACAACAAGAGAAGAACAAATTTTTAAACTTTTAAAGCCTGCCTTGAATAACAGATTTCCTCCACGGCCACATCACTAACTGAAGACCAAGCGTTTAAATGTCCTAAACTACAAAGAACATCTCATTCAAACCTCTGTGGTACCAAAAGCATTTAAATAAATAATTTTTAAGTAGGTCAGTTTTATAGAATAAAAACTACTACATACCTAATAGCAATCTAGATAATAGCATTATGTGTCTTCTAAATGCTTTATTACAAAATTATATTGGGAGAACTTGCAGAAGACTTAAACAGAGGGATATACTATATTCATGGATCACAGAGTTCTTGCCAAAAGACAAGGACAATAATTTTGTTATGCTTTAATTACTATATTTCAAGAGTTATTAAAGAGTGGTAAACAAGTTCTATGCCACCATGTATATACAGTAGATAACATGTATACATTGTAGACATTTGTCTTATTAAATGGTTATCAAAGCAGTGTGGCAGGAGAAAGAGTATTCTTTCTAATCTCAAGTGAAACCAAGTAACTATCAACACATAAAAAGCATTATCTTAAGCCAGACATAGGAATACATCCCAGATAGGTTGTAGATCTCAATGGAATACTAAGCACTAATTATTTAAGATACTATGAAAGGAAAATATTTTCATTATTATAAAGTATCATTTGGAAGACACAGCAAAGCAATAGTCAAGACATTTCTCTTTATATTCTAAGCCAGCTCAGGGTAGGAGGCACTGGGGCACCACATGATGTTGTCAGTGATCTACCAGTTCATCCATTTGACATGGGATACCAATCTGACCTTTAGCACATCTGCTTCTATCTATCACATCTTCACTGTCATCCTGAGAGAGGCATGAAGAAACACATAAATAGCTGCATGGGAAATAGAGTGAAAATGATCAGATGAAAGCTTGAGGGATTGTTGCTACCAACCACAATAATAAACAAGAATCAACTATCATATTTCCAGATTCTAAAAGACAGGATGGGGTGATCCTGACCCTACCATATCCTCGTTTGGTGTATGCATGGATTTGTTCTTTGTAGAAGGCATGTAGGACTCCGAAAATGAGTGTACATTATTGCAAACTTAGTCTAGTTGTGAAATCAAATTGCAACTGCTAGGCCAGGAGGATTATTACAGGAACAGGTCAATGTATCTTTTAGCATCTGCAGTTTGATATCCTCTCCCCAACCCACCACTTCCTTACTCTGTGTAAAGGCCCTCTGACATGAGCACAGGAAACTCTATGGTATCAGAGGATCATTATATTGATAATCCATTACACTTATAAGGCCTTACTGAATAGTAATGAGAGGTGAAGAAAAAGTAACAATTACTGCAGAAATCCTAGATATTAGTATGAGAGTAGAAAGAGAAAAAAAGTCATATTAAAATTCACAAAACTGCTAACTTTGCAACCTCTGTGAATCTTCTATAGATAGAGTGGTTTGCAATAGGACAGTTCTGAAGAACTTTGTGAGTAGCCTAATTTTGAGTATGGAGAAGCATAAAAATAATCTTCATTTTTTTCTATCATTAAAGCATTTTGGATTCTTTTTCCTCTCTTTGAGTCTTTAAATGTGCAACAACCAATATTTTCTTTCTACTTTCTATTTCATTACTGTCTAACATTGAGTATACTTAAAGAAAGTATATTTAATTACAAGATTTTTAAAATGAGGTCTCAGATATGCAAATAAATAAGTCCAAATATCCAAATATTTATAAGACAATCATATTATTATTTTTGAGGCAAGGAATATAATTTTTGGGATTCTGTGGGAAATATTTATATTATGATGCTTTTGCCGCTTTTTAAAGAGATGAGTTTAAAGAAATAGGTACATATACATTCACATTTATGTGTATGTATACATGACACATACATAAATACACATATAACACACACATATGTGTATTAGTGTATGTATGTACACACACACACACACACACACACACACACACACACACACACACACATATGAGAACAGAGGGAGGGAGAGATTTTTAAAAGCCCTGGATATGGTTTTTGTTTATTCTACTCCACCAAAACTCATCTGCACATCATTGTTTCCTAGTATCAGTCAAAAAAACATGTATTCTGTGAGATTTAGAGCATGTTTCAAAGCAGTTAGTTATTTTTCAACTTTATATTTACTTTGACTAGGGCCTGGTCCAAACACATGTATAACTCCATGACAAAAGTAAAAAAGAAAGGAAAGAAGAAAGGAATGAAGGAAGAAAGGAAGGAGGAAGGAAGGAAGGAAGAAGAAGGAAGGAAGGAAGGGAGAAGGAAGGAAGGAAGGAAGGAAGGAAGGAAGGAAGGAAGGAAGGGAAGAAGGACTTCCTACCATAGCAACAAGACTGGAGGTGGTAAACTGCAAAACACTTTTGGAATTTTCTAATGAGTTTGAGGTTTTCTCAAGGTTTCTTTCACACAGGTCATTTTGTTTGGTTGTTTGGTTGTTTGGTTCATTGAGTTTGATTTTTGTTTTTTTTTTTGTTTTTTTTTTTTTTGGTTTAAGGTTTTTTTGGGAGGGGGTTGTTTGTTTGTTTGTTTTGTTTTTTTAGGGTTTCATTCTTTGTCAGTGTGTTGTTATTCTCTTTCAATATCTATGAAATAACAATTAGTGACAAAAGAAGCCACAGACTCGACAAAGAGTGAGGAGGGTATATGTGATGATTTTGAGGGTGGAACAGGAGAGAGGAATGGTGTGAATTAAATTATCTCCAAAAAAAAAAGTTCAGGAAATAAAATAACTTTTCCTTCTAAGTTTCTGGACCAGTTGACTTGGAGTGACCTGAGGTTTTGTGTCAGGCAGAGAGATAGCATCCTCTATCAGTTTCTAGAACTGATTATGTTAGTCTAGTCTTTGTACTAAGTCTTACATGTAGAGCCTTCACACCAGTTTAGTGTCTGGTAAAAATCTGAATTGGCAGAAATGTTTTTGTCAATATCTAGTAAAACTAAATATATGCATGTCTCATGGTTCATTACTCTAATGAGAATATTCACCCCCAGAAAGAAATATGTGCACAATAATACGTGAAATAGATCACGGTGATTTTTTATTTATTTTACACCTAACCTGCAAACTATTCAAATTCCCAGTAACAGTAGAAAAGACAAATGCATCATGATTTGGACACTTGGAAAGTTGTGCACCAATGAGCTATCTCAAACTTTTGCCTCATGCAAAATTATAGAGGAAACTCATAACATTGTTAAAAGAAATTCACATGAACAAATGAACAATCCTGGAAGATTCACTTTCCGGGTGTTCTTTAAATAGTAAAGAAGTTCGTGAGAACAGTGAATGCCTTAGAAAGGAGATAATGAATGCAGCTAGTACCAAGGTGGTTTTGGGGAACTGATAATCTTTTGCTATAGAACAGACTTCCATAGGTGCATCTACTTCATAAAACCGTATACAGTTGTGCACTTAAAATGTGTGAACTGTATCCTGGCACTCTATTCTTTCACAAAATAACTCATTACATTTGCCTCATAGTCTATGAAAATAAAGCAATGCCATATAAATTTAATAAAAATTATATGGCCTCATAAAAATTAGCAAACAAAATTAAAAAGTTACATATACTCAGAGTCAGTATCACCATTGAGATTAGTCATCATTTTACAGGACAGAAGAAGTTGGTTGGCTCTGAACCTATAAGTCTAGAACCACAGTGTCTATTATTTACATAATATCATAACTTCGCTTTCTAATTTGAAAATTGTTTAACATCAAACACAGGTAGAGCAACTTGAAGCTTATGTTGCATTCTTTCTTCCTCCCTCTCTTTCTCTGCTTGTTTTCTTTGTTCAGGGCTGCTACTTTACATTTCCCTCTCAGAGTCCCTAGAAATATTTTTGGCATACTTACTGTTTGTCTCATCCCATTAATATGTAAATTACGCAGAAAGTCACCATCTCTGATTTTTGTCACCTTCCCTCAGTGAATGAATGGTGACCACACAGTAGGCTCCAAATGAATATATAAAGTAAACTGATACAGAGAATATGAATACCCATGAATGGCATCAAAAGAGTGGGCATATGGGCCAACCACTGCAACACAGGTGGCGTCCATGCTCTGATCTTTGACCGAGTTCCTGTCTTATAGAATAGCAGTGTGACATGGTTGAGTTTAGTTCTTTGAGAGTTCCATGGTGATTCTTTCAAGGTCACCAGTTTCTGACGACTTGACGTTTCTCATGTGGTTGCTCTTGCACTTTTCTTAATGAAATGACAACACCACAAACCCTTTCTAAAATGAAGTGGGAAATGAAGGTGAATAAATAAATAACTAATGAAGGGACCACAGTCCAACTAATTAGGATCACAAAAATCAGAAAGTTCATGTTAATAAGAAGTAAGTGTCATCTTGCTTTGCATCTATTAATAATCTGGAAAATCGTGACAGGAAATCCTTTCACCATAAAATAAAATCTCTCTGATAATCAATGAGACATAACTGCTATAAATAATTTAAATTCTATCACATTATAAAACAAAGATTTAACTGAGTTTTGCCATCTAGGCTGGGGGCACTTAGCTATCCCCAGAGCAGATGGGTTCTGTCAGAGCAGATGCAAATTCCTACTGCAAAATAAACTCTCAGGTGACAGAAACCAGAAGAATGCATGCAAATCAAGAAGCCTAACACACCTTATTTAAGGAGAGTGCTTGACAATCATTAGAGGTGACAGCATTGAAACTGCTTCTTCTGGGGAAGCTCAGGTTTTAATTAGTCAAATGTCACTATATTTTGAATGGAATTTTAAAATAAATAACCTTTAAAAAATATACTTGAAAACTATTTTTATTCCACTGATATTGGGACTTACACTTTCTGCCAGATTGTAATTGATGTTTTCATAGTCCCAACGCTCCATTGATATCTGGTGGAAAGTGGAACATCCTTAAAAACATCTTTTCTAGCAGGCCTGATAATTTAATGCCCAAGTAAGTGTGTTTGTGGTGGGTTTTGATCGCTGTGTACTTGGTACTTGGAGCTCTAAGAATCATAAACACTGAGATGTCAGTGTCTCCAGAATGTCTTGAGGGGAGTGGTAAAGCCTCACGTGGAATTATGGTTTCAGAACACACCACAGTGTGTTTGTTTACCCAAAGAAAGATTTATTTATTTTTACTTAGCATCTCCATGCACTTAGTGTAGCCTGATGAGACATGCTGATAAAGCTTTAGATATGCAAACCAACCATCATCTGAACCATCATCAACACCAACACCTACACTACTGCCAGCAAATGTGGCTGGAGAAATTTCCACTGAAAATATGGTCAGTAAATTACTGATCTCCATGTAGCACTTTTTTAACCTAAAAATTGTTAGGTCTCCAATCTGGGACAAATACCTAACTGAGCTGTCTATTTAACATATCAAAGTGGACCCAGAATCCCTCAGTCCCTACCTATTATAGAGTGCAGCTGCCATAACCTACCCATGAACTCTCCAGGCGAGCGCCTAGGCTGCTCTACCCTATGTAATCCAGCCATTTTGGCTACACAGATCCTTTTCACCCTTTACATTCCTGGCCTCCTTGTCTCTTGCTCCCCTAGCCTCCCCTACCTCCTTTCCTTTCATGGCCTAGTTCAGGGTCATGGTCACTCTGGATTCTCCCAGATGTCTCTGCCTCTGGCTATGCTAAATCTTCTCCTCCACTGTACTTAGGAGAAGCCACCTCCTCCTTTTTTTTGTTTGTTTGTTTCTTTTTCATTAAACTAAAACCCTTTCATATGCACTCCTTGATTCTTCTCTAATGTGTAAAAGTAGTGAGGAAAATATTTTTATTGGCTCCACTTTTAAAAGAGAAAAACTAGTATAAATTGTTGTAAAACTCACGACAGATGACATTCTCTGCTAACCCAAGACCCAGGTGGACAGAACCTCTACTCCAAGTCAATAGATCTTTCTCATTCTTCATAATGGGGAAATAATTCCATTCTTCCCTTGAAAGCAGGATGATATTTTAAAAGAATCAACATCATATCCACTGAATACATTTAGGTGGACAAGATGCATACATCGATAGTGCATTTTGATCATGTGCATTATCCATTCATTTTTCTTTTGCCCTTCACACTCACTGGACCCCTTTTTTCCCCTTCTCAGTAAGTCACCCATACTCTTGCACATTAAAAAAAAAAAAAAAACATTTTGCCCTTCCAGAGTTTAAATATAGTTGCTTTCATGACCATGGTTGTGGGTTTATTTACTCAAGCACGGGCAACTGACCAGTGGCTACATCCTTGAAGAAAAGTAAGTCACTCTTACTTTGAAGTTATTAACTCCCAATAGCACCTCAGCTAGAGATAAACCCTAGGAGCCTCTCTCTCATCCACATGGAATGTCAATAGGCTCAATCTTCTGCAGGCCTTAGATAGATAACCACAGAAGCTGTGAGTTCACAAGTATGGCAGCCATGTCATTCAAGAAGACCGTGTTTCATAGCATGTCTCTTTATCCTCTGGTACCTATTAAATTCCTTCTGCCTTCTTTAGCAATGTTCCCTGAGCCTTAAGGAAGAGAGTGATTTAGATGCCCAACTTAAGTCTGAGCACTCAATAGTTACTTATTCTGAGCATTCTGAATTATGAGTCTCTATCTTAATCACTGCTGGTTGCTTAAGAAGCCTTTCTAACCAAGGTTGAAAGTAGCACTAATCTATGAGCACAAGCATAAATATTTGAAAGGAGCTTGACAGCATTGTCATTCAATAAAACAAAAATATGATGTCCCTCACCAGGGGCCTATGAGATCCTAAGCCAGGAAAATGTACACATTTCATACATCTGTATGTGAGGACCATATAAAACCAGCAAGAATGATGGACTGAATACCCGCCCTCTACCTAGAAGGATCGGAGGGTGTGTGTGTGTGTGTGTGTGTGTGTGTGTGTGTGATGTGTGTTCATAGATTTGACCGAAGGTCATTAAAACATGCTATGGTGTAGTTCCCAGAAGAAAGAAACAGGATGTCTTATCCCAGAACTTAAAATTTGAATAAGACATGACCAGAACAGAAAGATGTCCTAGACACAAGGAAGAGCTTGTTTGCAGACTCACTGTGTCAAACTACACATAGCCAGATGTGCTTCAGAGGGGGATTTTGCTGTAGAATTACAAAGTTTATTCTCAAGTTATTATAAATGCTTGTTGACTGGATTAATTCTTTAAAGAATTTAAACGGGAAACAAATGCAGAATTCTCTTTTATTTCCTTGTTTATTTGTTTGTTTCTTGTTTTGTTTTGTTTTTTTGAGCACATCTGAATTATTCTATTTGGAATGCAATTCATTCATTCACTCATTCATTTTTTACTATACTTTCCTCAATAGGATAAACAGTCTTAGTACTATTATTTACGATAATCTTCCAAAGTCAAGCAAGACTCCAAAGACCACTAGAAAACAAAGTTCTTGCTTGCATAGGGCAAGGATCAGCATATGATCCCTACAATTTGTATAAATACAAGATGGCTGTGAGCCACTATGTGGGTTTTGGGAATGAAATCTGAGTCCTCTGGAAAAGCACACAATACTCTTAAATGCTGACCCATCTTTCCTTGCCATTAAAATACATTTTAATGGATGTGTACTACATGTTATAACTAAGCATGTCTTAACCAACTTTGTCTCATGAAACATTTAACTTTATATTTTTAACTATGAGTATCACTGTAACTTTTGATTAATGATTAAATTACTTCTGGTGATGAAACAAAGTCCAAATATACTAGTAACAGATAAAAGTTACCAGTTCAAAGTATGTTTCACATTAATATAATCCAAGCAAAGAAATATCCTTTACCAAAGAGGTTGTTATTAACCTCAATGGAGAGATCTTGAATCCTAAATATTTTTATTTATTTAAAGGATTGTATTAGTTCAGTCTCCAAGATGGCTGAACACAAGGGCAACAATGTCAGTTTGCTTGAGTATCCATGGCTTTCATGAATGATCGGTTTAAACACAGTAACGTTTGACATGCCTACAGAGCTAGAAAAACAACTTTAAGAAAGAGATCTTTTTAAATGACTTAGTTCCTGGCATAGAACACTCTGCTCTCCAGCAAAGATAAGGTATTTCCCAAAGACTACCCCTGAAGCCATTCAGGAGGCTGAATTTGATCTCACTGCATGTCCTCAGCCTTGGCTGGAACCAACATGTGCCTTTCTGTGAGGAAATTCAAGCAAGGGTCACAGAGGAACACTTGTGGCTATTACAGAGATCCGGGACTACTGGTTATCCATCTGAAAGGCTAAAATACCAATCAATAATCACTTATGTGAAATTTAGCAATCAGGTTTAGACTCTTAATTTGAATCTCAATCAGGGCATCATCCTCCATTATATCTGAGAATTCTTTTCAAGTCCTTGGGGCCTCATTTTACATAGACATCAACAAATAGTTCTGCCTCTTTCAAAAATGAGTGAAGATGTGATTTTAAAAATAGTCTAATATATGTCATACCTTGTTTTAAGATATAACGAAATACTTATAGAAAGGGAAAAAAGACAGAGAGAGACTGGACAGGAAGAAGAGGAAAATAAAATACATTTGTATTAACTATGCAAAATAATGGGCTTTGCCATGACACTTGCAAGTTTGTACATAATGTAGGTTGTCCATACCGACTCCCCATTGCTCCTTCTTGTCTCTTCTCTCATAGATAGTAGACAATGTAAATTCCTGATCTTTCAAACAATTTTAGTTTGGTAATTTTATTTTGCAAATATTGTGTAAATTTTCTCAGAACTTTTTGTGACCACTAAATGTTCAAATGCTAAAATGCCTCTGTTTGTATGAAATATTTTCTTACTGTTTTGTTTTAAATGACTTTGCCTGGTTGGGATTATCAGGCCAACTGTGACCTTACATTTGGGAAATGTCCCTCTATTCCAAAGCTCTGGAAGGTTTTTATGAATTGACATTGTTAATTTTTAATGTTTGAAACAATCTATAATAAAGTCATGGGGACCTAAAGTTTTCTTTTTAGGAAGGAGCTTATATTTTATTTGATAGAAACATTTTGTACTAACTTTCCCTCTGTGTCTATTTCTCTCCTCTCCTCTCTCCTCTGCCTTCTGTTTTATCCTCCCTCTTCTCTTCTTTGCCCCTCCCTTGTGTTTCCTTCATCTACAGGCTTAGATAGGTTAGTTCAACCTTCTAGTTCTGACACTGTACCTTCATGGATTAGGTAGTTGAACCAATTACTGACCAATCAAGATTATACTCCTTATTAAGTCATGATGTAATGTTTATAAAATTAATTAATTTCAAGTCTTCTTTTATAGACTCAAAATCATATACTATATAATAGATTTTAGGCCTTGTAGCTTCCCTTTAATTATGTGTTATCTTTAAAATACTTGGAGCATTAACTTACTTCCTCCTTCTAGGCAGCAGATAGTAAAGTCTTGTTGGTCTTACTTGCTCTGACATATTTACAATCTGTCTTTTAATTGAATGTTTAGGCATTTCATGTAATAAGATTGTCCTCATGATTGGTTTTAAATCTATAATAGTAATTCTTTGCCCCTACAGTCCATAAGATTTTTGTTTCCTTTCCATTTGTTCTCTATTCTTTAGATTATTTTTGTGATTTTATTTCATCTACGTGGTTGTTTGTATATGGTATGTATGTGCAGTATGGGTATGGTGTAATCATGTGATGTGTGTGTGCATGCATGTATACTGTGTGTGCATATGTGTGTGTATGTGTCTGCGTGTAGGTATGTGGATGTGTGTATATGTATGGTTTGTGTGGTGTGAAAGAGACTTTGTATATGTGTGGTTGTGTATGTGTGTGTGTGTATTATGTGGGGTGTGTGTGTGTGTGTGTGTTTAGCACTTATTCTAAGAGTGCCAAATACATATTTTAGCTTTTAATAGTTTATCTAATGATAATATCACACCCTTTCATATATAGCTGAGTATTTCCATTTCATCTCTGACTTTCTGGTGTCCTTTTGTGCAGCTTCCATTCACATTTGTTATAGATATTTCAATGTATTATTATTTCTGTCTGCTTTGCTATCTTTTAAATGGACTTCTAAAATTGAAAAACCAAAGCCAAAAAACCTTACATATATGTTCCTTTAAATCTTCAATGCCATGTCTACTAGAGAACCCTTTCTTCCCTTCTTGCCCAGTAATGCAGAAACTCTCAAAGTGTAAACAGAGGCAACTAGGTAGCAATGCTTATTTCATCTTTCTTCAGTATGACTAAACTTCACTTATCTGATATGTTTTCTTAACAGCTTTATGTTTATGTTTAAAGCTGGTGTATAGGGCTTGGTGAGATGGCTTAGAGGTTAAAAGCATTTGCAGAAGATTTGAGTTTCATTCCTAGTACCCATATGTCAACTCACAATACTCTGTAACTCCATTTCATGGGTACCATTTTCCCATTTCATGGGCAATCCACACATAGTGCACTCATAGGCATACAAGCAAAACACTCATACACATAAAATAAAAGTAAAAAATATCTTGCAAAGAAAAAGACCAGCCGTGAATGTATGTTCCAATACAATTCTGTTTCCTTGAGACTTTATTGTGTAGGGATTCAGGGGCTTTCACGAGTGACTATATACACAATTGCTGTTTAAATGAGCCTTACACAAAAATAGGTTTTCATTCATATAAGAAAGAAAAAATGTTACTATCAAAAAAGTTTAGTGACCCAAAACATTAGATTCAGTAAGTCTGTAAACAATCTTCTTGTTGAACATCTGTTTAAGTTTTAGTAGAGCCTTTGGGTCCCTGAGCTTGAAAGTTAAAAATGAGATTATGTGGTCATTTGCAATTCAAATAAAATTAATATTACTTACAGGGACAATGTCTGAAATAATCTGAATTGAATAAATTAAGTGTAGTCTTTTATGAGTTTAAAACAGCAAAGCTACGGAGAAAATTAGCCCAAATTCAAACACAAATATTTTCTCTACTTACAAATCACTTACATGCACAATCAAGAGAATTCATTAGGAGATGAGGGAAAACACAGCCCTACTAGTGTTCTGCTGGGCATTTCTTTTCAACGTCATGATTCATAGTTTTCAGATACACTGCTAAATTAAATTTGTTCAGCAGGTGATGATAAGAATTTCAAAGATTTCAGTTCATTTCTTCTAAGGTAAACAAAACCTAAGTACAGAGAAGGGAATCTGGACTTCGAAGGGCCAAGTCATCACATTCTGCTCATGACATGGTCTGTTGAACATAGGCTCAACATACATTTAGGTCTAAGATGCTTCTAATCAATTTTTCTTTGCTGAGAAAATATTTTTTTAAACCTATCCTCTATATGAGCAATGTCCAGTGCTAGAACAAAACAAAGTCTTAAAAATAATAGTAAAAATATAGCCCTCAACTCAGTGGGCTACAAGCTGTCCAATGCCAAATAGTCAGCCCTGAAAACACACATACTACTGTTATATAAGATAAAACAGTTATGTTTAGGAATATGTATGTATATACACATATACATGTAATAACAAGCAGGAAAACGAAGAGGCCATGAATTTGAAGGCAAGTGGGGAGGGGGTATATATTAGGGGTCAGAGGGAGGAAAGGAAAGGAAGAAGTGTTGTATATCATAGTCTCAAAAGAAATAAAAAACTTATCTGAAATAGACATAAGTAGCTAAATAGGATGGCCTACTACAAAGTAGCATGGGAGAAATAAAAAGTAAGAATCAATAAGAACCATCATAAGCTAACTGTGCTTCATACTTCTAATTAAAATAAATGATAAAAATCATACATTGGAATAAAATTGCCTTCAAATGCCAAAGCACTGCAAACAGCAGCCCCTTCCGCTTAAGATAGTAAGAGTTATGGTAGATATAAGAGAAGCCTTATGTCTGTGAATCCATTTCTAGAAACCAACAGAAAGCAGTAGAGGCTGCCCCACAAGGACTCAGCACTAGGGTTTCTGTGCTTTTCTGTTTCTCAGCTAAAGTTGGATAATCAACAAGGCTAATGGTTCTCGGGATATTTATGACCTTCAAGAATGGAGAAATCTTGAAATGATAACATGTCTGCTAGCTGCGGTGGCAGAATCATATATTTATTATATATTTATATGTAACACTTTCCTCTTATATGACAGAGATTACTTATAGAGTATTCACACACAAGGAAATTAAAATTATTTTAAAAGGTGAAGAAGTGTGTAGTGAAACTTTCATTATCAGTTCCTAAAATATATGTAAGCTCAGAACTATCAACTTAATTTTAGGAGTTGCAAATGTTTCATACAGAGTTCTATGTGTTTATACACATACAAATTTCAGCTTTAAAAAAAATGAATGCATATGTAGCATTTCTGGCAGATTAAAAAACTATGGTTCTGAGACAGTGAGTTCTTTAGTTCGAGTAAGTTAAGACCTGTTATGGTTATAGTTACAAGAGTGGAAATTTGGCAGTCTTTAAGCTCTGGACTTAACATGAGTTGGGATAAAAAATTACATGTTTATGTACCCTAATTTCACAAGTCTACTCCAACAATATCCATCTAAAATACATAATAAAAATTAAAACTCAGTGTCTCATGAAGCAATTGGAGCACTTAATTCTGTAATGAAATCTATGTGAGTCATAAATGACCCAGAATATTCTTTTGTTTTGTTTGTTTGTTTGTTTTTTCCTTTTTATTGGATATTTTTATATTTACATTTCAGATGTCATCCCCTTTCTCCATTTCCCCTCCCTAGAACCCTCCCCTATCTCATACCCCCCTCCTTTTTGCTTTTTTTTACCATTTTAATTACCCAAAATATTCTTAAAGAGCAAGCCAATGGTTCCCCTTTCCCTACATCTTCTCCAATATTTGCTGTCAAACTCCTGATGACAACCGTTCTGGCTGGGGTGTCATGGAATTTCAAAATAGTTTTAATTTCTATTTCCATGATAATTTGAGATATTGACATTTAAAAAATTATGGTTATTTGTGCTTCTGTTGTAAACTGCCTATTCATTTCATGATGTATACATAAAGAAGTGATTAATAATAATAAAGGTGTAAAACCATAGGCAAAGCTTCATGGCTTCAGAATGGTCATTCCAACTGTACAGAAGTTCATTGAGGTATCTAGAGTTTGACAGGTATCCGAGTGACTTCCCAAATCTAGCTGTGTGATGCTTTTATTTGTGACTTCATCACAATAACTGACTTTTAAAATTTAACACAAAGTCTTACTATGAAGTCACATCAAACCAACCTATCAAATGATAGAAATGTAACACAAAGTCCAATAGAAAACTCCATGTTAGTGTCCCTTTAAATGCATGAAAATGATGCCATTTGAAGGTGTAAGCATGTTTATTAACCATACGTACTCTTTAAGCTTATGAAGTTATATGGTGTTGTACAGAGTAGGTCAGTTTCATGTGTGCTGCATTACTTACAACTGCTGTCGGGTTGTCTCATGACCTCTTATACTGTAGAATTTACAAAGCATTTCCAAAGCTTCTTCCTTTCAGTCCCTTTAGCTAGCAGCTCACATCATTATCATTCTGTTCTTCTTCAGTTGGGGAAACTAAAGGTCTGCATTACTGCTCTTGTCAGATATTTCCACTCATAAATGGAAGGGATGAACTAGAATACAGCCTTCCTGGCTTAATATTTCATTTATGAAATAAAATCGTTCAAACATCTGAGGTAAATTTGTTGTATATTGTTTAGTCCCTCAACAGTACTTATTAAATGAATGAAAAAATAATAAAGAAAATTTGTCTTATAATTAAAAAAAAAAAAAAGCCCTGTCAAGAGCTATGCTTTTATTTTTTCCTGTTGCATTCATTGTAACACAGTTTGAAACTAACAAAGCATAAGAGAATCTTCTCTTTCCCATGTTTGTAATCTTACAGCAGAGAACATTTTGCTAATGTCTGACATCACTTCAAAACCAGCATAAACAAAAACTAATCACTAAGCACCAGGAGAGAAATGCCTTACCTTTTAAAAACCATTTTTAAATATTTTTGATTTACATTCTGACATTTGGCAAGAAGAAAGGGCACGTGGAACAAGTCAAGCAATTGTGACATGTTTCTCTGAGGTCTGCCTGGACATCACACATTTTACCAGAGAGGTGCAAATTGAATACCCAATATCTAATATACAATCAGTTGAAAATAAATGTGCTAAAGACACAGCACAAGCTGTCCATAAAAGAACACCACTTGTCTTCATCTGTAAAATGTAAATACCAAGGTCAGTGCATTTACAAAAATTTCTGTGAGAATGTGTTCACTCCAGGTACTAAGCTGGAACCATCCTTCCTCAAATTAACATATGGGATAGGGATAGGAACACTTAATTCCTTTATGAAAAACAATTTAAAAAGTAGAGCAAGATTTTTTGATTCATCTACACCATGAATAGAAGGATTTTAGGAAGCATAAAAATTAATAGACTTGGTAGATAGCTCAGTGGGCACTCACCATACTAAATCCCCAGCATCCACATAAGCCTAATGATTAACGTGAGTATCTCCAGAGCTCCTATGAGCAGGTGACAGGAAGAAACAGGAGAATGCTCCAAAGTTAGCAGGCCCGGTGGCCTGGCATACAAAAAGGAAAAACAGCACAAGGGACTCAGCCCCAAACAAGGAGGAAGGCAAGAACCAACACCCAAGGTTGTCCTCTGACCCCTTGATATCCACACACATTTTATGGTATAGATATGCTATTATTCATACACATGATAGCACACATGTAGTCTTAGTCAGGGTTTCTATTCCTGCACAAAACATCATGGCCAAGAAGCAAGTTAGAGAGGAAAGGGTTTATTCACCTTACAATTCTGCATTGCTGTTCATCACCAAAGGAAGTCAGGATAGGAATTCACACAGGGCAGGAACTTGGAGGCAAGAGTTGATGCAGAGGCCATGGAGGGATGTTACTTACTGGCTTGCTTCCCCTGGCCTGCTCAGCTTGCTTTCTTATAGAACCCAAGACTACTAGCCCAGGGATGGCACAATCCAGGATGGGCCCTCCCACCCTTGATCACTAATTGAGAAAACGCCTTACCGCTGGATCTCACGGAGGCATTTCCTCAAAGGAGGCTCTTTTCTGTGTGATAACTCCAGCTTGTGTCAAGTTGACACATAAAACCAGCCAGTACACATGTATACCACCTACACACCAAGATATCTGAAAATGTGTTATTAGCATTGGAATCAAAACCCAGAGGTGTCTGTGGGCTCAACTTACTGGTAGTGTATTTACCTCACTTGCAGAAAGCCTGGGTTGATACCCAGCACTGGTAGAAAAAAAACCAACAACAAATAAAATAACACAAAGAAACAAATCCTACAGTCTGCCAAGGATTATGAAAGACTATCAAAGTCTGAGATACCCAGTGGAATAATATTAAAGGGTTCAAAGAAAGATCTTATGTTTGTTTATTTAATTTTATTTGTTATAAAAATAGATTATATATTTAGTCAATAGCTGTTTAGCAGCAGACATCCTGGTTTCTACAAATCTTAAAATATTTCTGCCGCCCTATGTAGTGATTTTTTTCTTTGCATGTTAGGTGTAAAGGGTGTTAGTATATGCACTTTTCATGGCTGGGTCCTGTGTGGTTGCTTACTTTCTGCATATTTTACTGATTTTGGACTCCCGTAATAATGCCCATTTGTTGCAAAAGAAGCTTCTTTGATAAGAGGTGAAAATTAAACTTATAGGCTGGACTGGTACAATAGTTGTGTTACCAGAGCTAGGCCTAGGAATGTGGGAAAGCATGCATAGGTAAGGGTAACCTTGGAGAAAGAATCTCTTATAAATGTCTCCTGTCAATAAAAAAGCCAATGGCTAACGAGCCAAGGCAAGAAATAGGGGATTGGACACTGGCAGGAAAAGAGAGGATTCTGGGAAATAGTAAAAGATAAAAGGGAGATTCAGGGAGAGCCAAGAGAGTTGAGCCTGGAGACAGATTGAGAAGATAGATCTAAACCAGCAGGCAGGAGATGCTAAGGAAGAATTGGGAGGGGCTGAAGGAGAGGAAATTAACCACATGGTAGACATACAATAGTTAAAATGGGTCAAATAATTTATGAGCTAGTGAGGGAATGAGCCAAAGCTTGTGGCCTAGGCATTTAATAATAACTTATAAGTCTCAGAGTCCTTATTGATGAGAACTAGGAGACCAGGAAAAAAAAAACAGATTTAATAATTATTTTTACAGGTCACCTTTACCATCTGAACACTCCTAATCTTGGTACTTTAAGATTCACAATCTAGTGCCTCCAAACCTATTGTTAGATTCAGAAGGACTCCAGTTTCTTGTGATACAGTTCCCTCTCCATTATAGAGTAAAATGCCCGGTGACAGGATGGACCTGATCCACTGACAGCAAGTAGGTTAATCTTAAGAACCTGCCAAGAGAACCTAGGTAGAATAAGATTTACACCAGAGAGCCTGTTGCTTTCTACAAGGTTTTCCTGAGGAATAAATTGTTGAAGAAAAAGTGTTTACTTAAAATTTCTGACAAAACAAAAGACCCTATTAATTAATGTTGTTTAGATGAGTTCAGAGAGGAGTCTGGGTTCTACAACCAAACCAAAGAGGGAGGAGTACATGGAGTGGCAAGTGTCACAGTCTGATGGAGAACAAAGTGTGATGAAATACCAGTGTCTGTCCTGATAGGGTCTGTGCTTCTTGGATAGGAGGAAGGTGTCCTCCTCTTCTTGGCTGAACCTCTAAGTAGTGATTTCACACAACAGATATTTTTTGAGTTGCTTTCGTGTGCATGTGCATGTGTGTGTATGTTGGGTGCATATAAAAAGAATATAAAAAGAATAGGTATAAACCTATTCTTACAACTCAATTGACATTCTCTTTGAATCATTCACAAAATTCCAGAAAACAAAGTCACATCTTTATTCAGTTGCAGAATGCTGTTCTGCTTTTTGTCTGTACTATGACAAGAGCCAAAATGCTACTACTAATATATATTAATGACTCTTATTAATAATTTTCTTTGTATCTACCTATCTGCTCAACACTTTATGGAAACTGGCACATCTAGTCCTCCTAAAACATTTCTGAGTAAAACCCCCAAGTTTGTTTCCATTTGTAAGCGGGAATATGAAAGATGAGAATTATTGAATGTTGTAAGGTCTCATGCTGAATCTCATTAATGTGGCTAGAACATCCTTATGGTTATAAGTTCTGACTTCCTCACCGTAACAAATGCCATGATGCTCAAACATATATATTTATATTTTCCTAGCGTGAATGTGGTCTGATCTTATATTACTTATTTCCTGCCTGCTTACAACTGGCATCAAGATTCCAGGAGAACCTGGTGTGGTTTCTGTTTTGTTCCCAAGATGTATCTGGTATAACTGATGCTCATTAAGTATCAAATTACTAGATGACAGGTAAGCCAAAGACAAATCTTGTTTGATGTACAGAGAGGACAAGTGCCACAACTATCCCAAAGGCTATCACCACTGTCACCACCTTCCATACCAGTGAGGGCATGTAGAGATTCTACACATTGCTAACTCCTTCCTTCATAGTGACCTGGTTGGTGAGTATGTGCTTCCTGAACGTTGAAGAATTTGTCCAGGACATTGTTACTGAATTTTCCAGATACTTTGGGTGTTTGCGCCCTACAGTAAAGACCAACTCTTGAAAGTATAGCTCATACGGTTTAGTTTACTTTCCGGTGGGCTTGGGCTCCCTGACTCATTCAGTCTTCTGGATAAATGCATTCAAATCGACTATTTATTTCTTTTTAATACTGTTTTCCTCTACACTCTGTGCCTGTGAAGCTCTTGATAGTCCTTAAAGCATTCTTGTTCATATTATCCCATTGAAGCTCATGTACTTCTCAGAGCACAGCAAGAGAGATACGAGTTCACAAGGGAGGGAGGGAAGGCTCCAGGACTAGGAACGTCTTGGTTATTATCACACTGAGGATCGTGGATCAGCTGTCCGAAAGCCTACTTCTTACTCTTGTCATATTTTTGGCAACTTCTCCAGTTCCAGCACGGGCTGGAAAAATACTCTGCAAGCCAAATCTTTTAGACCACCTGACCATAGCAAATGTTGAGCGTTGAGCTGACATCTGTGCAGACGGGTAATTCCTGGGGCCAAACCTCTGATTCATGTTTGGTCCTAACTTTAGACTTCTTTCTTTCCCCCTAACATGCTCCTCTGTAAACAAATGAGGAACCATGGTGATGCCTGGGAGGTATTTGCTAAGGCAGTGAGGGAGGGCTTTGTTCCTGTCCTTTATCATTCTCAGCTCATACATGACCCAGGTCAGTGTCACCTGCCATCCCTGTCAACTGACAGGTGTGTCCAATTAAGGGAAAGTCTCCAGCAGATTGGAATGTTAATTATTGCCCTGACTGTTAGTGACTTTTTTTTTTTTTTTTTTTTTTTTTTTGCTATGAGCTATACATGGGGGTTAAAATTTATTCTCTCTCTGTCTCTCTCTCTGTCTGTGTCTCTCTTTTCTTCTCTGCTCTTCTCTTTTCTCTCTGTCTCTCTGATTCTATCTCTCTCCCTTCTTCCATCCCTTTCCATCCTGTCTGCCTCTGATTCTGTTGTTCCATTTCTTTAAGATTTCATTAATTTTCTCTTTCATTCAGTGGAGATCATTTTAACAAGCTTTTGATATCTGGTGTCAAATTTATCAAATTAAGGTTTCCCCTCTGAATTTCTACTAAATTAAAACCCAGAACTATAAAGACAACATGCTAAAAATTTTATAGGTATTGATGAATTTGTTAACTTATTTTAAGATGTGCATTATCATAGAAATATCTAAACAACTCAAAACATTATTTATTTTATAAATTACCACAAGTCTAAATATAGACATTCCCCCTTAGAATCTAGGACCTAGATGGTGTTTATATCTCTCCCTTGGACAAGTGGAATACCAATAGAAGGAAGTTATATCAAAAATAAGTTTATGCATATTTTCATTAAATCCTTAACATATCAAAACTAGTTTTTAAAATCCAGTGACAACATGTCAAAGATTGTCAGAAGTAGAGCTTTGAAAAATATTGTGCCAAAACATGTCCACTTAGCACTCACAACTCCTAGTACATTTGATACAATTTAAGATGTGAAAATTGGATGAGAAATATATCTGCAGAGCTTTCTTAAAATAGCAAAAATGTGCTAAGAAATAAATAATACTTGGGGTATTTTTAACTTTAAAAAATAATACACCTTAGAGAAATGTGTTATTCCCCATCACCACAGCAGCTGACCACATTAAATAAAGATTAATGAAAAGATAAATCATGTGCAATATTGACAAAGAATTATATATGTGTGTACTGAGTAATAGACTGAAAAATTACTTTCATGAAGTACTACATTAAAGAGTAATTCAGGCTGAAATGTGCATGATGACACTATGACCAATGCTAGAATTGTGTGTGTTTTTTTTTTTTTTTAGAATTGCTAGCATTCTGTCAAATAAATGAATGACATTTAGAAAGACTAAGTGTTTTGAGGAAATAAATGTCAGAAAACATGAATATATATATATATATATATATATATATATATATATATGAATATATGCTAATTTATTTAAGAAAATATATAGGTGTGCCTTAGCTTATTAACAGCACTATTGTTGATAGAAGTCAATGCAGGTTATCAACATATGGCTTAACACTGTGGAGTCTCAATTATTGCTTTTTGATTAAATATCCAGGTATTATGTGTGACAATTCCAGTAATCTAACTTCAAATTAATATGAAGTTTGATTTCCTCTGATTTACCATATTTAAATGGTCTCAGGTAAAATTTCATATTCTAGTTACAAATTCTTATTGACAACTATCTACTTCTGTCTTTTTTCTGCCCATTACCATCCTAAGTCATCCAAATTAATTTTATGTATACCTTAAAATGTTTGTAGGCATCATACATGTGATGTCACAGATCCAATGGTGGGTTTCCATTACTTTGATGATGCTGGTTTCTTGTTTGTCACATATTCATAAATGTTATTCAAAATATTCATAGACAACTCTTTCTATATCTTATTTATATATGGTAATCCAAGAGAAATTACTATGGGAAAAGTCACCTTTTATAAGCTATACTTTTAACACAAAACATATATACTAATCATAACTTCCTACTCTGTATGTATAGTATGAAAAGCATCACTGCGAATATTGAGTCATAATAATGAGAAGCAGGCTATCTGGAACACACAATAAAAGGAAGACATGTAAAACAAAGATCTGTCTTTAAAGAGTATACAAAGTATTCTCTGAAGTTCCTTCCTTCACTGAATTTCATTCTCCTTTCTGTGTTCTTTGTTGGCTTAATGTTAGACATAAGCTCAAGACTAAAGATTAAGAGACAGTGATGTGGGTAAAGAGGGAAGGAGTAGCTTCCACAGTCTCCATTGCCTGTTACCTTCCAGTCTCGCTGTACTGTGGCAGACTTGGCCTTTCTCTATCTGAGTATTAAGTACAATGTCTCTCTCCATGACTGAATTATCATAACATTGCTACCGTCCCTGATCCTAGTCCTGATACTACAGTGCCTTTCCTATGTTCTTAGATCCTAGATGGGTGATCACTGCCCATTGTTGATTGCCTTACCCCTGGTCACTCTTCTGTTGTTTACTTTTGCAAATTTTTTCTATATTTTCTCTTCTATATACTTTGTACTCAAGCTCTTTACTGGCACTATTTGCTTAATTATGAGAATCTTGGAATCACAGAGGCATCACACTGTTTGTTTTGAATGCTGTTTGCAGTATTTGCAAAACTCTAAGTAAACTGCCATAGAGCCAAATACATTTTGTGTTAAAATCAACTTCACCAATAGTTACAAAGAATTGGAAATTCTTTAGCCTACCACACAAATGAATTTTTACGAACACTATTCTTCTTATATTAACTTTTTCAGAGTGATCTTTTTTTTTGTAAGAAGAAAAATAAATGATTATAAAGAAGACATTTAATTGGAGTAGCTTCCTTCGTTTAACAAACAACAACTGTTACAGCTGTGACTATGATAATGCATTGTCTCATTTTGCTAGCAACAGGGTCTTTAATTAACCAAGTAGTTGCATGGAAGGCAATTGTTTGAGATATTATGAAAAAAGAAACACAGTGAAGTTAAATGAGATCAGAGGGACATCTTAGCCTGGTGAGTAGAACAGGTTAAAACCTGCCTGCCTAGGACAGATCTGATAGGCAAGAGACTCTGACTATAAAGAAACACAGGTAACTGAGAAATGTAAAGGAGATCAAGGCTACTGTACCAGACAAGGATGTTGAAAGTGGGGAGAAAAGAGCTGAGGGATAAATGACAGAGTCACAAATTCAAGGCTTGAAGTCCCTGCTAAGGATCTTTGAAGGTTGCTCTTGGAACAATGAAAAGGCTACTGATGATAGAGAAATGGATGATAATCTGTTTGTAAAAACAATCACAAATGGTTAGAGAAAGAACAAAATCAGACAGAGATGCTAAAGGAGTAGCAGTGTGTAAGAAGAACCCAGAGCTCCACACTGCGTGTAAAATCCAGTATTCCTGTGATTCAAAGAAAAACAGAACTGGAGAAAGATGGATCTATGAAGGCATGCCCTCTGCATTTAGCAGGTTGGACAATTGGTCTCAGAAATGTAAACTCTCCCTCCCAATGGTGGCATATACTTCCTTTTGGAAGCAAGAAACAACCATTGGCTGAGAATTTCAAAGTCTAGATGTTTCATAATACTGTGAAACATTGAAGAAGCATTATGCTACTAAAAAATTATAAGCCAATTAGAGTATTCTGGCATGATTGCCAAGCAGTTTCTAATATTAATACAACACAGATGTTCTTCTGTTTAGAAGTTACGATCTCATGGGTTTTGTAAAGTCTTCACACCCAAGTTCTTGCTAAGGAACCAGTTCTTCATAGATGACACCATCTGTGCCTCCTCTTGTGACAGAAGAGCAAAGGGGATAACATGCTCTCTCAGGATTTTGTAAACCAAATATTTCCTCCTCTTAACACCATAAGCTTTGAGTGCACATTTCTGCAAAGGAACGCCAGAGTTGGGAAGACATACATGAAAATATAACACATTATAAATTGTCACATCCACCTTCGCCTCCATTTACCTATGAAATGGCACCACATAAGAAACTGAGCCTCTAATGTTCTATTTCACAGTCACAGCCCATTTGCCAGACTTGAGGACCATGTTCTGTTTCTAGCTATGATTTACCTCCCAGTTTTCCATTGGTTTTTATCTTACATAATCACACTGCCACTCCACATAAGCTTTTTCATATTCTTATAATGGAGGAATTTTCATGTGGATTGGATTGGAATCAATGTTCACTCATACTGACTTAATCCCATAGTTAGTAAACAATCATTTATATTTCCTCTGTAACTTGGAGCGGACCTCTTGCCTGCCCTCTAGCACATTTTCACTGCCGCTCAGGGTAGCACTACTGTGAATCATTATTTCCAACAACATGGTCATGTAAATGCATAATTCCCATATCCTAGAAGTAAACTTTTTTTTCTTTTATTTGTTCTCTTTTCTTATTTTTACTTCTATTTTTTATAGTGCTTGGAATTTAGTCTTGGGCTCTTGGGCATGATAGAGACCTTCTCTCTCCCTGTACACAAATCAACCCTTAAAATTGTTGACCAATTCAAATCTTGTCCAATATTTAGTGGAATAAGTGGATTATATGTAATATGAATCAAGCTGTTCTCATAAAGTCCTAGGTGGGATCACTCATTAGTCTTGGATATTAAAAGGGAAACAGAGAGAAAGGTAGCCACACCTCACAGTAAACAAACCCCAACTAATGCAAATAAAGTGTTCCAAGCTTTCCCCTAAACAGTTCTTAGACATTTTGTTCTCATGGCTTTGGTTTGGAATCTATACAAATATATGAGTATTTTCCCTGGAAGATACACACACAGCACACACAAAAAGTTTAAAATGTCTCCCTTCGACCCAAATTGTAGTCTGTGACACATAGTTCAAGAGTGAAATTAATATTTGCTGGGATTTTTTTTCAATTTCTTTTCAAATAGCCATGCATTTTAGAGTCAAAGCCCAAGAAACAAAGTCTGATTGAACAGAGGGATATGAGTGACAGATTATTACTATATATAATAATAGCAAGGTAAAAGGATCTGTTAATCGACAGCTCAAAATCTTAGATTAAAAATTTCACATTTCTAAATACTATACACTAAGAGACGGTTGTATGTTTTGAAGAGATGCTTTCAGGGTTACTCCACATAAAATAGTTACAGAAACAAAATGCTTAGAAGAGTGGAGAGAGAGAGAGTCAAGCCAACAGGCCGAGTCTTCTTAGTTTTCTTAGTCTGCCCAGGAATGAAAAGAGTTCCTATCAGGAGTTTCAGCCCTAAAATGAACAAGTCCCTGAGGAGCCTGAGACAAACATATACTTTGGTCCACTCTAAACTATCATAGCCCAGCTACCCAGCTCCCATTCACACAAACTGCTGTTCATACATAGAAAAATTATACTAATACTAAATAAGTAAATAAAATATTAAGGTAAAAAAGTTACAAATATATGAATAAGTAAATAAAAATTGTAAGTATATTGCTTTTCAGTAGGTACAGAGTATAACACTTTTATATGAATACCTAATTTAAATCTAACCTGATTTTAGCGTCTTTGAGAATGTATTAGGAGATATTAGGTTTGTGCTGAAGACTGCTTAATGAGACAGGAAAAAGTTTTTCACCTCTAGAGACAGTAACAGTTAACACTTTTTTTTCTAATTAATTCTTATCCCTTTCTACATTTTTTTTTATCCAAACCCAACCTGGGTCCATGTAATACATGGAAAGTCTTGCTTCTTTTCCTTAGGCACACACAGTTATCTTTTGAACTGATACATAGCAGATCTATGTGCCAGGTAACATATCATTGATGAATAGTGAACATCTTTCCACTTAGATTTTCTGCAAGTATGTGACGTCCTAAAATTACACACAGTCTCAATTTCAAAAGACTCACTTCTCCTCTGTATGCAACTTAAGCCCAGAATCAAATCCTGCTGCTATCTATGAATGAGATCCTAATCTTATGTTTATTTCTGTAGCAGCAAGCATTTGAAGGCTGGAAAGACTTGAAAAGTCTGAGATTAGATGAGAGAAACTGGCTTTTAGTTTCAGCTAAAATGATACATTTTCTTTTAAGTAACAGCAGTCAAAAGGATATGCCACCTGCAGAAGTATATGGTACGCACTGCCATATTTCAAAAGCATAAGGATAAGTTCGGGTGGGTGATTCACGGTGACACCATCACTAAGATAAGGTAGCCTAATATGAAACTACACCTGTGGAAGGTAGCCATGAACAGAAGCAAAAGGATTATTTTTATTCAATAGTATTCAGAAGTATTATGTAAAACTATTTAAGAACATCCCTCCAGTTTGTCCAAATTTATTGAACATGAGTGGCTTCATTTAATTTCTTTTTGTAGATTATAGTCACATGAGTCATAAGCAAATTGACCACTATAGCCAGAATTTCAGTCAAACAACATGGTCCATTAAATCCAAACAAAGAGCGAAAATGTTTCTGATTTTATCATTCAAAGCTTAAGCTTATCAATCATCTAATGAAATCGTTGCTTATGATGAAACCTTACCTACTTATGAAATTTCAAAGAGCATTGTGTTTATACAAGTCTAAAGTGCTAAACAACATAGAATATACAGCTTCATGAAAAAAACTTCATCTTCTAATGTGAGCACTGAAGTAAATTGTGCTGTAGATTTAGGCAAAGGATGAGTGGATTTTAAACACCAGCTCTGACTGAACTTTCTTTTCTGGTCATTCTTAAGTCTTTATTCTTTCTCATCAAATGGGAATTAGGAGAAAATATAACATAGCTAAATGATAAAAAGGACACTGTGCTTTACGGAAAGAAGGAGAAATAAAGTCAGGTATTCTCTCTCCCAACAGGCATGTAAAGGGTAAATATGCCCTCCAAGAAAATGGAACAATCCTTCATCCTGTCCCTCCAGTGCTTCGCCGTGACTTCTTCAATCACAGGAATTGGTCCATAGCCTGCCTCCTCTCCAAATCACACTGACCAGGTCCACAGGTATGCCTCGTCCTTCTGTCTCTGCATCCTATATCATCACTGATGGAATTCTACACTGTTTCCTTCCTAGTGATTCTCTGAATCACACTTTACAGGACTTTTTCATCCCAATACTTTGAATCAAATCATTTTAAAAATTTCACATCATGAACAAATTCTTTGCTGAAGGACACTTAAAACAATAGCACCCGTGAGGACAGCGTGCTGGACCTCTCTTCCAAGCTCTATCGGATGCTGAGGCAGGGGGGTTGTTTTAACCCAGGAATTTGAGTCCAGCCTGAGCAAATCACCAAGAATACTCTCAAAATAAAACAACAAAACAAAACAAAGCTCCATGCCAGATAGCTCTTCCCATTCTCATTCTCTTATTTTTCCTCACATTGATCATTGTCACTGATGTCATATAATTTACTTATTTCATTTATTATTTGTCTTCCCTACCTTGCCCATTTCCATTACCGAAAGGAGGAATTTCAGTATTTTGCTCAATGTTATGTCTCTATACACAAAATACTAAGCATTCGACAAGCATATCATATTTGAGCTTTTAAATGTCCTAGGCTTCAGTTTTTGGTCACAACAAAATCTCTATTTACGATGCCTCTCTCTATTTCAAGTCAACAAACAATAGTGACATAGGATACATATATTACAAAGGGGTTTTTTGCTGATTCTAAAGTCAGGAGACCTGACTGTACCTCAATCTTATGACATTAAAGAGCTGAGCTTTAAGCTTTCATCATGTAAGTGAAAATTACAATGCTTGTGCTCTTTTCGGTGTTTTTCAATGGCAGAATGATTTATATGGAAATAGTATACATAGTAAGATATTAAGGAGAAGTTTATTATTGTCATTAAAGAAGAAAATCTGGCTACCTTATCTGGATTCCCAAGGAGTAGACTGAACTCTGAAAACTCTGTTAAGATGTTTACACTATCTAGATGTGACCTATGGTGCTCATTGGCTGGAGACCTAAAAGAATGCTAAGAATTTACTATGGCCCCAAGTAGTTCTGTTTGTCTTCAGTCTCAGATGGAGACAGTGTTTTCAGCTGAATTATGCTAACATCTATTTTTTTCTCCATAATGTTATGATGAACTAAATAATCACCCTTCACTTTGTAGGCAGCATATATTTTTCATATCATGTAACCTATTCTTTAGCAAATGCACTTAACTTTAAAATTGGAAGGAGGAAGTCATTTTGTATGTTTATCGTCACTGATGTGGTAAGCTTTTGTCTGAAAGGAAAATTGTTGTTTGATTCTATAAAATAGCCTGCTTTTCATACTATTTGTATAGCACTTCATTTGAGAAGCATGTGTGGGTTTTTTTCATTTTGTTTTGTTTCTTTAATATTGTAGGAGCATAAAATGGAAGCAACTTCAATAACTGCTCAAGAACCTATCTTGAGCTCAAAGATATTGAAGAAGTCTTTAAGAAAGAGATGGAATGAAGGGGAATGGCTCGGAGTTTTCCTCTCTCATTTGAGGTCTTTCAGACTTTGACTACTGTCTTGCTTCAGATTCACTGCACAATATTAATTCTGAGGCTAAGTAGAATGCTTAGAATAAAGAAGCTCAGAGCAGATAGCAACCAGCTGCACATACATACTCTTAATCTCAAGATAAAATGCAAAGCTATTGGCTTCAATTAATCATGGTCATTTCTCCAAAGAAGTCTGAAAGCCTGGCACAAATCAAGAGCGCCTTGCTGGAGCCATTACCACTGCCAGTAACCAAATGTATTCTTACCATTGTTTTAGTCACTCTTTCTTCTTGCTCCAAAGACTTGTTTCAGAAAGCTGGAAAAACATCAAACTCTGGTACATTGTATTAATTGAATAGACATGGACCAACCAAAGGAGAAACAAGCAAAGAGAGAGTTGGTAGGTGCATGGAGGTCTCTGATCTAATCTCACTTTGCAAAATGACAGCAGGACTCTAGGAAGCTGAGAACTTTGTTAAAAGAGAGAGGTACAGGAGAAGTCCCTGTGGGAAAATGTAAGATTATTTTCTTGGCTTTGGCTTTCTTTTGGGACCTATTTTAATAGTTTCAAATATTAGATTATGGAAACATCAATTTATTACACATCAACCAAGAAAGAAAAAGTTGTATCATTATGTAATGGGAGAAGAGGTTTTGTTTCTTATTTTTGACTTGTAATAGAAGTGCCCATTCATTAAGGCAGGCTATCCTGGACTTACTATGTAGCTCAGGCTGGTCTCAAACATATGCTAATTCTCCCACCTTAGCCTCCTAAGAGCTAAAATTATAGAATGAGTTGCCATGTCCAGGAAAATGTTTATTGCTTATGTATGAAATGATATAGAAAATGTTTACAGCAATACCTGACATTACCTGTATTTCACAAGGTTTAATCAATACTAACTAGGCACAGAGATTCTGAAGAAGATATTCTGAGCTACTTGTGGCTTCTCTTAGACTTAGACAATGGGAGTTATTTATAAACATACATATTATCATGTGTGACACTAGGCCATCTCTATTCAGCTGGTGCACACCCCAACGTTAAGAAAAGCAAGTGGGCCAGCAGATCTTCACCACAGAGAAACTCTGCTTCATCGCCACACAGTAGGCAGAGGGTCTGCTTCTCCACCTCATTTATTATCCTTCCAGAAGACTGATGTTCAATATGGGTGCATCCTTATTTCCCTATATATCGTCCAGTCCAATAATTGACTTCTTAAAGGTTTACTTTTTATCACTACATCAAAAGATTCTTCTCTGCCTAACAGTGAAGAAAGACTGCTTAATGAGACTGTAAGAAACAGAAACTTGCCTGGATGCATACATGAGGAAGGTTCTCTACCCATGTATAAGCACTGCCCATACAGACCTCACTCACACACAGACACAGCTTTGTCATCTCTAAATCTCATTGGAGGCATTGTTCCTCTGTCCTGATGGTGTCACTTATTATAATGCATTTCTCAAAACCCCATGGGATCTGTTGATGATCCCATCACATCCATTCATTTATTGACACTGTTATTAAACATATTCTAATCATAAAAAGAAAAGACAAATTTGTCCACTCACTTTACCTTATTCTTTTGTTACCTCTGTTTCTCCCTATTCTTATGATTGAATTCTTCCACCAAGAGCTTATCTTAGTCATTCATGACCTATTCACTTATTTGGACAATCTTTTGCGATCTGACAGTATGGGACTTATGTAGTGGGATCTGGTTCGTGACTGATATTCTTTTATGATGATTTGACAGAAAGATAATGGAAAAACGAAGAATGTCTTTGAAGAAGCCAAAAAAAGACTGTATTAGAAGCAAGGAACCAAGATCCACAAAAGTTGGAGCTCAATACTGTTTCCAGAGATTCCGGAAACGCTCTACTACATTTAAGTTTTGAGTTTTCTCCGAAACTATTAACAGCTTCTCGAGTTTAACCCATCCATCCCATCTTATGATGTAGCTCTTAGAGGCCAATATATTCAATGATTTAAATCTTCTGACAGTATCATCTTTTGATCCTTCCCTTCTAGAATTTTGTTTCTTGTTCACTCACTAAATATTTCAATGTTACCGTTCTTCACATTAGAAGTTCAGTGTTTTGCTTTCAGATAATTTATCTAAATGATACCATCCACACAAAGTTTAGCAACCTTCTGTGTTACAATAAATCATGTACAAATGCTACCTGTCTACTGATTAAAATAATCATGGCTTCTTACAATTGCTGGTACCACTCTCAGGCTATAAAGACACACAACAGTTGTGTTTTTATTACCTTATCCTCAGTGTAAACTTCATTTGGTCAAAAAGTTACCACATGTAACTCATCTTCAATTAAAAGAGGAATTGGCTGAAGAAAAAATACATCTGGAAGACATGCTCACTCTCTTTTGTTTCCAGGAGTAAAGCCATTCAATCTTCCCTACTTGGTTGGCCCAAAACTAGAGACCTATCTAGATAACATAATTGAATTTTAAAAGCAATGCAAAAATGTATTCTGATAATTATAGTCAGTCATAATGTACCATAGAATAAAAAAACTTAAGGGCGACCAAGTCTCAACACCTACCAAGTACTTCTAATCAGGAAACAAAACCTATATGATCCATAGGACTTATTTTATATGTGGTGTATACAAAATATGGATCAAGTGATTGGTTCCCATTCAATGTCCTAAAACTTTATATTTAAAAAAGAAATATATAAATTTAAATAATAACAAAAGTTGCCACTTTAGTTTTTTGTAACTGAAATGCAGTTAATTACAGAGATTTCCTAGGATACTATGATTATATAAAGTAATCATATATATAATATATATATATAACAAGTAAACTATGAATTTGAGAAAAAGATTTGTGCATCTCTTCCAGATGTATCTTTTCTTCAGCCCATTCCTCTTTGACTTGAAGATGAGTTACATGTGATAAGTTTTTGACTCAATAAAGTTTATACTGAGGATAAGGCAATAAAAACATTACTGCTGTGTGTCTTTTAGTGACTCTGGATGAGACAGAGGGTTTCAAAGCTAGCATGTATACTTGACTTTTATGAAACTTGTCTAAATTTAACAAATGCCCTGCCTGTTTCATGAGAGTCAGAGTAAAGAAAGGATGCCCATCAACCTATCTTTAGGAAGTTTTGAAGGACAAAAGACAACATGCTCAAGAAACACCCAGAGAAGTCTGTCTTGGAGTTATTGTTCTATATCAGCTAAGCTCACAAGGAGGATAGGTCTTATGAATCCTTTAAGGGAATGCTTACTACCTTGCTCTCTTAGCTTGTTACTGGCACGAATAATCTGATAAAAAGCAATTTAAAGTAGAAACTATTGATTTTATCTCACAGTTCGTGGCACAGTCAATCATGTTGGGTAAAGTCAAGGCAGCAAGAGCTTAAAGCAGACAATCACACTACATCTATGGCAGGAAACAGAGAGAGACGAATACATACTAGTACTCCACTCACCTTCTTTATTTTTTGACAGTCCAGGATGGTTCCCCTTTGGGATGGTTCCACCTGCAATTAAGATAAGCCTTGATGTATTGATGAACAAAAAGATAATCTATCCACAGATAGGCACAGAGGTTCATCGAACACCAGTCATCACGCCACACACACACACAGAGAGATTATATACTGGAAAAACAAACAAATGAACAAACAAAATATCCTAATACAGCAGATGGGAATGTGTCTTCCTGGTGAGCATATTTCTTTCTTACTCAACAAGTCTTAGTCAAGAACATGATGCCATTATCTCGAGTGGTCTATACCTATGGCTTTCCTGATATTTGGCAGAGAATTTAAGTTAGTGTGAGCTGCTTTTGAAAAGCAAATTCCCTCTTTACCCCTTTTCTTTCAAAGGGCAATCTTTTAAATAGATAACAAAACCTCTCAGATAAACAATATACTTGTCGTAAGTGACCTGCAGGAGAACATGAACCACTAAAACCTATATGTATTGTTTACTGGCTGTGTATGCACCCAACAAGCAGATGCAAATAAGAGTTAGAGGGACACAAAATAATAAAGTTACCTTCTAAGCCAAGTGCACACTCAACACTAACAGTTGCTATATTTGAACTAAGCCATATTTGCCAAGAATCTAACAGCTATTTTTTTCCTTTACTGAAGTCAAATAGATGTTGTTGATTTGTATGTTCCAATACTCAAGTTTTAAATCTAGTTGTTTTTTTCAAACCTAGTGACAAGATGACTTCCTATTGTGACAAGCTCCCCCCATGAAATGGCAGCAATTAGGTCATCAAACTTTTCACCATAAATGCTAATAAAATCTGTTAAGTGGAGGGTACTTCTTCTAAAGACAGATGAACAAAAAGTAATAAGTAGATGGACGTAAGTAATGGAACACAGGGTGTAGGAACTGGCCACTAGAGGCTTAGCCAACACAAAGGAATTTGCTAGCCAATAAATTGAGGTTGAGCATGACAGAGCTAAAACCTAATTTTTATGAGTGGTCTCCACAAGAATTCAAATTGGAGATGTTGGGAAACACAAACACACTGAGCTTTTGTCTAATCATAACCTCATTTTTTCAAAGAATTTTTTTCACTTTTAGTGAAAATGAAGAAAAAGAATTAAATACTACCTCTTCAATATTTCTAAAAATAATGTGGATGAGGAATGCAGAGGTGGGATAGTTGGTAAAGTTCTTGACACATAAGCATAGGAATCTCAATCAGGTCCCTAGAACCATGTGAAAATCTGGGTGTGATAGCACAGACCCACCTGTAACCCCAGGGCTTGGAAAATAAAAGGAAGGAGACAGAGACAGGAGAGGAGGATATTTAGGGCTTTCTGGATTATCTTTCTTGTCACTGATCCCCAGGTACAGGGAAACTCTCTATCTCAACTGTATCCCTCCCCCAAAAGCCGCAGGCAACTAAGAAATGCTGAGAGAAGAGCATACCAATTGGTTATCTAACACTAGTCAACCCTGAAAACATATACACACTGATAACATTAGGCAAGCTGATTAGGTTGTATTTATGTGCACATATAGGTATGAAACAGTAATTAATGAAAAAAGAGAGGTGAGGAATTTGGAAGAGAACAAGGATAGTTCTATGGGAGATTTTGGAATGATGAAGGGGAAAGAAGAGATTATGTCATTATATTATAATCTCAAAAAAAATTAAAAGAAATAAAAAACAAAGTGGACAGGCTGGAGAGGGAGGTCAGCAGTTACAAGCACTTGCTGCTGTTACAGAGGGCTTGAGAATGGTTCTCAGAATCCAAATCAACTGTCTTACAACCTACATCTCTAATAACAAGGGATCCGGTGTCAACTCCAGGCCTTTGGGAGAACTGTATGCTCTCGGTGGACATACATACATACATGCAAGCACACGCATATATACATAAACAAAAATGAGGTGTAAAATCCATAAGATGGAGCTTGTTGGTGATGGTATGTACTTTTAAACCTAGCTCTTGGGAGACAGAGGCAGGCAAATCTCTGAGTTTAGGGCCAGATTGTTCTACAGAGTGAATTCCAATAGAGCCAGGACTATAAAGAGAAATCTTATCATTTAAAAAAACAAAAACCAAACAATTAAAAAAAATACAAAAAATAAAACAACAACAACAACAAAAACTCCTAAACAAATCAGAAGAAATATAATTTGGAGAATGAAAACACCCAATATCATAACATCTAGACTCCACACATGAGCACATAAGTATCAACACACACACACACACACACACACACACACACTTATGATGGAACAGATTATGCGAATATTTCTCTGGATTTTTAAATAAATAAGTGAACAATGTAAAATATACATCATGGCTACTATAATTTGTTTCTGTAAGCTAATTCACTAATTGTATAGAGGTTATATCTTAGAATTTCTCTCACCAAATCTCCCTAAATTTCCATATAGAGAAAAATCTTACACGTTAGGTAAAGTCATACAGAGTAACAGAATTATTAATTCAGTTAATACACCTCTCTTTTTTACATCTTATTATTTCTGTGGATATAATCATATTCTCTTATGTAGTTGCTAACAAATATACATGACATCTTAGAAAATTGCCCCTTTATAAAATTGTGTTAATTATTTGTCTCAGTGCACTGGACTGAAGTTGAAAGCCTGCTTCAACTGTACAATCTATTGCTGATAACAGAATAATGGGAACATGGAATAAGACAGAACACTACTCTCCACATGGCAACAGAGGCAAGCAACAGGTGTATGGAGACCCAGGATTGGGGTTGTCCATAGCTTTAATCAAAAAAGCTTCCTTTCACAGTGAATAGAGGTTAATGAAGGTCAGGTTAGGTCAACATTTCAAGAACAAATGAGTCTTCAATCGTAGTTGGGATGCCCATGTGATTCTTTCCAAGGCTCACAAAGAGGAAGCAGAAGGAAAGGAAGAGCCAGAGGATGCAGAGCAGAGCCATGTGGCCCTGTCTTATAGGCATGGCAGGGCACTGATCAACTCAAAACAGAAATAGTTGTCTACATAGGGACAGCACCAGATTGAACCATGAAAATATTCAGTAATAGACAGTGAAGTGTCCCACGAGGCCCAGCTCTGTCTAGGGCAGATTTTAGCATTTGAAGACTGTTGTTATGTGGGAAGAAATTGTCTTCAGTGATGTAGCCATTGGTGTATCCACCCTCCATTGGACAGCTCCAGACCCATGCCCACACACCCTGCTTAAACCTAATGGGTCACAAAGTACAACCAACAACAGGGCAGAATGCTGTTGAGTGTGGGCTGAGGACTTGGAGGAGGAAGGGCTGGTGGAAGTTGGAAAATGTTAAGAGAAGTTCAGGGGATCAGTGTGGCCAGGATTTATTATTTTTTTTCAGTATATCTTGAAATTCTCAAAGGATAAATTAATTTTTTAAAGAATATTAGAGTCTTTAATACCTCCATTTCATAAACAGAGGGCTTGGTGGTCGAGAAGGATAATTATTTCCAGATATGACACAATTTATGACTTCAAACTGACCTTAGATTTGATATGTCTTACTTATGAAGTCACAAAATAAAGAGGCCTTCATATTTCAGAGATGGAAAACTAATTGAAGACCATCTGATCCCATGGTTTGACAGATGAATACATTAATCGTTTTCGACACGGGATGATCTGCATTTTTTTCCTTTGATTCAAACACATTCTCTGGTGTCCTCAACTTCTAATGCATCCAGGTTCCCAGCTCCTTTGCTATCTCAGGCCATGAATCTTCCCTCATTCATATGTGAATGAGTAACTGTCCAATCATTTCTGAGGGAACTTGCTCTATAGACCATAAATGTATTTGTACATGAAGTTATAGTTTTCTTATAGTAGAACTGGAAGTCTGAGAATACACACAACATTTCTTCTGACATTCCTGAAACAATTCATATTGCTGTCCTCCTCTGTGACTTTTGAGTAGGATAAAATATGCCCCCATACTGCCTGTTGACTCACCAAACCATAGCCCATACAAGAGCACCCACAGGGCAGATAACAACCATTCATAACTCCAGTCCAGGGTGATCTGATTCCTTCTTGTGGCTTCCACAGTCACCACACACACATGGTGCAAAGATATACACACAGGCAAAAGCCCATATACATAACATAAAGAAATCAAATAAAATCTGTTAAACATTTCTTTTTAAAGAAAAAGACCCATGCAGCAGAGGGTTATCATTGTTTAAGTGATCTTCTGAAAATCCACCTGGTCACTAATGACATTTAAGTAATTAGCACTGATTGCTCCAAAGGACAGTGTAACTGAGTTTGGTGTTGTTCCATCACCAGAGAAAGAGTTCAATTGAGGAGATAGCCTCAGACTACAATATGGTAACCTCCAGTATAATGATGGAATTCCTGTATAGAGTATGGGGAAAATAGTATACATGTCAAGCACTGTTATTCATTTTATTAGACATATAAAAGAGAATACCAAAGATATATATTTTAGGGGAGGGACCAGAAAAGTCAATAGAAATTCTGTCCTTCATACGGCCTTCCTTACATTGCAGTGTAAACCCCTAATACAGCCTCATTCTGATGGTTTAACTTTGCCTTTTTGTGAGTTTTATCTACAAGGAGCAGGCTGAGCTGGTAGCACTGAGATTTTCTACCAGTGGAAGCTGCTGGCATTAAGCTCTTGAGACCAGCTAGTGCTGAGAATTGCTGGCAGCATGGGGGGAAGGGGGGCTCGGAGCTGCTTTGTGCCTTTTCTTAATTTTTATCCAAGTTGAGCAAAGGAACCTCAGCTGATGATACAGGTAGAACATAGAGTGATGTAAGGAAAGATGCTTACCTGCTTGACACTGTAAAAGACCATCCAGAAGTGACAGCAGCTAGTAGTTACTGTCTGGTTTTTCACAGGAGTCTGGGGGCTTCAATTACATATCCAATTCTAACAATGCTGTGCACTAGGTTCTAAGGAGTTTTGGCATTTTATTAAGAACATTTCCTGAACGTGGTAAAGCCTGGAAGTTTGATTCCCACACTTACTTCTTGTATGCATTACTTTCCTGTTGCTGTGGTAAAATATGATAGCCAACTGAAAGGAGTTTATTTGGGCTTGCAATTCCACAGTAGGGAGGCAGGGCAACAGACAGGTGTGGAAGACAGAGCAGGAGGCTGAGAGTATGTATGGTCGTAGCCATGAAGCAAAGAGGGAAACTGGAAGTAAGGTGACACTATGAGCTCACATCAGCCTGCAGTGATGCACCTTCCTCCAGCATGGCTGTACTAGCCAAACCTCCACAAAAATAATGCTGGCAGCTGGGACCAAGTGTGTAATGGAGATTATGGGAGACATTTCTCATTCAAACCAGTGTGTTGCCTGATTCTCAGCAGTTTGCAATCTCCAATCACCTGTCTCTACATCACTAAATGATTAACTGTACTACAAGGTTTCTAGTTGTCTGTCATTGGTATCACTAAATATCTGACCTCCTCATGTCCAAACCATTCCAGATTAGGACAGGAATAATACTAAAGATCTCACTGTTGCCCAGTGTGCTAAGAAAGGTCTAATTCCACTAACCGGGCCCCCATCAGCCAGGAGCCAACCAGAGAGCTGATTTGTTTCTCAGAACACTCATTTCAGTCTAATCTTTTTGTTTTTCCAACCACTGTTGATAAGCACCCAACATGCCTTTTAATAATGCTAGCGTGGATCAGAATTCACATTTCCTACACCAGGACTATCAAGAGAATGAATCTATCTATCAATCTATCATTCTATCATTCTATCATTCTATCAATCTATCTATCTATCTATCTATCTATCTATCTACCTACCTATCTAACTATCTATCTATCTATCTATCTATCTACCTATTAATCTGTTGATTAACTATATTTATCTATTGATTAACTATATTTATATATCTATTGATAGATGATATATAGATGATAAACAATAGATAGATAGATAGATAGATGATAGATATAGTATCAAATTTAACTTCATTATCACTGAGACATTGAGATTAATTATTAAAATAGCACAACAGTATCATACCCAAGTCTATCTTTTTAACTAATCAATTCATCCACTCTTTTATATATTCATTCAGCAGATATGTATTGAGATGTAGGATTAACATGTTTCCACACAGACATTGCCATAAAAAAAAAAAATCTAGATTTTAATCTACCATTATACCACATGCTGATTAAGTCCTTATGTCTCCAAATTTTTTTATGTAAAACATTATCCCAAGGGACCCACCTATTTCAATGTGTTTCTGCTGCTTCCCCAAACTCTCAGAAGTGGACAAGTATGCAGCTGTCTGTGTTAGGACCCTATCTCTCAAAAGGACAAGTTTGCCCAGATGTTAGGGCATCACCTATTCCATATCCAAAAAATGGCCAATTTATTTGGGAGCTGTAGCTAAGCAATATTCTTCATTGATGAGGATGGCTTCCCTAGTGAATGAACACATCTTTATGTGTGAGCCAAGTGCATATCCAGATAGTGAACAGGAGAATCAGAAATGGAATGTCTATCTAGAAGTAAATGATGGTGGAAAAGACAGGAAGATAGCCTACTTCTGAGTACCAGTGCATCCTGGGGAAGATGAGTACCAGTTCACCATGGAGATGAAGGAACCATTAGAGCAAAGAAGGGTGGGGAGGGAAATGACTTCAGATGTCTCATGTTTACATCAGCAACTCAGTTATGGCACACAACCTATTACTAAGAGACTCTTAGAAAACCCTGTAGACAATTTGCTTGTTGGAACAGTTGTACTGTGGTAGGGCATACCACGTGTGTCTCTGTTTGAAGAAATCAGGATGTGATGTAGCATTGTACAGTACACAACACAGTCCTTTCTGGAATGAATGACTTAGCCCAAGTATCCACAGCGCCTTGGTGAAAACCCAATCTCTATGCTGGGTTTATCTAATTTTCATAGATCAGAGGAAAAAAATATCTCCTGAAGTGTTTGGTGCAGATACACAAGTCATTTCTTCATGAGCTATATGAAGACTTTGTGTTACTGCTTCTGGACATTTTTGTTTCCTGCAAGGAATCTTCTTCACCAAGGCAACCAGTGTCAAAGACAGTACAGCCAAACATAAGGACAAACACACATAAAACAGCTAATGATATGAAGCAAACAAACGATGCCATCAAGTTCCCATGGTGATAAATCAGAGCTTAGTATAAAGTCTAAATGCACAGAGAATTTCACAATTCTTCTCATGATTTATTACCACTTCACAGATTGTCTCCTGAAACACTGGGAAGAAATAAGTCCATAAATAACCTGATTGCTAATAAAACATATTTACTTCATGCCAATCTAAAAATCTGAATAAAGATAAATGCCTTATATTGGGTAACATGTGCATGAATGTGCATGTGTACTATACTTCAACATATTCCTCAGTTCTTTTGAAGTTTCAAACTAAGTTTGATGATTAAAGCAAAAATTACAATATTATCTTTTTGAATATATGTATATATGTGTATGTGTGTGTGTGTAGTTATATATATATGAAACTTTTAGGAAAGATCAATAAAATGAAGTTTCTATAATTCAATTAACTAACAACATGACACCAGTAGATCATGTACATGTAAACATACATATTGTACATAAGATGAGAATGATTATAGTCTCTTGGCTTTCTTAGTCCAGGATGGTATAACTCCCGGGAATGTGTGGCTCACAAACACCAGAAATCTACTGCTCATACTTCGAGAGAGCTGGAAGTTCACAGTCAAGGCATCATCAGATTCAGTGTCAGATGAAGGTTGGCTTCTTGGTTCACCGATAGCTGCCTTGGACCTTGCCTTGTCATTGTGGAAAAGCAAGAAACGTTCTCAAAGTGATTTTTATTAGCATATGAAAACTATACATCACTTATTTGGAGCCGCCTCTTAATAGTCTTCAATGTGCTTCCATATATAAATTTTCGATTAATACAAACATGAGGTCTAAAACACTCTATACCTGGACATCTAGGCATTATAATGTTTTAAACTAATCTCTGGTCTAGGAGGAAGTCCCAAGAGAAATGTAAAAATAATGTTGAACTAAAAATAAGTGGACTGAGACATGAGGGGTGGGAAATGACAGCTTTGATCTTTTGAGCAATGTAAGCATATTTTGAAAATCTATAATGCAATAGTGTAAATAATATGGGAGGGGAGAAAAGACCTTGAAACCTTGAAAGCATTAAAAAAAATAGACTTTAAGGATAAAAAGAACCTTCCAAAGAGATAAAAAAAAAAATCAAAACATGTGCTTGATCTTAAAGAAGCCAAACCTACTGTTTCATTTTCAAGACTGTGTGAAAATAAATATCCATGGTTTATGCTATGTAGTCTTAAATACTACAAGTTGCTTTCTGATGCCAACTTTAACAAACTGTGGCAAGGTAAAATCTTACACACTGGTGCAGAAAGTGATGTCAGAGTGCATGATTGCTCAGCAAAAATGATGGGCATGGCACAAGTGAAAATCAACATTCAAAGGATGAAGGAACTGAGGACTGTCCTCTAGAACTGAGGTGTTCAGTCAGTCCAAAGTCTACAGGCTATTGATCCATATTCTCCCCAAGAAAAATCTTCCTTACAAAATACAGTTAATAAGGTTTATGCCTGCTTTCAAAAACAATGACAGTGTTGAGCTGTTAAGACAGAACTCATCTGAGAAGACCCAGTAATTTACCATCTCATAGATTTGTAGAGTCTATACTACACTGTAAACTACAAACAGCAGATGTTTTTATATGTTTAGTTCCATATGATCAATAAATCCTTCTGTAACTAGCAAAATGGTATGTATCTGTGCTATCAGTATGGTAGCTTCTGAAGATATGCAGCTCCTTAAGTTTAAATGAATTGCAGTCCAATAAAATGGACATCTCAGTGCCTCCATCCTGATCACAGTCCAAGTTTACAGTAGCTGCTTGGTTAGAGAATAATTTTCTGATGACATGGGTGTAGTCTTATCACTGTGCACTTACTGCCTGGATTACCACAGAGCAAAGAATAAATTGGTTTCTCAGGGAAAATTGCTAAATTAATAAAATTGTGAATCAGAGCAACAATTTGATTCACGTGTAAATGGTTCATATCCATTCAAATTCCAAACTATGGCCCTGTGGTTGACATAATTATAAGGACATGCCCTATAATTCCATCTCTTAATTAAATATCTCTAATCTAGGGACTCCCAGGAAAAGGTATTTGTGTTTGTGTGTGTGTGTGTGTGTGTGTGTATAGTATCTGAAATGTATGCTTGTGTGTGCATGTATGTATGTGCTGGTATGTGCACGGAAACCAGAGGCAGACATCAAGTGCCCTACTCTTACTCTACAGGGTCTCTCACTGACACTAAAGCTTGCTCTTTGACTAGGCCTTCTGACAATGGATCTACCTATCTCTGCCCACTATCGATGCTGAGTTTTATGCCCCCTTGATTATGCCTGGCATTTATGTGAGTGTCACAGATTTGATCTCAAACTCATAGGCTTGTGCAACAAGTACACTTACCCTGAAGCTATCTCAGCATAGGAAAGGGCTTTGCTGATAATGGCAAGATCCCTAATCTTAAGACAAAGACATTATGATACCAATCTTATTACCTCATTCTATAAAAGCAGGGAAATTGCCTAGTTGAGTCAGAAGAGATGTGTTGCTATGGAGGAAGGAGAGAGCAGAAAAAAGTGAGCAAGGTGGAAACGGAGACACTGTAAGTGTTCTGGGCTTGCCTTGCTGTCGTGAATACAGAATGTTTCTTTAAGCCAAGAATGACCTTGAGCCAATAGGAAACAGGAACTTTGGCATTGCAGCCACAAGACACCAAATTCAATCAATTAGGCTGTGAAGGAATCCATTTTAGAGTCCACCCTTTCCTCCCTCCTCACAAAGACCTGAAAGACTCTCAACTCTGGACTCATTTAAGCCACACTGCTTGAACTTCTGACCCATGGAAACCACTGAGATAATAATAGGTCGGTAAGCTCTTCTGTTGTTGCAAATGTATCACTTACATAACCGCAATGCAATCTTTAAGTCTTCTAAAATTCCACTTTTAAGATTGATTATATGGCTGATGAGATGGCTCAGTGGTTGAGAGCACTGACTTCTCTTCCATAGGTCCTGAGTTCGATTCCCAGCAACCACACAGTTGGCTCACAACCATCCGTAATGGGATCTGATGCCCTCTTCTGGTGTGTCTGAAGACAGTTACAGTGTACTCATATACATAAAATAAATAATTTATTTTTTAAAAAAGAATGATTGTAAACAAACCATAAATAATTACGTATTTGAGAAGGAAATAAACTACTGTCCTATATTGTAGATATTGTTTCTGACAGGATTTGGGGGACAGGCAAATATTTAGTTTATTTGAGACAAATTCTGCATGACCCTGATTTAACAGTGTATTGTTAGCCCCAACTGGAAGGGGAAAACCAAGGCAAGTAAGCTATGGAATACTAAGAGACTCCTTTCTAATTTCCCCATCCCCAACAACTTGTACATTATTAACTCAGTTCAAAATAAATTGGATTGGAGCACTTCTTTTCAGAGTTACCTCAAAAAGATAAAACAATCAAACAATCAAACAGAAGAAGAAAATAAAGATGCAACTATGTCACTATGGAAAGACAAACAAACAAACAAACAAAAACCCCACAAACCATGCAATAATGTCCACAGAATCTTTGATCTTTCTTCCTTGGCAATCATTCGCTAAGATATCCAATGAAACATATTTAATATGTAATCATAGCAATCATTTTTTTCAGGTAGTCCACACAAATGTAAATGGCACAGTTACATACATGTGGGTATTTGGTGCCTAGTAAGTAATTAGTCAATGCCTTTAAGATGGTAATGACATACATCTAAAAATACAAATGACCTTTGCATAGTGTAATATAAGAAAACACAACTTCCCCAGGACAATGTTTTCTTTTGGCTCCCAACCCCATGCTTTTGCTTCTGCCTATCTCAAACATTTCAGTGTTTCTGCAGCTTCATGCCTTTTGACTTATTTTTGTGTAACTATGAAATTACTGTTTTACTCTGAGCTTCTCTTATGAAATGCACACATTAGTAGTAAAACTCCAGAGAATATTTATCAAGCCACTCTGAAGAAAGCAAGCCACCTCTTATACTCTCCAACATACAGTGTTCATTTTCTCCTTATGCATAGTTCACTGTTCTGATTTACATTTTAAATTTACTTACTTGGTACAAAACATGGAACAAACAGTGTTGTGGCAATTCTGTACCCAGAACTTGTGATCTAATAAAGCCTATTAATTTAATAAACAACCAATATGAACAAATGATCAAACCATCCTTATTTAGATTAAGTGACTTATTATGAATTAATGGCATATAAATGTTATATAATTGAATAAAGCCAAAATATGCTAAATTGGGTTTTATTATTAGAACCTTTGATATAATTTATGACTTAATCGGGTAAATTATGATTTATTTCATAACCCTAAAATTTATTAAACATGGTCTTGTTGTTGGGATTTAATAATGACTGTATCAGTACTAGATGAATTATTATTCTATTAAATATTTTTTTTTAAATCAGGGTTTTCTGTTGGCAAGTTTCAGTCCTAATCCACCTGTCACTCAGTGATAAGGATCATGAACTCTTGAACAACTATCAGAGAAATGTTAGTTCCTTGTTCTTCAAGGCAGATTGATTTATACTTATTTTTGTTGTTTGTACTGTTTTCTTTGTTGTAGTAGGGCTTAATTCATGTCCACCTACATTCTTACCTATGATGAACCATATTTTTATGTATTTAGTTTAGTTGATGTGGAGGTAAGAAACAAAGGAGAAGTACCCTAGAAAAAGTGACCGCTCAGTGTAAATGGTCTTAACCCCAGAAAAAAAGAAAAAAAAACAAAAAACAAAAAAACAAGTGTGCTGCACATCTGAGACACCTTCCTCTGTTGTTAAGTGAAACTTTTGTTGATGGCAAAGGAATGTATCATGGCAGAGTAATCAAGTCATTTATAAGCTCAATAAGTAGAAAGAAAGAAAGAAAGAAAGAAACAAAGAAACAAAGAAAGAAAGAAACAAAGAAAGAAACAAAGAAACAAAGAAAGAAACAAAGAAACAAACAAAGAAAGAAACAAAGAAACAAAGAAAGAAAGAAAGAAAGCTGAGATGAGTGGGTGGGTGGAGGAGCACCCTCTCAGAGGCAAAAGGGAAGGGGAATGGGGTGAAGAACTCTGGTATGGGGGACGGGGAAGAGGGGCAACATTTGGAATGTAAATAAAGAAAATAATTTAATAAAAAAAGGAAAAGAAAAAGCTGGAAGAAGTATTTTCCATATCTTCATATTTTAAAAAAGTCACTGCTATTCCTCATCTAGAAGGATATGTTGCTGGAACACTGAGAAACTCTTCATATTCTGTCTCAATTTTGGGACATTGTAAGGTTGGCATGTTAAAATCCTCAAGATTTATTAACGAAGTAAAATTCTTTCATTGTTAAATTGAGAGCTTTTCTTAATGAACCAATGAATATGTCTAAAGAGCTCCTCTAACATCTCAGGTAGTTAGACATATAAGAATGTTCTAGAAGGATACTTACATCAACTCCTTTCTACCCTCACATGTTTCCAATTTATATCACTACAAAAGACTGGAAATTTCTTCTTATATATAAGCCAAGGTGGTCTGCATTCAATGTTTTGCCAACTGTTTTTGAGTCTAAAAATACATGATATAAACAAAATTGTTTCCAAACTTAAGTTACTGGAAGAAGGAATGGATGGTTTTCCATCAGCAGCCATTCAACCTACAGATTCTCATTTAAATCCCTTCATTGGTTGTCATCCCCAGGAAACTAAGAAGAGGAAGTTCCTCAACTGAGGAGAAGTTTGCACCATGTGAGTCTACAAATATGTGTACAAGTGAAGAGTGCAGTGGTACAACATCAAGCAAAGGATAGGAACTTTCTGTAGAATACTTAGGAAAACCACAGAAGAAAAAAGGGCAGATTCATGGGTTATTTTTTAATTCAGAGTAAATATTCTATGTAAAGCTTTTAGTAAAATGTATCCTATACATTATGAGTTTAGGATTAGTTTCACTATTATTAATTTTAGTAGGAGAATCCCTTTCATTTTCATTCCTTACTCCATTTATCTGGTCAAAGAAACAAAATCAATTGCACACCTACTATTTAGTATTTCAAATGCTCTCTGTAGTCATTCGTGTCTCCCAGGAGAAAAGTAGTAGCCTGGCCTTTTCAGGCAGGTTGCCTCATTGGAAAGAGCTATGATGTATTTAAGGAGGACCCTCTTCTAAGTCACTGGTTTCCTGTGGTCTGGCATGGAAATACTCTGTTTGTACTCATTGGCTTTAAGTTTGTGCTTCTTGTTTCTGTGCTGCATACAAACTGAACCAATAATCTTGTTTTTTTTCCTTGTAAAATCAACTCAGACACAGATGATAATGACAGTCTCAGAGCCAACAGTGTCCACCTACACTCAGTTCATAGAAGAGGGATTTGGAAGAACCACAAAGTTCTTAAGCCAGAGTCACATTCTCAAACACAGCTATTACCAGAAAGTTCTATGATAATGTGAGATGTTATCTAGGTTAAGGTTTCTATTGTTGTGATCAAACAATGTGAGCATATGGAAACTTTGAGAAGAATGAATTTATTTCATTTCCACTCCCAGGACAGAACCCAAGTTAGTAATCTGGAGTAAGGAACCGAAGCAGAGGCCAAGGAAAGGTGTCACTTATTGGCTTTCTCCTCATGGCTCACTCATCCTGCTTCTTTATACATCCTAGAATCACTTGCCCAATGAGAGTACTACCTACAAAGGACTAGGCATTCCAACATCAATCAATAATTAAGAAATCCCTGCCTAAGTTTGCCTACAAGCTAATCAGATTGATAGAAATTCTCAGTTGTGGCCACACTATTGGAGATAAGAGCTCCTAGTTACATAGATCCCTGTGAAATAACCCTTGGCTAAAGGGTGACTTGGCCTTGATCTAATATTTGCCATGTGAGTGATAGCCTGCAACACTAATAAAACCAACAACACAACCACAGCCAGCCTATGAGCTATGGTGGAAAACTTCTGTGGTACCTTTCATAACCTATAGCTCTACAAAGGTGCACACAGTTATCCTTAACATCTTTCCCTGTCTTGCACATGTTACTGTTGCCCTATCTCTTTCTGTAAGGCTTATGTAGGAATCTTCAACTCAGATTCTGCATTGAGGGTTGAGAACTGCCAAGCTAAGTAATTTCTAGGTGCAGAAATCTAGGTTGTATACATGAACAGTGGAGCAAGAGTTACAGAGTTTAGAGCCAGTGTGTTTTAAGATGAATCTGAGAGTAAACTGCCTGTACACAGAATTGAAAATAGATGCCTCTCCAAATCATATTATATCAAAGAACAAGAGAGGGAGGAAGAAGAAAACATGTGGTCGGGAGCAGAGAATCTGTCAAATGTCTATTCTTTGTGAGTCTGTGCAGATTTATTCATTTATTTATTTTACAAATTGTCAAGTTTTTTTCTAACAAAATGTTTTGAAAGAATCTGTGGCTATCATTTGCTGGAACTCAAATTTGTTTTGGAGGCAGAGCATCATGGATTTCTCCCAAAAATACCTTCTGATGACTCATACTAGGCATTGATAGAGCTGAAATGAAAGGACTAACATCTACAGAAAGCAAAAGACAGATAAGAAAGGTACACATACTGCTTTTGTTTATGATAATTGACATGTTAATTGCCCCTGTAGAAGTCAAGAGAAGTACCATTCATAGAGGAACCTCAAAGAAACTCTAGTATTCTAAGAATTTAACAATACAAGCAAATTAATTTCACTATATGTCCTACTTGCCCCCACTCCCTGGAAACAAAAACAAAACAAATGACTTCAACAATAATACTACACAACAACAGGCGTTGAATCTGCTATTTACATAACAGAGTGCCAGAACTAAGCTGAGCATGATGACCCGGAACTGTGAAAGCAAGTAGGAACTCGAGACTATCCTGGGTGGCCAGAAATTGATGAGGCCAACTAAACTACATGAGACAGAGTCTCAAAATTGAACAAATAAGAAAAATATTGGAGATTATTTATTGGTAGCTGTGTACATGTAATTATCAAACCCTTTAGAGCTAAAAACAAGCCTCATAAAAAGAGAAAACTGAATCGACAAAATAATTTGCCACACCTGCTATAATTGTTATGGATTATAACACTTAATTATGAACCAAGTATCCTTATTTTTAGTTTTAAATGCCACAGTCACAGCACATTTCAAATATGTTCACAGGTTTTGTTTTTTGTTTGTTTGTTTTGTTTTGCCATGCCTTTTGATACCATTTTATAGCTCACGCTGTTATGGATATCACTATATAACCCAAGTAGCCTCCAAATTGAAACAGAAAAATTTCTGCCCCAGCTTCCCACATTTTGGACCCTGGTATGAAGAGTATGAGGCACCATACCCAGATTATGCTCATAGTTTTAAAGTTAGTGATATGGTCTTATGCTATAGTAAAAGTCTGCACACAGGAAGAACTTCTCTTGTCTTACAATGAAGTTAACTCTTTCTCAGGTACCTTAAATCCACCTGCTTCTCCTCTCTTCCTGTCCAGGCAGCCACAAGGTTTCCCGATCATCACTGTTAAGAAACATGAGGCATTGTCTTGCAGTTTCCATTTTAAGTACAAAAGAGAATTTCTGTCTCTAATAAGGAAAAAAAAAAAAAGGAGAGTGTCTCCCAGAATGAATTCTCTGGAGTGCTCAGTAGACAAATGATACATAATCATGATGAGGTAAACTCAATGAACCAATGATTACCTATAATTTGTACAGAGCAGACTGGACTCTCTGAAACAGTTACTTCTTCATTCCTGGGTATTTGGACATCACCGTTTCCAAAGAATACGTGTGACATAAGCAATAGTGTACTTGGAATTCTCAATTTAGAATTACTTGGAAAAATAAACAAAAAATTAGGAGTGAAGTAAGATCGTATTACTACAAGTGAAAATGTTTCCTAGAGATATTAGTAGCCTGGTTCCCCTAAATACTGTTACTTGATAGGGCACTGAAGTCAGCACTTTCTCTCTACAGTCCATGATTAATGGATCAATGCATAATATGCACACTATTTTTTCTACATGTGACAGAAAACTCCTGAAGATAAAGGATTGATCTTTTACAGCAGGATGCAGCCAGAGATGACTTTTTCTCCTCAGGGGCCATTTGAGACAGTCTACAGACATCATGCATAGTCCCAATTCAGGATGAGGAAGTGTTCCTGCCATCGGATGGAATATACTTCAAAGCACAGCACACTTTTGAGTGAAGACTTTTCTGTGCCTTAAGATCACTGGTATGTAACCAACGAGCATGTAAGGGCTGGACCTAGGCTCCCTACACAGATGTAACAGATAAGCAGCTGGTTCTTATGGGGGTCGCCTATCAATTAGAATAGGGGCTATCTCTGACTCTGTCTACTGCCTTTGGATCCCTTTCCTTGTCTGGCCCCAGTGGGAGAATAAACACTTACTCCTACTGCAACTTGAGATACCAGGGTGGGTTGTTACCCATGGAGCCAGAAGGAGGTTCTCCTTCTCTGAGGAAAAGGAGAGGATTGAGAGGGTGGGATTGAGAAGAGAGGAGGGAGGAGCCTTGGATCAGGCTGAAAAGTGAATTAAAAAAAAAAAATCATTGGTGCTTTTTAAAGAGATTCTTTAACTGCAGCCCCCTAAATTTACCATTCAGCCCTTATTGGCATTTGACAAACCAGTGTCCTTCAACTCATTGATACTGTGAACTTCTTTTTATGCATGGACATTTCAGCATTCCCCCAAGAATGTCAGGACCCTTCGGTAAATGTAGTACTTAATTAACTGAGATGTTCTGGAAATATTGAAATTAGTTTGATGTTTAAGTGGTCCAGCCCTGCTATTGGCTCCACCTAAGTGAAAGGGCATAAACTAAAGGCAAAATCAAGTTGTGAAGTTCTACCAGAAGTGCCTTTAAAGACTGTTAAGTGATTGCAGATGACACATCCAATTCAGATTCGATGAGGACATTGAAGAGGGGTAAGAATGTAGTTTAAAGAAGTTCCTACCAACTGTGCCAATACATTAGAAAAGATACAAGAAACCTGCACTACAGTACAGGAGGCAAACATTTCTGGCTTCCCTAAAGGATAAGAAAGTAAAAGGGTAATTCCTGTATTTCCCTGAAGCCCCTGCAATGGTCAGCCCAGTGTATTTTCAGATGACAGCAGCAGTGATAGTACATCTCAATCTGATCAAGTACTGACAGGTTGCTTACACTTTCCATAGAATGAGGAGTGTGTGTGAGGTGTGAGGAGGCGGTCTCTGTTACACTGTATAGTTACGTTGTTTAACTGACTTGCAATTTTCTTAAAATAAAGAAAAGAAAACTGGTAGAATAAGGTTTTCTTCCACTACATTGAAATATTTTGCCAGAGGCTGCCCTGAGACACAATAATAGCACATGTATAATATGATACAATTGGATATTATTACCCTTACGTACCATCTGTTCGTTTCTATTTTTTTTTTTTACCCATTTGTTTTACATGTAACTATTTTTGTCTGACATGATACACATTTGCTAAGAAAATCCCAAGCATATTTGGTGTAGGAGGCCTTCTGGACCCATGACTTACAGAGTACAGGAAGATAGAATTTCATTTAGTAAGCCTTTATCTGTTTAATTTAGAGACATTTTTTATCCCTGTACTTGGGGAGTTCATTAATTGTACATTTCACAGTTTTGCTGTTCTTTTCTCTTTAAAGATGCTATTTGGATTCAGGCTCATATTCAGGAGTACTGGAATGGAGCCAGTTTGTGAAATTTAGTATCTGAATTTTTAATCATCCTAGATTATAAATTCTATACCACACACCACATTCTTCCCCTGGTACACATATGCTATCATTGCCAAGCAGTTTGCCACAGATTTATCTCCCTTAATCAACTTGCCAATAGAAAAAAAAAAAAAAAAACAACCAAACAAAAATACAACCACATACCAAGGAATATTATTATTTGGTCATACCCTCTGATACAAATTCTATCATTCCACAAGAATATTATTGCATGACTTTCCTGTGGAAAATAAAACGATGTGTATGTCTACTTATTGAAGCTTAAGAGAGCGGCACAACTCAAAAAGAAGATTCCATCCAAGTCTAGCATGGTATACCAATGGATTTATTGGAAATTCTTACAGGACCATGAATAACTCAAAGACAACATGAAAAAGGTTAAGAAGGAGCAAGTGGGTTTGAGGGAGAACATGGAAGGCAAAAATGTTTTAATTATATTATAATCTCAAAAATGAAATAAACAGCACAAGTACTTAGAAGGAAACCTGACAGACATATCATATTTATTTAGTGAAACAGAGACATAGTATCCCTGCAGGAGCCATCACCTCATCCACAGCTTTTCCTCCCTGGTTTACAATATTCATGGCTGGAAAATGTTTACACCAATATCAGTTGTGCCCCGATTATATCAGCAGGCACATCATGTCTGGCATGTGGATAGTGTAACACATGGGGTTATAGCCAACTAGGGCTCACATGAAGAAGAGTGGCAAAGAAGTCCTCATTACATTTTACAGTACCTCAAAAGCAGCCATCAAGGAGGAGGCTTCTAACTTAGTTCAGACCTGATTAGTCCATGTCCTGAAACCAAACTGTTCTGTATCTTCAGCAATACAAACATACAAACAACAAAAGCAAAACTAGCTTATATTGTGTATATGTAGAAGATTCAGGGGTTATACTGGCCAACAAGTTGTTGGAAAATAGCTTATCCCTGCACTAAGGTTTTCACCCAACAGCCTGTTAGTTTGTGAGTCTCCACCCAAAGAGGGTAACTCTTTATTTTGACTCTGTGTTGCTTTCATTATTCTTCCCGGTGTCTTTACAGATCTGAAAATAATCCCAACTCATGGCAGAGACAACCCAAAAGAAAAGTTACACTACTGAAAAGTTCCCTAGATCATGAATGTATGGGCACCAATACCACCAAAGAGTCTCAAATAAGTCTTCATAGTTTATTCCTCTCTAAGACATCCAAGAGGTGAGTGGATGGGCCCTTTGAGTCTTTTGGGCCTTATGAGCTTCCTTCCCTCTTCTCTTTAGGAGAGCATATTCAGAAGCTTGGTCTTTTGAGGATCTATCATGTGGCTATTTTCTTTAGACTGAAACATACCCTCATGGGAGGAAGGGGGAGTCTCCTAAGACTCAGAAAGCTAAGGAAACTCATGTCACTCAGGAAGGTTTGAGATTCACAAAGTCTCTGCCCAAGGTGGTAAGTGAAACAAACGATTTCTGAAGATTGAAACTCAATACTTTTTAAAATCCAAGTGATGCTTTCTGTGATGGGATAGTCTACATACGTAATGGGAAGTGGCAACATTTTCTACAAATTATGAGGAAATGAATAGACAGATGCAACATGAACCGTTAACTTGCATGATATATAAAAACTAAATGGAGAATGGATCAAAGAGATAAAATTGTGAAACTTAGAAGAAAATAGGGAGAATTGTCCATTACAGTGGGTTTAACAATGTTTTATTTATTTATTTATTTTTGTATTAAACAACTAAAGTAATGTATATGAATTAGATTATATCAAAATTAAAAATTCTGTACATCAGAATACATGAGATACACAGTGGTCAAAGAGAATCTAAGGAACAACAGGAAAGATTTGCAAATCATATATCAGATATGTGGTGGCTATCAATAATTTACAAAGATTTCCTACAACTCAACGATAAGATCATAAGTTGTAATATCATCTTCTGCATCCCTAAGGTATAAAGCCAGTTTCACATGCCAAACAAAACATGGTATGTACACAATGGAATGTTCCCACAGCTTTGAAAAGGAAGAAAATACACAAGTGCTCCAAGATACATGATCAGAGAGTCCACTCTTCTCAGTGAAAATAGAAAGTTGAAATGGCCAGTATGCTGAGCTTCCACTTCCATGACATGTCTAAGTAGACAAAAATCACAGTGGTTTAAGACAGAATGGTCATACTTAGATTCTGCACAGAGCAGGGAAAGGACTTGTTGCAATGGGTTTGGAATTTGAGTTTTGCACTTTGAAAAATCTCTTTTTATTATTATTATTTTTTTATTGGAATTTTTTTTACATTTCAGATGTTCTCTCCTTACCCCATTTGCCCCCCTCCCTCCCAGGAACTCACTATCCCTTCCCCCCTCCTCCTGCCTCCACGTTGGTGTACCCCCACCCTCACCTGCCCACCCTCGAGTCTCCCCCCCACGATGTCCAGCCTTCATGGGACCAAGGATCTCTTCTCCCCCTTATATATAGCTCCCTTGCATATATAGCTGGAGCCATGGGTCCCTCCCTAAGCACTCCCAGGCTGGTGGTTTAGACCCTGGGGGCTCTGATTGTTGCTTTTCCTCATGGTGTCGCGAATCTTCTCAACTCCTTCAGCCTTCACTCCATCTTCTCCATTGGTAACCCATGATCAGTTTAATGGTTAGCTGTGAGCATCTGCCTCTGAGTATGTCAGACTCTTGCAGACCTCTAAGGAGACAGCTATATCAGGCTCGTGTCAGCATGTACAATCCTGATATCCACATCAACCTCTACCTTTGGTGACTGCATATAGGATGGATATCCAGGTGGAATGGTCTGTAGACGGCCCTCCTTCAGTTTTCTGTCCTGCACTGTGTCTCCATATTTGCACCCTTGAGTATTTTGTTACTCCTTCTAAGAAGAACGGAAACCCCCCTACTTGGTCATCATTCTTCATGAGCTTTATGTGGTCTGTGAGTTGAATCTTGGGTATTTCAGGCTTCTGGGCTAAAATCCAATAATCAGTGAGTGAATACCATGTATGTTTTTTGTGATTGGTTACTTCACTCAGGATGATATTTTCTAGTTCCAACCATTTATATAAGAATTTATCAAATTCATTGTTTTTAATAGCTGAGTAATATTCCATTGTATAAATGTACCATATTTTTTGTATCCATTCCTCTGTTGAAGGGCATCTGGGTTTCTTTCCAGTTTCTGGCTATTATAAATAAAGCTGCTATGAACATAGTGGAGCATATGTCCTTGTTATGTGTTAGAGCATCTTCTGGATATATACCCAGGAGTGGTATAGCTGGGTCCTCAGATAGTGATATGTCCAATTTTCTGAGGAACCGCCAGACTGATTTCCATAGTGGTTGCACCATTCTTGCAATCCCACCAACAATGGAGGAGTGTTCCTCTTTCTCCCATCCTCGCCAGCATCTGCTATCACCTGAGTTTTTTATTTTAGCCATTCTGACTGGTGTGAAGTGGAATCTCAGGGTTGTTTTGATTTGCATTTCCCTGATGACCAAGGATGCTGAACATTTCTTTAGGTGCTTCTCGGCCATTCGCATTTCCTCAGTTGAGAATTCTTTGTTTAGCTCCTTACTCCATTTTTTAATAGGGTTATTTGGTTGTCTAGAGTCTAATTTCTTGAGTTCTTTGTATATATTGAAAAATCTCTTAAGAATAGTTGTTTGATAATCTTGACACATTTACTTCTACTAAAGCACACAGTTCAAGGTGGTCTACCTGACTATGTTTACTTTCCACCTTTATTTTGTATCGTAGGAGAGCTTTCCCATTGCTATGGCCATGACTAAGATACATTGCTTACACACATGAAACGTCATAATAAATGCACCATTATGTATAATTAATATATAGCAATAAAATTTTCTCTTTAAAGTGAGGGAAGTATCAAGGTTATTTGTAAAGAAAAAAAAATAATACTTTCAATGTTCTACTTATTCTTTGAGAATTCCGTACAATGTACTTTAATCATACTCATCTCCTTCTCATCTCCTTTCCCATCTCCTCAATGATCCACAACCATTCCCTGCTCATTCAGCACTACAGACTTTCCTTTTAACTAGATTAGATAGATAGATAGATAGATAGATAGATAGATAGATAGTATAGATAGATAGATTTTATAATTAAATGATATTTATTGCTAAACTGTCTCCAGATTCAAATCAAAAGGTAGTTTTGATGTAAGAAGCTGTAGATATTTAATGATATGTTGAAAGTGAAGCAAAACACACACACAAATGGAATAATTTCTATTTCCATGGTGGAAAAGAATAACTGTGATCTGTTTTAAATGTCTTTGGGTACAAGGAGTAAGATCAGCCACTGTGTTGTGTAGACCGCTTTCCTATATGAACAGCTCATTCAGTAGACTCGCCACGTGATTTCATCGAAATGAAGTGGGAACTCAAGTCACGTGTAAGCTTCTGTAGCTCTGATACCTGAGCAGTCCAGCTCCTTGAGAAAGAAGCTGGAAACACTCATTTCCTCTACCTTGCCACCTCTGCAGAATCCTCAGCACACCTGCTCCCTTCAAGCTGGGATGCTTTTATATCAGGCTATCAATGACCTCTACCGTCTAGTTGTCAGTCTTTGGGACTCCAAAGGGATACTACGAGCACAAAACAATTTCAGGGTCACCTAATGATCTGTCATCTTGCAAAAGCCATCAGGACTGTATCAATTGGCAATTCTTTTCTTCCCCATCTTAAGAAACAGCTGCTTTCCCATCTGCCTGGCAGTTTGCCAAAGGAACACCGGCAGTCAGTTAACACAAAGCTGTCAATAATCCATGGTAGCTAGAGTTGATAAAGTAACCAGGAGGGGATATCATTTAATCAAGAGTTTCCAAACAGAGAGAAGCAACTGGGACTGCTAATCAGGTAACTGGGTAGAGGTATGCTTAGAAATCATTTGTGCTGAGCTGATGAATGACAAGTCCAGCCTACAATGGACTCAGATTTCTCAGGCTGATGCCCTCATCCTTCCTGTGACTGTTAATCTTCCTGTAATGTGCAAATGAGATGGGAATCCATCCTTCTCCAGAACTTGGCTCCCTTGCTGGCTTGTGTCAGTCACAGATATTAACTAGATGGTGTCTGGAGAAAACAGAATTTGCTGAAAGTTTCAAACAAAATATGGACACCATAGATCATACTCAAAGTTACAAAATTACCAGATAATAAACAAATATGTGATTATTAATATCATTACTGCCATTTCAGCATGAAACAACATGTTATAATTTTTTTTCTAACAAATAAGGATGGGGCATAGCTTTGTGATAAAGTACTGGCTTCAATTTTTAAGCAATTTTCTAAGGAAAAATTCAGGCAATGCTTAAAAAGGATGTATCTACAAAACCCCTTCGCTTAGGACACAGGGATCTAAGTGGAAGAGATGGCAGAATGGTTGTTAAGAGTCAGCGGTAGTAGATTACTCCAGTGAAATAGCATCTTCCAGACACAGCAGAGCTCACACACATCTGAGTCCACAGAGACTGACAGCACACAGGAGACCCGAACAAGTTGAAACTAGACAAAAATGTCAGCACTGAGAAGGGGAAATGAAAACAAAATCTCACCCTAACCAAGAAGCTACTTCCAACTGATACCTGCTGGGAAAAGAAAAATCGGTTTTCAACAATGGAGTGTGTATCAACCATGGATATTCTAACCATGCCCCACAGCAGCCTCATGCCCAGGGGCAGTTCAAACAAAATAAGATTCACAGTTTGTGTGTGTGTGTGTGTGTGTGTGTGTGTGTGTGTGTGTGTGTGTGTGTTTGCTTGCTTTCTGTTTGGTTTGGATATTTTTTTGTCCTATTGGTATATTTGTTTTAACCTTTGGTGTTTGTTTTATGGTGTTTAAGAAAGAAAAAGAAAGAGAAAAAAATCATGAAATCTGGTGGGAAGAGAGGTGAGAAAGATATGAGAAGAGTTGGACAAAGGGAAAGAATATGAACAAAACATTATTTATAAAAAATATTTAAATAAAACTTTTTAAATTCCTGAGCTGGTCAATAAAGGCAAGAATTAATAATGTCCACAATTAGCATGTGTTCCACAAAACATATGCTAATACTAGACTCTGTGGTATTCTAGATTTTATTTTAGTTACAGGGTATATTCCAACTCAATATTTTTCTCTTCTATTTAAATGTGGTATTACCAAAAGAGCTACCTATTACAAAGAAACCTAAAGAGAACAGATGCATATGGATAAGGTTTGTTTATATCTTCTGAATTGATTATTAGTGGTGTTTTGTGTTGTTTTTATGATGTACAGATTGTGTGTGTATATCTGGGTACATGTTTATGTATGTATTCACATGTTTGTGAAGGTGCACATATGTATACATAGAGGGCAGATCAACATCAGATAACTCCCTTAATCCCATTCTATCTAATTTTTTTGAGACAGGGTCGCTCACTGAACCTAGACATCATTGATTAGCGTGGGCTGGCTGGCCAGCAAGCTTCAGGGAATCTATGGGCAATTCCCCAGTGCTGGGACTAGAGACTCACCCTTCCATATATAGATTTCTATGTGGGTTCAGGAATCAAACTCTGGCCTTCATGCTCCTATAGCAAACACATTATTGACTGAGTCATCTCCTTGATCATGTGTGATATATTGAGCATAAACTCTTTGAAATCAAGGGTGTGTTGTTCTGAAGTTAATGAGTTGTTCTGGAATGGTGAGTTTTGCAGACAACACAGGCTGATGATGTCTAATTCCTCTCAAAGATTCATCAGCTCTGAATAACCTTACAGTTCCCCATCAACTAATACACAGAGATATTTGCTAATGAATCTGTGGTGACATTACTAAAGCTTAGAGGATGTGTAAAAGTGGTAGCTGAGCTCAATAACATTCACCTATAAGTGCAGCACTTGAGAGAAGGCAAGAGGATCAGGAGGAGTTCAAGGCCATTCTTATCTACATAGTGTGCTTGAGACCAGAGCAGGGTGAATGACATCCTCTTTAAAAAAAAGAAAAAGAAAAGAAAAGAAATAAATAAATAAGTGAACAATTAAAAAAATAGGATGTAATGCTGGACAGTGGAGGTACATGCCTTTAATCCCAGCACTTGGGAGGCAGAGGCAGGTGGATTTCTGAGTTCAAGGCCAGCCTGGTCTACAGAGTGAGTTCCAGGACAGCCAGTGCTACACAGAGAAACTCTGTCTCAAACCTCCACCCCACCCAAAAATAGGATGTAAAAGATTTAGTAAACAAAAAAAAAAGTTTATTTCTTCCTCATATCTTCTCTCATAAATTATTGAGATGAAGCAAAAACATGTGTCCATAAAATTAGTACAATTTTATAGTTTGAATCAATAGTGTTAATTCAGAATTGCAAGTATAAAGTAAAATATGTTAGACTTCATTACATAAGTCATTAAATTCTTTCCACTATCTTCCATTTGGAAATGAGGGGAGATGTCACTAAGTTGTGAATACTACCAGGCAAGAAAAACCTAAAATGGATCCTTGGATTATTCTTTACCAAAAAAAAAAAAAAAAAAAAAAAAAAAAAAAAAAAAAAAAAACCTTCAAAACAAAACAAATAAAAACATAAAGGAAAACTAATCAGTATAGTAACCTAAGCAATATAAATTTATATAACACAATCTCAAAGTGGTGCCGGAAACCCGGGAACGGCCGAACCCCGGGCGAAGGAACGACTCGAAGGACCCCGGACTGCTCGTCGGGAGAGGGTTCAGAACTGGCAGCGTGAGGAGCCTAGGCGCTTTTCTGCAAGGATCAAGACAATCCGATTTGGGTCCCGGCACGACTGACCCGGCTGGTAAAACAAGATGGGAAGCCCCCTGAGCCTGATCCTGTGGCTGCTGAGTCTGACGCTGTTATGTGCGACCACACACCCACCACCACAACCGCAGCTGAGATGGGGAATTATGACAACGTTCCCGAGACCTATGCCGATCAGGCATAATGCACAAGTGTTTCCCAGATTCTTCACCACCAATGAGACCTTGGGTTTCCATATTTACCTATGGACACAAATTTGGCCAAAGTCCCTACCAATGACACTTGGAAGATTAACGGCAGTCTTTGTTTTACTGCTACTGAGACTGTTAATAAGACCCTCGATTATCCTTGTATTCCCTTGGGAAACTATTCCTATGCACATTTAGAAAAGGAAAGTAAGGAAAAAAACATTATTAGAGCCAATGCTACCGTCCTTTTTGGATGGTGGCCCTATTTAAATTCTTCTGAGAAAAGAACCGAAGGACATCCGTGGCAACATCAATCACAATATGCTCCCTTTTGTGTCGGGAGCCAACCTGACTCTACCAGCATTTTCCCATGGACAGGGTGCCAAAGCCGAAGAGCTCACACGCTCCCAAAAGGACATTTCACCATCTCACCCCTTGAGGGATATGGGAATTTTACTACGATGGATCCTTTTCGTCATGACATCAATCCCTTTGATACTTGGCTATTATGTGGCATCAATGGCAGTTGTTCAGATATCACTCCCCTGTCGATGATACTGGGTGGAGCTGTGGGCCAGGCTACTATAACAGACGATATTGCCTCAGATGATTTGAAAGGTGCTCTCTATAATGATCTAAAAACGGTGAAACCCACCCCCGTCTGTTTATGGCCCCCTTTTATATGGGTAGTTTGTAATTCTACTGATTGTTTTTATACCTTGTGTTGGAATGCCTCTAGCTTTGAGACTGCCACTGTCGCTCGCATGCCCCGTTTTGTTCCCATTCCTGTGCAGACTGATAGTTCATTAACCTTGTTTAGACAAAAACGCGATTTTGGTATCACGGCTGCTATCGTGGCCATCATAGCTACCTCTGCAGTTGCTGCCTCCTTGACTGTTTCCTCATTGGCCCTGTCAGGACAAGTGGCCACTGTTAATACCTTAAATAATTTGTCATCTTCCCTTACTCAAGCTATCGATACACAAGCCTCCTTAAATACCCAATTGAAAGGTGGCTTAATGATAGTTAATCAACGCATAGATTTGGTTCAAGAGCAGGTAGATATATTGTGGCAATTGGCTCAATTGGGGTGCGAAACAAAATACCCGGCTTGTGTGTTACTTCTGTCCAGTATGAAAACTTTACTAGGGCAGCTAACCTCTCAAAGGAACTCTCTCATTTATTACAATATAATTGGTCAACAGAATTCGATGATACCATGAAAAGGTTACGATTGGCTATTATTCAAATTAATTCCACCCGTCTAGATATATCCTTTACCCAAGGATTTTCCACCTGGATAACCTCAGCCTTCTCCTATTTTAAGGAGTGGGTAGGAGTAGGATTATTTGGTATACTATTGGCTGGTGGGCTAGTGCTCTCTCTTTGGATGCTTAGCAAACTGAAAAGACAACAGCGACATGACAAAGTGGTCATCGCGCAGGCATTACTTGCGGTAGAACAGGGAGCATCCCCCCAAGCTTGGCTTAATATGCTCAGACATTGAGACTCTGCTCTGACCAGACATCTCTGAGGGCTCAGGTTCCCATTGCACCAGAGTGCGGTCGAGCGGATCTGTACATCTCCCAGGGCTCGTGTTCCCATTGCACGGGATTAAGGTGTACAGAGTCTCGCCCACACGATCACTTCGAACGCCGGAAGTTGAGGAAGCTTTTGGCTGATCAGTGACGTAGTGGTGCATCCGTTTGACATTTTATTATAAAGTAAAGGGGGAGATGTCGGGAGCCGCTCCGCCATTAGAAGATGGCGCCGGTTTCCTACTTCCTGGTTCTTCTCGAGAGTTGACGCATGCGCAGTTGTCCACAGAGTGATGCAAGCTGCTTTCGTCTGATTGGTTCTTGCTAAAGCACCAATAGGAGACGCACATGCCTCACCAAGCCCTATATAAGTGACGAGCTCTCTGAGCTCGTGTCCTTCGCCATCTTGGAACAGAGCTGAACAATAAAGAGTGCTGTCGGAAGAATCCTGTGTTGCCGCGTCTGCTTATTCGGCGGAGCTGGCGCGACAACTTGATAGAAGATAAAGTGGATTTTTGTTTGTTCCTGTATTTATATATTAGCCTCGAACTCGCATGCATCCTAAGATGGCTGGCTACCAAGCACCAATGATCCATCTGTCTCAACTTCCCTAGTCCTGGGATTACATAGGAATATATGACAGCTTATATTTTACTTTGTGCTCTGCAGGATCAAATGCAGAATCTCATGCCTGAGAAGCTTTACCAACTAAAACATCTCTGTGGTCAATAAATAATTAGGTTTTACACAAAATAATCTGACCAGTTTTCAACCACATATTACCTTTTGTCTTACTAAATAGATGCAAAGGCTCTTATTTTTAAGGCCTTGAAGGAGTCTATAATATTATATGAATGAATATGATACAAATACATGTTAGACACATATATGCACGTGTATATTTTATATATTAATATGTAACACACACACAGAAACAGCACATGATGATGCTTAACATACATCTAACCACTTAGCATTGTGGGCAATATACAGTGGCGTGCAGAGGAGGAAATGATTATTTTTGACTGAGATGTATGGGAGTGCTTGCTCATATCTCCTAAAGACATCTGCCCCGTGTCCTCTCATGGGAATGAATTTTAATAAGTAGAAACCAGAAAAAACATTTCTGAGTGGGAGCACCATGAATAAACATAAAGAGAAGACTACTGTAATTTGTAGATGATAGTAGTAGAGATTAGATATGGAAGCAAAATGGGGAACTACAGAGTATTAGACTGTGAAAACAGACTGGAAAAAGGTTGTTACACATACCTGTATGTCCTTCAATAAAGACTTTAAGTCTCTTGCTGGGTCTGATGATAGAAAACCTGCTACACTATACTGTAATTTTAATTTTTTTCAAACTTTATTTTTAATGATGCTTCTTAAATGCTTTAACCTTCCTTGTAGCCCATCCCCCACCAGAAGTAGTCAAAAAGAAAGGATTTTTGGGGGTGGGGGACTGGGAGTAAACCAGTTTAGAAAGGTTCTTTGGAGCAACTCCAGTCTGTATTGTCTGGAAATCTGCAGTTCGGTTCACAGGTTAGCAGGCAAAGGCAGCTCGATCAACTTGTAAACCCTTCATGGATAACCAGCACCAGCAGTCCAGTTCAGTAGAGTCAGTCACAACAGTGGTGATATAACATAGCAGAGATAGCTAGGCCTCTGTCAGGAGCCAAGCCCAGGAGGCTACCTGTTGTTCTGGGAGAGCCTCAGGAAATTGCCTGCTGTTCTGAAAAGCCTAGTCAGTACAAGGTTAAGAAAGGAAGTTCTCAGGTCTCAGGTCCCAGGAACTTAAAGAACGTCTGGCATTTCCTGGGAGCTGGTTACAACAGTGGGATGGTCTAAGCAATAAGCATTCAATAGTGGGATAGCCCTAAGCAATGACCCCCGCCCTGTTCTTTGCTCCCCTTCCTCCCTTGCCTAGAATATATCTGTAAGCTGCTCCTGCATGAAAGTGAGACCTTGACAAGACTCCATTTTACTTGATCTTCCGTCCCTTCTCTCGGCCTGTGTTCCTTTTCAGGTGAGGTCCCCCTCGACCCCCACGAATAACTAGACCCTGGGTCGGGTCAGGCCTCAGCCTCAATTGGCTGGCGAGTCAGCAGGAGGGACCAACAGCAACACTGGAGAAGTTCTCAGCTGTGCCTTTCTCAGGGAAGCAAAGATCAGCGAAGACATGAGCCCCACCAGTGTTGTACAGCTAGTTGTACCAGCAAGCCAAACTCTCTCTGTCACTGTCCATTGTGTCCTATTTATTCCCTCCAAACATTATGTGTCCTCCTCATGCCTTGCCTCAGCACAGGTCTTGCTTCAACACCGGTCTTGTCTCAGCCTGTGTATCCAATCAGCCAAGACTGCAGAGTCCCTACAAAATGCAGGTCAACTATACAATGTAAGGCAGACCAATACATGTGTGTTGTTAGCTAAGAATCCTTCATCATGGTCCTTTCATATGCCTGCTTTAGCAGAACATCCTCTCTCCTGTGTCAGTTTCAGTGAATGTTCCTTCACCATCTGACTCATCTGACTTAGTCTTTCACCTGTGTCCACTTTGGGAACACTCTCCTTCAAGTGTTTGTCCCTGCTAAACAGCATCCAAGACAACTGACTCTCCAAAGAACCCTTAAGTTTCCACTTCACTATACACTGTCCTTTTGCTGGCTTATAAAGTCCTCCTGTGCAATCAGATATCAGTATCTAATTTAAGCACCATCTCTATTAACAATTTAAGAAATTCAGCTGTAAGCACTTGATTCAGTAAAGATAGTTGGCAGAACTAAGAAGACAGACAAGGATTTTAGAAGCTCTTGGATATTAAGGACTGGTGCCAAAAGCACAACTTGCATGAAATTCAATGAAGAAAGGTCACTAGATTTAAGACTCAGTGAGAAGGAGAGATGGGGCTCAAGAAAATGCCTCCTGGAAAGGGGCTTTCCTAGAGGAAGGATGCATAGAGGGTGGGAAGGACTAGCAGAATAGGACTCATGCTTTGCAGCCCACAGTGTGGTATCCAGTGGAGCAGCTCCAGTGGCTGCTGGGTCTGCTCTGTGGTATCACCGATCCTCAAAAAAGCTCAGATACACACCAGTTGGAAGACAGAAATGAGGTAATTCTTCTCCTTCTCCTCCTTCTCCTTCTCCTTCTCCTTCTCCTTCTCCTTCTCCTTCTCCTTCTCCTTCTCCCTCTCCTCCTCCTCCTCCTTCCTCCTCTTCATCCTCCTCCTTCTCCTCCTCCTCCTTCTTCTCTTACTCCTTTTCCTCCTTGTCTTCCTCCTCCTCCTGGTTCAACAGTTGAATAAGTGTATAATAATTTCATTTGCTGTGACAATCTTAGAATGGGGCTCCAATCCTGTTGGAAGTACCTAGAGATCCCATGCTCAAGAAACAAGGAAATGTGGGCACAGAGCTAAGGATGGAATCATGCATCTTCTAGAGATCCATAGTCTCCTGTCTATGCCATGTTCCCTGTGAGAAACAGAAAGTATGAAAGAGATTTATTTTTCTTGCAGCCTGAAAGACTGCAAGCTGGACTGTCGAGCTACAGTTTCAATAAAACTGACTGGATAGTTAATTGAAAGCCAGGCTCTTGAGGCTGGAGCAATGGCTCATTAAGTAAGAGAACTCACTGCTCCTCCATAGAACCTGAGTTTGGTTCCCAGAAACAATATATAGTGGCTTAGAGTCCCTGGTAACTCCGGTTCCAGGGACTCAATGCCACTATCTCTGCAGGCACCTGCATTATGTGTACATACCCACATGCAGACATATATACATACTTTAAAATAATGAAAATGAATTCTTTAATGTAAAAAAGAAAAAAAAATCTCAAGCTCCCCTTTTCTCCTCAGTAATGTATACCAGAAATCAAGGGCTACCAGTATTAAGCACATTTAACTTTGTACTTGAAAAAAATCAAAACTCTGCATCAAGTGCCAAATGATTATATTTTAGAAAAACTGTCACTTGCAACATATGGATAAATAAATGCAAACTCAAAAACGGCTGTTAACTCTTTCAGTGCATACATTTGTCAGGATCAACACTGATATGAATTTATTTTAGTACTTCAACATCACAATATAAATTTAGTCTGTCAGTGTGACAATGTGCTTTATGCTGAATACCAGCTAGAGACTACCCTGCAGTTTGCTGACTGTGTGAACAGCGTGCCTTCCAAAGGACACAGGATGGTAAATCTCCCCTGGGCTTTAAAGGTTAGATGGCTTTAACTTCCCCTTTAACGTGTATTCATTTCAACCATGCAGATTCTGCAGAGCCTGGTGGAACATGAGGAAGTAGGTCAGAGAGAGTCACCACACAGCAAACCACCAAAGGTGCTGCAAGTTGCCGCAAGTGCATTTCCCGTTTGTCACTCACGGGGCCAGCTCAGGTCTTCACAACTCCTAGGAAATACTCCTATTTATAAAGTTGGAAAGTTAAAGTGAAAACATCACTCTTCCCAAATTCTATGGTAAACTAAAGTGTGGCGACCCAAAGGGAGCTGCAAAGGATTGAAGGCTAATGCAGTGGTAGATATGAGGCCAAACAGACCTGAGTCATCCAACACAGCCTCCACCAGTTTGTGGCATACCCTGATCTAGCTCATTCTAATGATTTATTCTTCTTGAACATCCCACTGACCACAGGCCATGCATTTCCAAATGATCAAGTTTTGAATTAGGATAGTAATAAGTAAACAAACCTTCATTGAAAAAAAAAAAAAACGGGGTGAGGAGGAGTTCTTTGCCTTTTGTTTGTTAAATATCTGACCATAAGGTGTCTAAAATGATTTCAGCAATGAAGTGACTGTAAGGAAGATTCTAAAATGAGGATTTATTTTGCCATATTTTAAAAGCCTACATAGGAAATAAACTAAGCTATCATTCACGCTCCCTCCTTTGCCGTTTATATAACTCCTTTCTGGTGGTATATCACAAACTAAGAATTTGGGTTTCGTCCTAGCATCCTGATAGTTTGATGTTTCAGTGAAACCTGGACAAGAGAATAGAGTAGAAACAACAATGTACTTTGGTCATTCTCAACTTAAAGATGAGCCTGACACCAATTTCTTCTTTTCTTGGCTCTGGAGCATCTGGTCCTTGCAATACTGTCCTTTCCAAATTTGATCATGAATTCAACACCTACATTCACCTCTATGACACCCACTGGCTGAGCAAGTAATGTACCAAACATGGAGTTTCCTAGTAGATGCACAAAACACAGACACATTCTTGAATCACTAGGAACATGAATCCAAGAACACAAAGCCAAAAAAAATAGACAATGACCTTAAGTATCTGAAAAAGGAGACTAGGATGTCATGAGAACACTGAGAAGAGTTGCTTAGCCTACCCTTCGTGACATTAAATACATTTTCCAAAGTGATGGCTTCTAACATGAGAAGCAAGTAATGAAGAGAAACCTTATCCATGCTGACAGCAAGGGACCTTTCTTAAAAAAAAAAAAAAAAAAAAGGGAAATCCAAGACTGAAATGGCACGCTTCATTTATTAGTATAAATACAATTTGGAGAGGGACTAATCTCAGTAAAGAGGGGAAGGAGTTGAAGCTGATGAGACAGGCAGTATCTATCAAAGTAGAACTATTTCAGTTGAATTACACATTAGAGAGATTCCACATAGGCACCTAGGAAACTCTTCATATACTATTCAGTATCAGCCCAACATGCTATATTAGCTGGCCCAGTCACCTCACCTGAGTCAGGTGGTCTGTCTACATCTGACTTCTGAGATAGCCGTGAGTCTTACTTTACACAACGAACTTCTAGATAGGACTCTTCTAGAAACTTGAAATGGCTCTTTCACATTTCTGTCTCTCTTCTGTGTCAAAAAAGTAAAAACCATCCCAAATCAGCTAACAGTAACCAACTGAGCTTCAGACATCCCAAAGAAGCCTGCAGAGGAGAATGTGCTATTTAGTCCAGCCAGAATCATCTACATAAAGTTTCTTGAACTTTACAATGAACATGAGCTATGTCAAGTCCCAGAGTGTAGGACTGGTGGCTCTTATTATGGTGGACTGATATTGAGTAGGACATGGAGGTTCCTGTGGATTCCTGTGTGGAATCTCTCTAAGTTGCACTCTCAATGATGTTTTACATTATTTGACATTTTTCTACTTTGATAGATCCTGCCTATCTCATCAACTTCATATACATATCATAGGGATATTCTAGCCAGATATATCATCAGGATATATGTAAATCCATATATATATATATACATTGTATAAATATAAAAACAGGTAGATAAATATATAAATACAGATTCTTGGGTCTATTTAGGGTTCTTTATATGTGTACTACTTTGGGCTGACCACTTAAAGGAAGCTTAGGAATTTGAAACTCTGCAGCCTGATTCATTCCTTAATTCATTCCTTTAAATAGTGTATGTCACATTATCTTATCACAAAATGTTCTAAATCCTGCCCTTAAGAATACATTAAAAAGATACCACCAAAGACTATTGTAGGCTATAAAAGAAAAGTATATGAACACCAAGACCATGAACACTTTCTTCCCATGAATAATGCAGCGACAATCTCAAGAATGTATAGAGTGGTGCCAGGGGAAGTCTGCCTTCCTAACAAGTTTATCTTTGATCACTAATTCATTTACATAGATCCTGTCTGTGTGTCAATCCTCATGACTCCGTGGCGCTGCATATTTTAGAACTTGACATATGCATTCTTTTCACAAGACTCTTTTCACGGCAGCCTTCATTTGTTGTCTCCAAGAAGGAAGAAAGCACGCTACTAGTGCTGAAAGCCCTGTTTCTATCTAAACTAGAGGGAAGATAGTCAGGCTACATGGTCACTCCAGAAGCATGGTTATTCAGCAGCCTGAAGTGTAGATTTTCACGGCAACCGTGGAAAAGGTATCCATTCAGAAGAGTATCTATTGAGATAAAACTTTGAGGTGTGTGTTAGGGATATAGTCTGGGATATAGTAGAGAATAAGTCAGAATTTACAGATGAGTGGTGAGTAGTCTGACAAAATAACCCAGGAATTGTAATGAATATAAATGAAAACGTTAATAATGTGCCACTCCCTATAAGCCTTTACAGTCATTAGAATGAGCTGGGAAGTTCATTTCATAATGAGATCATTCAGACCCACTCTGACATGGTAAGAAGCAAGTACCTGCAAGGAGGGATATTTCAGTGACGTTATAAGGGGAAATATAAGACATAAATATATAGGATGTATTCACATGTTCTAGAAAGGAAAAGAAAATCAGGAAGCATTCCTGTGTCCTCAGCTGCTTTTGTGGTCTCACACAGAAACTGTCAGGTGAGCTATGCAGTGATGAGTCAGGATGCCCACTATGACCCAAATCATCAGCCCCCCATCTTTAGTCTAGACATCATGCTACCTCCAGGTTCTTAAGAACATCCAAGGAGAGGGATCTCGGGTGATGTCATAGGAGATGTTGAAGTTACTTAACTCAGCCTTTAACACATGTGGATTGTTGAACCAGCTTATTTTTCTTAAAATATGGCTGATTTTAAATGTTAATTAAAACTTTTACTGAACTCAAGTTTGGACTAGTTTTGAATGTTCCAATAAAAATGAATCTAAACAATCTAAACCCAAACTCTTTATATGTAATTCTTTAACACTAAGGAGCTCTGGGCATTGGTGCTTTGCTTCATATTGACTAGTTCCTACAAAAGTCTACTACAATCTGGCCCCTCTTTTCCAGTCCACTTCAGTACAGACATAATTAATAGGCCTAGGACCAATAAAAAGCCAAAGAGTAAGTACCAGGAAACATTTCCATCAATTTCTATTTTCCACAAATTTTAATTGCTCTGTGGACAATGTTCCATTTGGTTTATTTTTTAAATTTACTTTAATTTGTTTGATTTAGTTTTGCTTGAATCTGTGTCAACTAAAAATGGATTTTAGTTGACAATGGAGCTACTACAACAAACAACCATTCGAACAAAAGAACAAGAAATATGACATCCTGTTGTTGATAAGCCATGGGATTGTTTTGTTCTTCCCACTGAGTCCTCTCTGCTCAAGTACTTTTTCTGCTCTTGTCGGGATAGTTCTACTGTTTAGCAGTCTCAACAGAAGACTAGAGGAAAGAGAAGTGAGAAGGTAGGGTATTGGCTTCCCATAGGCAGATGTCACTTCATCAGAGATTATACATCCAACTGACACTGTATTCACATCCAAAAATCTACATTTCTCCATTAAAGTGGGCAAGTGCCTAGAAAAAAGCTTAGGAGAAAAATGGTAACTAGCAAACCAAATATTCAAGGCAGATAATAAGGCATATATCACTGACCCATTTAAAATATAATGAACGATATCTACACTACTTAAAGGAGACATTTGAGGGCACAAATAGGCAGCGTCCCTCTCCAAGGTTGATTAGTATCTAAAGGAGAAGATAGGTGATAAAATTATTTTGCAAAAATGAAAACAATCACATTGGCACACTAGAGAGGAAAAATGTGTGAAGCTATGAAAAGTGAACGCTTATGTTGATCCAATTTAAGAAGTTATAAAAATTTCTTGGAAACATTGTCTTTAAACCATTGGATGGGAAAAAAATGGGTACAAAGAGGATGTGGCCAAAAACTGCAATGCAGAATGAAAAAATATTGGCAGTGTGATTCTGAGAATCAAAGTAAGACGGGCATCACTCTTCTGAGCATTCTAGAGAGTGTGAGCTTGGACCATCCTGGTCTATACCTGATGCCTAAACAGTTGTTTCTTTCTCAAAAATACCTCAAGTGGGATATTACATTCGCTAGTCTTCTTGATTACAATCCAAATTAAGATAATGTGTACTCCTCGACAATATATCAGAACAATAACACAAAGGTGTGTAATTTTCAGATGAAAATACCAGAAAAATACAAAACTACATTTGAAATTTTTTATTTGTAACACACTACTGATAAGTTGTTAGTTTTGACAACTGTATCTCAGTCATTTCAGCAAACACTGGGCAATGAGTATTTAGGAATATATGTGTTATTTTGGAACACCTTTGTAAATCTAATCTTAAGATTTTTGTCTTCTTTAGGAGAAAACCTAAATACCACCTTTTCATTTAATCAATCTTCTTATTTTCTTTTTCTTCCATTAATCAAGAGGATGTGGAAGACTAGGCACATCTGTTCTTACTGAGGTTAAACATGGCAGCCCTGTTAGGGGAACTGGATCCACAGGCTGCAACAGAATCAGGGACACCCCAGCTCCAGTTGTTGGGGGACCTGAATGAAGACCAAGCTGCACATCTGCTACATATGTGCAGGGACTTGGGGCACTAGGTGCAGCCTATGAATGTTCTTTGTTAATGGTTCAGTTTCCTAAGAGCTCCCACAGGTTCAGGTTAGTTAATTCTGTTGGTCTTCCTGTGGAGTTCCTATTCCCTCTGGGCCCTTCAATCCTTCCCCCAACTCTTCCACAAAATTTTCTGAACTCTGTCTAATGTTTTGGTATAGATCTTCACATCTATTTCTGTCAGATGTTGAGTGGAGCCTCTCAGAGAACAGTTACACTAGGCTCCTATCTGCAAGCATAACAGAGTATCATTAATAGTCTTAGGGATTGATTCTTACCCATGTGATGAGTCTTAAGTTGGGCCAGTCATTGGTTGGCCACTCCCTCAAACTCTGTTCAGTCTTTGTCTCTGCACATCTTGTAGGAGAAATTTGGGGTGAAAGGTTTTGTGGGTGGGTTGGTGTCCTTGTCACTCCACTGGGAGTTCTGCCTGGCTACAGGAGGTGGCGACTTCAGGTTCCATATCCCCCATTGTTAGGAGTCTCATCTAGAGTCACATCCATAGACTCCCTGTACCCTCCCCCATCCCAGGTCCCTGGAAAGTCCTAGAGATCCATCCTGTCCTGATTTTCATCCACTCTCCTGGCCCTCTCTGCTCAGCTCTCGGATGTTGCCTCAGTTGACTTGCATATCTTGCCAACTAACAGCTATGTCAGAAGTTGGTTTAAGTAAAAGATAGGTGATACTGTGAACTAATCTGACTGTCTCTTTTAAACACGTTTTCCTTACTGACATGTGTTACGGTCTTGCAGTGTGTTGTTTTTATTTTAAATCGCATTCATTTATTTATTTATGTGCATCGCCATGTGCCAGAGCACACATGTAGAAGCCAGAGGGGCAGCTTGCAGTGGCTAGTTCTCACCCACCATGTGAGATTTAAGGATTAAACTTGGGTTGTTAAGCTTGGTGACAAGCAACTCTACCGTCTGAACCATTTCACCAACAATGTGTGTTTTTAATGCAACCAACTTTCACTTGAAGAGCAGAATTAAGAAAAGTTTCTAAAGTTATAGGAACCCTAGTGCAGCGAACTTTTAGACAGATTATGGGTCTGCTGCTGGTATTTGTAGAATGTTTACACGTTCTTTGTCATAAGAAATGGTTAGATGATCGGAGATAGTAGAGAGGAAGGGACAAAGGAAGGAAGGGACAGAGAAGGGGTGAGGGGAGGAATGCTGGGTTTCTGCTTTTAGCTCAGCCATTTAATAGCCATAAAATGAAGAGAAAGGTGACATATTGCCTATGTGCTTTTGTTCCACAACTATAAAATGAGAATAATGTAATAACTAATTAATAAGGTTGTTTTGAAGAGTAAATGGAATATAGAAAAATATTAATCATGGTACATAGCTTTTAATAAATAATATAAAAGTGTTGTGTTACTGACATATAAATCTATTCTTTCTTGTATTATATCTCCCATATTTAAAAAGATATTTCAAGGCTCTCTCTGCCCGCCTTCCAGCTCCCTTGCTGCGCACTTTCCTCGCGGATCGAAGAGACTTAATATACAGCTTGTGGCTGGGAAGGGAGACGGAGGCTGCAGCTCAGGGAAAGTGAAACTGCAGTAGTGGCAGTAGGAAGATGTCGGGCGAAGATGAGCAGCAGGAGCAAACTATCTTGAGGATGCCGTGGTACGTGACCATAGTATATAATGAAAAAAAAAAAATGGGGGGCGACATCGCCAACTGGGTGCTCCGATTGCTGGTGGAAGCTTCCAGCTCAGGTGGGTCGTGCTGAGCTTGTGTGAGAAAGGTGATGCCATGATTATGGAAGAGACAGGGAAGATCTTCAAGAAGGAAAAGGAGATGAGGAAAGGTATTGCCTTTCCTACCAGCATTTCCGTAAATAACTGTGTGTCACTTCTCCCCTTTGAAGAGTGACCAGGACTATATACTCAAGGAAGGCGATTTGGTAAAAATTGACCATGGGGTTCATGTGGATGGCTTCATTGCTAAGTGGCTCACACTTTTGTAATTGGTGTAGCTCAGGGGACCCAGGTAACAGGGCAGAAAGCAGATGTCATTAAGGCCGCTCACCTATGTGCCAAAGCTGCTTTACGACTGGTCAAACCTGGAAACCAGAACACACAAGTGACAGAAGCCTGGAACAAAGTTGCTCACTCATTAATTGCACGCCAATAGAAGATATGTTGTCACACCATTGAAGCAGCATGTGATCGATGGAGAGAAAACCATTATCCAGAATCCTACAGACCAGCAGAAGAAGGACCATGTAAAGGCAGAATTTGAGATGCATGAGGTTTATGCTGTGGATGTCGTCATCAGCTCAGGAGAAGCCAAGGCCAAAGATGCAGGACAGAGAACCACCATTTACAACGAGACCCCTCTAAACAATATGGCCTGAAAATGAAAACTTCACGTGCCTTTTACAGTGAGGTGGAAAGGGTTTTGATGGCATGCCGTTTACTTTAAGAGCATTTGAAGATGAGAAGAAGCTCGAATGGGTGTGGTAGAGTGTGCCAAACCTGAGTTACTACAGCCAATTAACGCTCTCTGTGAGAAGGAGGACGAGTTTGTTGCCCACTTTAAATTTACAGTTCTACTCATGCCCAACGGCCCCATGCGGATTACCAGTGGTCCCTTTGAGCCTGACCTGTACAAGTCTGAGATGCAGAGCTGAAGGCTCTTCTCAGAGTTCTGTAAGTCGAAAAACCCAGAAAAGGAAGAAAAAAGAAGGCCTCCGAGACTGCAGAGAACGCCACCAGTGGAGATGCATTAGAAGAGAATGGAGCTGAGGACTGAGGTGGGTCCTCTCCCAGCTTGTCATTCCTGCCCCACCCCTCCCACCGCACCCCAGGCTCTGTCAAGTGCAGTTCGCTTCTCTACCCAAGACTACCAGCAGAGCCGGGGTTTTCTGCCCTCATCCTGGTCCCCCACCCACCCACTCCTTTCAACAAAAAAACCAGCTCCGACTGACTCTGGTGTTGGGAGGTCAGGCTTCCAGCCACTGAAGACTACTTTTAGTAGAAAAAAGAAATTGAATAATAAAATCAGGAGTCAAAATCCACCGTCTTCAAGTCCCTCTTTCTAGCCTTTTCTACTCCACTCGGTTAAGGTTTGTGGCCCTACTGCAGGACAGAAAGGAGGTGAAGTTAGCCACCAACACTGAAATTCAGCAGAGATTTTTATGCCACTGGTAGCATTTCTCACTCTTGGGGTTTTTTCTGTTTTCCCCTGTCTGTCATCAAGTATTTAATTTGCCCTCAAAGAGGGCTGGCTGTGGCAGATTCCTCATGACCTGCTTAGGCAGGGTATCTGTTTAGGTCGTTCCTGTTTCTAGAAGCTGAATTCTCCATTAAAAAGAGATTTTTATCTATTGAATGGATCCTCGTTTGTCAAACTTAGTCATTTTTGTTCTGTGGAGTCCTTCAATCCTTCTACCCATTTTCACAAAATTGTAATTCATACCAACCATGTTTCCTGCCTCTGAATTCAGTGCATTTTCCCTCACTTGATTTTAGGCCCTATATTGAAAATCCCAGTGGGTTTTTGTTCCCTGTTTAAATTGTTTTGTGTGTATGGTGGGATGGAGTTGGTTTGAAACAAGGTCTCACTAACTTTGGCTGGCTTCAAACTATGTCAACCATGTCAACCCAGTTAGCCCTCACAGAAATCCACCTGTCTCTGCCTCCTGAGTGCTAGAATTAAAGGTGTGCACCATCACACCCAGCTACCTATTTTGAGTTCCCTCCCTTGAAAGAAAAACCAGGAACCAGAGGAGTAGAGAACTGACTTTCTGAAGCTGTGGACTTGGATGACTTGCTGGGGGTTTTTAGAGAAAGGTTACAATTTGTACCTCTGGCATGCTGTCCCAGAAAACCAAAGCTGAGGTTTTTGAAATGACATGGCATTAAAATAAATTTGAATTTGCTCACTAAAAAAAAAAGAAAGAAAAAAAAAGATATTTCAAAACCTCCTAACTTCTACATATCAGTATTATTGTTAATTCAAAGATGAAAGTAATGTTCATAAAACAATCAACAGACTAAAATGTCAATCTGCAGAAAAGGAGGAATATTTGCAAATTATATGTTTAAGAACTAGTGAACATTTAAACAACATAAAGAACTCATGTAAATCCACAGAAATATAACATAACTCCACTTTAGAATTAGCAAAAGAAATGAATAGAATTATTTTGAAGAAGACACACAAGTGACCTACAGGTATATTTAAAGGTTATGAACCTCATACTTATTAAAGAAATCAAAATCAAAATCACAATAAGAAGATACTTTGCATGATATCAGAGGGCTATCAATAAAGACAAGAGATAATCAGAGTTACTGAGAATGCAAAGGAAAGAAAACACGGCCAATGGGAATCCATATCAGTATATTCATCATGGAAAACAGCATAGAGTTGGCCAACAAGTTAATGCTAGAAGTAACATATACTGACCTCCTTCAGAGTATTGTAAAGGAAATATAATCTGTATCATAGAAAAATGTCTGCTCCATATTTAGTATAATGTTATTCACTATAGAACCAATCTAAGAGTTTCTCCAGTGGGCCTATGATAAATTGTGATATACAATACATATTTTTGATAGCACTAGGGATCAAAGAGAATGAGCCACACATGAGTTATACTAGCAATTCTGTAATACAATCATACACGCACATGTGCACATATATGCATGAAATCATATATGTGAACACACACACACACACCTATCTGCACAAAAAATGTGTATAATTCAACCACTAATAAAGAAGGAAATCCCACTGTTTATAACAATTTAGATCAACCTGAAAAATAGGACATTAAACCAAGTGAAGTAAACGAGGCACAAACCATCAAATTCTGCATGATTTCTTTAACATGGACTCATAGAAGGAGAGAGTAACATAGTAGTTGTCAGGAACAAGACGGGGAAGGACTAGAATGATTCTGCTCAGAAACAAATATTTAGTTACATGATGAGTACATTAGCTCAGCTAGAAAGGACATCCCTTCCTCTCTATCCAGATCGCTCTCTCTAGCTTCTTCCTGAGGGTAGAAGAAAAGAGCTGGACTTGAAAAATCTTTCAAGAACATCTTAGACAAGGGACACGAGTACACTTAAAAGCTGAGGATTTGTTATAAAATTATAAACTAATTTCTCCAATAGTCCTCATATCTAACTACTGAACTAACAACATCTGGTATGAGTTCCAGATGCAAACAGTCTAAGCAGAAGCACTTAGCAAAGCTTAAATCAAGGTCCATAAGAAATAACAAGGATTTGATTCAAGCTATAACTCAAGAAAGAGCCGAACGATTGGAGAGACAAACACAAATCAGAAGACTCCATAATAAGGTGTCCCTTTTGATATGGGGCACATGAAGATTTCCATACTGTCTTGGTAATTTATCTGTGAATTTAAAGTGATAGTTTAAAACTTAGTAGCATAGTGGAGTGCTCACCCACAGTGGGACAAATATATCATATCTTCTTACTCTAGGCTCAGGGATCATCTTGGAAAAGGGACCAGAAGAAAAGAAAGTTAAAAGTCACAGATCAAAGAGGATTGGAAAGGAAGATATGTTCTGCGCATGACACAACTGATGCTGTGGTTGCCCGCACAAGACTTGTATGAGATTGAGTCAGTCAACATTTCTGTAGGAGACAGGCTTAAAAGTCTCCACCCTTACTAAGAAGCCATTGCTAGCTGATGGCTTCTGGGAGAGAGAGAGTTAGTTTTCCTTAAGAGTGAGGTCCCTGGTAAGTTGATCAAGCTCCATACTACTAAATGTATAAATAGAACACATTGGGCTCAATGGAACATTAAAAGATGAACAAATAAATAAGGACATGAAGACGGGGGGTGGAGATGTGAAGGTGTATCTGAAAGTGAGTGTGGAAAAGAATATGATTAAAATATACTGTATGAAATTCTCCTACATTTATAAAATATATTTTAAAGCTGTAACATAGTCTCTAATAATTATTTTTAAAGTCACCCATTGGCCTGGAGTGTAGCTTATTGTTGGCATGCTTACTACACATTTGCAAAGTCCTGGGTTTGATATATTTCAAAACACTAAAAGCTGCATTACCAACACTTTGATTTGTGACTTGTGTACATATAAACATACTTATCTTTTTCTGAAAAATTTATGTTTCTACATATACTACTTCACCCCCATGTTTCACACTTCAATAACTATGGTTATGAATTAGCATTCTATCGTACTGTACCACAATCTATCTATCACTCTGCTTTTGATATTTCTATTGTTAGCAGTCATTTGATATACACTTTTGTAACTTACTCCTACAATTATTAGCATGTCACAATTAACTAGGGACATTTCAAGGAGTAAAATAATGGGTCATGTTTTGGAATGCTTTCTCTTGCCTCATGATTATTAGATTATACCAACATTCACATGCTCATATTTACTAGAAACATCACAATAGTACTACTGACAAAATAAAAATATTTATAATAATGAAAATTTCTAAACATGTACTATCTAAGAAATGATTTGTAAAATTAACAATAAAGTTATCACACTTACAAATACAAATTATTACCTGTTAATTTGATATCCAAAAGGCTTAAAGGAAGGCCTTCCATGCTGCTAAGTGTAGCCATATATAAGGAGAGGTAAACGTGAAGAATCATAATAAAGAAGGACCTGAGAAGATAAAGACATAAATTGTATGAAAGGGATGAAGGACTATAAAAAATTATTTTCTAAAGAATTTGTCCTATAGTAAATAGCAAACAATTAACTTGCACAAAGTGAAAGAAATAGCAAGCTACTGAAGAAAATTACTATTCCATCTCTAATTAACATTTAAAGACTAACAATAACAGTAACAATATGTTCTTCTCTTTCTTGTTATCTTTACGAAAACACATGAATAACCCCAAGCCATGTATTCACTGGCTATTTCTTTCTCTCCCAAGTTTTTTTTTCTACTCTTCCTTCTATTATGTATTAGACATACTCCTGTCCAAAACAACTATGTAAAATATGTATCTATTGTAGTGATATATTATTTTTTTAAAAAAAAATACATTCTGGATGCAGATGTTTATGGTTATACAAATTCCATTAGTTCCTTTGTCATTAGAAACATTTAACATCTGAAACACACACAAAAACATGCGGTGTCTGTTGAGTGACGGCATGAGAGAAGCAGCAAGGCAGGTGTTTACAGACCAAATCAGCCTGGCTTAGTTCATTTTTTGGCTCTATCACTTAACAGCTGCACTGCCTCACCCCTGTGATTTCAATGCACATAGCAAAAGCCAAGTGTGCTTACTATGCTTCAGATAAAAAGCTTGCAAAGAATACTCCAAGTTCTTGTATATCTTGGCTAGCAATATACTGTGGTGATGGGTAGAGGCTAGGAGCTCAACTTGCCATCCCATCTTGAAGGTTAACAACACATAAATATAGTCTGGTATTATGTTTAAAGATATATATGTGTGTGTGTGTGTGTGTGTGTGTGTGTGTGTGTGTGTGTATTATGATCAGTATATAAATATACAAATTCACATGTGGACAAGTATATATTTCAAAAGTATGTGCTGTGTATGTGTTCACAGTTAATAAATTCCTCATCATATACTGGAACGAGTATATTCTTAATTCTGTCTTATAAAGGGCAATGCTGAGACTATGACACTTCATGGCTTCCTTGAGGACACACAGATGCTAAACAACTTCATGGATTTAAAAAGATATAACTGAAAGCAAACAACAAGCCCCCATCTCACCATCCATGCTACCACTGTTCCTAACAGTATTACAATGTTGATATGCACTCCTTAGTCTTGTTATCAGTAAACAGAAAGTGGCTCTTGCCCCAGGTATTTTCACTAAGAAAAAGCTTGGGAAGGATTTGTTAAGAGTTACTGAGACACTGAGTATATGTTTGAATAATGTAAAGAAATGTAAAATTGGAAGGATCCTGTGCAAAAAATGGAAACCAGGGAGATGTCTATCCACGATCCCAAAAGAGTAAGGATTTAACATGCTATACATATAACTTCAAACAAACAAACAAACAAACAAACAAGAAATGGGTGATTCTCAGCCTCCCTCACAGATAAGAGGAGGGAACAGACATGAAATCCTCGGAAGAAAAGCTATCAGTGAGTCACAGTTGTGCACTGTGAGGTGAGGTGACATTCTATGAGTACAATACTTAAGATGAAAATAGAGATTTTCTTTAAAAAAGCTATTTAATTAAGTGACTCGTTAGTCCAGTGTGGATGCTGTTTCCCAATGGCTAGAGCTGTGATAGTGACTGGAGGAAATGTTTCAACTCTGTCAACAAAGAGGAGAACCACAGCAGAAGAAGCTCCTTGGCATACTGGCAGGGTGCCCACTATCCTCTGTCCCATCCACCCACCTCTCATTCCACAGTCAGTAAACGAATTTGTAGAGGAAATATAGAAGCATCCTTTCCTTCTACCAGGACATTGAAAGGACTAAGGTGGCATCACAAAGTATCTTTTAGAATCCACCAGAACTGTCAGTGTTGGACCTTTCACTTGTAAAGATAGATGAGAGTTAGAGAGGAAAAGATAAAGAGAAAAAAAAAACTCAGAATTAAACTAAGAGATGCACTCAATTATCTCTGAACTTTGCCACAAGTCGCACTTGCAATAACAAGGTAAATTGCATGGGGTAAAGCTAGAGAGATGAACAGGGGAGTAGCACTAACGGTCTGGAGAGCAAACCAAGGTCCACCCAGAACTGCAAACAAAACAATAGATCATTCATAAGAATCAACTCAAACCCAACTCTGTTGAAGCAGAGTATGCTATGGAGATTGTTCATCATTATGTGAATTAAGAGTAAATATGAACATTATGTGAAACAAATAGAGATTTGGAAAAAATATTTTCAGACAATGACACCTATGGCCACAGTTTCAAGAGGAGAAAGAGAGAAGCAACATCTAAAGTAATAAAATGTCCCGAGGAATTCCAGGGGTGGGGGGTGGGGTGACTTGGGGGCAGTGTCTGGTTAAAAGGGCTCTGAGAACAAGATGGAACAAACAAAAAATCCCGTACATTTTATCATGTTTTATTGTGTTAATGTTATGTCAGCTTGATGACCTAAGCATTGCCCAGTAATGTATTATTTTTGAATGGATGACAGTGTTTCTGAAGAGATTAACATTTGATGCAATCCACTGAGGAAAGCAGATATTCCTACCCAGTGTGGGTAGGCACAAAACGGCTCATTGGTACTGCTCTCTGTCACTCTGCTTCAAGATCTATGTTTTCCTGCCCTTAGAAACTGGTATACTTGGTCCTTGGGCTTTGGGACTCCGACATACACACCAGTCTACTCCAGTTCTCAAGCCTTTGGACTTGAACAGGATAATTCTACTAGCCTGCTTACTTCTTCAGATTACAGACTTATAACTATATGAAACAGTTTCCATTACATTCATATCATATTCTCCTGCTCCCTCTCCCTTCTCAGCCCTCTCTCAAACACACACATAAACACACACACACACACACACCACACACTTCTGGTTTTATTTCTCTGAAGAACACCAACAAACCCAATATATTTGTATTTTAAAGATAAAAGAAACAAAAATCTACAAGATGAAGGCAAAAAACTAAAGAGATTATCTGCAAGATAAAGCCTTCATGTTATATTAAAATTCTTTTCATAACAGAAAATGACAGGAGGCAATGAAGCAATATTCACAGAGTTTTGATGAAAAAATGGCTGTGAAATGAGAAATGTATTGAAATTTGAGGGATGATAAAGAGAAAGATATTATCAAACATAGAGAGTCTTAGAAGGTATTTTAACCAGCTACATTTTCTGAGGGAAAAATAATCTGTGAGGCCAATTACTTTAAGAAAATAAAATATAAGCCCCTACACTTAAGCATTATGTTAATTTGCTAGCCTTTCTGTAACAAATGAACATACACTGGAAGGCTTAAATGGCAGAAATATAGCCTTACTTGGCTCTGCAAGCTGGAAAACAAAGGACAGGGGACTACAGGTGGCTTTCTTTTGAGACTCTGTTTTTTCATTGACAGATGCCCAACTCTCCCTGTGTCCTCCTGTGGTCTTCCTTCTGTGCAATTTGTGTCCTTTATTTTAAATAGTGTCACTGATGCATGATTAATATATTAAAACCATTCATGTTCAATGTATACAACGAGATGAGTCCGGACCTATGCTTACATCCATGGTTACAATTAAAGTAATAAACATATCTCTCCCATTGCAAGGGTTTCCTCATGTGCTCTGGCTTTGCTTTGTCCTGTTTTATAGTAACAACACTTAACAAGAGCTATTTTTCTTATACAAACCCCAGGGCCTTTGTTTTAGGCCCACCATAAAGACCTTATTTCAATTAAACTACCCCAATAAAGACTCCATCCTTATAACACACTTACATTCTGACCTATTGAGAGTTAGATCTCAGACGAATTTTGGAGCAGAAGTATACAATCAACCATGAGTAGGACAGTATGAAAAAATGTCATTTCAGTTACAAACAACTGTTAACAGAAAGTACACATATTAAATATTAACCTCTTCAAAAGAAAGAAAAATCTGTTGAAATTAATAGTATGTTAAAATGTATCAACTTTTAAAAATTACTGTTAAATTAAGAACCTATAACTGGTGTTTTCTAGTTGCTGCCTTTACACTTTCAAGTCAGGGATAGGTCTTAACCGGCAGAAGCACTTTATGATCACAGAATAAATAGGAAAGCGAAGAATCAGTTCTACCTTATAAAAATACCCTGGCTAGACTGATGTCACTAGGGAATCTCAAGTGCTGACCCTAACTATAGAAGTGGCCTACTCCTTATTGGCTGCAGGAGTTGATAAGAAATAGATGAATCATTCTTGATCAATCAAGCCTCCCTGAGAAACTTATTCATTAATTATTTTTAAAAGATATAGAACTATCCTGAGTTCTTAACAGTTTTTAGCACTAAAGCCTGGAAGAAATTGTCCAGAGACAAGAGCACCAAATGATTTTGTAGGATCTGGTGAAAATGAAGTCGTTTTGGAATTTTAAGATATTGATTACTTTGGAGAGAGAGAAAAAAAAGTACTCACTAACTCCTAGTGAAATTTCTATATTCAAACTATAACCCTCGCTACTCAGAATATGATCTGTTAATGAAGATATCAGCAGGTAAGTTACAAAGAGTTCACAAAAATGGGTACTAATTCAATATACTTGCATCCTTATGAGAAGGGCAAAGTTGGACACAATGACATATGAACAGGAAAATAGACTCTGGGGTGATATATTCTACACAATTGCTGGAAGCCGGAGTGACACTACCTCAAAAAGAACCATCTCTATTGACACCTTTGTGTTACAAAAGAGCTCAGTTCCAGCCTCCAGACTTGTGAGACAATCGATTTAGGCTGTTGAAGCACCCTAGCATAGCATACAATGCTCTTTGTGCTCCCCTAGCAAAGTAACACAAAGGCAGATCACTGAGCCGTTATTAGTATAGGCTCAATGCCAGTGCTCAGGTTGCAAGCCTAAGGCCTCTTCTGCTTGCAGCTGTCCATGGCATCAGGTACAAATGAGCAGGAGACCTGAATAGGCGAAGATATGACAGACGTTTAAAGCTAAGGGTTAAGCTTTACATCTATTGTCACTTCTGGTCTCAGCCAGGAGATGCCAAGATAGGAAGAGTATTAGGAAGATATCTCTGCAAGGTAAATAGTAGGCAAGAAGCACAAAGGCAGGGGTATACCATTTTCGTTGCTAACTTGACACATTGATAGCAATAATAGAAAGAATGATGCTTGGGCAGGAGACTTGAGATGCTCAGACAAAGTCCTTGCAGGCTAAAGATAAGCTCCAGAGTAAAGAAGGCAAAATGAAGTTCTTTTCACCTGAGGCAGAAAAGCCTCAGCACAACTACACCTACCCTATTCCATGACTGGCCAGGAACAATAAGAAGAGAACCTATGCACCACCTGAATATTGAGGAAGGCTGTCCCCATAGCAGCTGCAGAGTTTCTCCCACTACGCTGGACTCATTCAAATTATAACCTGAAAAATACAATTTAGTGGCCGCTCACCTCTATTTATCATAGACACTCACTCACAAGTCCAGGGAACTGTTCATTTAGTTTGCCTAGCATCTCCCTTATGAGCAACATAGAAGGAAGAGGTTGATGTGATAACTTGCATCTGGCATCTCTACTAAGCCTTGAGCCTGTACCAAAACACCCAACTCCCCTTTGCTCCCTTGCTACCAATATAACCTTCTGTTTCCTTAGAGTACGGTGATGTTGTACCTGGTGGTCAGACCTAACCCTTTACTTCCTCGAGTCATCATATCATCTTGAGACACTGAGAGTGCTAAACATGACTGATCATGGTTAAAAAACAAACAAACAAACAAACAAACAAACAAAAAAGCAAAAAAAAACAAAAAAAATCCAAAACCAACTAACCAAACACAACAAAACAAAAGGTAAATGTGTACCCAATGGCATCAATGTGTACCCAAATGAATTAGTTGGGTGACAGACACATTTTCCTACTTCACAAATAAATTTCATCTCATCTTACCACCTGCTGTCTGAATACATAGAGCCCCAGGTCCTCAGAGAGAAATTGTAGCCTAAAATTTGTTCAAAAACCAGAGTTGTATGCCTTAGCAAAGGGGAGCACCTGTGAAAAACAGAACTCTAGATGTGCAAACCCACACTGGGTCATGGAAAAGAATGGCAAATGGGGAAGCCTCTGTTTCCTTCCTTGGCCTACAGGTCAATGTGTTCATCTTCCTGGGGGCACAGCAGTACACAAATGTCTGGTTTAGGGCACACAGAAGCCTAAAGATAATATCAATATCTCATCTTACCAAACAGGGCAACTTTTTTGAATCTGCTTTCCATGGAAGATTCTGATATGTCTTTTGTGAATGGTATGTGATATCACCATTACATCCATGGTATCACCATTACATCCATGGTAAGCCTATTCCTTAAATCTTTGGATTCTGGGTCCTCTGAATGAGTGCTCTGCTATCTGGAAGTCCTTGTCACTTCCCACACTTTTCACATGTGGTCCTGGGTAAGGATCCATGTGTCAGAAAGGCAAATGTATTCCCAGTGGACAGTTGTCCTTGCTAGGTTTGTCCACCGGGTCTCCAAAATAGAGGAGACCATTAACAGTCATTATCAACATACAATACAATCATCAACTTGTCACCAAGTAGCCAAGGAGGTTGCTGGAGGAAAATCACCACACTGGCACATAGCACACATGTCTCCTACTAGCAGAAAAACCTGTAGCTGTGGAGAGTTTGAGTTCTTCTATAGTCTCCATGTCTTCCATTACTTCATGTCCCATGTCTGCCAGACAGTGTTATTCAGTTACCATGAACTTGCCAATACCCATGTCTGTTTTCTTGGGGTGTTCAGAGGATTGTGCACTGTGATGATATATATATAACCTCACCCTAGATTCCCACTCCCTGATCACCAGCTATATCCTCAACTCTGAACCTTCCCATCTTCCAATCTTTGTTCTCTGTTGTCCCCTCAGTTAGCTACTGTGATAGCTACAGTTGATTATTAATTTGACAAGATCTGAAATCACCCAGGAGACAAGCTTTTAGACACATCCTGTGAGAAATTATCTAGACTGATAGTAGAAGACTCACCCTAAAAGTGGTTATTGGCATTTTTTTAACTTTGATCCTGGAACTCTATCTTAGTTAGGGTTTTACTGCTGTGAAGAGATACCATGACCAAGGCAACTCTTATAAAGACAACATTTAATTGAGGCCGGCTTACTGCTTCAGAGGTTCAGTCCATTATCATCAAGGCAGAAACATGGCAGAATCCAGACAGGCATGGTACAGGAGGAGCTGAGAGTTCTACATCTTCATCCGAGTGCTGCTCTCAGAATACTGACTTCCAGGCAGCTAGGATGAGGGTCTTAAAGCCCACAACCACAGTGACATACCTACTGCAACAAGGCCACACCTGCTCCAACGGGGTCATGCTCTCTAATAGTGCCACTCCATGAGCCAAACATAAACAAACATGGATACTTCTCTGTGCCTTCACTGGGGAGGCAAAGTGAGCCTTGAGTTCTTGCTTCCAAGACTTCTCCATCATAATGGACTGTATCCTTGAACTACGAGCCAGAAAAACTCTCTTCTCCTTGAAGTTGCTTTGCTTTGCTTTTGGTGTTTCATCATTAAAAACAGGGAAAGGAACTGATACAACTACTTGTCAATTCTGGCTACTTCCTGTTCCTCTCACTGGTTCATAACTGGAAAGACTTTCACTCTCTGTTGATTTCAATGGTGATCCCTGAGTGAAACTATAGTGAAGCTTTGCATTCATAGTTTGTATAAATACACAAAGATAAGCCATTAGGAAATCAAATGTGAGTCCTTTTTCATTCTTTCATGTTGATGCCCAAGAAACTTGCCCCATACTACAGTGTGGATGTAAGTGAAAACTTAAAGAGAGGTACTTAGACATGTAAGGGACTGAGACAATAGAGGTGGTGAGACAACTGAGGTACTGAGACAACTGAAGTACTGAGACAACCATGATACTGAGACAACTGAAGACAGTGGAGGTACTGAGACAACCAAGGTACTGAGACAACTGAGGTACTGAGACAACTGAGGTACCGAGACAACCATGGTACTGCGGCAGTTGAGGTATGGAGGGAGGCAGTATCATCTGGCAACCTGGTGATGCCACATATTCAAACCCTCTGATCCTGTTTGAACTGTAGCCCCAGTGATGTATTGCCATCACTACAAAGGAACTCACCATTGCTCCCCCTTACACTCCCCCCTTTTCTTTCTTTTGGTGTTGCCGAGGATAGAATTGAAAGTCTCCTGTCAGTCAGGTTAAGTGCTCTGTTACAGAGCAGCACCTCCAGTCCAACTCTGGACCATAGTCTTGGTCATTCCAGCTATAAAAGAGATAACTCTAAACACGTGATTACCTCAGGCCCTGCAATAAAGTGTTTTCCTCTCCTAGGACTGAATAAAATGTGAGGAAAGCTCTTCAAAGGGTCTTTCCTTCAAATCCTCACTATAAACAGCATACAATTTCTCCTAACATCAATGGTCTACCGTTCCTGCTCTCTGTACATTTGAGGTTAGCCTGATCTATGTAGAGAATTCCAGGCTACCCAGGATCACATAATAACCATGGATCCAAAAAAATAAAAGAAAAAAAAAAAAAAGAATAACAACTAAAAACCTGTAAAAAAGAGAAAAAGAAAGCAAAGAGCTCCCCAAAACAAAAAAGGGCCCAAAAACGTAAAAATAAGGGTGAAAGGGTAAAATAAGTTTTTTTTTTAATGTAGAGGAAAAAGTGATTGAGGAAGACACCCACCATTGATCAACGAGCTCTATCGCACATGCATATACACTAAGATATCCATACACACATATGAACATATACATTACTATACATGCACATGTTCATAAATATTGAGCATTTCATCATTAATAAATAGGACTTACCACCAAAATATAAAGAAAATTTTACACATTACAGGTCAACATTGGTAAAGTTTCACCAAATGCCCGATTGTGGTAGATGAGAGTCATAAGTTTGCTTTCAAGGCTCTGTTAATTATCCACTGGGTTGGGAGAACCCTTTTCTTCCAGGTTTTTGTTTGTTATTCATTTTACTTTTTTTTTTTTTTTTGATCTCAGGGTCATTATGTAACCCTGAGTGGCTTCAAATTCTCTATATAGACCAAGCTGGCCTCAAACTCACAGAGAACAGGAATGTAGACCCTTGATGTTAGGGGTAATGATACGCTGTTTGTAGTAAGGATTTGAAGGAACAACCTTTTGAAGACCTTCCCTTACTTCTGTTACATAAAGTATTCATTTTCCTTGCAAATTTTCTAGAAAAATGAAAAAATTTTCAATATCCCACTCTTTCTCAATTGCATTTTTTAAAAAAAAGACTTAACAGCGATTTCAAAAGAGAATTAAGAAATGTCCCTGTCAATTCTTGGCATCTAGAAGTAATGCACTAAGAATCCATGATAATCATCTGGACTATTTGAAGAGCTTTGGCCAATCAGATCAACCACTTCTCCCAGACTGGCTCAGGGCTACCACGTTTGCTATAAAGGGTCATAAGCTATGCCAGGTGCATTGAAACCATCTGCAACATGTCATCTGTTAAGAGTAGTGTGGAATGTCCCCAAAAGTGATCCATTTCCTTCTGATCACCGTGATCCATTTCCTTCTGAGACAAAGATAGAAAAATGTGCATTATCAAGAAAGACCCGCCTGCTGATATCCAGGGACTCTGGAGTTTAAAATAATAATGCTTTCCCCAAATAATATTGCTTTCCCCATAGATAATCAAAACATAGATTTAGTGTTCTGAAGCATGAGAATTTCCCTCTGGGAAAGCTTTTTTTTTTTTCCCTAACACAAAAATTCAAGCTACTTGCACATACATGAACGAAGAGAACCTGGAACATTCAACAAGCTGGGTACAAGCTGAAGCAGAAGAGCAAACTAAGCATACTTAAAAATAACAATAAGGATAAGAAGGATTGCAATCAAAACCTGCACTGAGAGAGGTCACAGTGACCACTACCATACAGTGCCAAATACCCAAGGCCTCCTTGGCCTGCTGCGTTTGGAAGCTCTGGGCCAGGCTACAAGCAGGCACCAGCTCCTGCTTTCGCTTACTTAACTTTTAGTGACAGCCAGTGGCTCAGGTTGCAAATTTGCTTATATTTAGAAGAACAGTGTGTGACCCAGTTCTAAGTCAACTCAGTGCCCTTCTTGCTGGTGTCATTGGTGTCATTGAGATGTGTTTCATGGAACTATGATGACTTCATGCAGAAAAGGACACATGACTCTGCTTTGCACTTAACCCTGTGCCTATCATGAGGGGAGTATATATCACAACTTCTCTCCAGAGTCTCCTTTCTTGGCATAATTCTAAAAGATTTATGGGTATTTTATGGTTTGAACCTCGCATGTTCCCCATCAGCTCAGGCTTTGAATATTTGTGTCCCCCCTAGGGCCACTGTTTGTGTAAGCTGAGGACCCTGTGGGAAATGGGTCATAGTAAGTGGAAGTAGGTAACCAAAGGCCAATATATGAAGGTACAGGCCCCTGGTTCCTAATACTTTTCCTCTGCTCCCTGGTTCCCAGTGTTTTAAATAGTCACCACCAAATGTTCTCTCTACCACAAGTGAGCTACTCAGTTATTTCTTCCCCACTATGATTGACTGGCCACTCAAAACCAGAAGTCACAACATATCTCTCTTCCCTTAAGTTGTTTTGGGCAGATATTGTGGTCATAGTAAACAAAGTGTCTAATATAAGGTGTTTTGTACATTAGAAGTCCGAGTTTTAGGAAGATTTCAATTGGAAACCAAGTTGGCTGTTCCCTGTGAGACCTGGGAAGAATCATAAGCTCTGGTTTTTAGTTTTCCCCTTCTGCAATATCCCAAGGTCACTGTGAACTCTAAAAGCGTTACCAGAAACTTGAGCTTCATAAACAACAAAGTATTCCGCAAATGCAGATCACTGTGAAAGATGCAAAGGGCTCATCTAAAGCTAAACATGATCTACAGATGCTAACTGATAAGACAGGCGAAAGCATGCTGTGAGCGATGTTGGACATGCCAGATGTGGAATTCAAAGCCAGGTGTTCTTGAAGATGGCAGCTTTGCAGACACCTTCTTCAGTCACTATCTCATGACCAAATCTGATGAAAGTATAAGGAAATGAAGAGGCTCAGCTCTGGTACAGTGATGCCTGCCTGCCATTGACATCAGCCCTAGTAGTTACTCAGACATCTGTATGCATATTTGTATAGGAAGTGACATGCAGTATCTCTAAGTAGATACCAAGTATGTGGCCTCTTCCTGGGAGAAGGAAAAGAAAATTCTGTCCCCATTCAGATTTAATTTGTTTATATTGTAATAGGAATGATTATGAATTGTTAGAAAGCTATGTATAAATGATTAAAACCATGATGGAAAAATAATACTAACTTTTGCAAAGCAGCTTTATCAAAAATATCTTCTTTTCGACATTTTCTGTTTACAAGCAAAACGTCTCCCACATTATTTGGAGATAATGATAAATATCAAGTGCATAAATGCATAAGACATCCATCCTTGTCAAACATAAACATTTGAAATGTACTCAAAGTTTTCTTGGACAGTTCATCTCCATTCATGTTCAAACTCCCCTTAGTTATTCTAAAATATGGATTAGAAGATTGGAAGATATCACTATAAAGTTACCATGTAATAGACAGAGGAATTCTCCTACCATAAATCTCAGACAAGTACATGCCTTCATTGTTAAGGACAGCAATTTCCTTCTGTAATGTGTTTGGACATGATTATTACCCAAGTCCACCTCTGCTGAGTCACTGGTCAGCACTTGCACTTGCAAAGGCATAGCACCCAGAGAGACTTGTACACTGACCTTCACTTGATTGAATTTAAAGAAACGTGAAGTTATCTGCTTGATTTTGTCTTCTGTGTCTCTGTCTGTCCTTCTCTCTTTCTATATATCCTTCCCTCTCTCTCCCCATCACACACACACGCACATGCACACCACAGCAATTGATGTTTGACCACAATGGAAAGAAGAAAAAAGAAAGCATTGTTTTAATATTGCCCTGCAAATAAAAACGCCCAATTAAAGTAAGAATCTCTGTAAATTATTTGTTCAGAAGGTGCTAGTTTCAAAGAAATAAAAATATTTACTTTGCCCCTTTCTTATAAGAAATATAAAAGGTTTTGGATTATTCAAAAACAGGAAGTAAGAAAGTGTGTATCTTATCCAAACCATTACAATTAAAGGCATCATACTTCCAGACTAGTGAGAATAGGCGAGAATTGGTAAGATTGAAGCAAATACAAGGGGGAAAGAGAAAGAGAGAGGTGGAGATTTAGATGCTGTTTATATTCTAATGAAAGAGAAAAGGAAAAATTATGGACTTGGTGGTTAGAGAAGAAGGTTGAGAGAGAGAAAACATAATCAAAATGTACTGCATAAAAAACCTATTTTTAATAAAAATAGAAATCAAAAAGAAAAAAGTGGTAATACTGGAGAGAAGGAAGGGAAGAGGGCAAGTTAATGTAAGGGAAAAAGAGAAGAAAGAGAGGGGTAGGATGGAAGAAATGATAGGAAGAAAGGATCAAGGAAGGAGAAAAGAGAGAAGAGAGGAGGAAGGAAGGAGGAAGAAAAGGGGGAGATAAAGGGATGGGATGGGGGAGAAAGGGTGGAGGAAGAGAAGGAAAAGGAAAGACAGGGAAGAGGATAGGGAGTAAGAAGAAAGGGAAAGGGATAAGAAATGGAAAAAGGAAAAGAGGTAGACGTGAAGAAAAGGAAGGGGAGAGGAAGTAGGGAAAACAGATGGAAAGAAGGATCCAAATGCAGTAACCCTGGATCTCAGTGCTTGTAGCTGTATGCAGCACTCAACTTGAAGTAAGTAAAATGGTCAGAAGCATATTATTCATTAGAGTTCAGTGTCCTTGTAGCACTTGAGATGCAATGCTCTGCACATTTGTGTTCTATTCTATAGTCATAACCCCAGTCATCACCTTCAGACATGAGCATCAGACATGAACAGTCTATAACAGTAATGAATGACTGGCAGAACTGTCAATGGCTCCTTGCTCTCCAAGTTGACCATTAATTAACAAATTTCATTGTTGGCTGAAAATTTCTATTACCTTTCCAGAAGATGAAAACAAGACTTCCTACAAATTAAAGTACTGGGTTAGCATAGCACAGCATCTGCTATAGAATTTATTTTCTTCAGGCATATTTCAAGATAAACTTTAGAAGTTTACATACACATGGCAATTTCCTTGATGTTTCAAACTCCCTCTACAGATTCAAAATCTTTAACTTTTCTTACTGTCTTGTTCATAGTGGTTAAAGTTTTCTTGGTCCCTGATAACAAGTGGTTTTAGTAAAACAAGCATGTTTATGCTGCAGATACAGATATTATTTTTAATGTTAAGAATAATCATTGTGTATATATAACAAATACAATTCATGCATCAATGCATGTGTACCCAATAAGACTGATGAACCATTGCATGGTAAAATCCTTCTGCAGTCTTACAATATCTTCTAGAAATTCCTTCTTTGAGTACTTACTGGTAGAATGGTTTCCAAGTCCTGTTATTGAAATCAAAGGAATATTAATTGTCTGAGTCTGTGGAAAATAAGCTTACAATTCATTCAGGAAAATAGAATCTTCTACATGGTTTACACAGGAAAACATTAAAAGAAAGTTGTTCAAGAGACATCCAGTTTAAAAAAAAAAAAAAAGGACAAAGAATGGATGAAGACGTAAGAGAGAAAATAGTGTCAATACTCAGGAACCTAGGAGCAGAAAACACCCCTCCCATGGGCTGGACTCATGACATAAATTTGCTTTCCACAGGCTGAACACAGAAGGGAAGGTTCAGACAGAGAGGTGTTGAGAAGACATGAACTCTCATCTATAAAGACAACGCATAAAGCAGGCTTCGCCACAGCCAGAGTGTACCCCACCCTATCATTTTACTTCAGTCTCTTTAATTTGACCTTCTAAACAGCCTGCACAAAACAGATGTCCCACCAAATATAAGGAAAGGTATGAATTTATCTAGAGGCATTTCATCAATGTCTAAGTCTTTAAAATAGAAATAGGAACAATAACCCATTATCAAGAAGACATGTTGCAATGTCTCCTTATTCCTCTCTTGTATGCCCGTTTTTTGATATCATCATAGTCATCCTTTATTATTCTGCCTAATTTCAACAACTACTTTGCAAATTTGCTACTTTTTTCTATTTCTCTTTGAGTTACAACATAATAATACTTATTCCTTAAATAGATTAAAAATTAATTATTGAGTTCAAAATATAAAAATGTTACAGAAAACCTTACAAAAGTATATTATTTTTAGCAAAGAGCCACCAAAATTCCAACTCTGTCACCCTCAGTTCTGGCCTAGAAAGATAATATCTGTATACTTTGTTATTGCTCTTACAGACAGCAGTTATCTCAAGGAGATTACTTTAATCTGAGCTTTTCAGATAATCTTGAGGTTGATGGTATTTAATTTTACACATATATTCAGAGAGAAATGAAAGTAACTTGACAATGAGACACACTCTGAGATTTTCCTCTTGCTGGATTAAAAAGAGTAGGTACTTAATACTTGCTTTACTAGATCCTGGAAATCAAACAAATAAATATAACATGATCATCCAAAGATTCTTATTCAGTAATACAGTACTACTTTGGAAATTAATTCCTCTTAGCTGGTACTGAAGCTTTTTTGTACAAATCTAGGTGGATAATATCATCTTACATCGTGAAGGACGTCTATAGCCAGGCTCACATCCCTAAGATATCCCAAGACCTGAGATAAGAGCATGGGACAGATCACGTGAATCTTGTCCATCGGTGCTCTGGGAAATCAGCAAAAGCCAGAGGTTTAACATTCGTAAGACAATATTTGTCTCTTTAGAAGTTTTCCTCAGTCCATAGCTATGTGCAGAGATGGCAGTCCCTCAAATGTAGAAAAGGGCCTCCTCCTTGGTCCTGTAAAGGCTCAATGCCCCAGTGTAGGGAAATACTAGGGAATACTAGGGTGGTGAGGTGGGAGTGTGTAGTGGGGAAAGGGGATGGGATGGGGGTTTGCAGAGGGGAAACGGGGAAAGGGTGTAACAATTTAAATGTAAATAAATAAAATATACAATTGATAAAAGAAAAGAAAAGAAAAGAAAAGAAAAGAAGAAAGAAAAGAAAAGGTTCTCCTCTCTCTGCCCTTCATAGTTCACAACCTGTAACTCTTATATGTTCAAGAAAATGTGATCTAGAGGCTTACTATAGTTCATTGAAGGAATGGGAGGGGAAGAATCACATAACAGTGATTCACTTCAAGAATCAATTTCTTTAGTGGGATAAACATTGGCTAGCAATTGAGAAACAAGCCTCCTGAGTAAGACTGGTTTTAAAGCAAACCAGACACAAGAAAACAAAATGGAGATGACTTTGAGTCTGGACCTAGAAATTCATGTAAGTCATCACAGGACCTAGACACTGGTTGCTTGCTTCTCACTCTTGGCTCTTTCATTTGATGATTGTAATATCTGGGGTGAATTACTTAGCCATTTCTTAGGACCTTATAAACTGAAAATAAGAACAGCATCTATTCCAGTATGGTTAGTGAGGATTAAATAAGTCTGTCAAGAGTTGAAACTGGAGCTTGGCCCATAGCAAGCTCTGCATATGTGTTTGTTAAGTCAACAAATTCCTGCTTCAAGACAAGCGTGTCACTCCTCACTGTGTACACACAACTCACGCACACGCTGGTGCTGAGGCAATAAATCCTTCTGAGAAAGAAAATCACAGATCCACATAGCCTTCTTTTCAGAATTGCTCATGTTGCTTCCAGACATTGGCTATTTAATCCTCCCAGAACAACCAGAGGGAATTTACGCAAATAAACGTCTCCATTTACAGAAGAGAAAGCAGCTACACAGTAAGATGGTATGTTTTCCTTGAGTCTGCCCAAGGAGTCCAGCTTCTCTCAATGTGTCCTCCTGTCCTAGGTCCCTTTACTCCTGAGCAGAAAAAGAACTTACAACAACAACAAGCTCCCTTAAATATGAGGTGTCAAATAATATATAGAAAAATGCCGTCACTGTGCAATATTTATGCAACTTTTGAAAGTTAGAATTCATTTTCTGTCTACAATAGGAAACTAAAAATGTAAGTGCTGTTAATGGAACTTAAGTTTCCATTCCATTAATAAGTGAGCAAGGAACTCAACACTGAAGCTTGATTTAAAATAATAATAATATCGTGTATGTGAATTCTGCTTAAATTCTATTAAATGTGACCATTTTCTTTTCTGTCTGTTTATGGGAAATTGCTCAGTAGGTAAGTCTGGGAGAATATGTAGCTGTGAGACATTAAGAACAGAGTGTGGCCGCGTGTGCGCACGCCTTAATCCACATGGAGCAAGGCAGGCGGATTCTGATTGAGGCAGCTGGTACGAGCTTCCAGGACAGCCGACACACAGAGAAACCCTGTCTCGAAAAAAAAAAAAAAAGAACGAGTGTGTTCACACATGATCAACGAGATAAAAAGACAGAAAAGAGTGTGAGGAGGATTTGGGTAGAGTTGACCAGACTGGCGTATTCAACTTTGCCTCCAAACAGTGCCTTAGTGAGCTTTGAAAAACAATAATCTTTGTCCATAAAAGTTTCCTCATGACAACTCCTGTTTGTGCAAGAATTTTTGGATTCTACCCAGTGTATAAAATTGTCATAAGGGGCAGGAGAAAAAGTTGAAGGGAGAGGGAAGGAGTGTAAGCAGATATAGCAAGAAATGAAGATTTTTTAGTAACTTCCATAAGGAATTTCCATGTTAAGGCATGGTTTGGAAGAAAACTGCATAATTTCAAATACCAAACAATGTATGTTTATTACACAAACAGGATTAAATAATTAAATAATTTAGAAGATAATTAAACTCACTGTATTTCTAGCTCTCTGGTGCATGTGGCTATCTTTGACATGCACACACATATTACCTATGTCTGTAAACTCAAAGAAAAAATTTAGTTTATATTTTATCCTTCCAGAGGTTCATACATATTTATAATGGATTTTACTCCTTCTCACCCCAATCATTTTATCCCATACTGTTCCTTCTACTAAGTCTTGTTCTTCGCAATAAGTTTAGTGTTCTTTCTATTTTCATGCTATGTGTGTGTGTGTACATATGCACACACACATTTGTGTTTTTGTGTGTGTCACTAAATTTAAATAAAGTTACCCATAGGCATGGGAGGGAGGTTATTTACCCAAGCATGGGAAACTTACCAGTGGTCACACCACAGAAGAAAGTGACATTCCTCCTCTCAACTAACCTTAATTGCCAATACTCCATCTTCTGACCATGATGAAGTGTGATGGCATGTGTTTAGGTCTTTCTTCTGATAATATTTAAAATGAGTTAATGAGTGTCTCAACTGTACCATGTGCAGAAGACACTGTTTCACAGCATCCATCTCCAGCTGTTATCTCTTACATTCTCTGTTCTCTCTTCCACCATGTTCCCAGAGACTCTGGAGGAGAGAGAGTACTAAAGGTGGCCCACTTAGTACCAAGCACTCCACAGACATTTTGTCTTCTTTGACCAGTTGTGAGTCTGAATATCACCTATATTAACTTCCATCCATTACAAAACAGAAACTTTTGTCTGCATTTTGCTGTCTTCTGGATTATTTTCTAGTTTTTAATAAGCAAGTTTTTAAATAAGTTTTTAAAGTAGTGAGCAAAACATCAAAATTGTGCACATCTATAAGATTTTGTTTGGTGTTTTAATACATAAACATATGGTATAATGTTCAAGTCAAAGGAAACATATTTATCTTCTCAAACATTCATTACTTTTAATAGAATGAACACACAAGATCTTCTCTACAAGCTTTTGGAAACACAGGATACACAGTCTTTATTCACAGTCACCCTGCTATGCAGCAGCACAGTAGAACTGCTTGTTTTTATCCAACTCAAATAAGATCAACCTCTCCCCATTGTGTCCTTCCCACTTGCCACTCAGGTTCTAGGAGCTAATCTTGTTTTGTACTCTGCAGATAAGTATGATTCTGTGACTCTTGTCTTTCTGCGCCTGGCTAGCTCAGTTAACACATTACTTTGGTGAATCTTCATTGTTAAATCAACAGGGTTGAGAAATTTCAGGGCCACCAGTGAGGCACACACTTGGGCATGTTCACGAGGGCATTTCCTGTGAGAATTAACTGAAGCAGGGAAGAGATACCCTGAATGTGGTAGAACCATCCCATTGGAAGAAGGAAAGGAGAGACTCATAAAAAATGATAATATTAATTATCTTTATTCTATCCACCCATGTCCTTGAGGATGATGGGATAGTGGCTACATACTGTTCCACTGTGCATTATAATTAATACCTTCAAATACTATTAAATTATGAGATTCTTTTCTTTTAGAGTTCAAGATTATTCCACTCACATTTATTTTGACAACTAACCTTCTTGAATTTAGGTTTGTTTGATTATTCTATGTATTCAGTTTTTACTTTAAAATTCTGTCCCGTTTTCCATGTCTCTACTGTTGTGATTTATGCCTTTGTTTGCATCATTTACAGAACGATAATCCCAGCTCCTTAGATGAGTTGCTGGAGTGCTCTATGATTTTCATCCTCTCTATCTTTTCAGCTATATAATCATGCCTTTCCTCCAACACAGACACACACACACACACAAGAGGAGAGAGAGAGAGAGATAGAGAGAGAGAGAGAGAGACAGAGACAGAGACAGAAGAACACGAGAGACACGAGAGAGAGAGAGATGGGGAAAACTTTGGTATGTCTGAATTGCTTGTTTCTTAATACTGTGGTGTCTCTGTCCTTAAGCTAGCTCAACCAAGAGCTAACTCAAGGTAAACAAGGAAGCACCAAGAAAATCACTCTCTCAAGATCTTTATTCTCAGCTCATCCATGGCTGGAAATATGGTCATAGCTTTAAAATCCCAGTTTTCAAAGCAAAGGGCAAGAGCTGTTTAAAATGAAAGATGACACTTGGATCTTCACAGAAGCCCAGCTCATAACCTAGGCTGCTTCAGACAGGTTCCGTCCATCCACAGGGCAAGCATCGGTACCTTTATCCTTTGATAAAGCTGCATGCCACCTTTTTTTGTGCAAACTTTGCTCTTTAATTTAAAACTATTGTTTGAATATAAATACTAACAGCCCATAGCTGGGCAGAAGAGAAGTAGACAGGATTTCCATTCCCTGGACTTGGGGTCCAAAGTCATGATCCAAAGACTATAGAGAGAGGAGGAGGATGAAGGAAGAAGATACCATGTGGTAGGTGGATCATGAGCACATGGCCATGAGAGCCAGCCAGATGGAGTAGGAACAGCCCAGGTGGAACATTGCAAGTGATATCTCAGGGTTACTGACAGGAAGTAGACTAGCTAGCATAGAGGGTTGATATTTGCCCAGCTCTAATGCTTTAAGGTTTATTATAAATATAAAGGTTTTGTGTCTTTTATTTAGGAACTAAATGGCTAAGGTGGGCTACAAACCCCCAAGTAATATTTACTCCAACAGTTCATGGTATATTATTTTATCTGCCTAAGTTTCATTGCTTTTATCCTATTTTGCTGTCATCATCTTCAGAGCCCTCCAAAATATGTTCAGAACAATCCTGCATGTTTACATGGCTTCTAGGAACACCATCAAAACACCTTCTGCAAAAGAAAGTTTATGAGTTATAAATAATGGATGTCAAGAGCCTTCAGTGTGTAGTGATGATATGTATTCATAAGAGATTTAGTAAATTTGCTAATAGAAATGTACTTTTCCTGTACACTAGAAGGCAGCTACTGTCTCTGGGTTGACAAAGTAAATAGTCTATTAAGGCAGACAAGGGATAGTATTGGAATAAAACCATAAACACAATACAGCACTGGTAGCCACTTGGGCAGACACACAAAGGATATCCTACATTTACAGGAAGGGATTTGAACTTAGTTTTGTATTGAATCTATACATGGAGATCATATAAGCAGTTCTATGAATGATATTCAAATAATTCCACTCTATTTATCAGCAGTTTCTCTAAGATATCTAGGTATTATGTTAGAGCAGAGTAAGAAATTTCAACCAAGAGCTAGCTCAGTATAAATAAGGAAACACCAAGAAAATCACTCTCTCGAGATCTTTACTCTCAGCTCAGCCATGGCTAGGAATATGGTCATAGCTTTAAAATCAGTTTTCAAAGCAAAGGACAAGAGCTGCTTAAAATGAAAAATGACACTTGGGTCTTCACAGAAGCCCAGTTCATAACCTAGGCTGCTTCAGACAGGTTCCATCTGCACTCAGAGAAGCATCTGTTCCTTTATCCTTTGAGTGCTTTACAAGGTAAATAAAACAGCCCCTCACAAAACTCTGTGCCCTCAGAGAAACAATTTGAAGGGTCTCACCAGCTTACAAGCCAATCTCCCAAAGATGCTGTGCTGACAGATGTCACCTCTCTCTTTGCAAGATTCCCACGTTTTCATAGCAACAGTGAGAAATGTTTGCAACTTTCCGAAGAGTGAGAGCAACTGTCAAAGCAGACAAAGAAGGAACAAGGAGATGGTTCAAGAGAGCATGGCGGAGACTGGTAGGGATTAAACACCATCAGCAGGGTCCATGAGAGGGTGGAAAAATCCCTCTGGGCAGAGGCACTCTGTGCCTGCTGCAGAGAGCTCTGTCAGCCTCCAGATTTGACTATGGGATGCTCTCTCCCTGGATTTAGCTAGTCAGTATTGTTTATATTCCAAAAAAAAAAAAGAAAAAGAAAATGAAAAAAAAGAAAAGAGAGAAAGAAAGAAAAGAAGAAAGAAAGAAAGAAAGAAAGAAAGAAAGAAAGAAGAAAGAAGAGAAAGAAAGAAAGAAAGAAAGAAAGAAAGAAAGAACCTACAATGTAAGTTTGTCCTGCTAAATGGGGGAAGGAAAAACGGAAAGGAAGAGGAGAATGGAAAGAGGGAAGGGAAGAGGCAGTAGACAAAGGGATTGGATAGGGGAAGGAGGCTTTCTCAGCTGAAAAGTCCAGATTGTGAGTCAAAATAGATTCACCAGTGCCACCATTATGGCTGAGTCTTGCCTCCCTCACCCTTAGCTCTGATATTCTCATGTAACTATATTTTTTTTTCATTTCCAGACAAGGCTTTTCCTTCTGTGTAAGAATTTTTTTTCAAGAGTTCTCCATATTCTCACCAAGCTCTAAAACAAACATACTAGGTTTTTTTGATATGTGTAAGAAAACCTAAACTTCCCCAGTTTGGATTTGACTCCTGTCAGTCCTATCTGTATTACCTGAAGCTCCAATTATTTCAGCCAGACACAGAGAAGGTTTGCCTTAAAGTAAAAGGTGCTGACACACCAGAAAACAAGTGGCAAGGCAAAGAACAGACTTTTTGTCAGGTCATTGACAGTTGATATCAACTAACAGGAAGAAATTAGGAACCTTAGCCTGTTTGGCTGTAGAATGTCCCTTCTCAGCTTTCTGTATGGACCTTCTAATAAGTCACAAGACCTCCAGTCACAAAACCCGATAAACATGTGGCACGAGCCAATCAGCTCATTGTTCTAGAAAATGCAATTTTCAACTCTGAGATAGGAAAGATAATTGCAGGTGGGTTACCCAAATCTGACCTCCAAAGGGATAGCTAATGGAGAATAATTCTTGTGTCCTGATTTTGTTTTAGATTGGTCCTTCCTAATGTCTAAAAGCCTAAGCTCTTCCCTCTGTGCTAAGGTTTGTTCAGTATACACAGATGAGTTTCCTTTCTTCATATTCCTTATGAATGAAGCTTTGAAGTCTCATTATCTGGGCTAGTATTATATGTTCTTATAATAAATCACATTGTCTTAGATCACCATGACTAAAGTCATGTTTTTTTTGTTTTTAGTTTTTGTTTTTTTGTTAAGATTCAATCTTGACCTTAAGTGGAAACAAATAAACACTGATATTTCCATGGAAAAGAAAGGACAGTGAGAGGTTATAGTCTCTGAATATACAGTCAGTGGACTGACCTTAAACTAAATAGGTATCCTATTCTCCTTAAAAATACATGCTTTAGTATTCTATAAGCATAGCTCTCATTCACTTTTCCATTCATAAAACGTATTTTCATGGGCAATAATTTGGTTCTTAAGCACTGATTAGTGCCATATATCTAACAGACTTTATGAGCTAAAATAGACACATCCTTGGATCTTATGGGTCTGATAGGGAAAATCTACAAATGAACAAACAGACAGACAACAAAAAGCCTATATCCTATTACCTAGGGACAACATGATAAAGTCACAAACTGTTCCCTTAAAACAACAGAAACTTATTCTGTTATGATTCTAGAGAATTGATGTATAAAATCAAGAGTCCACCAAGGACATTTCCTTCTGAATTTTGTCCAAAAGGACACTTCCTGGAGCCATCTCCTGCCTCCTAGCACCTCGTTTTTTGCATGTCCAAGTGTTTCTTGGTGTTAGGAAGATGCCATTATTGCATTAAGCGTTATATTAAATCCAGGATAAGTTCATATTAAAATTATATGTCCAAAAGCTCTAATTCTTCACAAAAACATATTCTGACATCCCAGTGGCTATGAGTTTTTGGCTGGCACTATTCAGTACTTCAGATAATATGCAATTACAAACTGAATGAGAGGGTAAAAACTAGTGGTATATGAGTTTGTCACGACTGAGAAAAGCCTATGATCTAACCCATAGGGAAATGAGTTTTCTCATGCTTAATATCAAGCTTAGAAGTGTCAAATAGCATGCTCTTATTCTCTCAAGAATCAGTAAGACTGGATTCTTCCCCAGATCTCAGAACCTAGATTTGTTTGTAAATTAGCACTTTATTGTGGACACAATTGGGGGGTGATGTCCAACCATTTCTAAATTTCACCCAGATCATTGGGGAAAAAAATAATCCATTCCTTGCAGGAAGCCTGAAACAAGACATCTGTGTCTGCTAGATGCTATGGTTTTGAATTTAATTTCTCTTACATTCATATCCTGACACTCTAAAGCTCCAATTTGAAGGAAAGGCTTTTTGGAGATAATTCCAGTTTAATGAGATAATAAGAAAGAGATCTACTGTGATATAGTTTGTGGTCATGTAAGGAGAGAAAGATAGGTTCTCTCTGTGGGCACAGAGAAGAAAAAGCATAGGGAAAAGACCACCATCTTCAAATATGAAGGGAACTCTGACCAGAAACTGTCCATATGGAATGTGCCCCTTCCAGAGCTCTGAGAAATTTGGTGTCCTCTATATAAGCCACCAGCATATAGTGTTTATAAAGGCTGTGCACAGAGACTACTGCATGAACTGCATATATAGACTGTGATCCACTCCTTGAAACTATCCACAATCATTCTGCCTTGTGCTCTCAAAGACAGCAACAGAGAATCTCTTTACACTGAATATTTCTCATGAGGCTTTTTCTTTCATCTAGAAGAGCTCAAACCTTGTTTAGTTGTTTTGTTTTGTTTTGTTTTGTTTTGTTTTGTTTTGTTTTTTCTTCCTGGTGAGGCTAGGATATACAGATTATGTGGGAACTAAACAACATGTGTGCTGATTCCATTGAATAATTAGGCTTTGTGATGCAGAAGCCAAAGTCTTGGTTGGCCTCTAGAGATCTAGCATAGCAGATCAGGAAAAGCTTCCCTATTAAATGGCAACGGGACTGGTGCCCACAGGACAATCTTATGCTGATTAAGAACTAGAAGGAACATTGTAAGTAGAGCAGGGATAAGGAGGAAAGATGAACACTCAGGAAAAGCAAAGAAGGCCCCTAAAACAAAGAAGGCCCCTATGGGAAGAATTTGTCAAGTGAGGGCATGACTAGAGAGAGATGTAGACAGAGGGCTCAGCCAGTCCCAGGGCCCAAAAAGTCACAGGGTGACTCTGGATAGGCACCAGGCATGGTCAAAGCCACAGACTGCATGAGCGTCATTCTCAGCCTCCTAGAGAATTTGTGACTCTGGAAAAAGCCAAACCAATAAGAATGAGATTCAAAAGATTTACTAACTGATAAGGCAGGAACACACCAGCTTTCATGCTGGGGATTGTTTCCATGTAAGCACTGTCTTCAGTGGAGGTAACCCAGACATCATGTGCAGGGAAAGTTGGGGGTTGTAGGGAGACAACAGAGTAATGACCTTGGGTAGGATGACCAGACAATTTATCAACCAAACTATGATAGTTGAAAAGGTGATAACGAATATAGCCATATAAAACGGGATATTGTATGCCAAAACAAAAATAGTGGTCACTTCCATCTTTTAGAACTCAAAACATTGACCACTTACAATCCCCAGAGAATTTTTAAGCATGTTTCAATAATATCACTTTCAGATAACTTTAAAATTCATTTTGAGAGAAGGATAACTGCATAGCCCTTAGCTAGTTAGGCACTCGCTGTATTAACCAAGTTAGACTTGAATACCATATGGGTGTTCTCTTGCCTTTCCTTCCCATGTGCTGGGATTCCCAGTGTACTCCACCACACCAGCTGCTTTCAAATAACATTTTATTTATGCATATGAACTATACATCAGCATTATAGGCCTAGAGTTAATAGACTTGAGTTTAGCAACTAAGCTGTCACTAAATGTTGTTCTGGGAAATTGTTCTCACGCCTTTATTTCCCTACATCGAAAGGAAGTTTATTAATGTTTCAGCCTTAACTCATTCCATATGAATTCCATTTAAACGGCTCAATGAATAGTGTACCCTTCTTTGTCGATGTGTAAATTTCAAAATATTTCCTGTGGCTTTACATTGTAAGAACACTGGACAGAAATCTGATATGACAAATAAACATTCTTGAATGAACAAAGGTGAGAATTGTGTGGCATAGGTGCCATATTGCCAAGGCCCGAAGTTGCTTAATCCGAGAGTATGAAGCCTGGACTTTGTCTTAGATCCCTGTGGACAAAGGCTGGATTCTGTAGGAAGTGGGACAGCTGTTGTTCAGCTATGCTGTGAGAAGAGAAAAATCTCTACTGATTTCACAGGGATGCACAGTCCACCCTTCTCCAGCTATCAGCATTTCATTCATTCCTGAATGCCTACCTCAGAGCCCATTGTTCTCGTGACAACAGCTGGTGAGGCTCCCTCAAGTTCTTCAGTTATGCCTTCTGTGTGCAAGCATGATGGGTATTTTATCATGTAATTTCATGTATAATAAACTCTCATTTTTTTTTTTTTTTACAAACTGCTAGTTTTCTGTGAATTCTTGCAACCAAATCCTCAAGTATAACAAATTGGGCTAATCAGCTTGAAACCTTCATTTGGGGAGACTGTCACTGATTTTTTTTTTTCTTTCCATGATTTATGTTTTTATTCACATTACATCCCTGTTGCATCCTCTATTTCCTCCCCATCCTACCCTTACAAATCTCTTCTATTTCATCTCCTTCCCTTCTCCTCAAAGAGGGGGAAAGCCCCTCTTGGGTACCACTCCACGCTGGACCATCTAGTCCTAGTAGGACTAAGCACTTCCTCTCTCACTAAAGTCCAATCAAGCATCCCAGGTAGGAAAAGCAGATTCAGGTCCGGCAACAGAGTCAGAGACAGCCCCTGCTCCAATCGTTAGAGGATCCACATGAATACTAAGCTGCACTTCTGATACCAATATGGAGAGGGCTAGGTCCAACCCCTACATGCTCTTTGGTTAAAGGATCAGTCTCTGTGAACCCCCTTAGGCCCAGGTAAGTTGACTCTGTAGATCTTCTTGTGGTATTCTTGACCCCTCCAGCTTGCTCAATTCTACCCCAACTCTTCCACAAGACTCCCTAAGCTTCATCTGATGTTTGGCTATGGGTCTCTGAATCTGTTTTTATCTGCTACTGGATGAAGCCTTTCAAAAGACAATTATGCTAGGCTCCTGTCTGCAAGCATAACAGAGTATTATTAATAGGGTCTGAGGTTAACTCTCTCTCATGGGATGGGTCTAATGTTGAGCCAGTCATTGGTTGGTCATTCCCTCAGTCTCTGCTCCATACATATTCCTGTGCATCTTGTAAATAGGACTACTTTGGGGTTGAAGTTTTTGGGGTAGGTCGATGCCCCTCTCCTTCTATCTGAAGTCCTGCTTGGCTACTTCAGTCTCTATATCTCCTGCTAGTAGGAATCTCAGCTAGAGTCACCCCCATAGACTTCCCCACCTCAGGTCTCCATCTTGTTCCAAAGATAGCCCCCTCCGATTTTTTCTGACTCACCGCTTCTCCCAAGCACCCTCCCCAGACACCTGATTGTGATCCTCATATCATTGCTCCTCACTCCTGCTCCCACCCAGTTCCCTCTCTCCGTCCATCCACCTCTGATGACTGTACACACACACCCTTAGAAAAGACCTTTCCTTCCTTTATTTTTCCCATGCAAGCCTACTTTTGAAGCTCATCTTAACTTCAACAATTACCAAAGAATATGTGGGTAATGCTCATAATGATCTACTACACATCTGTTTTAAAAAACACTTCTAAATATTACAGCCTTCAACTGTCTAAAGCAAGTATTGGCAAACTCATTGGGTAAATGGATAGAAGGTAATTGTCTTAGGCATATAGGCCAGATATTTACTGTAGCAATTGTTAAACTCTGCCATAATAGTAGGAAAGCACAATTGACAATGCCTAAACAGGTGAACATGACTTCCACAACTAAAACCTTATTGAAGAAAACAGGTGGTCAGCTGGATTTGATCCATTGACCAATCTGCCAATCCCTAGCCTTCAATTTAACATAGGATCCCAGGAAGGAGCATTTGCTTGATTTATAAAAGACATTTTGTGTTTCTTCTACTTCCTTTCCACATGAGGTTCTCAATTTTTTCTGGTGCCCAATTAGTCTTATCTTTTCATTAGGTCTCTCTCTATATAACTTATACTTTGTTACTTCTACAAATTTTAACACCTTTAATGAGGGAAAAGTAATATAAACCATTCTTATCTCTGGAAATGAAAGGACTTATTCAGAAGAAAGTGTAAGTTCTGAACGTCTGCAACAGTATGCTAGGGGCTGTATGTAGCCCCTGTTCCAACTTGTTTGCTGTAGGTTTGTTGACAAATCACATAAAATTTTGTGAAAGGTTTGCTATCTCTTTACTACTGCTTTCCTTAGGAGGTCAGACTTACTGACATCAGAATCTTTATTTTGTTTGCTTGTTTGTTTGTTTAAAGATTGTTGTCCTCTGGGAATCTCCTACGGGATCTGTGGATCTGAAGGACTTCCACATTCTTCCTGTCTAAATGAAGGAATCCATGTGAGTGAACAGCCAAATTTCCACCAAAGCCCTTGGAGACTTGGTTTCTTTTATCCTTCTGCCCAGATGATTGAACTCTCAATCTTAAAGAGATCTCATTCAAAATAGTGAAGCATTCCCAGGAATATTTTCCTTAAGATCTGATGATCTCGCCCTGTTCGTATATCAGACTATTCACTGCCTATCACCCGTGTTGAAATGTGCATTTTTCTCTCCTGGCAGTGACTATGCTTTTCAACTTCTTGTTTCCAATATGTTTGTCCCATCACATGAGCCCATTCCTATTAGATGCCATTCTCACTATTCACAAACACTGCCCCTACTTTCAGACTGCTTTCTTCAAACATTGGCTGTGTTTCAGCCTTTTAATCACAATTATGCACATGTTAAGATTCCTTGTAATGATTAACAGCCAAGTTGGAACAGATTTTATTGGGAAAGAGCATAAACCCCCAAGTTACTTGTTGATATAACAGCAAAAGAATTACACAGAGAATTTGCTAGTCACTATATTAGCCACTAAACCAGCTCTCCTTGTAGGAGCTGCTCAGTGTCAGGGTCAAAGTTGAGCCATCTGTGACACCCCTGCCTTTGATAATCCACAATTATCTCCCTGCCAGAAGCAGAAGCTAACATAACAGCAACTGATCCTTTCTTCACATGGATAACATAAGTGAGAGCCACTTTGAAGCTCCCGTGAGAAAAAAAAAAGAGTTAGTGAGGTCAAATGGGCTTTAGACTCAGAGAATCCCAAGCTTTCCTGAGAGATGTAGAACTTGTACTATGAAAGGAATTCCATAAATAACAGTTATTAAAATGTCAGAAAATAGTTAAATGATAGCCATGTAAAACAGAGCCCTTGTTTAAATTTTCAAACGAGTCACCATCACCTTAATAGGAAAAATATGTGTTTGCTAAACTCATGGCCCCAATTCTGTTCTCAGTAAAAACCTAGATTTTTCTGCTTTAGTCAATGGAGCCTGTGTGTGGGCAAGGAGTGTATGTTTCAGGGTAATACAGGAGACAGAGATGGGTAGAGTTGTAAGCATTTCAAGGAAAGCTTAGAAGCAGGAATGAGGACTAGCCTGTGTTCAGCAAATACACAGCACAAAAGTTTCACACAGTCTTTAAAAGCAGCATGAGTCCCAATTAGCTTACATATCCCAAGCTACTCTGTTTTTTTAATCACATCATAAAAAATGAGTCTCAAGTTTTTTAGTACAGTTCAGTTTTAAGTCTAATTAAATTCACTATCAACTTAAATTTCTTTTTCTGTATTTCAAAAGCGACTTGATTTTTAAGGAGGATTGTTAACCTCGTGTTACAGAGACTATGCCTAGTTCCTTAAAAACAAGATGTGATCTTTACTTACATTGGCACTGGCATCTGTGACAGTTTGTCAACCTGATGTAGCATAAAATCACCTGGGGAGAAAGTCTCAATGAGGACTTGTCTAGATCAGGTTGGCTTGAAGACATATCTATGAGGGAAATTTTTTGGCAGGGTATACATGTATTCATTTACTATCTGTGTGTCTGTCTCTCTTTGTGTCTCTCTGTCTCTGTCTTTCTCTATGTCTTTCTGTCTTTCTAACTGACTCTGTCTGTCTTTTTGTCTCTGTGTCTGTCTGTCTGTCTTTCTCACACACAGACACACACACACACACACACACACACTCACTCACTCACACACACACCCCTCTTGGTTTTGGATTGACTAGCTGTTTCAGGTTCTTGTCTTGACTTCCCCACCATGATAGATGATAACCTGAAACTCTAGCAAAAACAAAACAAAATGAAACAAAACAAAAACATGTTCTCCATAAATGTTGCTTTTGTCCGTGTTTCATTAAAGCAACAAGAAACAGAACTAAGACAGCATACATCACTAAGTTCAGTGGTCAAATGTCAAGGGACATAAAATCATGTATTAGCTCTTCCTATGGGTTGCAAACCCCTTCAGCTCCTTCAGTCCTTGCCCTAACTTCTCCATTGGGATCCCCACGCTCAGTCTGATGTTTGACTGTGTACATCTGCATCTGTATTGTTCAGGCTCTGGCAGAGCATCTCAGGGGACAGCTATACCAGGCTCCTGTAAGCAAGCACTTCTTGGCATCAGCAATATATCTGGATTTGGTGTCTGCAGATGGGATGGATCCCTAGGTGGGGTGCTGAGGCAGGAGTGGGTGGGCAGGTGAGAGCAGACCCTCATAGAGGCATGGGAGAGGAAGGGGATAGTGGGTTTGTGGAGGGGAAACTGGGAAGGGGGATAACATTTGAAATGTAAATAAATTAAATAATCAATAAAAAAAGAAAAGAAAAAGGGAAAAAACATGTATTAGCTCAAAGAAAGAAGATAGTTTGGAGTACAGACAGTAGATATAATTTCATCTCAGTATAATAAATTAATCTATACAACAAAGTTTTATATTTAACAACCTAAACTCTTTTAAGAATAGAGGGTATATACTATCAGATGCTGTGGATAGTCTCAGCCTTGTATTTTGATCCTAGTTTCACTTTCCTGGGAGGGGCTGCAGAGGATGATTGAATCTGTACAGCAGGTGACGTCTTGTAAACCTTCTGTCCAATTAAAACCTGTAAAATAAAAGCTAGAGCCAGTGATTGGGCAGTAGAAGGGGAGGCGGAGGAAAAGGCTTAGGGGAGGAGAGAGTGAGAGGAATTCGATATAAAAGGCAGAAGCAGAAGGAAGGAGAAGCAGAAAGAAGTCGACAGGAGAAGGAAGTCAATGGAGGAAGGTGAAGGAGTAGGAAGCCGGCAATGGAGGAGCAGGAGCTGGGAGGACAAGCATGCGGCCTGGATAAACCGCAAGTTATAAGGGATCTCATAGCCAGGGATTAGAGTAGTGTAGTGGTAAATCTGCCCAATCCAGGTGTGCAATTTATACCCATAATTATTGAGTTGTGTTTTCCTTTACTGGTCTTAATTGGGTCAGAGATTTACAGCAACAAATTTGGTGGTTTAAATAATTTCTTCTACTACAATCAGACTCAGACAGATATTCCTCTCTATATACCATGGCTCTGCATCTCTACACAAGCATACCTGCTTTCATGCTTCTCAGTCTAGCAAAGCACAAACATGACTTTTTCCTTCCCAGCTTCTGCTATTATTCAGGAGGATTATTATTGCTAGACCATCTCAGTCATTCCATTTGAAAGGCATTGTCTCAATATTACATTTAACTATCTTATTAAGGCTTTGGAATTTGACAGATCTGAGATCTATTGGCAGATGTTGATATCTTATAACTAGTGATCCTGTCTATACTATCCTGGCTACAAAAACACTTGAGAAGACATGTCTGGAGAAGTGAGACACCAGAATGACACCTTGGAAGCAGACTCCCAATATGAGTAGTGCTCATTAGATACTGATGCTGGGACTAGTAGTTAGCTTCTCCAGAGCCCTAGGCATACAGATGGCAGGTTTCTTTGCACAAAACAAATTTTAAGAATTAGATCTCAAACCTATACCGATACTTAGAAAGTTACATATTTAAATAGCATGCTTAGGTGGCTATCATTATTAGCGCTAAATCTCCTGTCTTATAGTAACTATTAAAAGATGGTAAGAGTATTTACCTCCAGGATAAAACAGCAATCCTCAGGTGCTTATAATCTTCACTGTACTCTGGTCCACCTTACTTCCACCACCTACCTCACATGGCCATACCAATTTGGCCAGACCAAATTGCTAGCCCTACCCTGAATCAGACCAGCTTTGACAACAAGCCTGTAGGCTTTTCACTTAGGAAGACTCTACCTGAATTATCTTTCTGTCCATGGGTGGTTCACACACATCTGATGCATCCTGGAGATTCTAGCTCCTGTCCTTTTCTCAGGTTTTCCAGCTGAAGCACAGATTGCCTTGCCTGGTTTTATCTATGTGGATCAGAATAATCATTCTCTTGAATGTCATTCTGCTTGAATGTAAAGGAGGACAGTGTTTTGATGAATTTTCATTTTACTTCTTGAGTCAGCAATGAGCAGGATATAGTAAGGATTTGGTAAGATTAATTTTCCTTTGTTTCAAACTTTTCTGCACTGAAACATGGAAAGTGACTGCGCATAATAGAAAAAAAATGTCAGGATTGCCAGCCTCACACATACATGAGCATAGTAATTCATTGGACAAGAGAAGTTATCGTTCATTAGCTTCTGAATGCTTTAGCCTTTTGGAGTAGCTTACATCTATGAATTTGGTACACAGGTCCAACAGTTCTAAGGATAACATATGTTTTCATCTATGAATAATTCCCCTTTTATTTTGACAAGTGTCATTAGTCCATGGAAACAACCCTGCAAATATTGTTCAAAAGAGAACTTGTTCTACTCACAAACTAAGTGCTGCATGCATGATACCTCATGGAGTAGAAAGGAAATATCACAGAGGTGATCAACTTCTCTATCTCTGCACGAACAATTCCAACAGTCATCCAAAACCTGTCCTCTTTGCATAATTTAATTGATAATGTGTTATGTTATTCCTTAGCATAAAAAAAGATTTAAATTTTTCAATGATGTATATAAATATATAGTTAGGTCTTCCTTGAATGCAATTTTTGCTAAACATATTTTTACACTCCTACAATCCCCTCCGTTTATTTTGGTCTGTTCACAGTTATAACCTAGGATTAAATATAAAACCTTCCAAATAATTGCTTGGAGAATTTTTTTGCAATTTTATGTATTCTAGGCAACTTGATAACTTAGTGCTTTTATAATATAAGCCTAGGATCTTTTAACACTTGCCTAATCAGTCAAAAGTAGAGAGAAGGTATAAACAACCCACTCTTCACCAGGGTGTTAGGTGTTAAATACAATGTTTTCCTCAACAACACCAGGGCAATTACACCAAAAATACCCCTTACCTTATAGAGTATGCATTACATAAAAACCCCAAAGGTGGGAAACTTTTAGAAATGTACTACATCCAATAAACTACATGTAAACCTTATAGTAAAGTGCATCCTTCCAAAATTAGGAGAATATAAACGGACTCCATTTGTAAACACTATTTTGTTTCTAAAAAAAAAAAAAAAAAACAAAAAAAACCTCCAAAACTTAATGGTAATTCAGTGATTAAAGCAATACACCGTTTACACATATGTACAGATAATTTTTAAAAATGTGTTGAAATATATAGTTCATTCACTTAATTTTAAGTAAGAGTTATAAGATATCATCACAGCTATTGGAGTTCAATTTTTAAAATACAGTCCAAAGCTATCAGGAGTCCAAAGATATCAGAAGACTGACTATCTGTCACTCAGCAGGAAATTAATAGACTGTAGCTCTTCTTCCAATGGTGGGGTCTTGAGAGAGTTCTCCCATATACATCCACATTGGCATGTCAACTGGAGTTGTCATTGCACAATCTTGTTTAGGAGACCATATTGTTAATGTTTCATAGATGCAGCTCCCTGCTGTATATAAAAGACACTACATGGTTGCTGATGTCCTGGTCCTCTATCGCTTCCAAATTTTATCATATTCCCTGATCTTTAAATGTAGAAATGTATCAACTGCAAATAGGCACATTCAACTGTTGCATGTACTTTACTGCTCTTCCTGCCTTTGATCTGGGAAGGGACCACACTACCAGCCCTCTGCCAGCTTCCCTCAAATCCTTGGATAGAAGACAGACAGATAGTTGTTTAATTTCAACTTGTCTTCTGGCACAATTGTTGGGCACTACTATGTCCCAGCTGGAAAAGCATGCCCTTATCAATTTCTTATCTCCATCTTTCCCACCTGATGTAAACTTCAGTGGTTAGTCCCATCTACCCCAGCCAAACATTTCTGACCACCTGCCTGTAGTAGTGGCTATGGGCCCCAGCTCCTCCCAAGACCTCACATGATTGTGTGGTTCTCTTCTCTCTCTAGTACATTTCTAAACCTTTTCTACCTTTGGGGATTTTATGTAATGCACACTCTATAAGGTACGGGGTATTTTTTGGTGTAATTGCTTTGGTGTTGTTGAGGAAATCATTTCATAAGTGTCAACAAGAATACAGGCTATAAATACTATCAATGTTTCTGTATATAGGGCTGATCCTTATAGGGTCTTGCAACAGATGAGCAAGAGAAATTCCAAGCTGACCTTTGCACTATATGTTGAAGGACAAGGAATATTTATGATAGAGTGGGATGGTAATAGCAATATTTACCAAAGAAAGGCCATAGAAAAGGCAGCTAGAGGAGCATGATTCATAGTCAGGACTAGACAAGAAATCTCAAATTGATGATCCATGGGCCAGATTCAACACATAGAAAAACTTTGCTTTGGCCTAATTGAAATCATTAAATAATTGTTAATTTTTATATATAAGTCCAAAATACCTAACTTTTTGTTAAGAAATAAAGGATCAGTCATCATTTATGGCTAACCAATATTTTCCCATGAGCAAAATGGAGTTGATCCTTTAAGTATTCAGATAGCTTCCTTCTTACTACAATCCCCACAGGCACACTTTACTCCCAATAATTCATGTCCATTACATACAATCACATATATAGTATATATTATATACTGTATCATATATATAATATATATTATATGTCATTGAATAAGATTATATGAACTAAATCACCATTATAGAATAGAAAACCTGTCTAGAGAAACATTGAGTGACAACCTTTGAAAGTGAAAAGTTAGCAAATTTATAGACAACATCAAGTGCCATGCTAAGGTTGGAAACTGAAGTCACAGAAATCAAGAAATAAAAGTCACATCTTACAAGTAATGTGATCAAAATGATATTTCACAGACCTGCACCTGGGAACATAGACAGGATATCTTAGAACGTAGGAAGAGAAAAGTAGGAATACAAGAAACAAAAGCTAACATTTAACTCTGCCTATTTACAAATCTATCTTATCCTTTGCTTTAAAAAGCAACAACTGATAGCTTAAAAATGAGATACGCTTGTAGTTACGAGCATGGGTTGTTTACCTAGTAATAATCACCTTCTTTCAAAGCTGCATCATCTGAGACTCATACCTCATCGGTCAAATCTTTGGAGATCCCAATGCAACCATCACCTCGTGCTTTTTATCCAAAATTGTCCTTTTATCTCAAATGTACTACAATAAGAAAAAAAAGAAAAAATCTTAGGTTTTTTTTTAAAAGGTTAAGCTTTCAAAATGAAGTATCTTTGCACATCCTCCTAGCCAATACTATTGCTTAGCTCTGTATATTTCCTGAGACCTTACTTATTTATAATTTATGAAAGAAAAAAAAATTAAGCATCCCCAGAGTACGCTACAGTGCACTCTGGGCTAGGACTATGAGGGTTTTTTTTTTGAACAATGGTGTAAGACAATATTAGAAATCCTATTACTGTAAAATTGAAGTCACTTGGGTTAACCTGACAGTGTCTTTCAGGAATATTTTGCCACAAAGCACTCTATTTCTCTTTCTAATTAATTTGTCTATTCTTCCCTTCCATTCTTTTAATTTTTTAGGTAAGCCTATGAGGCAATGTCTGTGGACTAGCTCTCCAGGGCAGCAGACATGCCTTTAGCAGAACGTCTCACAGGATCCTGCTTTCTAGATGTACACTGTAATCTTTCCAGATGTTTCTTTTTCCCTTGATTCATTTCTGTGAAAACTTCCAGCATGTTTACAAAATTATGAAAATCTGACTCTACTTCTAAGCAATAATAGTTTCTGATGAGTTTTACAGTTGCTCCACAATCCTAGTGATTTGGAGAAAGTTACCCCTGGTTAATTTCATCAAGAGTATCAGGTGGGACTCTTCCATATTATGTTAAAAATGTCACTAATGGTTAGTTCAGTTTTTACCACAATCTACTTTCTAATGTAGTGTTTAGGTTGCAATATATATTTTAATTTGTTTTTCTGCCCTATCTTGGTATCCTGTGAACACACTCATTTTCCCAAAGTAGAGAGAAATGAAGAAAAACAGTTTCAAATACTCTGCAAGCAGTCCTTTAAGTTGATTTAAGAACATAACTTGGGACTAGATTTGGTAAGTGAAATACTTTCTCTGCCTGGGTTATACAATTATGGAAGTACAAAGACGCCTGAGTCCTTCAAAGATTGACCATATGGTTTCCAAGTTATGTGATTATTTTCCATAAAATATGAAAAAAATTTAAGTTAGGTATCAGTTCACAGAATTCATAAACTTAATAGGAAAACTTTGATAGGATTTGAGTAATATTTTCCACCCAATGACTGCAACAGACAGTGGCCGAGGAAAGCATGACCAAAAATAATATGCAAATTAAAAGCACATTTCTGGATGGTTAACTCAGGCTGGAAACAGATGTTTTAATTGATTTTATTGACAGCGTTTCAAACCCACAACTCGGTCCTTTTGCCATAGCCTTCATCTCAGCGCACAGTCTTGCCAAGGCAACGAATACCAGGAATAAACTCCGTCAACGTCCTGAGATGCCTTTGCAGAGCCCAACAGCCACTTGCTTCTAATGCTTTGTCTCGTCAATCCTACCTTCTTAGTGAGACTACCCATGAAGACCTCATCTGGCCTCATATTTCAACCTTTCCACTATGGTCCCCTCCCACTAACACTATCAACACACCTGCTATATCTTTTTTCTCTCTCTATTAGATGTCATTCTATAAAACATTACCTGTTGACATCACAATATATAGTTTCACTGACAGTCACACACTGACTTCTTCGAACCAAATATTCATCTTCTCAAATCATCTTTGAAAAAAACAATGGCCCAATTCTTCCACAGTCCTTGTATATACACTTGTTGTCATGCATTCTCTTGGCTCTACATTCTGACTCTAATTTTCACCATGATACATTTTAGTAAAAGAAGTTATTAAAATCAATTATAACTGAAATCTTTAAGTATTAAGAGTGTTGCCTTGCCTTTTACCACCATGATGAGAAGCTGCCTGAAATGGGCTTCTGAGAGATGACAAACTGTGACCTACCTGCCTCCATCTCTCCACTGGAACAGTCAAATATCACTGGACATGTGAATGAGCACAACTGAGATCATAGACAATACTCTGAGGAGCACAGTCTGCATCTGCTACTTTCTTCTACTTTGCCTCATTTCAATAGGAAACATTTTTCAAGACCCCATTTTTCTACTCATCCCTTACCAAAGACTTAACTTGCTTGACTATATAGGTTACTATTTATCACTGTCTTTTTACCCAGTGTTTTAGAATTAATGCTAATACATTCTACTTCCTTCAGTAGTCAAACATAAATTAAAAAAAAACAAAATCCCTTGAAAGAGATATCACAGATATCACACTCACAGATATCATCTCACTTCTCTGCTTTCTTCCATAACCACATCTTAGTTACTTTTCTGTTGTTGTGATAAAATACTCTGACAGAAGCAGCTTGGAGAAGAAAGGGTTTGTTTTAGTTCCCAGCTTTAAAAGAATAGAGGCATTAGAGTCAGGAAGATATAACCAGAAGGAAAAGCATGGTGCCAGGACCATGAAGCCATAGGTTACATTGCCATCCATACTCAGGAAGCAGAAAAAGAGAACACACAGTAGGAGGAAGCTATAAACTCTCCCAACCTGCCCTCATATATCTTCAGCAAAGCTTCACCTACCAAAGATTCCATAACCTCTCCCACATAGTACAACCACCTAGAAATCAAGCATTCAGATATATGAGCATGTGGGGAAGGACCTTCTCACTCGAGCCACCAGACCATATTGCTTGCCTTCCGTTTAGTCCTCATTTCCCTCGCATCTGATTTCACCCCATCATTTGTCTTCACTGGAACCACTTTTGGTACTGTCCCCAGTGAGTTGCCTGGTGCCAAAATCAATGAACACTTGTCTGTCTTCATCTGAAAATTCCGAGAAGCTCAGGAGAACACTCCCTTCTTAGAACACTTTAGTTTCTTTGGCTTTTCTCTTATTTCCTGGTTGCCAGTTGGTCTCATTCTCCCTTGACAGTGATTTCTCTTCATCCCAGACTGAAAAGATTGCAACTGGGTTCCTTCTCTCATCTCTATGCTTGTTTCTTGGGTGTTCACAACATTCCTATGGCTTTAAACAATGCACAAGTTCATAGCCAAGTTCCTATCCCTATCTTAAACACCTCCTCAGAAATACAAACTTGTATTTTTGAGTATTCACAACATATATCCACTTCAATGTTTCAAACGTAACCCAAATTCAATATATTCTTGTGATTTACACCTGAAGAGGTCAGCTTTTCCTATAGTACCCATACTGTGACAATTAGTGTACGGGAAACTAAAAGGGAACCTTTGATTATTTCTACATAATGTCACCTATCTACTCCATTACAAAGTACTGTTTCCTATTTAAAGAATGCTTCAAATGTGTCTATTTATCATCTTTGGTAACCACCCAATTCCCCCAAAATCAAACAAAACATAATTTCTTATTGTGGCTTCTTCAATAGATTTTTTACTCATATTTTTCCTTTCTTCCCTGTTATGGTTCTGCACATTGCAATAAGACTGATCTTTCACAAAAGTAAATTAGAGCACATTTTTTTTTTCTCCTGCTTATAAAGTATTTATCTTTGTTCTCCTAAAAACTCCAGAAACACTGCTGAGAGCTATAAGGCCCACACAGGATTGATGACTTGTGTGCTCCAGCCATTCTTCAAATGCCATTCCCTCCTCTCCCTGGGCCCGTGCCACAATGAGGCCCTCAAAATGGAAATGTGTTCTTTTCCTTAGAGTTGAAGTTCCTTCTTGGCTGGAGAGATGGCTCAATGGATAGAGACACATGCTACTCTTACAAAGGGCTCATACATAGTTTCTAGTTCCCACTCAGTGAGCTCATAAATGCTTATTTAACTCCAGGGGACCTGATGTTTCTGGCCTTTGCAGGTACCTGAAATTGTCTCATGCTGACACACAGGCACACACACACACACACACACACACACACACGATAATAATTTTAAAAAAGAGTTGAACTCGTTGCTTCTTAAGCATCCTGCAGAAGATCATGTTTATAATATAAAATTATAAAATTATTCTTTCATGAAACTTCTTCTGGCCATTTATCTACAGTGGATGCCCCCAAATCTGTTAGCCTTTACCTAGGTGTCTTGTTCATTAATTCCCCAAATCTGTGCTAACGTTATGTCTTCATTCATTTAAAAGATGTTTATTACATGCCTACGATTTGCCAGATAACAAGAGAAGCAGATTGAGATAGGTCAGAGAACAAATCAGGCAAAATTCTCTGCTCACATGCAACATAAATTCTGAGAGGAAATTGAAAATAAACAAAAATAATATATTAATAAAATATATGTAGCACATGATTACAGTTTGCAAAAGGATTGTGTAGAGCATATGACAATGAATCAGGAATTCCCAATTAGGGAGGAAGAAGGGTTTCTATGTCAATGGAGTTTTCAGGATACTCTTAGTTGACCTTTAGGCAAAATCAAAGGTGGATGCAGAGTCAGAATATTTGTAAAAATTACATTGTGGAGAAAAGGAACAGATTAGTAAAACAGTGTCTTCACTTGTGAAGAATTTACAATACAAATAGGAAGGTTTTCAAGTAACAGATATTTTCAAGACACATAGATATTTAGATAAATATTGGTGTCATACATGAAAAAAAAAACAAAACAGAACAAAATTATTAAAAGGTAGAATAGCAGAGAAAGCTTAGTTTGTGCTGAAAAGTGAGAGTCGGTCAGAGCAGGACATACTCTGAGCTAATGCCAGGCAATGAGAGGGTCTAGACAAAGAGCCATGCTTCGAGCCAAAGTGAAGGAGTTTAGGGACCTTCATCATGCCACACATTTACTCATTGGGGAATTGAAACAAAGCCAATAGCTACAGCAGCAGAAGACTAGGAACCTAAAGTATATAGAAGTTGTAGAGTAGTCAGGGCTCATACTACCTAAGGTCTGGTAGACCAACGTATCTGACAACCTCACACATACATACAGGCAAAAACACAGATGCATATAAAATATAAAATCCAAAATGAAACCTAAAAATAATGTAAAGTATAAATATAAGCTTCAGAAGGAGTGCAGATAAGCAAGCAATATTATTCAATCACTATTTAAAGATTATAATGTCAGTGATACATTTTGAAAGAATTTGGTCAATCTGTGAATTCAAACTTTAATTAGTAAACGTGGAAATAACTGAAGTGCATTCTTTCCCTGGCTTCCCCCACATCAGCCATGCTATAGATTAATGTCACCTATAATGTGGTCATCTTCCCTTTTCTCTCTATTTATTTGACAACAGGAAACAATATCATATCGTATGATTTTGAATGAGAAGTGATGGTATTGACAGAAGTAGGAAATGTGTGGGCATTTTCCATTTTGGGTAGCCAGGGTATGCTTGAGTCCTGTCCGTGAATGCCGTTTCAACTTGATAAGAGATTACTGTAGAAACACTAGACAAGTTTTAATCTACCTCTCTCCTGCAGTCATGCAGTCAGCTGATTCTGAGCTCATGACTGAGATTCTTTGTAAAACATCGTAACTCTGTGTTTAGTCTCCATTGTGTTTCACTTATAATTAGATTCTACTCTTAGCAGCTTAAAAATAAATAAACAAAGCTTCTGCTGAGAAAATATAGCTTTGCTTAGAAACTAATGGACAAACAGAAAACAACAACTATGTCTTGCACCGTTGTTATATCAGTTAGCAAGGACATTGTGACTGAATGCCCCCACATCTCATAGTTTAATATAATAAATTTATATTTTATGTACAATTGTGATATGGATGATATGGTGATAGTATGGGGAAGAACCCTCTGCTCTAACCCACATTTACCTCTGCTAGGTACTCAGAGGCTTCCTATATTTTGCACATGTATATATGTGTACACTTGTGGGAATGGGTGTGCATACCCATGTATTCCAGAAGCTAAAGGAGGCTGTCACTGGATGCTGTGTTATGCAATTTTCACCTTACTCCTTGGATGCAGGATCTCTCACTGAACCTAGAGCTAAGCTGCCCACTGCCAAGTCCCAGTAATCCTCCAGTTTCCAATAGTGCTGGAGTTGTAGACTCCATGCCTAACACTTTGCATGGGACTTGAATTCAGATCCTTGTACTTATTCTGCAAATCCTCTGAGTCACTGAGCCATCCCTTCAAACTGACCTCCCTATCTTGACGAGGAATTAAAAAGAGGAGTCTGAGAAAGGATTTGTGAATAAGACCTGTAATAGTGCACACACATTTCACCAATCTCACTGGGTAGAACTCAGTCACCTTACCATTTGTAAGTGTCAGGCAAAAAAAAAATACAATCTATATTTGTAATCAAAAGGGTAAGACTATAAATACCAGTTTGTTAGTTAGGGTTTCCACTACTGTGAAGAACCACCATGACTAAGCAACTGTGATAAAGGCAAACATTTAAATTGGGGCAAACTTACAGGTTCTGAGGTTCAGTCCATTATTATCATGGTGGGAAACATGGTAGCATCCAGGTAGGCATAGCACTAGAGGAGCCGAGAGATCTAATTCTTGTTCCAAAGGCAAAGAGAAGACTGGCTTCCAAGCAGCTAGGAGCAGGGTTTCGAAGTCCACCCACACAGTGACAAATTTCCTCCAACAAGGCCACACTTACTCCAACAAGGCCACACTTCCTAATAGTGACTGGTAAAAGGATCATGACAGCATCTTAGTTAGACTGTAAATATTTTGTTTTATTAATTACACAATTTATACATTATAGAAAGTCCCAAAACATCATTTTATTTAAGTTCTATTTGTAGTGATGAAAAAATGCTGAATATATATTGTGTGTGTTTGTGTGTATGTTGTGTGTGTGTGTGTGTATAACATATATGATTGTATATATATATATATCCAAATAAAATTGTGTATATATTATATATGTGTATATATACATAGAGAGAGAGTGAGTGAATGAGAGAGAGAGGAGAGAGAGATGGTTATATGGATATGTATACATATATGGCCAAACAAATTAAATAATATAACTATACATACTACATATAAATATATTATATATTATAATAGAGACAGAATGAAAGAGATGGATATATATGGCCAAATCTAATAAAATTATATGTACACTACATTTTATAAATATGTGTGTGTGTGTGTGTGAGTGTATAGAAACAGACAGACAGACAGATTCATTCTTTAGGTTCTCTTACCCTAACTAATCCACTAATGTTGTCTTCTTCCTCCCCAGTTCTCATATAGACCCACATCAATGGCCAGTTATCTAGTTAGTTCCTCTTTATTAGTCCTCTAAAGGATTCGTTCATGAGTGTTTATTCAGGAATAAACTATTACTACTTTCTCCCACATGTTCCCAAGATGTTACCTCTAATTAATTGTCTCTCGGTTCAGTTTTTGCTTTATTTAAATGTAAGACACCTTTTATTTCCACAAGACAAACTCATTCTTATCCTCTACTCAAGTAGTGATAATTCATCCTCTACTGAGCTTTTCAAAAGGCTAAGAGAAAGGCAGGGATGGCGAGTATAGTGCATGGATATGTGTGTTTTTGCTCTTCACTTCTGTGTGCCTAGCATTGTTGCCCCACTGCCTATAGCAGCAATTTCTTGTTGGCACTTTTTACCTTTGTCCTCATCATTTCTATCTGTGTATCTGGTTCTGTTGTCTACACTTGCTAATAATTAATTCCTAGTCTTTCCTGAGAAAAGAACCATAATTGATCTTTTGGCATCTGGTTAGATAACATCAATGTCCATTTGGGATGGGGAGGGTCACTTACTACCTAGTTAATCTATTCATTAACTTCCATTCAGAAACATCGTCGTCATTCTCAGTTCATGGGAAATATGAGATGTTCTATAAAATGTCATGTATTGTTGCATAAGTTTTAATGACATGGTGACCTACCACATACTCTTGATCACCACACCGTCTGATCTGGAACCTTATAGACATTGGATATTGTTCCTGCCAATGCTTTATACTTGTCTCCACTTCCCAGATACCTTACTTCCTTCTTTGATTGTCATTTGCCTTGATCCATCACTTAAAATATTCCTTGCCCTTTTCTTAAAACCATTTATCCTCTTGATTTTTTCAACAACACCTCTCCTGCCATATTCCTGATCAAGTTGGCTAGCTTGACTGTCATTTGACTTAAGCTAGTACTCAAAGCTGAGTAATGTCACCAAGTGACCTTGCAACCCTGAACAATATTAGGTAATAATTTCTAAGTTCACATGTTAATGACTCCATCTACTCTATTTATCCTCAGATCATTTGTCCTTACCATGTTCCTCAGTAGCAGTAACATTTTCAACTCTTCCTATAAATTTTCAATTCACTAGGTAACTCAAGGAAAATACCTTGAATTCTATCTGCATAGAGAAATAAAATGAAAAAAAAAATCTTTGAGAATGTAGAAACTCCAGGGAATTTGTTTTAAATGTATCCATGTGGTTGAATACTCAACCTTAAGGAGGACATTTGTACAGCCATCTAGAAGGTTCAGAAAATGTTGTAGGATAAGTGAAAACAATATTTAAGCCGAGAACACAGAAAAAGAGTGGAAAGTGTTGACTTTTGGACAGGCAAACATAGCTGCCTGCAGGGGATCTACACAAGACCAGGCTTCTGAAGGGTCAAGCATGGATTGAGGATGAATTTATTGGTGTCCTACACTTCCCTGCTGAACTATTAATTAACAATGGATACTGGATTAGGAGCAGTCATTGCTTTCAGTTGTGTATCCACTGAGGACCCTGCCAGGTTCCAATGAGTAGTTCTGAACCCATGGTTCCACAGATGATCCTGGTTAAACTCAGTGGGTCACAAAAACATGACAAAACAAACAACAAAATGCAAGATTGACAACAAAACGTCAAGAATATCGGAAGGGAATTATAGGGATTGAGAGGGGGTAATAAGAGGGTAGAGAGATTAAGGGATGTACAAGAGTCAGAATGCAAATTATATAAGCATGAACGTGTCAAAGAACAAACTCAATAAAAGTTTTTAAAAACTGCCTGTAGATTTATTGTTTATTCCATTCTATCTCTAAAGAATAAACTAAAACTTAATAATTCAGTTCTCCTCTGTTTTTACAGAAAAGAATTTGTTCATAGAGTCAAAGTTGACAAGTACTTATACAATCTTTACAATGGCTAAACACACAACTGGACGCTTCATATGTATTTAATCAACTCAATTAGCCCACAAGAAAACAATAAGAGAGATATCTAGAAAAATAGTTTTTGTAAACATGTAAAATTTCCAAATTCTAGGAATGGCTGTTTGTCTTTTATAATGGTAACCACAGACCCTGGTACATTACACATTTATTATGTTACATTGAAATTTCTCTGATGCTGCTCACAGTATTAACTAAGACCAACAATCAAAGCTGTCTTACCTGGAGCTCTGTCTAGGGTTGGCCAATGAAGCAAATCTCAGCAAAGACCATAGATGACATTTCAAATCTCATAACCACTCAAGCATATATTTTTAATTCTCCACCTCAACCAAAAGGTCACAAAATCAAAACAATTTCATCTTTCATATCAGTTCTCCCATGCTTTCCAGAAAGTCTCATGAAATTGATCTGGATTTTATAGGAGACCTCTCTACTCCCACCACCAGAATAAGTAATTTTTCTTTACTGTTATAAGTCATTCATTGACAACCCATAGATCATGTTCACATAGTGTAGGTAAATACCCATGGTATTGCATGATATATCTATCATCTCATATCTCCTTCCTCCTTCCTATAAGTCCCTGTTACAGAGCTTATTAAATACTTTAGTCATTTAAATATAGCCCCAAAGTAACAATTTCTGACCCCTTGCACATGCTGAGCATTTTACAGGACATCCTTCTATATAACCAGTGTTAAGCTAGGTCTTCTATTCTACTCTGAATTGTCTCACCTCTGAGACATATGGCTTAAGGGTACTTCTAATTTTTAAAACAACACTTATGTATTATCATTATCACACTTGCCCTGTCACATCTTAGAAACAGATAGAAGGTCTAGATACAAAAACTTTAAGGATATTAACTTATTTTATTCTTCTTTGTGTCACAATGCCTACTAAAATGGTCAGATAAACTGGGAAAAAGAAATGTATGGATGAGAGCCTTTGTTTAAACTCTAACCATGACCCCTTTATGCTAAAATTGTCAATAGTAAACTTTCCAAAGTTTCTAAATATATCAATTTCATGATAATAAAAAGTCTGGACATAAAAAGGAGATATCAAATTGATTGCTTGAGGCAAGGAAAAAAGCCACATATTAATTAATTAAATTGCTGAATTGGAATTTCAAATCAAAATTAATAATTCAATCATTTAACTCTTATGTTTTATTTTAAGTTTTCGAAATGATTTTATCTGAACTTGTGCATCTGTAGGAACCTGGATGCACATGGTGCATATTCATACAATAAAAAAAATTACATAAAATAATAAACTTTTAAACTTTCTTAAAATAACATTAGAGGGTGTATGAGCTTAGTGAACAAATTCTGCGGAAAGCCCCACACTCCCTAGACATTAAACCTCCATGGTCTCAATATTCTTAGCTATAAAACAGAGAAAATCAAGAGTATTTTCATTATAGAATTAGGCTGACTATTGATTATAGGTAAAATTATTACAATGAGCCTTTACAAAGCAAATATTAACTATTAAGTAATGTGTATAAAACCATGACTGTTTCTTACAAACATAGACCCATGAGAACAGGTTATGCTGAGAAGGCACACTCTTCCAACTAAACAATGCATTAACCTTTCATTTCAAATTAATCAGAACTTCATACTATCATTTAAAATGTGTATACAAATATGGGATAGCATAAACAAGATTCATTTTAAGTGTGGTTAACACTTTAACTACTTTTACAAACATGGTTTTTAACAATGTTCTGTTTATATTTTTAATCTATATCTAAATAAGTAGTTAATATGTGAGCTACATTCTGTTTTCAGAATTATGTGCTTGGAAGAACAGTAAAAATGTTTATTTTTCTAAATCAATATTTATGATTATAAATATTCATTGTTGTATTTTAATATTAGATGACAAATATCAATCTCATAATAAAAGGTTGTAGTGTTTCTTTTCCTAACACCTATGTATACATACTTATGAATAAGGTATGTGTAAAGATTAATGTTCTATTTTATTTTATTATTTTTTATGATTTAATGAGAATTCAGAAAAATTATGTCAAATTTGATATGATCAGAAAATAAAAGTATTATTAAAATAGAAAATTTTAAATACTTGCACATAATAAAAATTCTTTTAAAAATCTATAATTCAAATAACTACATTTGCTTAGTATACTACTCAATAAATAACTGTGCTTTTAGCTAAAATGTTAAGCAATAATACTAGTTTTAAAGTTTAATTTTATAGTACCTTTAATATTGAATTAATAAGATGTAGGTTCAATGACCACAAAGCATGCAGTTTGAACTCTCTGCAGCAATGGGAAGAAGAGGATGAGAAAAAGGAGGTAAATACAGCTGTGGGGGGAGTCAAGAGGTCACTAGGAAGGAAGGCTCAGACAAATATCTGTTTCAAAAGATTATATGAGCTGTCTCAACTGTACAAATATTTCTACCAAGCAACCGTGGAGTTCCCATGAAGTCATGGCCAAAATACCCAGGAGGTAGAACAAAGAAAAGTGAAAGATATTAATCAAGACATTCTTCTTTCAGTGATGGGAAATTGGTAACATTTTCCCACCAGAGGACCAAGCAACATGAAGAGCCATCCTGGGGGTACTTACAAAACATTCTGGCTCTTTAGTGGGTCAGTCGGTGAACACACTTCTTCACCATAGTGATTCAAACAAATGACTTCCCTTGAAAATATGTCTCCCTCACACTCTGGACTTAGTCATCTCACTTTGGTCAATGGAGATTCAGTCACAGTAAGCATGAAAAGCAGTAATATAGTTATTATTAAACCTTTTTCAATTGACAGTACAGGGTAATGACATAGCCTTCACAAGAACCAACAAAATCTGAAGATTTTTTTTAACTTGTTCTCTTTATACCAATTGCTCTGGAAGAAAAGAGGTAATTTTCTTTTGCTCAGTGTGTTCTTTCCACATTATCCTGCTGAAAAAAAAATCCTCTTTATTTTATAATGTGACTCAAATGTCACTCTGGCAAAAGCCATCTCTAAATTCTACAGGGAGCATTAACCAGATCTTTCCCTGTTACTGTTCTCCCTTTCATAAGGACATTTGTTATACAGCTATAATCATTTCCAGGTAGTCTAAAAATGACAAGACCCGTGAAGTGAGTGAGTGAGTGAGTGAGTGAGTGAATGAATGAATGCAGTAAGAGAATGAATTATACATTTCAAAAGGAGAAGTTATTACTTTTCACTCATTCACCTCCAAGACCAACTTTCTGTTATCTAAAGACTTGGATTTAGTTAACTGAAATAATTGAGGCTGGCAGGTGGTTTCACTGTAGCTGGGTTAAAATTCACTCTTCAGAGTCTACATATTCATCTTTCTTCTTGATATCAATAGCCAGTTTGGGATCAGTGACCTTTCATGTAGAGAGCAAAAGTCATTTCAGATTTTATTAAATCCTGGAAATTTGCTCTTTAACATTCTGTTTGCTACTTACTAGGTCCTCTTTCTTGGTGGGAAGGCACTCACAGACTTCTTGTCCCCTTGAAAAGTTAAACAACTGTTAATTTGATATGTTGGAAATCAAGAAATTCTGTTTAACATGAACTTCCTCTGCTGTTGAATTTAAATCATATGAGGGGAGGAAGGGATGCTTAGCCCTCTGAAAGCTCAAATTATCCTTAAAAATAAAATTGATGGAAATTCTAACTCATGGCAGAACCAAACTAAACCTATTTTTCCTCACTTCATAAGCAAGACACACAGGACAGTGGTTCAATGAGTCTCTTGTTCATTGTATTACCAAGAATACAATTTCTTGTTAATAAAGATTTAAGTTAAGAGTACCTTAGGTAAAATTACTAAATTACACTGCCTGGAAGCAGTTTGACTATTTTTTTTATAAATACATGCCCTCTTCCATATAGAGTTGATAAAATGTCAATACCATCGTGTGGATGGTATTTCTAAAAGTTTTAGTGTACAGAGTGTGCTGAACAGTAGTAAATAAAGATCTGAAGTAGTTACTCATTTTGCTCTAATGGCTTGATTACATGGAGAAAATAACTGGAATATTCCTTTATTCCATTATAAATGTTTATTACATTTTACTGTGTAACAGTTACAGAAGCAGGTACAATACAGACTGCTAAGGATTCAGCAGAGAGAACAACATTTAAAAGGAAAAGATCTCTAGTGTGGACCTCACTTGGGTTTTTGGCTTGGAAGTGATGGTCTACTGGTAAGAACCAGAAGACAGAAAATAAAGAAAAGTAAGTGTATGTATGATAATTGGTGGCAATCAATTAATAAGTACTGAGGAGAAAAGCAATATGTGAAGTGAATTAGAAACTAAAAGTGCCTTGTGATTTTTAAAAACTGTGTTATCAATATCACTGGTTGGCTAGAGAGAAGAATCAGTCATTAAGATCATTTATTATCCTTACAGAAAACCTATGTTTGGTTCTCAGAACCTTTCTCTGACAGCTGATAATCGCCTGTAACTCCAGTTCCATGGATCAAACACTCTGTGGGCCACTGCCCTCATGTGCTGAACATTCACTCATGCCCACAAATAAATACATGCACACATACAAAAATGAATAAATGAATCTAAGTCGCTTGTATCTTGAGAATAGACATACGAAGATATGGTTGAATCAAAAGACAGGGAAAATATACTAATTGTGGGCATCTATTTGTTTTAGGACAGCGTATCTGAGCTTTGAATTTTAATGGAAGAAGAAACAAGTAGATTAAGGAATGTACCAACAACCACTGGTGATTTGAAGTAAACTGGGGCTTCTGGAGCTTTTCTTAAATAGTTCTTCATCAGCCCCCATCACAAAATTTGATTAAGTCCTGGCAGCACACAGCCAACCAGAGACAGTCATCCTTTTAAAAGGTGACCTTTATCCTCCACAGCATGATGTCAAGCCCAGGTTATAACAGATGGACTTATTCATTAGAAGAACATTTAAATCAGGATAATTAGTCTAAAGAGCAAAGCAAAACAATAAATCAACTAAGATATGATTACAAATATTATACTAATAAAGAAAGGCATTTTAATCAGATTTCTTAACTATCAGTAACACTAATTGAATATAGTTCTCAAAGCAAAAATTATTGTACTTTTCTATTGTAAAGCTCTTTTTAAATTATAACGTTTGACTCAAATTTACAAAGGAAGAAATCAGGAAAATGGAATAAAATCGAATGTTTAAGATAGCACAAAGAGGGTTCTGCAAGGAAAATCATGTTTCTAGCTTCCGGTTCCACATATCTGTTGATTTCGCTGTAGTACTCATCTACTGAGTAAGTTTTGAATGTTGAGTCCTGAACAGTGTTTCAGTAACAGGACAGCTAAAAAGGTGGACAACGTATCTCCCTCACAGATTCCCCTCTACTGGAAGGAAACAGGACACAAAAGGAATAGGAAATGATTTCTGATACAGTCCCAAAGCAAGGTACCCCAGAGAGCAATAACATCAGACAACAGTAGTTGACACTAGAAGGCATCTTTGAGAAAATGACAGCAGAAAAGAGCTGTGAATAATAGTAAAGATTTAGGGGTTACGTGCTCTGCGCAAGGGGCTCTTAAAAATACAATGACTTGAGCCACTTAGACAGCTCAACACACAAAGGTGCTCCACACTAATCTTGATACCCTGACTTCAGTTCATGGAAAAAGATGTCACCTGACCGTGTAGTAGAAAATTACAGTCCGAGTCAAACTACCACCATCTTCAGAGATCCTGCTGGGCTTGCTTTTCAAAGGTCATCACAGCTAGGCCTGTTGACTATTTACCTTCCCACGTAAAAGAAGGGAGTTGGGAGGGTCATGAAAAACTCATGTGAGTATCCAGCCATCACTGTGAACAAGTAGAATGCATTTTCCCCATAGCATGTGGAGAGAGGGATATGGGATGCAGTGGAGAAAAGTAAGGGGATTCATCTGCACAGCCACAGGGGTAGGGTAAGTCGTCATCCATGCGGGGTGTATACCTTCCTTTCTAGCTGCTTTAGTACCCATGCTTCTGTCTGTAAGTCCTCACTAATTGCTCTGTAAGTAAATCCAAGGAGCTCATTGACTCTTCCATTGAAATTTGATAAAGCAATGCCTCAGTTTGTTTTGCGAACCTTAGACAGAGGGGAAGATGTTATTTATGTCTTCCCAAGGAAAGAATTTCCAAGTTTATGTTTTTAAATAATCTAGACTAAGAGAATGATCAATTTTATTTCCAGGGTTATAATAAAATAGCAATCTCTTTTATTATGTGATGAGTGGAGGGAAAAATAATACTAAAGAGAATACAAAAGAAAAGAAGAAAGATGAATAACAAAACCAGCCCATCTGTCTAGGAATCCTTATAGCTCACGCAATGTTCCGGGCCATGTTTCTTTTAAGAGAAATCATACACATTTAAATATTGTTTCAAGGTATCCCAAGAAAGAAACACAAAGTAAAAGAAGAATGGGTAAGGGATTTAACACTTAGCAGGTCTGAAGTCTTTAGTATCCAGACATGATTGATGTTACAAACTAAAGCAGCAAGCTTGAGCCTCAATACAGAATTGAAAGTAGGATGAGCTCAGAGCGATGTAACTTTCACCCAATAAATCACAATTACCAAACACCAATGATAAATAGCTAGAATCTTAGAGTACTTAATAGCTCCCACCTTTTGTTGGTGTGTTAACTATTTGGTTTTATTCCTTAGAAATTAGTTTTCATCCATGAAACTTTAATATTGAATTGCTTAGATTTGGTAACACAGGCTAGAAAATTTTGAAAGAATTTACTATTATACACAAGACAGAAATGCTGGAGAAAATTCTCTTTTACAGATCTATCTATCTTACATTGAATAACAGGAAGCAAAGCTCTGAGATAGCATTAGGGAGGAAGAGTCTTTGTAACTAAACAAAGGGAACAGAAGTGGTTTTCATTTTCAATAACCCTGTCACCAAAGAAGAGGCTAAATAAATCACCTAGGTGTCAAAGGAATATAACTCAAGAGAATAGTTTATTAAAAATGGCATTACTAACACATCCAATCAAAAGGTTTTTACATAGACTTTAATATAACATTAAAGAATTGCAGAATTATTTCAGTGTCATTTTTCTCCTAATATAAAAAAAGCGACATCAGTTTTCCCATTTCTGAATTTATTTCCCATTTATTTGCACTAAAGCATGTAACTTATAGAGAGTATAGATAATCATAATTATATTAAATAGAAAATCATGATTAGTAATTGCAAGTTCAAACTTATCAAATCATAATTTGATCAAGACACTTCTTTATTTTCAGTATTTCCCTTACAAATGTTAAGGTTTTTCTCTTTTTGAAATTTTATTTATCTATTACGTGTATGAGTGTAGTCCTGAATGTATGTCTGAGCACCACATCCATGCAGAGGGTATGAAGTCCAGAAGAAGCTGAGGGATCTCCTGGGACTGCAGTTAAAGATGATTGTGAGCTGCCATGTGAGTACTGAGAATAGATGAGCAGCCAGTGCTCTCCACTGCTGCTTCATAGCAATCTCTTCCACTGCTAATGCATTTCTTTTTATGAAACCAAAATGCATTGCTTACCATCAGCTTTATCTTCCGAAGTAACCACTGAATATAAATCCACATCGCAACAAGATTTCTGTGTATTCCAATAGATGGGCCTCGGTTTCCACAGCTTATACAGATCATTCCATCAGTTGTAATGAAGATCCAAGCCATAGGAACTGTAAGCCGAGCAACTATCCTTTCAGATCTATCCTCACTGATTCTCATTGCTTCATCAAGAAGTACAAGCAAGAGAATGGGGTTTTGAACACAACAATTGTAGGGGTGTGTGTGTGTTGTTTTTGTTGTTGTTGCTGCTGCTGTTGTTCTTTATAGGTGTATATTCATAGTAGATGAGCACACCAACATGTGCATATATGGAGGGAAGAAGTTGACATCAGATGATTTCCTGAATTACTCTCCATCTTATGTTTGAAGGCACAGGTTCTCTCTGAACCTGGAGCAAGCTCAGAGTTTTGAGTAGACTAGCTGGTCAGCAAGTTCCCAGATTACATGCTAAGAATCCAAACTCAAACTCAGGTTCTCATCCCTGAGAAGCAGCACTGAGCCAGCCCTAGGGAGTTTTAATGAATCAATAAATACTATTGCAAACTGCTGTTCATTTATATAAATAACTAAAATTTAAGTTTCCTGTGAAACCCAGCCTGAACAGATCTTGAAGCACATGTATTTCTTGTCGCTTCTATCTCTGTCTGTCTGTCTGTCTGTCTGTCTGTCTTTTTTGGTTTGGTTTTTATGTCACGACGTTGATTTGTACATGGTTTTAAGGACAAATGATGGTGACATAACTTGTAAGACAAGTTGGCAGAGTCCTGTCACCTGATCACACAATACTTGACTACATGGAATGTTCTATACAGGCTTGTGTACAAGAAGTTGCTTTGTGCTTCAGGTTTGTTCTTAAATTTTCACTATGCTCTTCCCTGTAGCAAGAAAGTTATCAGCCATCTCTCCAGCTCCCAAGGAGAACACACTTATTGATTCCAACTATCCACAGAAATCTATCTCTATCCTAGGCTCAGCTCACATATTTGATTTATAAACTTCTAACCTAAATGAAGCAGAAACCACAGAGGATACATATTTGAAATAACTAGCTAAAACTCATTGTTTCTTTCTGTGATGAAATGAGAACACATCTCATCCCCTTGTTCACAAATGAAACCTTAAATTGCATTTCCCTTCTAGAATACATAATTCTATTTTCCATCTGTAATTTTCATCAATGCAAAGGTACAAGTAAAAGACTTCCTTGGAACCCAATTTTCAATTTCTCTGATGATCTTACCATGGCCACCCTTCGTCTCTGTAATCACTGTTGTCATTTCTAATGAATCCTTGTTGAGGTCCAAATCTAGCTTTCACCATCTCTGCATCTTCTGTTACCTAGACACTTGGTTAACACTTATGACAGCCTGGAACTGCTTGTCTATAGCTGTCAAGCTTTTGATCCATGCCTGAATCTTTATTTAATTTGTTGACATGACTCATTAACAACTGAATTTATCAGCTTCTCTCTTTCAGGCATTTTCTTATCTTCCTGAACTATGAACTTGAAAGATATACCTTTCAGCCCTGAATCTCTGGCAATTCTAGATTCATAGATGATATATCTGTCATCTACATTTCTCTGTTCGTGGTTCCAAAATTAGCATGTTATTACTTCTCAATTATTTTCTTTAATTACCATAATTTATTTAAGCAGAATTCTTTTGGTTGTATATTTGAATGGGGTATAAACAAGTCCTAGGCCTAAAATCTTTTTCTCAAATATGAAGACACTGAGTGTTAAGAGAGTCTATCTGTTTAGGATTCTCTAGAAAACAGCAGACAATAGATAATTGGATGGATAGATGGCTGACTGGATGGATGACAAGTAGTAAAAGAGAAAAACAATGGAAAGAAAAAGCCAGACAAGAACAGAGAGAGAGATTCTGGAGAATTGACTCTGGTGGTTAATGAGCCTGGAAAGTTTTATCATCTGCCACCTGTGAGATGCCTATCCAGAAGTATTCAAACACTGAGAACCAGGGAACTGACTGCAGTAATTCCAGTCTGAAAGATGGACACTCTATCATATCAAGGATGCAGAAGGGAAAAGAATAGGCCCCTCCTTTTTCTGTTTGTTCCACTCAGGTCCTCAATGGATTGGATGGTGCTCAGCCTCAGTGTGTCCAATAATTCAAATTTCAGACTGTAATATCACCTGGAAACACTCTCACAGACACATCCAGAAAAATTCAATCTGGACACCTTATGGTCTAGCCAAGTTGACATTTAAAATGAAACTAACCATTACAGGAAGTTATTTCATTTTCATCATGTGTTAAGATTTATATACCAGTTCCAACATTCCTTAAGAACATAAAATGACACTCCTGTAGTTCACATTCAGTCCTATCAGATTCTTCCTGACCCACTTGACACTGCTTCTTGGTTCTCCTGAGCCACATAAAGCTAGGTCTTTAGTCTGTCATTCATGATTGACTGATATCTATGTCTCAACCTACCTTTATTATCTTTGTATTCACTGACTCCCAACTCACAAACCTACTTTCATAAACTTCCTAAATGAACATCTTTCATGCCTCCGTTGCTGTCCAGTAGATTGCATGGAAACTTGCCCAATACCCTGCACTTCTACCTCCCATTCTTAAATGCTCTTCACAATCTATTGAACAGCTTCTAAACAGTGGCTACATAGCCAGACTTCATAGCACAGAAGGCAAATAAAATCTTTGAACTCCAGCATGTCTAAAATATATCCAATCTTTCGAGCTGTGAGGGACCTCTTCTTCCTTTGTATACTATCCTCCCAGAATTTATTGTACTGAAAGTGTAAATGTGTAGATGTTCCTCCCATTAAATGCTCAGCCTTCTGAAGGAGAGTCAATCATGGTCTATAACTGATAGAAATTTAGCTCAACGTTTTACCCACTCATTTGGTTCCAAGGAATTTGTGCAATATACTGGTATTCATTAATTCTATTTTCTTCCCCAAATAGTGCTATGAGATTGGAATCTTGATTCCACAGTTGCAGAGAAAGAAACAGAACAATAAGGATATCAAATGGCCCATCCAAATTCCCACCTTTGGTTAGTGGAAAAGCCACACCATCAACATAGATACTGATAGAGTACAAAGATGTGAGGGACATTCTGCTTCCTGGACAGCATACCTTGATCATTTCTTTTGTGGCAAGAAAAAAAAAACCCAAGCAAGCAAACAAACAAACAACAACAACAAAATCTAGTTAGACTGCATGATAGTCAAAGCAGCCACATAACAGGGAAGGAATTTTTAGAGATACAAAATCCTGAGAAAGATCCAAAGGACTTTGGGTTTTCCCTTGGGATGTCACTTCAGAAATGGGTACTTTGGCTAGACCACACACAATTCTCATTTTTTCCCAATAAAAAAATATGATAATTTTGTTACAATAAATTTGTTGAAAGGTCAAATTGGAATGTAAACCAGAAAATATTTGACACTAGTAGTTCACTATGTAAATAGGAGGAAATTTTCTCTGTAACCTTGGAATGGGAGCAGGGTTTAGATCGAGAATGGGTTCATAAGTCTTCAAGAGTCTTCAAGGACAGAGGGTTAGTACAAAACTTGAAGTGGCTTCTACTGTCTGATGGGATCCCACTTGGCATAAACTGGTATCTGGGAGAAGAAAGTAAATAGGACATGCTTGAATCTTGAAGTTCGTGAACGGGTCCCTCCACCCCCATTTCATTACGAATTGAGAATTTGCTCCAGTGAATACAATGATTTCCATTGAAATTTAAAATTCACGTTTATATTTTGTTTCTCTTGTTATTTGAAAGAGTTGGGGAATCACAGGCCAGCTGAAAACATTTGGAATTCTGAGTAAAGATCTCCACAGGAAGACAGAAACCTCCCCAGCAACTTCCATCTCATTACATTAAAGCTAAATTCCTCCAGCCGCAGCCCTGCTCCTCCAGCTTGCTTTAGAGAGGAACAGCTGGTCTGCAATCTCAGCATAATATCTATCCACGGATGTATTAAATCGTCATGCATATTATCTGTGTTACGTATTCTGAAAGTGGCAGCTTTTTAGCATACCAGCAGTCATTTTTCAGTCTTGTGCAAAATGTACCCCTGGGATCTTGGAGCAGATGTTTGTTAAAATTATTGAAAAAACTAAGGGGAAAAAGCCATTTTTCCCTGTTGTGAATCCATGATGAGTGTATCATTCAAAAATAGCCACAAGGTACCTCAAACTCTCCCAAAATTAGAGATGAATTCTCTTTTTGTAAGTGCATGTGTCCAAAAACAATGGCATTAACTAAATCTCAAATAAAACTGCCACCTCACATGGGCAAACAAGTTCACATCATCATAGTTAAAATACTGTTTTTAAAATCAAGAGCAAGCATGATCAAATCTTACATACAAGTCAAAGCAAAAAGCAGAGAAATAATAGAGAAAAAGAAGAGGAAAGAAGGAGAAGAAGAGGCAGAGAGAAGAAAAATGTTTTCCTATTTCCTTGATATAGATGTGTCCCTACACAAGTCAGGTATTGTCAGTGTGATAATGTAAGAAATGGGGCTTTAATGGGTGACTTGGTACTTAGTGCGCATCCCTCATGGGTGGGATTAAGAACTTCTAAAAGGAGACTTCAGTTTTTAAGTTTTTGACAATGCTCCACACCAATTTCCATAAAGGTTATACTAGTTCATACTTCTACCAGAAGTGGGTAAGGGCTCTCCCTTTGAACACCTGTGTTAGTATTTGTTCCCTCCCTTCTTAATGATAGCTATTCTGGAAGGTGAAATCTTAAAGCAGTTGATTTATATTTTTCTGATGTCTAAGGATGTTGAATATATTTTATAAATATTTAAAGGGCCATGTGTGTGTTACTTTAATCAGTTTATTAACTGACAAATTTAGTGTTTGTTTGGGTGGGTAAGTTGTTTTTTGCTGTATTTTGTATGATGTGTGTGTGTGTGTGTGTGTGTGTGTGTTTCATGTGTTTAATTTCAGTAGTTCTTTTTGTAGTCTATGTATTCATCCCATGTCTGATGTACATCAGCCACAGATTTTTCTCCCAGTGCATAGGCTGCCTGTTATAGTTTCCTTGGCTGTACAAATAGTTTTAGTTTTCAGTTTGTTAATTATTGGGGTTATTTCCTGATCTATTAGATTGCTGTTCCAAAAGTTCTTGCCTATACCTTTGTCTTGAAATGTGTTCATCATATTTTCCTCTAGTAATTTCAACATTCTTGGTTTTAAATTAAGATCTCAGGTCAACTTGGAATTGTTTTTTTTTTTTTTTTTTTTTTTTCTGAAAAGTGAGAGATATAGATCATTTTTTTATTCTTCTACGTGTGTACAACAATTTTTTGCCAGCACCATTCATTGAAGATGCATCCTTTACTACAGTGTATACTTTTGACAAGTTAGGCAAAATGTAGGTGGGTCTAGTTATGTGGGTTTATTTCTAGGGCCCATATTTTATTCTATTGGTCTACAAGTTTGCTTTTGTACTGAATACTATTCTATCCCTTAGCATATCTCTAAAAGACTCTATATCCTACAATAAAGACACTGCATGCCCATGTTTATTGCTGAATTATTCACAATAGCAAGAAAATGGATCTTGTTTAAATGTACATCAGCTGATGAATAGATAATAACAATGTGATACACACATTGGATATATATTTGGGGAAATGGGCATTGAAAATATTGTATTGAGGTAACTTATAAAGAAAAATGCACCTCCTCTTTTGTATGCAGATCCTAGCTGGTAACGTTTATGCGTGTTTGGGGGGATGGAATGGGATTGTATCTCATGATACTAGAAAGGAGACTGATGACTTAAGACTAGAACACAATTGAGGAGAACAAACTCCAGAGAGAAGCAACTCAAGCAGGTTGTCCTCTAACCTCCATTCCCATGCTATGGCACACTTGCACTGAGTCAGATGGCTAGCCCACCCACCACATACACTTTAAATAACATTTTAATTAAAATTTAAAGAGTCAGATAAGACTTCATAGAGCATTTAGCCAGCTTGCCCTTCTGTTTCTCATATCCATTGTTCCCATGTTGAAATTGTTAACAATAAGGTGTCATCTTGGGAAGCACACAGTGGTTGGCTTCAAACAAGTGAACGTGCTAGAACTTTAATCAAATTGTAGCTCTCAGGATTCACACCTGGGTAAGATGAATAATTATCTTCTCTTCTGGTAACATGTTTAGCAGCTTCCAGTACTCTGAAAGCTAGACAGTAGGTACAAAACTTCAGGATCAACACAAGCCTGATTCCTCCATGCTCTCTGACTCAAGTACATTGATCTTCAGCAATACAGTCTGATTGTCAAGTTACAGAAGATAATCCAAAGCAAGGACAATAGCCTCTGATACTTAGGATGCTACACAGTCCCACTGGCAACAACTCTAAAAGAGATAACCCATTTCTGGAATTGTGTCTTTTATTTGCTATACTGTAGTGTATAGAACACACACTTGGTGCTGTTGTCTGAGCAAAGAACCGAAGACCATATAGATTATAGATTCTATTGAAGAACCTACTACATTTATTCTGCTAACTATATATAATATTATATTGACCCCTAATGATGTATCACTATTCCAATAGATCAACACATCTCTCAGACTCATCAGTGTTTCTTCTTGTAGTAGATGGCAAATAACTCAGAGATTCACAACTAGTAAAAGTGGAGGGAATCAAAATCTGTAAAGACTCAGTCCTGAAAGGGACACTTATGTCATACTTTCTGCTCCAAAGACTGAGGGATCATTGCAGAAGATGGGGAATGAAGATATGCAGCAGGCCAGTACCACATAATTTTTGGCAGTTTTGAGAGCATGCATAAGACCTGCACAAGCTCAAGCCAGACAAAATCCATTTATGGAGGGGCAGGTTAGCATGAAGTTCTACCCATAGCTGATGAGCTACTGGCAATTAATAACTTCTGTGAGTGGGAGAGACAGTTTTCTTTAAGAGGGTGACAGCCAGTAGATCAGTCATACTCAAGGGTTTGATTCCACATCCAAGAATACTTAGGTAAACACAAATTGGGTTTGATGAGTAAGAAAAAGAAGAAGGTTCAGGGAGAAAACAAAGTTTTCTTTGTAGGAAGAAAAGAATGTAGGAATGTGGGGGTGGATCTGGGAGGAGTTGGAGTGTCTTTTCAGAAATGGGTACTTTGGATAGACCACCAAAATATGACCTAATATGACCAAAATATATTATATAGAATCCTTAAGATAGATAAGAAAATATTACTATGATAAATAACCTCCACCTTCCAGAACCATAATAAAATAAATTGCTGTCAGTTATAAATTGCCTAGTCTCTGGTATTTTGCTATAGGCATATTAACATAGACATTTGTATTGATAAGAAAATGTAATTTTGCAGCATTTTATTTTCTGGATTATCATCTGTTAGTGCACGTTCTGTGATTGATGCATACTTGATAGTATGGTGAAGCAGAGGCAGCAAGTGTATCACTGTGAACAAGAGAACCATGGGAGCCTTTCCTGCAGTCACCTTCACCCTTCTCCCTGACAACCTACTAGTAGCACTTTTGTTTCACAGTGTGCTGCTGACTCTACTCAAGCTTTCTGGTGGTTCAGAGCAAACAAGCAGTCACGTGTTGTCTGTACCTGGGCCCAGACTCAGAGCACCAGGCACAGAAAATAAGACAAGTGTCTACAGCTGCAGATCTTATCCCTAGGTCCAGACCCACTGTGCTGTGATTCCTTTGCTGGATTTTACAATGAACTCTACCACTCTACCATGTGTCTTCCTAGTGGGGTTCTAAGTGTCAGGGTACACATGTCAGGGCTACTTGCACAGCAACATGGCCTTACAGAGTATCTGTATCTGTTGAGTCCTGTTCAAAGATGCCATCACTCCATACCTCCCACTAGATGGAAAGCCACAGGACTTCCAAAAGTGGGTAGCTAGAGACCGAAACTATCCACCAGCCTTTGTACTTCTTTTCTAGTGATAACAGAAGAAACATGTCATGTATGTTCTTTTCTGGGCTAGGCATTCATTGCCTACTCAAACTTGATTGATGTGGCAGGCTCTTCAAACTTGGTCATCTTTTCTGTCTTTTGGGACACATTTATTTACCAAAAGCTCAAAGTGCTGGCCCTTTGTTATTTAATTACTCTGATACTATGATTTCTCTAATAGAGAGGACCAGTATTTTCCATTCTTCAGAATGCCCCAGTTCAGTTCTCTCTGAACTATGATAAGAGTTGAAAAAAAAAAACAAAACAAAACAAATAGCCCTGAAAAAAGGGATAATAGATGTATACCATCATTTTTCTCATATGAATGAAAAATGTTTCGTATCTTATTTTCTGGTAGAGATAGGTAAAATAAGCATATTCTCCAGATCAGGATCTCTATACATTATGTGGAGGATATTTTAATCTGCTTTAGTAGAATAGCTGACATGGCCCAACAACTACACCTAGGTTATTACTAGGCATTAAGCTGCCTCAACTGAAATCTAAGGTTCATCCTAAGTTGTTTTAGTGAATTATTTAACTTTTCTGAACCAATTTCTATACATATCAAATGGTGACTGCCACTGTGCCTGAATAATGGTGAGACAGGAGTTAAACTTCCTTTAGGCAGTGAGGGCAAAAGCCATGGAGGCTATTGAGGTAGTCAAGTAACACACATGACCTACCGTAGGTGGACGGATGATTCTTCAGTTGGGCTGAGGGAATATGCAGAGGACACATGACCCCCACCACTGGTTCAATTTGCAATGTATTCAAAAATGACCAATCCAAATAAAGATTACCTCAATCTCCACCTAATTCACTCAGGAAGACCTTTAACAGCCCTTCTGGTGGGAAATCGTGATGCTATTCTTCCTTGGGAGTCCTTCCCATGCTCCACATTTCCTTTTCTTTTATTCTCTTAATAAATTTATTTTGATTCTGCTCTCTTCATGTCCACGTTTTTTCATTTTCTCAGATATGAGACGACAAACTTGGAAGCCACTGGCTCAGGGTGACTTTAGTGGCTTCTGATTGCCTGAAATTCTATCTCTCCTATTTACGCTCATTAAAGTAGGAAAGAAGCCCTGTCATTCTCAAAGAATCCAAAAAATGGGGCGACTATGTAAATTAAAATTAGAAAATCCATACAGAGTCCTTACAACTATGCCCAGCATACAGTAATTACCAAATAAATGCCAACCTTCATCCAGTTCAGAGTTACAGCACGGCTTGATTTAATAAGATTCTACAACTATAGTTTTATTTTATATAAAGTATTTGACATGAAGTGAGTCTGCCACACATGTAGTTTGGGACGCAATCATGGAGAAATATGAGACAGGGTTAATTTTTATGCCACCAGCATTGCCTTGAGTCACAGATTATTCATGCACTTTATAAATCGAATACAGTTATTAAGGCAGAATGTTTACTCAAACTCCTCACTGTTCCCAACTCTGCACCATTTTCAGTAGCTGAGCTAGCCAGAGTGTATTGGATCATCGTGTGGTGCGATGACAGCCCTGATGTCAGACTCCAGAACAAAGTCCAACTGCCAGCTCATTTATTCTGCACATGATCTACACAGGTATAGCATGCTTCTCCACCCACAGTATCTTTCTTACTGTACTTTCCCCACTACGCCTGACACTCGGTTACATGAGTTATATACGTAGCGTAGAAGGAGAAACCACCTCTTGTGGAACATCCATAAACCCTTGCCTATGATGCACTAGTTCACTAACCAGTCCGGACTAACTCCTCCCACCTTTAACAGCTCTAGAACCCGCATTACAACAGGAGAACCAACCTGAAAAGAGAGCAACATTTTGCGTTATATCTACTCCTATGCTAGACAAATAGGATTGTTGCTACAGTCAGCTTACTGTTTTACTGATGATCGGGCAATACAGACTTTTCATTGACTTTGAGCATGCAGCTTGCAGAAAAGCTAATTCTGCCTAGCAGAGGCTATGTCCCGGCTTTGCTTTGAACTGCAGGGGAGTCACCATGTTCTTTGCTGCAAAATCATAAAGAAAGCTGTTTATAACCAGCACATGAGATGGCACTTTCTTTTCAAAGGAATATCGTTAGAGAAATTCCACCTGCAGGATATTTTGTCCATTCTCACCGCGCGCGCGTGCGCACGCGCACACACACACACACACACACACACACACACACACATGCAGAAGGAGGGAGGGAGGGAGAGGAGAGAGAGAGAGAGAGCATAGCAGGTGAGCTTAATACAGTCAATTTGAGAGAAGTATCATTTGCAGGCTGGTGAGTATACTTCCTCTGAAATTGCTGAGCATCTAGGCTTTATATGAAAGTTATTGATGAATATTTTCCAGCCCACTTCATTTGCAATCCTTGAGCAGTGTGCATATATTTCCCTACTTAATAAAGCATCCCCAGGAAGGGAAAGAAAGATGTATGCTGGATTCTCCAGGAAGCTCAAAATCAACTGTTTACTGCAAATGCAGACAGATAAGACAGAACTCCATCCTGGCTCCAAACCACAGTCATCAAACACTTTGTTCATTTTGTACTATTTGCTGAAAGGACACAGATCTGCCACACTGCAGTGTAATTTTTCAACATGTGGAAAACCTAGTAAAACCACTGGGGAAATTAGTTTTAATAGTAGTACCTAAACTATAAATCATCCCTTGGCTGGTCACAAGTTTAATCTGTTTTCCAGTTTTTCTGTTGATCTATTTTACAAAGCTTATTGTCAAAAAATGACCAAGATTTTAAACTTAAACAAGCATGCAGAAGTGGGCGAGCATGCGCACATGCACGAGCGCATACACACACATACACACACACACACACACACACACACACAACTCATGCACACTCTGTTGCCATTTGAAAGCATCTAAAACAAAATTGTGCCACTTTTCTGCCTCTAAATTCCCCTGAGTAAGTTACTTCCCAGCAGGCTGCCTTTCACACACCAGGAGGGGCTTAATCCTGATCTTTAATATTGGAAATTCTTGACTCCCAAACTCCACTAGCCCTAATCCTTCAAATCTCTCTTTCCACTCCCATTTTCTACATTCTTTGAATTTACCAAAAGTTTGGTAATTCAGAATTATTTTGCATATTTACTTTGGGCCACTCTGGGATAGTACTGCTATTCTATTGCTCACTGTCATTCATATTCCTTGAGATTAGAGAGAGGCCACAAGGAAATCCAGGTGCAGGAACACAGTCAGATGGTATCAAATTTAGCAAATAAAAACATAGGCTGTCTAATTAAGATTAAATTTTACATAAATAATATATTTGTCTAAGAATGTTCTATGAAGCTTTTTAGATATGAGAAATAAATTTGTGAGCCAGAAATTCAAATTTAATTGGACACTATTTATCTGGAAACTAGGAAGTAGAGGAGAATGGAAAGAAGGAAGCAAAAAGATCTGGAAAGATGCCTCACCATATGCTTGTGGAAAGATGAAAAGCCCACTTCCTGCCCTAGAACTTGAGGGCAAAGTCTGAGACAAATAGAACAAAGTTGTGTGGTCGTGTTCCACTGTTAAAGGTTCTGAGCCAAGATCCTTACCAATCAGGACTCTATCTCCAAAAAGGTTACCTAAGCTTCCAGTACAAATCAATTGAGCTTAGCTTCTAAGATGTATCCTTTTAGCTATCCCTCACCCAGACATGGATCATGGGTATAAAACCATATGGAGTTATCCAGACTTAGTTCCAAGCCAGGTCTGAGTGGGTTTACCTGCATTTTTCAGAGCACAGAAAATATTTCTTTTAAATCAGTTGCCTTAAAATACCATCACTGCTATAACTAGATGGCTTAGGTTTGACCTTGATCATTAATGATGCTCTAGTCTTAAAAGATGATCTAGCATACCTTTAGTTGCCCCAAAATGCACAGGTTCTCCTGTGCATTAATAAGTTATGTACTGTCATTTTTACATTCATTCAAAGACTATATACTAGGCACATCCTAAATTAAGTTTTACTAAGATGTATGTCCCTAACTACATGCTTGCTTTAGAGAGCATGCAGATGATTCTAATTTAGGGTGAACATGTAACGCTGACAAGGTTACTAGACTCTAATGGAGCCCAGCTTGCAGAATCCATGCTATTTTCAAAAAGTACATTTTGTTGTGAGTGTGGTCTTAACAAGGGTATGGTTTCCAAATGCCTTCTACTTATGAATTACTTTTGGCTTGCGTCTTTATTTACACTGGACATTGTTGTGGATTACTTGGTTAACCCCAGAACATGTGGACATATATGTTTCCACCAAAGGTATTTTAATACTGCAGTTTCACAATCACCAGACCTTAAGGCATGTATACATTATAATGTATACATTATAATTCATGTGCCAGTCATCTCTCACCACTTTGCTGGGGCAAACCACAAAAATTTGCTTATATAGTGACATGTTCCACTTTATTACTTCATCTCCTTCTATAGAGTGGAATGGATAGAACTAGTGGGATGTGGGGGCCTTTGCCCTGCCATGTACCATTCTACTAAAAAAACAAAAGAAAGAAAGAAAACAGTTTGAGAAGTACATTTCTAGAATGATTCCTAACCTCAACCCAGTGGTGCTAAATATTATATCTAATATATTTAATAATAGGGTATAACCAACTTGTTATCCTATCACAAAATATATCCATATCACTAAAAATTAGCGAACTATGTTGGTTCATACCTATAGAATTAGCACTCAGGAGGAAGAGACAGGAGGATTTTCATAAGTTATATACCTGCCTTAGCTATATTGTGAGTTCCAGACCAACCAGGGCTAAAAAGTGAAACACTATCTCTAAAAGCAAACAAACATCAAAAACAAATATTAATTTATAATACACAATTTTAACCAAAAACATAGAACTAATTTTCTTTTCTTTTTCATTATTAGCAGAGCTTCTGTCTCTTCTTATATTTCTTTTTATACTTACTAGAACACTTTTGCTAGCAATCAAGTAATATCAAAAACAAAATCTTTCTGAAAATGTGTATGAAAATAATATCTTTAGATTAATAGACTATTTTCAATTTAACTTATGGTTCCTGTAAACTGAAAACATCTCTGACATTTCATGACAACACTGACATTGCTTTGAAATTTGAGATTTTAGGAGCAAAGTTCTCCTGTACAAGTTATTAGTAAATTGTGAGATTGATGGTGTTAATGTTGATATTTTTTAGAATGGAAAATCAACAAAATATGTTTTGCCTGTTAAAACATTTGCTCCCTCTGTCTCTGACTCTCCCTTTCCCCCCCCACCTCTCTCTCTCTCTCTCTCTCTCTCTCTCTCTCTCTCTCTCTCTCTCTCTCTCTTCTTTCTGTGTGTGTGTCTGTGTATGGGTGTGTGGGGGTGTCTGTGTGTCTATGTGTATGTGTGTATTAATGAGTGTGGCATTTCTCTTAGGTCATAATATAAAATGTCTTTTGTGCCATGTGGGAAGTTCTTAGTTTAAATGTTTAAAAGATGGTAAAAGGATGCATATCTGTCTATAATCTGCTTGCCATATAACATGGGAACCTGATTTCAGATCCTTAGAATACCTATGAAAGCCAGAAACCAAAGCATTTGCTTGTAATTCTGTTGCACTGAAGAGGCAGTAAAAGGCAGATCAAGGTAGATGGGTGACCTCCAAGTTCAGTGAGAGATCCTGTCTCAAGAAATAGGATGGAGAGCAATTGAGGAAGAAATCAAACTTGGGCCTCTTGACATACACACACACACACACACACAGAGAGAGAGAGAGAGAGAGAGAGAGAGAGAGAGAGAGAGAAGAGAGAGAGAGAGAGAGAGAGTTAAAAACCATTGCTTTAAAAAAGTCTCTAAATCTTTAATATAAATTACCTAGGAGTTTGATAAAAAGCAATTTTGCCTCAATAGCTATAAGTTTTCACATTTACCCTTTGAGAAAATTTCCATTGTGCCTCTGATGCAGCTCTCACTGGAGTCCACACTTTAAATAGCAATGTCATAAAAGGAAAGAATCAAGTCACAGGAAGATAAGACTATCCCTTTCTGAGGAAGGACACATGAACCTATGCCTGGCCATCAAGTCACAGAAGAGCCTCCAGACACAGCATCTGAGTACTCCCATTCTACTAGCAGATAGATAAACCCATTTCCCATCCCCTCTCCACAGCCTCGTTGCTGATCTCCACTTAGCATGAGTCATTCAAAACTGGGACAAGATTGTTGGCTGAAGATCACAGACATCAAAGTATTCAAAACAGGTGTAGCTAATCCAGACATGCACAGTTGATAAGAACTTTCAACTAAACTTACTCCAATATCTATTTTCACCCAGTCATTGTAGTAATCTCATCTGACCCAGAATTGGGTCTCACCCTGCTGAAAGCTCTTTGGCATTTCTGTGAGGCCTGCAGAAGTCCCTGACTACCACCAACCTGATTCTCCATCATTCCAGATCCCAGAACCTAGGACACCTACATAAACCATGCATTTCTCTCTTGCTGTTTGATGTTTCCCCATCCAGATAACTTTAATTTGATAGCTGAACTGCCTCTTTTCTACCTCAATAGGTATGTGCTTCTAATAGAAGATTACATACATAGGTAGCTCTTAAAAAACAAAAATTTATGTCCATTTTCTTGAGTCTGGGAAGACCAAAGTTAAGAACATCAATAAAGCCAGGGTCCCTGAAAGAACTATCATGTGTTAGGCAAGTGGGCAGCTTGCAAGTCCCAGAATCTTTTCTTCCACAAGGATCATAACCGAATTCTAAAAGTCCCTACTCTTGTTACTTAATCATACACACACACACACACACACACACACACACACACACACACAGATCAATTATTCATATCATGATGCTGGGACCTTAGATTTTAACATGCATACTAAGAGGAATACAAATATTCAATTGCAGTACATTACCTGCATGTGTGTGTGCATATGCATATATATGCACAGAAATGCAGCTGATTGAATTGAATAATCCTGTTAATATATCAGTATCACCATGAAAATCTTTGTAAAACCACCAATTAAACTTAGAATTATATGAGGTTCAACCTTTCAGATTTTTTAAACCAAAATCCATCTGAATTGTGTGTGTGTGTGTGTGTGTGTGTGTGTGTGTGTGTGTGTGTGTGTGTTTTGGTCTCTATCCATCCCAGGGATAGCTGTTCCTTCATGAGAACAGAATTGTAGGTTCACACATTATTGACTTCCTCCATCTCATTCAAATATACCAGACTAATATTTTTCAGCTGATTTCAAACTTTAGTCAATTATATTTATTTTTTACATTTTATTTTCTAGCTTAGGTTGCATTTCTCCTTCAAAGAACTTACAGTTAAACCTCAATGCTCTTTTCAGTGAATGACTTATTTGTCTTTGAACAGAATGATTAAATATCCCTTTAACTGCTGCTCTCCAAGTGTCTAACCACAGGGCATAATGTTGTCAGTGTTTTCTTAGCCATTTTGGAACATTTGGAAATATCTGAACCAAATACAAGGATCCTATGAAAGCCATCTGATTATTGTAAGTATGACTAACAGTGGCTGAAGAATAATTATAAGTTTAAGATGGTGTGCCATATATCCAAAAATATGCTTTCTACTTTGATAGAGGAGGTACTTCAAGCAACGTACAGGAAATTCTTTCCATGTAAATGAAGCTTCTCTTACATGTGGAGACATTTCAACTTTAATCATTTTTAATCAAATATTTCCAAATCACATTATGCATACCATTGCCTGCTTAGCTGATCAAACAAAAACTTAAATGACATTTTTCATAAATACTAGCCCATGATCATCAATTTGTATAGAAAACTTGTAAAGGCCTTGAGATTTTTTTGTGCAGTTGTTTGGTTTCTGCTTTAGCGTCTTGGTTCTTTTTTAGCTGATACCTTACTTTTCTTTCTACAGATTTCCTCACTCTGATCCATCTCTCTTTTCATGCCTTATATGTTACAATAGGATGACAAGCTCATAATAGTAAAAGAGCAATAAATGTAACCAAGCAAAGAACTTATAAGTCAGAATGCCTGGTTTCCAGTTGCTGATTGATCATGAAACAACTGTATAAGCTTGGCAGGTCCTAAGCAGCACATTGCATGGGAGTCACGATCCTGCAAATCCAGATATAGAAATCCCTCTCTCACCTCTCATCCTGGAAACTCCTGATAAACCTGACACCCAGCCACATCATCAATGTTTATCTGGTCCCAACAGACTCATCACTATCACACCTCCTGGGTACCTTCTTCAAGTGATAAATCTAGGATGAAATGCCTCTCCTGGGTGATTCTCATACTGATCTTACCCACTTATCGGTTGCTGTGAATATCTGCCTGTCATCTTTCAGACTGGGAGCCAGAAAGAACCAACCTTCACTTTCCCAAAGTTTACTACAGGTCTTGGGATGTAACCTGGGTGGGATATTTCTATTTCTGGCAAGTCATTTTTATTCTCTCACAAAAGTATCAGCCTTTGATTGATTAAAAATGAAGGATGAACCTGGTCCTTCATACATACACTTTAAAGAACCTGATTAGATGTTCCTGTATGCTTTTTCAGCAGTTCTCAGTCTTCTTAATGCTGTGATCCTTTAATACAGTTTCTTCTTCATAACTGTAATTTTGCTACTGTTATGATTTCTAGTGTAAAAATCTGGTATGCAGGATATCTGATATGTAACCCTTGTGGGTCTTTTGACCCCCAAATGGGTTGCAACTCACAGGTTAAGAACCACTGCTCTGCCAAGCACCCATTTCCTTGTCCTTGGCCCATGCCAGATTCTTGCCAAGCAGTCACAAAAGCTCTCCGTCTCTCCCCCTTTTTTATTTCATAAACAAGACTGAGCCGGTCTTAGGTTGCCCTAACAAGAATCCCTTCCTTACCCATCATGGAATATGCATTATCAAAAGCAATACACTTCTGTCTTAGGTTGACAAGGCTCTGTGCAGAATCTTAAGCATCTTTGGCTTGCCAGACTGCTAATTTGATAACTCTATCTGGGGGTCCATTTTCAGGTTCAAGCCATGTACTTTGGCTACCAACATGTTGATGTTGTTAAAGACAAGCTTTCACACAATGGGCAGGAATAAAAGTATTCCCAGGACAAAAAGAGCTAGCATGATCAAGCTATATATGCCATTCTTGAAGCTTGACCAAAACAAGGAAGTAGGCTTCAGACATGAAAATTACTTTGGACTAAGACAGGGAAGTTGGCTCAGATATTTTGGTCATCCTCATAAGTCCTTAGAAACAGTAATTATGGGACTGTTGACAGAATTTTGTTTATTGCCTTCCTTTTTCTTTGACTATTTATGTTTATTGTCTTGCTTGTTCCTTGACTATTTGCATCTATTGTATTGCTAGTTCCTCAACCTAGAACTGACCTTAATACTTGCATGTAATTAAAATGGTATAAAAACAAAAGGGAGAAGGGGGATGGGACAAGGGGGTTTCTAGGGATGGGAAATGGGGAGAGATGACATCCGAAATGTAAATAAGTAAAATATCCAAAAAAAAAAAACCAAAAAAAACAAAAAAACACTGCTCTATTTTGCTGAAGCCACCTTGGTGATAGAAAAGGGCTATTCAGAAAGTGCTACAGAGAAGAAGTAGTTGCTTGGTTGTTTGGGTCTTCTTCCCAGAATTAGCTGTCCATGAGGGGAAAGGATTTGCCCATGATTTCCTACCCAGTAAGCACTGGGGAATGTGTTGGAATTTGTCTTTGTTTTCATATACCTCCATGGGAAAAAAAGAAAATAGTAATTTTTAAACTTCTCCTATTTGAAAACAGAACATCAATAAGCCTCTAAAATAATGTCTGGTCTCGCTTTCTGCTGGTGGAGGATGGCAAGCTTCGTTTTGCAGGCTCGTTACCCAGATTTATAAAGAGGATTAAGAACAAGTTACATGAGCAGACTGCTTTGAGAATTTTCAGATAACTATTCAGAGGATCAGGGGTTATCATGAAGTGAGTATTCTCAGGGACTTCCTTCAAAGTCCTATTACTTTATTGTTGATATAAGAGAAAAATCCTTAAGATAGACTATGTATGGGCTAGAAGTATACAAATCACCAACAAAGGTGACCTTTGCATGGCCTGTGTCTGGAAAAGTTCAGGCAGTTTGCAAAAAGCCAAACAGTTTAAAATATTAATTTAGCTAGGGAATACTGGGAAAGATTCTCACTTAGCCCCCCAATATGAGATCTTCCATTTGGAATGGCACTTCTAGGTAACTTTAAATGTATCAAAAGTATACATAACATCCAATGAGGTATGCTTTGAATCAAGTTGGAGTTAATGCCAGTGGTACAGCACTCAGCTAGCACATGTAAAGTTCAATGCCCAGCACCATGAAAAATAAATTAAAACATATCCACTTATTTTAACATTCAGGAATAGCCACAGTCAGGCTTTAGTAATAGATCAGTAACTAAAGCACTTGATGTGTAAGCATTGGGATCTGAATTCGAATCCTAGATCCCATGTAAAATGAGCAATATGGCAGCATGGACCTGTAATCCCAATACCACAGAGGTAGAAATGAGAGAATCCCTGGAACTTGTTAGACAGTTGGCCTAGCAAATCAGCAATGATAAGGTTCAGTGAGAGATTTGTTATTTAAAAAAAAAAAAAAGCAAATAAGAACTGAGAAGCATACTTGACTTCAACTCCTAGACTTCATATGAATCTACATACACATGCATTCATCCCTGCACATACATGCACCCCCCACACACACTTAGCATCTGCAAAAGATGAAGATGAGGATAGCAGAGCTGCTCAGATATGCAGCCCATCACTATTGACACATACAAAATCTCACATTGAAGTAAACATGTATAGTTCTCATAGGCAATTTCTATTTACTAAAATAGAGCATCAGTAAATGAGCCATGTTCTAATGCTTCTATTTGGATGGATATCCGGGGCTTTCTTGAACATGCAGCTAGGATCTATAGGAGACATGTTTCATATTATATAATTTCTCATCAGTACGGGGCTCTAAATGATATTTTTAATACTCAGAGATATGCCTTGCTGGAGAATTAACAACATCGTGGTAAATTTGTCACGTCAGCACCACCATCCCAAATTATATTTCAGAATGTACTTGTGAAGTTTGATGTTTCACTAAGAGCCTTGACTGAATGAATACTGCTGTCTGTTTTAGCATTGGCCGGGAGACATGAGGTTCTTACCCAGTTTGCCAGGAGACTAAGGAAAAAAAAAAAAAAGACCTACTCTTGACTTTGTAGGTTCAACCTATACTGAAAGGAAACAGCCACATGGTGACATAAGGGTGTGTTGTCCTTTATGTTAGCAAGGAATTTGTTAGCTTCACAAACTGGACATATTTTGAAAATTCTAAAGTTAAAAAAAAATACATGGAAAACCAACCCATACCAAATGATAGAGGGGGAAATTATATGCCCTGGTAAATAATTGAGAGTATCCAAAAGGCAGAAAATTGGTGATACAGTCAAAAGGTGTCTAGCTGCATAGATGGCTCAATAATTTGAATATCCATAAAGGCAGACTAACTCACTAGTCTGTTATCAAGTACAACTACTGGTAAACTCAAAATGTTTACCTTTAAAATGTTTACTTACTCTAAACTAACATAATAATGAAAAAGAAAGAAATATGGTATTTCGGTTTATACTAGGAAATATTTTCTTTTTCAGTAATTACTTAGAATAAACAGCATTTATCTCTGCCTGCTCCTCCCCCTTGTCTTCCTTCACACCTTTTCTCGCTCCGTTTCTCTTTCTTCTAATATTCTTACAAATATGTTCCACTTTGTAAGTACCCACAGCCAGTGACTGTAGCCCTGGAACATCTAAGGATAGGAAATCAGAGAAAAGTCTACTCACAATTCTAGAATGTATAAGTAAGTATTCAGAGAGAGTTGTAAACTAACCCTGCTCCAGCACCAGACTTCAGAATACCCGTGCTGGATTTTAGCATGTAAGGCTCTTTCCTAGGGAAGTCATTAAAGCCTCTTCATTGCAATGACATCATAAGTATCCATAATTGTTATCTGTGACACACCTACAACTATAGCCTTCTTTTTTATGTTTCCTGATCAGTAAGAAAATCTTCATCCACAAAGAAGGAGGGGTACAAAGTTAAAGAGATGTTATACTTTATTTTCATTCTTTCTAGGTATAAAATTTTTGTGAATTTCAGAGAATATATGTGATTCCAGAGAAGAGAGATAGGAAAGGAGAAATAAAATAAAACTTAAAAGAAAAAGGAAGGCCCAAGTTTTAGCTGTGTATCCACATTTCAAAAGGCTCTCTGTTTCTGAACTTGAATATGTCCATTTAACCTCCAGTCTTGACTCTTACCACCCAGATTGGAAGGGCTAATTCAAACCAGAGCTAACACGAAAACCCTGCTGAGGTTAGTGTCTCTAAATTGCTTCATACTGTATACACAGGAAACCAAGGTGCCAAATGCTACGACTGTCCACTCTTGTCCTGCTTGAAATTGACCTCTAACCTTTGCTACAATGGAGTGTGAAATCATCCTAAAGATTTGTGGAATGCCAAACTACATACAAGGGGACATTTTAAAACTAAGCCCGGGCGAAATAAGACCTAGAAGACCGCAGTTTTACAGTTAAGCCAAAAGAAGCAGAGATTTAAATTGAAGGGTGCAGAGAGCCGCAGCTCTGAAGTCAGTCCCTGGAAAAGTGAAAATGCTAGCTTGTTCCTGTCCACAAGTTAACCCTTAGGAGAAGCAAGATCAGGCCACAACATGTGGGTTCCTTCTCTCAGTTCATCTCCCAAGATCTCCCATCTCATCAGTTCAGCATGAAAACACTTAGTATTATTATTCATAAATTTAAATGGTCCTTACATATGTATGTCCCGCTATTACCACTCTCATTTATATAACAGATACATAGGGGCTAAATATATTTATTAGAGTCACCTGAAGAATAATGGAGAAAAACTAGAAGCCATACTCATCCTTTCTCCCGACCCCTAATGTAGCTCAGAACACTCTAAAGTATTCATTCTATGGTAAAGATGGTTAGTTTGTAACTAGCAGGGTAGGACGTGGCAGATACAATAGTTCTGTCACTATCCTGAATCTATGACCCTCTAGCAGCCTATTGAGTCCCTACAGCAGAGAATTACAGAAGGCAGTAGAAGCATGCATATTAAAGAATGCATTATAAGCATGCATATATAAAGAATGCATTACAAGCATGCATATATAAAGAATGCATTACAAGCATGCATTGCACATGGCTCCCCCATTCAACTTCCATCATCTCTGCAAAATTCTTCAGTGAAGTCCTCAATATTTTCAGCCAGGTTCTCATGGTTTCAAGGGTCTTCCAGGCCACCAGCCTGTCATCTCCCCTCTCTGTCTCTGTCTTTGTCTCTGTCTCTCTGTCTCTGTCTTTCTATTTCACCCTGTTTCTATGTGTGTCTCTCCCACATTCCCTCTCTCTTCCCCACTTTCACTGTGTCTCTGTCTGCCTCTGCCTTTCTCTGTGTGTGTGTCTATCTTTGTTTCTCTTTCTCATTTTCTGTCTCTCTCTCTCTCTCTCTCTCTCTCTCTCTCTCTCTCTCTCTCTCTCTCTCTCCTATATTTCATGTAGAGAAAGAACTTTTTCTCTCCTGATGAAGATACTTATTTCAGAGGAATTTGGGCCAGTGACTACCTACTACCACTAACTGAGTGAGCACAGCCTTCTTTGCAAAACACAGTCACTGTCAATCTGTGTCCCAGATGCTGCTGAAGTGTCAGACAAGATCTCTGAGGAGTCCTGCTTTCAGTCCTAGATTTCTTCTTATCGTTCCCCCCTTTGTTCATCTTCAAAGGGTCCTAGAAAAACTACTTGTAAGTGACTAAAAAGCAAGGAGTTAATTTCCATCTAAAGGTTTACCAAAAAAAAAAAAAAAAATTTAAAAACTAATAACCTGTTAATTTAAGGGGAAATACTTCAAGACAAAATTTCTATATCCAACATCATTTTCCCCCTCAGTCACAAACTCCCTGCAGTTAAAAATATTTGGGATTCCTCCACCCCCAGCTCTTCTCCATAGATACCAAAATGCAAAGGAAGGAGTGGCTTCACTCCCACCCCTTACATTCCTTACAAAGAGCTGCAAGCACTTTATTGATACTGTATGCCATCAAAAGCATTCCCTGCTAAGCCATTTTCCTCCACCTTAATAAGTCTTACCACTACCTATGTCCAGGTAATGCTCAAAGCTCCAGGAAATGGGGGAGACAAACCAGAAATGAGTGAATTATAAGTTAGCCAACTCAGGAAGCTCCAAGGAGAAAGTTCTACTTGTCTCTGAGAGGCCTACAAATTGAAGAGTAAAGGTCAGAAGAGGGGTAAAAAACTAAAGGAAAAAAGTACAGAAAATGGAAACACAAGTCAGTAGACCAAATAAAGACAATAAGCTAGTCTACAATCAGAACTCAGCCAGATGGCAAGGTATGGCAGACAAATCTGATACCTGGAAACACAGCTAGAATTCTGGACTCTAGAAAGGGGGAAATCGCACATTTCGGAGGACTTCAAAGGGTAGCTCAAAGACGGAAGCAGGAAGGTTGTTATAGGTTGGAAACTTGTGGATTCCTTCTAACATGGTCCAGTCAGGGCTCATGGGAGACAGCATCTGCTGATGGTGGGGCTCAGTTGAACCTGCATGAAGGCAGAATACTAGAGGGCTGCAGTCTCCTCTGTGCTCTCCTCTCAAAACCAAATATGCCAGTAAATGTCCACTAAAATGCTAATAATGTGTGTGTTGACTAAAGACAGACCTTACATTAAGAATGACGCTAATTTCCCGTTTGAGAAATACTACCCTGAAACTAGGAAAGAGCCCTATTTGTTTATGACAGTGTTCAGGGACAACTAGAGAAAACTGTTTGGTTCTGGTTTGACTCCTCATAAATTACTCTTTGCCACAGAGGTCAACTGAACAAAAACTTTTGGGCTTGGGATATGGCTCGTAGGTATTTATCCAAGAAGAATCAGCTTTGATCCTACAAACATCAGCCACTCTAGCAAGAGAATATACTCTCCAATTTCTTTGAGTTGAGGGAAAGGTATAGTAGACAAAATAATGTTTCACCAAAGTTATCCATGTACATCCAAATACATAATGCCCTATATCAAGGGAGAGTTAAGTTTGCAGATGGGACTAATTTTGTTCAGTTGAACATGAATTGGGACTGGTGCATATCCAGAGAGATGTGATGGGGGAGAGAAATTATTCATGAGAGGTGTTATTGTTGTTATTGTTGTTGTTGCTGCTGCTGCTGCTGTTGTTATTGAGTTTTTCTTTTTTAAGTGGAATAAAGAGACAGGAAAGGAAGCAAAAGCAGTGGCCACAAGATAATGAAAGCCGTGTAATGTGAGAAAGATGTGATATCCCATAGCTGGCTTTGAAGATGGAAGACAGCCAAGAGGCAAGAAAATGGGACACATCTGGGAGCTGGGAAAACACAAAGAAAGATTCTCCAGTAAGAGGTACAGGCTTCTACCACCTTGAGTTCAGCCTAGAGAGACTTAGATCAGACTTCTGTACTGTAGGACTTCAGGGGAAAAAGTAGCTAAAACCACCAAGTCTCTGGCAAGTTATTAAACTTTTATAGAAGATTAATACAAAAAGTTCAAGAAAATTCTCAAGTTTGTGAGCCATCAATCGATTGTTCACATGCAAAACAGGTGCAGTCTACCCGATATAGGGATTTCCCACACAGAAGATAAGGCTATAACTTGCTGCACTTCCCACATGCATGGGGTAATTGGGTCATAAATGTCCTTCCAGGTATAAGGAGGAAGTGGCAATGTAACATGAGATTAAAAAGCCCAGGTTGAGATGTTAAGAGGGTTATAATTATTTAGAAATTATTTATCTGTACCATGTATTCTGAGATGTCAATTTTCTTTCTTCTTTCTTTCCTTCCCTCCTTCCTTCCCTTCTTCCTTTCTTTGAGACGAGTAGCTCTCACTCAGTATATAGACCAAACTGGCCTCAAACTCACAGAAACATGATTGCCTTAACCTTCCAAAGCTGGAATTAAATATAGTAAAGGATTAAAGGTATGTGCCGCCATGCCCAGTCTATGGATTATATAAGAACTATCAATTTTCTCTCTCATAACTAGTAAATCTATTATTATTTTCCAACTGACACATCTTACCCTGTGGAGAGGCAACAAGTTCTAGAAGAAGTAAGTTGTCCTTGCTTACTTCTTAAATCACTCACCGCTTTGCATAGATTCAGAGAGCTCAAACTCTTCAAAGCACAGAAAGAAGACATCATCCCTAATACATTCAGAAAGATGAGTAGTGAGCACTGATTTTAATATTAAAAGCACTACATTTCAAAGAATGCCAGTCTTCAAAAATGTCATCAAACTTATACAGATGGAAAAAGAAGTGGAAGTAATCATAGAAAATCAGCTATGAACCCCACCCGCAATTGTATATATGTTCGGGTGTGTGTGTGTGTGTGTGTGTGTGTGTGTGTGTGTGTGTGTGGTGATGCATGCATGCATGTATTGTGTATATGTTTCCTAATACAAAATCATTTGAGAAACATTATTTTTCCTTAGTGAGCATTTATCTAGTCTACCAAACAAAAATTTTCTTTGCATTATATTGAACTTTTTCTACCAAAGAAATAAAGGACAAAGGAGTTAGAAACACATTTTAATGGAAAGCTGAGAAAAACAGAAGAAAACTTACAGAGCAACACACTGCAGTCCCATATAGGCTACATAAGACCCCTTGGTCTTTCAGGAGCATCTGAGGAAGCCACATGTGCATGGTGCAATGTAATTGCATCATCATTTCTCCAAATTGAGGGAAGGGTTTTGCTCTGCATAAATTGTGGTTGCAGAGGCTACATTTACTTCTGATATATTTATGTCCAGGAGAATTACATGTAAATTTGAATCTTTGTTGGCCGTGCATGAACATAAATGCTGAAAATAAAGCCAGTCATTCATTAAGATCATCAAATACACATCCCTCAAATGCACAAGACCTCAAGAGTGTAAATTTGGAAACTGAAGAACAGATCTTTGCTTAAGATGATTCCCCAAGGTGTGTGGATCAACAGAGCAGACTGTCCTCCCCAGTATGACGAGGAGCCAACAGCGAATGTCTCAGTAGAGTATCATAAATAAAAGACTACTTCAATCACTTCATACATTGACAACAACTGCTTTGGCACATAGTTATGGAGCTTACAAAGGCTTAATTTAACAGTGTGAATACACAGCAGGCTGTGTGTATCTGTGTGTGCATAATGACCTCCATACAAGCTACTATTTTATGTGGCTTCTAGCAGAGAGAGGGAAAACAAGATTCAACTATAGACGGTGTCTATATTTAATATTTCTGTTAGTTTTCTGTCTGCCAGTCTGGCAGATTGGCTCAATTGGAAAAACAACATCTATGATTGCTGAAATAGTTCCTGGCTACATTTGGCACCCTTAATTACTGAACAACACAGAAATCCCTGTCTTCAAATCCAAGGCAAAAGAGGCCAGCCTTTGTATATCACCATGACTTATCTGTTTGTCTTTATTTCAAAGTCCAAATTCTAATGTTGTTACTCAATTGAATCGCATAGCAGTCCACAGCATTTCACAAAGACAATGAAAACTCTATGCAAATCCTTGGGTTAACTGGATGACTGTAAATGATAAATCTGTCTCCTGTTTTCTCTTTTGCTTTGTTTTTCTAGGTCAAGAAAGAACTTCCATTCACTTAAACTTTATTTCAATAGTAATGGAACTAAAGTAAATTTTCTCTGTGTGATAGGCAAACATATAAACAGCAAAGAAAGAAAATTATTGGTAACCACATGTTTGAAGGGACTATTTGACCTATTTAAGGGGGAAAAATATTTTAAATGTGGTTAAGATTCTTTTTAAGTACTGAATCTGAATTAGAGGTGCCACGTTTGAATCTTGATCCAGTTCTTAGTAGCTAGATGAGATTTCACAGCTTACCCAGCCCTCTGAGTCACTGGATCTTGCATTGTCGAAACTTAAATAGGGCATTACATGAAAAGCTGCTGGCCAATGACAGAGTGTTGTTGAAATATAAATATTATACTGGAAAACAAGAAAGAGATGTGATATTATACAGTTATTATTCAAATCAAGCTACTTACTAGAGGGACAGTTGGTGAAAAAAGAAACCCGGGCTAACAGTCCAATTTCTACCCACTTCCAAAGTTTATTGGCATATTTGTAGAGTGATGAGAATATGATACATTTGGTCTGATGTTTAATCAGGGCCTGAAAACTTAGCAAAAAGTGAATGAAAATTTTATTTCTACACAAAAGTTCTTGGCAGTATAAAATGTCTCTGAACTTAATCATTATCTCTGCCATCCATAGTTTCCAGGTCTTCACTTCTATCTGCGTCTCTAGTCTCTTTCTCTCTCTCCTCCTTCTTTCTTCTTCTTCTTTCTTCTTCTTCTTCCTCCTCCTCTTCCTCTTCTTCTTCTATTTTTAGGCAACGTTTAAATACACTTAAACAATTATCTATGATAATTATATAAAACAAGGCTATGAATTTGAAGGAAGCATGAGAAGAATTGAATGGAGCATGGGGAAGGGTAAAATGATATAATTCAATTTTTTCAACCTATAATGTTTTTTAATTAGAATTTATATTTTCCCTTTTATTGAAAATAGACTCTTTTCTCATATAATATATCCTGATTATAGTTTCCCTTCCTTCTACTCCTCCAAGAATCTCCCTAACTCCCTTTCCTTTCTGTCTCTCATTAGAAAAGAATAGGCTTCTAAGAGATAACAACAAAACACAACAAAATATAATAACATACAACAGAAACCATCACATTGAAGTTAGACAAGGACAAACTAACAGAAGAGAAAAAACCCTAATAGAAGGCACACGAATGAGACTCACTCATACACACACACACACACACACACACACACACAACACACCAGTCCCATAAAAAATACTAAACTGAAAATATAATATATATGCAAAGGACCTGGTGTAGGCTAGGCACGCCACTTTAGTCGCTATGAGTTCATATGACTTTGTTCAGTTGATTTAGAGGATCTTGTTCTCCTGGTGTCCTCTGTTCCCTTTGGCTCTTAAACTCTTCGTCTCCTCTTCCAAAAGATTCCCTGAGCTTTAATGAAAAGGATTTGATGGAAATATCCCATTTAGAGTTGTGTGTTCCACATTGTCTGCTGCTGTCTCTGTTTGTTGTTCTCTGTCTCTCTTTCTCTGCCTCTCTCTCTCTCTCTCTCTCTCTCTCTCTCTCTCTCTCTCTCTCATATGTCTGGCTATGGGTCTGCTGCAGAATGAAACTTCTTTAATGATGGTGAATAAGAACTGATGTATGAGTATAAAAGAATATCATTCAGAGACATTTTATCACTAATATTTTTAGACTAGTAGTATTTAGTTTTACTCTACATCCCCAGGCTATCTGGTCTCTGGTTCTTAGTCCCCAAGTAGTGTCAGGGATGGGTTCTATCACGGAGTTTCAGTGATGGCCTTAAGAGAGATCAAACATTGGTTCTTTTTCAACCTGCCATCTCTACTGCTACCTATTGATAAATTAAAACAATGAACTAGATCATGAGTATCAGAGAGAGGAATCTTCCAACAGTGTCTTTAGTAACAGCAACAAAACAGAAAAAACACACAACAATTAAACAACAAAAACATGAATGCCTTACTATCCATTGCTAACTGTCCAGACAAACTGCGTTTCACAGCCAGGCAGTCCTTCTCCCCTCTTCAGCACCTAAGAACACTTTCTGCAGGGAGACATTTCAGGAAGATTGGCTGCTACTTCAACAGCTGCCAGATGCTGAAGTGCGTGTGAGGCTGGTGGTGAACTGGACAGAGGAAATAATGTAGCCAAGCTTCTAGCATCATATTCTCTACTTTGAGGGAAAAGGGGGGGGGGTTAAGATCATGAGGGATGAAGTTTTAGAAATACTTATCTTCTGAGAGAGCTATTCCATATGGCATCTTACACCTAAAAACAGGTTCTATTTTCTAAACTGCTCTTTCAAAGAGAACTTACTGTCAACAGAAATCTGATGGTACTGCACCTTTATCCAAATCTCTGCCTACTAAAAGTCAGGCTTACAAGAAAACAATCCATTAACCAAGGATGTCAACTCAAGCCACTGCTGCCCCCACAGTGCCCAAGTGTCTTGTGCTGCTGCCTGAGGCTCTCAATAGACCTGGTTCACAGCTCCATCCTCCCTCTGAACCATCACTATCCCTTCCACAGGTTCATATCAGTATCTTCAATGATAAATATTTCACCTCTTAATCTTATAGAATTTGGTCTGTGAAGAAAGCAAACCCAGAAGTACAGAGTTCTAATCATTTGTTGTCAATTATGGCCTGGCACCTAGGTTGTAAGTGTCTTGAGAAAGGAGATGATCTCAACAGTTATTTGTATTGCTGATTCTTGCATGGAAAGCAGACCATAAAAATGAGCATGTTTCAAATCAATTACAGGAACCTTGATTTTTTTTCTCTTGTTTGTTTGTTTGTTTTTCCCTAAACATTCTTTTTTAATCATAAAAATATTCTTTATTTTTATTAATTAATTATTTTATTTATTTACATGCCAAATGTTGCCCACTCATCCTCCCATCCCCTTTCCCAGAGTTTTTTCATCCATCTCCCATCCCCATCCCTCTGCCATAGCTTTCTCTCCATGGAGTTGCTTGCCTGGTCTCTGAGCAACCACATGACTCAACGACACCTAACTCATTTTCATTTACATATTTGGAGAGGCTAGTTAAAAGAAATGTTCTGTCTTCTCTGTAGCCTTCTGTTTCCCAGTGTACCTGCTTGGACATCCCAGAATCTGGTGAGTTCAGTAAAAGGGATCAAGCTGGCTTAGAAACCTTCGTTCTTCCACCAGTGACGTAGAACATGACAACATTCTTCTTTCTGTCCTCATGGGGAGTAGGGGGTGGGCAGGTCTTACCAGTGTTCTAGGTCTTTCTATTGATCTGATAAAACACCATGAGCAAATCAACTTTGAAAGGAAATGGTTTATTAGTTAACAGCTTATGATCCATCATGAAGAGAAGTTAAATCAGAAACTGAGTAGAGGAACTGAAGCAGAGGAAATGGAGGACAACTACTTACTGAGTTGTTCTCCATGGCTCACTGAGCCTGAGTTCTGATGTGATCCAGTGTCCACTTCCCAGAGGGGAACTGCTCACAGTGGGCTGGGCCCTCCACATTATTCATCAATCAATCAAAAAAATTGACCACAAGCTTGTTTATGACTTGCTTACAGGCCAGTCTAATGGGGGCATCTTCTCAACAGAGGTTCCTTCTTCCCAATGACCCTAGTTTGTGTAAAGTTGAACAAAAATCCAATTAGCATACAGAGATAGGCACCTAGAAAATAAGAATATCATTGTCTAGCACCATTAGAGACTAAGCAGGTACTAACAGAACCCACCAATAAGTCAACTCATTTCCAAAACTACCTGTATTCCTCATCTGCTGCTCAAAAACAAGGATCCACCCTGAGATTCTACTTCACACCAGTCAGAATGGCTAAGATCAAAAACTCAGGTGACAGTAGATGCTGGCAAGGATGTAGAGAAAGAGGAACAGTCCTCCATTTTGGTGGGATTGTAAGCTGGTAAAATCACTATGGAAATCAGTCTGGTGGTTCCTCAGAAAATTGAACATAGTATTTCTGAGGACCAGCTATACCACTCCTGGACATATACCCAAAAGATGTTTCAACATACAACAGGGGATACATGTTCCACTATGTTCATACAGCCTTATTTATAATAGTCAGAAGCTAGAAAGAACCCAGATGTCCGTCAACAGAGGAATGGATACAGAAAATGTGGTACATTTACACAATGGAGTACTGCTCAGGTATTAAAAACAATAACTTCATGAAATTCTTAGGTAAGTGGATGGAACTGGAAAATATCATCCTGAGTGAGGTAACCCAATGACAAATGAACACACATATATGCACTCACTGATAAGTGGATATTAGCCCAAAAGCTCACAATACCTAAGATACAACACATAGACCACATGAAGCTCAAGAAGAAGAAGGAAGACCAAAGTGTAGGTGCTTTGGTCATTCTTAGAAGGAGTATCAAGATATTCGACCAGAACTCCCAGGGTCTAAACCTCCAGCCTGGGAACACAAAGGGAGGAACTCATGGCTCCACCTGTATAGGTAGTTGAGAATGCCTTGTCAGGCATCAGTGGAAGAAGAGGACCTTGGTCCCTGAAATTTTGGATTTCCTAGTGTTGGGGAGTTCAAGAGCAGGGAATGGGTGGATGGTGGGGGCACACCCTCATAGAAGTAGGAGGAGGGGGGATGGGAAAGGGGTTTTGGGGAGAATGGGAGAGGGGATAACATTGAAAGATAAATAAATAAAATATCCAATAAAAAAACCCAGATAATGGGTCTGGCAATTGTTGTTGAGCAATCAAGACTTTTTGTCAACAATTTATTATGGGGATTTCTATAATCCTCAAGGACAAGGTATTGTGGAAGAGGCCCATGGAACTTTAAAAAGATTGGTGAGACAAATTGTTGCTGAGACAAAGAATGATGTCAACCTGTGAGCTTGCTGATGCCCTGACAAGGGTGACTGCAGAACTGTATTGGACATATGTTCCTGACCCACCTTTGCTTGACTATATCCCAGATGGGATAAGCTGCCTTGCCTCAAGTTTTTAGACCTTGTGGGATAGAGAATCAAAAAGAGAAATTATAATGTCTCTTGTATTCTTCTTAAAGGTAACCAGCTATTAGGACTCAATCATGTACTGGTCTAGAAATCAATCCAATATTGGAAATAACAGTCTACTTTTGGAAGACTGGATCTGGACATTGCCAGAGACATATTTGGAAGTTAGCTGTAGCTAACTATGATGTTACAATAGCAAGAGATAAACTTGGGACAGGATCTAGATTTCAAACAAGGGTTAGTGCATGTTTTATGGCTCTTTTATTTGTCAATCTAAAATTGGTTTTGTCTCTTCTACAGTATTTATTGTAAGTTGCATTGACTGTATAATTTCCAATTGTGTTAGTGTGTTGAAACCTGGCATGTCTGTTATGGGAGTCTATCAACCAGCTTTTGGTTACTGCCTTGAGTATTAGAAAACCTGGATTCTCTGAAAAAAGTTTGAAAGTGCTGAAAGAAGTGAGTTAGGCTTTAAGCAGAAGCAAGAGGGTAGCGGACTTGATTATTGCTGGTATAACAGCTTTAATTCCATTAATTGCTAGCATCACTGCTTCTGCAATAACACTGACACAAGGAGTTAAGACAACTATTTTTGTTAACCATCTAGCAAAAAAATGTTACTAATGTATTGAGTATACAAAAGGATTTATATAGGTATCTGCAACAACAGATGATGCTCTATAACCTATTCAAATTATCTAAAGGAGGTTCAGAGTTCAAGAGTTAGGAGCCATCCCAAGTGTCATAACAAATATCATTGGAGTAGTGTTACTTTTGAAATTCACACTGATTGTCATTATAATTAGAAAAAAATTTTAAAGACACCTGTAGGATATTTGGCATAATCTTAACACTTCTCTGGGTGTGTTTAACATTGCATAGTGAGATTATGAATTTAAAGAATGCTGCTCATTGAGCTTTGATGCTGCAGATAATCCAATAAAATTATCCATGGCCTGAGGTATTTCCATTTTGTTCAAACCTCAGGAATGGCATATATATATATATTGTACTGGAATACTTTTATTCCTGCCATCATGTTAAAGCTTGTCTCTAACTACATCAACAGGCTGACAGCCAAATACATGACTTGAAATTGATAATGGACCCCTAGCCAGAGTCATTAATTTAACAGGCTGGCAAGCCAAGGATGGGTAAGATTCTGCACAGATCCTTACCAACCTAAGACATAAGTGCATTGCTTTTGATAATGCATATTTCATGACAGGTAAGGAAGGCATTCTTGTAAGAATGACCTAAGACAGACTCAGTCTTGTTAATGGAATAAAAAGTGGGAGAGGTGGAGAGCATTTAGGGCTGCTTGGCAAGAAGCTGACATGGGCCAAGGACAAGGAAATGGGCTGCTTGGCAGGCATATGACATTGGCCAAGGGCAAGGAAGTAGGCTTCAGACAGGAATCTGACATTAGCCTAGAACAAAGAAGTAATTTCAGCAGGAATCTAAATCTTAGGCAACAACAAAGAAGTAATCTCGACAGGAATCTAAATTTTAGGCTAGAACAAGGAAGTAGGCTTCAGACATGAAAATGACCTTGGGCTAGGACAGAGAAGTAGCTCAGATACTTTGGTCATCCTGATAAGCCTTTAGAAACAGTGATCATGGGAATATTCAGGTAATTAGGTTTAATGCCTTGCTTTTTCTTTGACTATTTGTGTTTATTGTATTACTTGTTCCTTGACTATTTGCATCTATTGTATTACTAGTCTGTTGTGTAATTTCTTAAAAATGGCCTCTGGCTCAGTCGACTATCTAAGCAGCAACACCTCTGCCTAGCCCAGCCACAATTACCTTTGACTGCTACAGAGACACATTAACGTCCGCCTCTATTTCCTCTCTGGTCTCTCTCTCTGTCTCTCTCTCTCTCCTCTAGCTCCTCCTCTTTCCTTTTCCTCCTCTCCTCCTTATTCCTCCTCTTTCCTCTTCTTCTCCTAACTCCTCCCACCTTAGCTCCTCCTACACTAGACCTCAACCTAGAACTGACCTTAATACATACATGTAATCAAAATGGTATAAAAGCATAAAGGAAGTGGATGTATAGGATAGGGGTTCTAGGGAGGGGAAATGGGGAAAGGGGATGACATCTGTATTGTAAATAAATAAAATACCAATAAAGAAAAGGGAAAAAAAGAAACAAGTATCCACTGCAGCCTGGCTTAACAACTTAAAACACACATTCAGCAACATCTCACGTTTTTTGTTAATGACCACTCTGTGTGGTTTAGCTCCTTCCCTACACCAAGGTTTTCTGTAAGGCTTCCATGAACCTGTGAGCCTGGGAAAACCTTTCCTCTGGTGACTCAACTAGAGAAAAACTTACCTCTAACGTCCTGTGGCTATTGAGAGGGACCCTTTCTTGGGAAATAGAAGGCTACAGTTTTCTCATTGAATGTTGACAGAAGCCGCCTTCAATTTCTTGCCTCTCAAATATCTCTGCACCCCAGCTCCTTCAAAGTCATCAGAGAGAAATAGTAAGTGGAGAGTCTATTGGTGAATTGGAAGCTACAGTCTCGTGTGACATAATCACAGAAATGATACCCCAGCACACCTGCCATGATCTATTAGTTAGAAGCAAATTATAAGGTCTTTCCCACACTCTGGGGGAGGGGATTACACAGGGATCACCAGGGGGATTCATATCACTGAGAGCCCTGTCAAAAGCTGCCTTTCCAGTCTGCCACGGTATGAATCCTCTATGTACTCATGTTTTCAATGCTCCATCTGCAACTTGGGACACTAATGTTGAAAGTTGTGATACTATTAGAAGGTAGGCACTAGCTGGTTAAAGATTGTTAAGGGTGGGTGTTTGAAGGTATAACCCCTACACACACACACACACACACACCCCACACACACACACCATAACACACCCTGCATCCTGTGGAGGCAATGTGAATAGGAGTTCATCAATCACTCTTGCTACCATTGGCAGGCCTGTTTCACCAGCCCAGCCATAATGGACTGTGACGCCTCAAAACTATGAGCCAAAATAAATTCATAAAGTTGTTTCCCTCAGATATTTGTCAGAGTGATAAAAATAGTAATCAATCATTCCCAGCCAATTACTCCAAGTTCCTCTCCACTCTCAGTTCCAATATGAGGAAGAAGGGGGTACTATTTGTTGAGCTCCCTCAGATAGCTGAGGCTCACCCCTGAGATCATTCAGTACATAGCTGGGCTATCTGTTAACAGAATTAAAACCCTGGTTGATTCTTGGGTGGTTTCTCTGTACACTGACACAGTGGGAGGCAGAATCTTGCTGAGGTTATTAACCTTACCCTGCAGCCAATCTTCATTTCACCTTTCCTTGGGGAAACCTGAGAGAATTCACCCCATGTCCTCATCCATGCCAATGATCTCACATAACCACATGCTAAGGCCAAATGTATACTTGTCGAGCCAACTCTCAGGAGACAGAAATACTGAAGACTCATGTGACGCTGGGCAGGTGGCACTGGAGACTATGTGGCGCCCAAGTCCAAACTGTGTCTTGGTCACGAAGGAGCACTGAGAAGTGTGCCGTGTACTTATCACCATGCAGGTCTTATCCATACTGAAGAGCATCCAGAGGATAAGATGGCTGAATTACACAACCCCTCCTATGCTCAGGAAGCAGTCTCAAGGGCTGTGCGTAATATAGTGACATTGACACCCCACAACAAGACTCCAGAGCTAATTTGGAAGCAGCAAAGTATCACTCGGAACATTTGTCTTACTATTCAAGACATGGAAATTAATAATAGGCTCCAATAAAATAAGAGCTAATTGTGGGTAAATTGACATGTCACTAGGACAGGTACATAGCCAAATATTTAGACTGCTTTATAGAAATATGTTTGGTTGCTATGTTTGTATTTCCTGTGACTATTTTCATTTGGTTATTAACAACTTTATAGATTTTGGGATATTTTACCAATGTTATAATGCCTGTAGTTGTTCCATAGACTTATAGATCAAAAAGGAAATAATCGGTAGAACACAAGTGTTTTAATTGAGACCATTTTCAAGAGAACCAACATGAGAACTCAGCCAGCATCTAAAATGAAGAACTCCACTGCGTGTTCCTTGAGCTGTGTTGGAGTAGCAGGCAAGAAGGCATGAAAGAGGCAGACAGTGGACTCAAGAGACATATCATGCAGCTTAGACTAGATCATTGCCTAGTCAATGATTATATTACACTTTTTCTAAAATAAACAGGAATATTCCTCTAGGATCATTAATTCTATCTGCAAAAATATCTGCAACAATATATTCAATAGAGTTAAATTTTCTGTCTTCCAGAGTAGAGTTGACCAGTGGATGCTTCTGGGATTAGGGAGGTAAACACTCAGGCAGTACAATCTCTGTGCTGCCTACTGTGCTGATTCACTAGTGACAAGTAGGCCATAAGAACGTGCAAAGCGTTAATGAACCTGAAATCCTGATTTTTTTTTTCAGATATAATCTGAATATGCTCATGTTTCTGTACCTGCCAACACAACTCAATATTTGCTACTCAAAGTGTGGCCTGAGCAATGGTAACTTCTGCACAGCCTGCAGTTTATTTCCTGCTTGCTCGATTGATTTGTGAGAATGCAGAATTATGGATGTAAGCATCATCTACATTTAACAAAACTCCCTGGTGATTTGCACATATATAAGAATCTCAGGGATATGGAGCACAAGGTTCTTGCCCCAAAATATTTCTTTATAAATCTGATTAGTGAGTACAAAGAAATAAAATTGCAATACTAGTGTCTGTCTGTCTGTCTGTCTCTTCTGTGTGTGTGTGTGTGTGTGTGGTGTGTGGTTGTGTTCAGTAGAGATATTACAGATTAAAATATTATTCCAATAATCTTCCAGGAAGATATTAAGGCTGAGGGAAAGCCCTAGAACTAAATTTACTACAGCCCTCTAAAATGGAACTTATTTTACTGAGATCTTTCTTCCCATGGGAGATAACTTTACCCTTAAGCTTTGAGCATATTAGGGAGACAAATTATTACCAAACCCAGAAAGGGCCTTCATGTTACACTAAACAACTCTGCTGAAGCTCTAGTTGATGTTAAACTGATTTGCACATTAATTTCATAGTTAGAAATAAATTTTCAAGAGCATATGTATTAACTCTGTGCTAGGTTTAGTAGACATAACACCAGTTGAGATGGGGTATCCCTCTGGGATTTAAAGGGAGAGAGAATACAAACAACAGACACAACAGAAGAGAGGTACAAAGGCAAACTGGAAGCTAGTGCCTACACAGTATGTTATGTGATCTAGATTCTGGATTGAGACCACAGCTTGCCTACAAATCCTATCCTATAGTGGTATTTGTTGCTTACACATATTTTCGATTCTAGGAGTATGTGGCAAATGCATTATAAAGGTGTGGGTGCCTGTAGCCCATACTTATGTCTTCTATATAATCACTCCTACTATAGCCTAAATTATCTATGGCAGGAACACCAAAGTATCCTTTGGTTGTGGACATTTTTGTGTCTGCTTGCTATCATGACTGTCATATATGCTCTCCTTTCCAATGGTAGCAATAAAAATGTTATATGTGTGTTTACCTTCCACTTAACTGCTAAGTCAAATGCATCCAGAGGATGCTACTTCCTCTCCAGGGTGGAAAAAAGACAAAAACTAACCATGAACCTGGGAATAGTGAGAAGTTCACAGAATCTATCATAGATTTGTCAAACTCAAACTGAAACACAGATGGTGGCTGGTTGGAATTCTAGGGAAAAAACTGCAATTTGTTTATTCAGACTTGGAATTTATAGTGTGGAGTTGGGATAGCCATTATGAAACCACAAAGAGATGGCCTGAATAGAATGGATCTTAGTAGAACTTAAGTTTAATGACTAAAAAGGCATGCCCAGGTCCATATACCGTTCAAAACAAAAGCGCAAACCTCACCTGAAGCCAGGCCTCAACTATGCATGCAGAAGGCAAGAAATAGCTCCTTCTGCCCAGGAAGCAGACCTCAACATGTCTTTTAGAATCAACTGAGTCTTGGCAAATGAATAGATGCTGACATGAATATTCCAAGAGAAAAGGGCAAATGTTGGCTTAAATACTGGCAAGTAAATGACACAAAGTTCAGAGTACAAAGTGACTTGAAATGAGGGATAAATATTCCTCAGAAGTCCATACTTCTTCCCTTCTTCTTTTCTTACTATATGCATTTTTGTAGATAAACATAGAGCTCAGAAATAAACAAAGCTGTGATCATCTGTAGTCAAGAAACATTGATCATCTTTGACCATGATGACATTATCATTGCTTAAATAAGAAGTCAAAATATTTCCAAATGCAGCATTTAAAGATTCACTTTATTTTACAGACATACTAAGACTAATTTTATTTTTTAAAAAAGCAAAACAATAGAAGCTATAGTAGCCTTCTCTTTTTTTTATTTATTTTTCCCCTTCCCTTCTCCTTCTTGCTCTGGCCTTCGCTCACTCCAGACCCTATAGTAGCCTTCTTTAATACCATGCCCTATTACTATAATCTGATTTTGATAGAGAAAAATGTGAGAACAGAGTAAATGAAGGGAAAAATTAAGTAAAGTCCTCTAAGATGCCTCGAAACAAGATGCAGTAGTAGTGACTACAATTTTAGACTCATGTAAAGGTCTGTGTCTTCATCTGAGTATGATAATGGTTGGGAACCAAGACTGTCTTCATGTAAGACATTGGATGTGTACAACACATAAGTATCAAGAATAAACCAGAGCTAAGGTCACTGACCGTGCATAATGTAATACAAGGCATAGAGTGGAATCTGCCCCAAGCCACATGACACACTTGCCACCCTAAAGGAAATGCCAGTCCCAGGTCCCAAATTACCAGTGTCCACAATACAGAAACTTCCAGCATGTCATTGCTTTTTGAAGACTCTGCAAAACTCTATCTGTATATGGATTCATTTTGACACAGATCTATTTTTTAGAGGAAGCTATGTGTTCTGTATCAAATCAGGAATGAGAGACACAGCCAGTAAAGATGGGAGGGAAAAAAAAAAAGATAGCTTATCCCTTACTGCTGGCAAAGCCAATTAGGCGTATCTTTGTTTCATGACAGCTATATAAAGAATTGGGGAACTGAGAGCGTGGGCATTTGATACGGATGTGCAAACTAATTCTTTCTGTTGGCTCACATAAACAACATTTCATAGAATATCCGGTAGATGTTTTTCTGGCTTTGCTTCCCTGACCCATGTAAGGCAATGCATTTAATACATGCAGTGGTTTTCTGTCTTTATCCAAATTAAAAGAAGAAGAAGAAGAAGAAGAAGAAGAAGAAGAAGAAGAAGAAGAAGAAGAAGAAGAAGAAGAAGAAGAAGAAGAAGAGAGAAGAAGAAAGAAACCCAAGTGCTTACCCAAATAGAAAATTTAAAAGTTGCTGAATTGCAATCCCTGTCTACTGGATTATTCAATCCAGAACTCAAACCAAGCTCACATTCTCCCTGTGTCCTTTATCAATTTGATACTAATTCTCAGGAATATGTAAATTCAACTCTAACATGAGTTGGAGCTTTTATAGCTGTCATTATTTATTTCATCGCATTTAACCTTCTCCAATGTATTTGTATCTTTTTTTCTCCTAGACTTTGTGTTCCTAGGGAGCCAGGGTTTCATGGGTATTAATTTTAGCACCATTACACATATATACTGGAAACAACTTTTCATGAAAAGGAGTTAATATTAGAGTCTACACATAAGTGTATGAAGCAGTTTTGTTGATATTTATTGCAGAGACCCAATTGGCATGTTGATTACTCTTCTAGTCAGCGCTCATCTGTTTTTTATGACATTGTATTGGAGAGTCTCAAAAGCCCTAGAACCATAGCAGTCATGCTCCCAGACTGTACACTCTAAATCACACAAATGCTAACTCTACTCAATCCTTCCCTCTTAACAACCACCCTATGAGAGGGTGCCATACTATGCAAAGATCTCAAATAACTAGTGCTTAAGACACTTGGTAGTTTCAAGGTCATATGAACCATCATGCTGTGCTGAGAGCAGACAGAGTCCATATCCCAATGGTCCATGAAATAGCAAATAGAAAGATGACAAGACTGTAAAGGCACCAGAAGGTGGTTCATGTCACATCACTAAAAGCTTTGACTTTCTTGCTTTTGTCACATAGATTTAGCAATGAGACCAACTACATAAACCCATCCAGTCTGAAGGTAGCTGTTGGAAGGAGTTGGATAAGATCTTAAGTTAGGATATGAGCTGGCCCAATGGGTTGGCAAGACTGAAACAATTGGACCAACAAACCTCCACTGGTTTCCTGGGGGAACAATGACATAGAAGGGGAAATATGAGCATTTTCTATGACAATTGGACAGGGTTCACTAGGCAGCTGTTACTCTGAACAGGTGAATAATTAATGTCAACTACTTCCCATTTGCACACAGAAAAAAACTTGATGTTTTTATAAGTGTTACAGTCACTTTAGTAATTGTAAGAGCTTTCTTGACATAGAAAATGGATAAAATGATTCTTTTAAACAAACTCAGGGTCAGGGCATGAGTTGGCCTATGTTGAAACTGATTTTAATTATATTCTACAAGGAATCTATATTGCGCTAAAGAATGAGCAAGCAGAATGTGACCACAATGTGGGGAACACCACAAGGCCTGCATTATTAAAGCATTTTAGAAATCCTGACCTGTTTTCCAAAAGTTTTTCAAACAATACAAGAGTTGGAGTGGAATGGCTGGACCAGTTGTTGGAGCAGGGAGACTGTTAATGCCAGCCTTTCCAAAGCCAAGAATAGGAAACAATTCCTCAAAGTTAATTTAGGAAGAAAAAAAATCTTTCGTTCCACTGTCGTCATTCCTAAATCTTTAAATATTTTCCCTGAAAAGAATCCCTATAAAAAGGAAGCTAGTGACGATCTTACAAACCATTGGTTTTGAGATTTGAAGACTGTTTCTTTTAAGATAATACTTGAAGACCGTCACCCACAACCACAGGAAGGACATAGAGTACAATTGGAGAATGTGCTCCACGTGCCACACAAATACAATAGAGCAGACTCATTGAGCCAATGGGATGAACGTCTGTGAGATAGATAGTGCAGTGCCCATAACTTCCTATCTGTGGATTCATCGGTCTCATTCTTTACACTCATAGAAAGTCTGTTTATGCCCAGGAATTTATAATTCCTTTTTATCATCATGTCTTTTCAGGCTTGTAAGCCTTTTCTACCTATTATAGATGAAGACACTATGCTGCAAACATGTTCTTCCAATGACTGCCAGTATTACACTTGTAATATACAAAATACTTGCAAAAGCAACATGTGTGTATGTTTTCACTAAATGAGGCAGTTTTTCAAACCTTTAAATAGAGGGAAATGCTCATGTTCATAAATTCCTTAACATGACTCTGTGGCATGGGTACCTCAGTCATTTCCCTGGAAAAGCAGTCCCTAAGGAGGACTGTTTCTGCTTAACACTATCAAAATATTTAGGCATCAATATAGAACCAAGAAATCTTATATCTGCATGTTGCATAAATTTTCAAGTCAGTCAAAATATTTGAGTCAGCAAAATGTGTGTAAAATGTAAATAGATGGCAGAATACACAGTAAACACTAGAAATCCTGGAGCTGAAATTAGAGAAATCACACTCTTTAACACAGGCTACATTTCAGATTAGAGAATTGGGGAAAATCCTTTTGTTCTTCAGGACCTATGATAGTTTGACTGTGTTCGTCGTGCTAAAAGTTTGGACCCAGTGTGATGGCATTATGTGTGGGGACCTTACTGAAGGTGACTGAATCATTAGAAGCATTACTCTCAGGGGAATAACACTGTTCACATGCAGGGCATCAGAGCTCATGAGAGTGGGTCGCTGTAGACTAATACAAGGCAATGTGTGTGTGTGTGTGTGTGTGTGTGTGTGTGTGTGTTTGTGTGTGTGTTCTTCTAAGATAATACTTGAAGATAATCACCTAAAACCACAGGAAGGACATAGAGTACAATTGGAGAATGTGTTCCACATGCTACACAAATACAGTACAGAAGAATATATATATATATATATATATATAATATATATATATATATATATCTCTTCCCTGTCTGCTTCTCTGCCAAATAGTGACTCAAAAAAAGGTCTTCAAAAGAGGCCAGATAGACAGGGTTCCCTAGACCTTCTGCCTCCCAAACTGTGAGTTAAATAACCCTCTTTTCTCTTTCAGTATCTACTTTCAGATATTTTGTTACAGCAACAAGAAATGAATCACTATATATTTCTTTCAACTGTAAAAAGAGCAAAGTATTTTGTTCCACCTTGAAGGGCTCATTTTCTTACTTTACCATGCTTCTCACAGTAATGGGAGGAGCCCTAAATATTAAAAATCAAGTGACAAGAAAAAGTTTACCATGAAAAGAATGTTATTCACCTTCAGCTACCAGAACAAACCACCAGGGAGTGAATGGATGAACCGTTGCCTCATTTTCTCCCACAAGGTTAGGCTCTGGACCCCTCCTCCTGGCTTCAGATGGCTATTTTCAGGCTGTGTTCTCTCATAAAGAGTGGGATGAGAGAAAGGAGGAGAGAGGAGGAGAGAGAAGAGAGATATAGAGACAGAGTGAAAGAAAGCATGAGAGAAAGGGGGGGGCGAAGGGAGAATGGGCATATTTCTTCCTCTTCTTAAAGACCACATACCTGTAGGATTAAGTTCTCATCCTTATGACCTGTTTAACCTAGTTATCCCCAACAAGGATTAGAAGATGCAGTCACTGCAAGGCTCAGGAAAGTGGAATTTAGAACACAATTTATCTCATAAAAGACAGTAATTGTTCACTTCCTTTCTCTGTCTTCATCTGTTCACAAAAGCCATACCTCTTTTCTTTCTTTTCCTTTCTTTCATTTTCTTCTCTTTTTTTTTTCTCTCTGTTTTTCTTTTCCTAACTATTTAAATCTTATAAAAGAATCTGCCATGCCCACTGTGGGACTCTTGCTCTTGCCAGCTTTCGGCCTCTTGAAGGCTTTAGTGCTTCAGATCTGGATGACACATCATGGGATCTTTTCTCTACAGTGCCAGCCTCACCCCACATTGCCTGCTGAAAAAAAAAAATCCAAGTCTTTAAAACCTTCATTTTGGGGGAATGAATTGTACCACGTTGTTTCCTCCTGGGAAACAGAATGAACGTGATTTGAATAGAGCTTTTTGATCTATACATAGAATTAAGCCAGTCACTCCATTTTTAACCCCTTTTGCAACTAAGATTTCTTTATCCCTGAAGTTTCAAAGATCTATTTGTCCAGTAAGTGATCAGCCCTGAAACCATATATGCAAAATAACTAAAAGGAATTTTCACTAGGTTTCAAATATGTGTATATGAATATATTTGTATGTATGAATATATGTGTACATATATATGTGTATATAGAGATCTGTACCTATATATTTGTATGTATATATATAAATATATATGTGCATAAATATGTATATAAGTTATATACATATCTATGAATATATTATTGTTACAGTATATGCTGGTGTAACAATAATAATTAAAGAAAAAGAGGCTATCAACTTGAAAGTGTGGAGGCAAGGAAGAGACTTGAAAGAGGTACCTGGGAGGGGCTGGAGGTTGGAAAGAGAATAGAAACAGTGATGTAATTCTATTTGATTAAAAACATATTTTTAAAATGATCTGGCTGCCTTGTTGGCTGGATCTTCTATGAGACTGTTAGTCTGTGGTTTTTCCTGCTGTTTGGTATTCTGTACTTCATCAGCCCAGTTTATAAAGGATCTAGTTGGGTTAAGTTTGCCCTCAGTTACATTAATTTTTCTAGTACCATACTTGATTTTTATTGTTACTGTCAATTTTTAAAAATTACACTGGGGGTGGGGCATGAGGTGCTCTGTGCAAAGGAGGGTCAGAGTGGTTCCCTCCTTCTCCCATTCAGGTCCTGGGCTAGAACTCAGGCCAATGCCTTTACCAACTGACCCATACCCTAGCCCTGTTTACTATCATTTATTTTCTATCTCTGGAGGCAGAAGAAATAAATCCATGTGTTCAGTTCATTATCCTCAATGGAAATCTGCTCGTACTTAATAATTAAGACTTTACTTAACTAACATTCATTCTGTGTTTAATAAATGTTACTGAATATTTTATAAAAAGCATTCTCTTTAAGCCTAGTAGGTATACTATGCATTTATTCAATAGTTTAATTCATATTATTGTTATGAGCCCGACATTGTAAAGGAGCAGACCCCATATACATTATTTAGGGTCTCTCAGGACACAAAGGCAGATTGCTGGGAAGAATTCTGAGTTCTCTTCTCTCAAAAGCTCAAGATGAAGATAGCATTTATCTCACTCAGTGTCCTGACAGGAATGGGATCCAGAGTCTCTTTCAACATCACAATTCTGAGAAATGCCAAGTGTGGCGGAGGCTGAATGAATTGGAATGCCGGAGTGGACAGTGTGGTGAGGAATCTTGACTGTCCCCTCCACCAGCTTTCCTCCCCTGCCTAATGGTAAGATAATTTCTGCCTTTGCTTGTAACTAGAATCACAGAACAACCACATTTGCAGTCTCCTCTGTGATGGAATGAGAACAGAAATTTTCCATGAGCAAAATCTTAGGAGCTGTGTCTTTAAGAGAAAATGCTAGTCTTCCTTTGCTCCATTCCAGGTTCTATAAATATAGACAATAAATGTACAAGTTCAATCGTGCCCAAGTGGGCAATGATGCAATTGATAGAAGAAAATGTGTGAATGCCAGACCTTGACCACCCAGAAGGCAGAGCTTTCCCACTACAGGAGCCCCAACTGGTACATATGCAAAGAAATATAATATAAACTCCATCCTCATACAAACCCAACAAACAACAACAAAAATGCTGTTTTCCAATATGTAAATCACATTCAATCAAAACTCCTCATGTTGCATTTCTAAATAAAAATCCAGAAGTCAAATGCACTGAGGAGAGTTGTTCTAATCTTGGACTAAGACACTGAGCAATGGCAGAGTCCCACCATGACTCAGATACCACTTACAGTCCCTTCTCACATGTGGTTATCTTAAGCACACGGGTGACAAAAGCCTGACTCAATAGGTGGGGAAGTACAGCCTTCCAAAGAGGGGGTTTGTGCCAATGTCTTAACACAAACACTAGATAGGAATTCTCAGGCTTCCTACAAAGATGGAAAGGAATAGCCAGGAGCAATTGCAGTCTCTATCTTAACCAAAACCAAACACAAACAAACAAACAAAAAAGCAGATTTTAAATATCGAACAAGTAATTTAAATGATACAACTTTATTTGCCTAACTTCATCGTCTGTGCTAATTGATTCTCATAACTGGAGAAATGTGTCATATTTATTTGTGCCAGATGTTAGAGAAATCTTTCACAGTATCCCCTACTTCCTGATCTTACCATTTTACTTCTACACTCTATAGAACACAGGAAGGCTTGCCACGGGAAATAATCTCACTTTAGATAAAAGTTTATCTTTGGCACCCATAATAGGACTCCTAATATGTTCCTCATTATCCTCTAATTCTATTGCAAAGAATAATGACAGGGGTTAAGGACAGGGACTTAGAAAATAATTCCCCAGCTATTAAAAATGTCCCCTACTTTCATTTTAGAAATATACAGCATAGACTTCACTCTGGATTTTTGTATCAAACAAAGGTGAAAAGCGTACTTGTTTCTCTTTCGGGAGATAACATAGTGCATTGAAAACTCTTTTTTCAAAATTAACCACATTAGCAAAATAGTACCAAGTATATTAGGCTGCTATTTTTGTGAGCTAGTATATATTAATCAAATAAGTTTAAATAGATTCAAATAAAACCCTAATCTGAAATATGAACAACAAAAAGAAATTCTGTGTAGGTACATGTGAAGCTTATCTTCTTGATATTACTCAGTTCATCATTTGAAGAAGCAATTTCCTAGAGAAAGTTTGTTTTTGCTCAGAGAGAAAACAGATCCTAATAACAAAATCAAGTTAAGTCAATTATAACATCATAGTATTCTGGGCCCACTCAAGATATGAATATCAGAAAGTTATCAGTATTTTATAGGAAATACTATTAAGACTATTGTCAACTTAGTAAATGATTTGAACAAAGTCTACAAATAAGCATGTGAAAAGATTTACAATGTCCCTTTTCAAAGTTAAAAGCACAGAGAGCTACTATCACTCATCTATTGCAATGGTTAAAATTTAAGGCTGTCTATACTAACTGTTGACAAGCATAGAATGACTGTGTCTCTTAGGCACTGTTGGTCGGGAAATTAAATTACACATTCATTTTAAGAAACTTTTCAGCAGGATTTATCCATCTGATCCTCAATATTTACCTAGGAAAACCAAAGTCCTGAGTTCATGTAAAGATTTCTATATGGATATTGGTAATTTTCCATTACTGTAACAAATGTCTGGGACCACCGTTTATAAAAGAAGATGATAAAGCCGGGTGGGTGCGGAGAAACATGCCTTTAATCCCAGAACTAGAAAGGCAGAGGACAGCCTTGTCTACAAACCAAGTTCTAGGACAGCAGGACTACACAGAGAGACCCTGTCTTAAAAAAAAAAAAAATGATATATAAATAAATAAATAAATAACCTCCCAAAATAAAAACCAAAACTAAAACAAAACAACAAAAGAAGAGGAAGAGGAGGAAATAGTTTTGTGGCTTGCCATTTTGGAAAGTACAGTCCTATTGACCCTTTGTACCTATGATGAAGTGAAGCAATCGATTATGCTGTAGAGTAAATTCTAAGGCAAAGTTTTAATGGCAAGATTGGGATATAAACACAGAAAAAGAAAGAGATTGAGTCTGTACAGCCTCCTTTGAATGTGTGCCTATCATAACCTGAAATCTCCACCAAGCCTCTCATCCACTTTCTTTCAATAACGCTAAGCTCAGAAGCTTACCACATACCACATGAGTCTTCTGGGAATATCCGAGATCCAAGCTACAGCACTGGTTTCTTGATGATAACTCAAATTTTAAAGTAACCAGTACACGCATGATCCAGTGAATATATAAAGTAGCTATGATGCATCCTTGCTATAGACTATTATTTGGTAATAAGAAATAAACAATGTCTGTGACATGGATGGATCTCAAATACATTTGCATTCATGTATACTAAAATGTTATGCTGAACACCACACACACACACACACACACACACACACACAACACACACACACACCTACTTTATATTCCCTTTCCATGTATTCCCAAAGCAATAAAGTCACCATCCAGAAGTATGTTCAGGAAGGAGATGTGATTGGGCAGAAAGGGAGCAGACAAGAGAAGAAATGATTATCCTTTGGGGGATGTGAAAATGTCTTCTATAGAGCTTATTCTCATGAAAACACATTTCAAAATGTTTTTAAACTCACACTGGATAGTAATTACATGGAAAATATGCCTCAGTGTTTTAAAAGGTAGCCCATGAAGAAATGAATTGCTCTTGGGTTATCTGTCACATGCTGTTAAGGCATTGCTAGCTTACATCCAGTATATTTCCAAGTGAACAGCCTTCAGACATCTGATGTCTCTGATATTTCTGGAGGAATATATGAAGACTTAATTTTAAAAAGAAAGTAAATAAAAATACCTCAAGTGAAACACCAGGGAGAGGAAACAAAGAAACATGAAGTGATTTTCACAAAGCCTGGTTAAGCACGATGTTTCCTTTGTGCTCAAAATATAGTTGTTTTTTTATTTGTTTTGTGTCAGTGTATGTTGTTTTCATTTCAGCTCTGGTGATACCATTCATTAATTATCATTTCCATCATTTGAGAATAAATAACTGGTCTGAGCCCATGTTCTGAGGGAGCCAGTCACACCCCAGCCCAGCCAAACAGATAAAAGTCACCTTGCTAAGCAATTTCATGTTTTGTTCCTGTTACTCTAAAATAAAAAGTGAAGGTCAAAGCAGAATTTTTTTAAATTGTCAAAATTAAAATCCTATTTCCCTGCCTATACTAGGCTGTCAGTCAACACAACTACAAGTCCTAAGAGAGCTGTGCCAGCCAGCAGGGAGCCCCAAGTGCTCACATAGGAGTAGCCTCTTTCCTTGATGCCAGAGCTCCATGGGATATAAAGCTCCTGAGGAAGAGCTAAGAGCCCTCACCCCTTACCTGTTCTCCTCACTATGAGAGCTATCACAGAGGAGGAAAGAGTTGGCACAAATAGCTACCGACTCAAATGAATGTGGAGTTTGTCCAAAAGACATGGAATGAGGGGAAATAGGCAGGAGAGCTGTGAGCAGGACGCTGATGGTGAGCATCTCTGGATATGAGAAGCAGATTTTGAACTTCTGAGATCAAAAGGCATAGAGCAGAAAGTCCCACAGTTGCTGTTGTTTCTTTATTGAGAAAAGTGTAAGCTTCTTCAAACTCTGAGGGTTCTGTTTTGATAATGTTAAAAGTCAGAACTAATTTACATTGTCACACGCACACACATGCACACACACACGCACATACATACATGTTTGTGTGTGCATGTGTGTACACGTGTATGCATTCACACAATTGTCTTTTTCCTGTATTTGTTCTACTCCCAAACAGAAAGTAAGAGCCCCACAAATTTAAGCTCAACAAAATGTTCCTCTTTTCAGGGACAAAACAATCAGAGTACATATATTGGCCACATAGTCAGTCTAAAACTGAAGGAGTCAAGTTAACTTGTTATTCCTCCATCACACAGAACAATTTCTCCACAAAGTAGAATGTGTCACCATTACCTGAGAACTTGCTAGAAATGAAGATTCCCAAACTCTTCTTCAGATCTGTTGAGTCAGAAATATTTGGCATAAAGCATAGAAGTTTATATTCAGTTACCTTCCATGATATTCTGCTCGATGGCCTTATTACTATAAATAAATAAATAAATAAATAAATAATAATAAATAAATAAATAAATCCAGATTTAATAAAAGGCACCTTGAAAGTCTCAGTGCCAAGAATCAAGGCTCTGACGTCAATTCAACTGCAGTTTCCTGGCTCTGAAAGTCTCTGGCTCCAAAAGGACTTCTCCTCTAATAATAAAATATCTTCTTCTTCTTTAATATATTTTCATCCCCTTGTCTCTTTCAGAGAGCTCACAATCAGTAAAACTTTTGCTTTAATTTTTTGGTAGATTCAACCCTGGTTAGAAGTAAATGTCAGCTTCCCATTTGCCTATATCTAAGGGTTGGACCAAAGAAAAGCTAGGAGCACCTGAAGTTGAAGACCCCAGGTACCGTCCCATTGCCAGATAGCCATCTGTCTCCTCTTGACCCTCCACTCCTCTGGATGTCTCCTCTGAAACTCCTTATGTCCTATCCAATCTTTCCTCTTTCTCCTTTGCTTCCTGTACTGACAGATGCCAACCACAAGACTGGAATGCTTACCACCATTTCTACATACCCATGAGCACCTGTACTATGCTCTGACCTCCCACCTGGCTTTCCACACACCTCACATTTGTACCTAAGAGCACCAATTTCCCTTGTGCCCCAAGGCAGATGCTCCCTTGTAGACTCTAGGATTTTGCTATAATATCCATCCTCATTTGTGTCTTGTCAGTTTTTTCCTATGCCACTAGCACATTATTAGTTCTATAAAAAGTAAAGGTGGTATTTCTCCAATTTGGAAATATACCTTCATGGGGCTAAGAATATGTGATAATTTGTAAATCTCTTAACATGCAAGCATGATGACCTGAGGTAGCATCCTCAGGCTCCACAGAAAAGCTGAGTGATGTGACATGCTTCTGTACGCCAGAGGAGAGAGGATACAAACACAGGTGAATTCCTAAGCCCGGTAGCAAACCAGCCTAGCTGAATCAGTAGAAACTCCATCACTGTATCAAGGTTTTCCTATGGGGATCTCCCGTGGCATGCCTCTGCTTACGCCCTGTGGTACCAGTCCATCTTTCACTTGCTTGACTACCCATCCTTACCTGGCACCACTCCCTCTCTCAAAACAATACCTCCCTGTACCTCTTCAGATGTCATTCTGCTTCCCACTATAGTATCCCCTCTCTGTGTCCCCCTCGCCCACTCAGACACTGTGTGCTGGAATTCCCCTAGTTCTCAGACATTGCTTCTATTTCCTCTTTGTTCTTCACTCAGTCCTTTGCTGATTTTATCTGAAACTCGAGAAACCCATTATCCAAAAGCCCTTTGGGTATGTTGCGTTGAAACTTGCTACATATACTCACAATTAGAGTCAAAGGCATCCTCAACACCTTTACTGGACTAACAGACATCCAAAGCTATATAAGACAAAATTTAAGCAGTGTGTTTACATTTCTGGTTAGGAAAATGACTTGTTTATTTTTATCTCTCACACTAGGACTAACCCATCAGCAATGCTGTTTCCTTAATACCCTTGAATACACTTCAGACCAGGTCACATCTTGCTAATACTGAAAAGCCTAAAGTATACCGTATGTAGTTTCAATAGGTCCATAGACTCATGTCTTTAAATGCTGGCCCACAGTGAGTAGCATTATTAGGAGGTGTGTCCTTATTGGAGAATGTCTATCACTAGGGGCAAACTTTGAGGGTTCAGATGCTAAAGCCCAGGTTCAGTGGCACACAGTCCTTTTCTTGATGGCTATGGATCAAGATGTAGAACTCTCAGCTCCTTCTCTATTACCATGTCCGCCAGCACATTGCCTTGCTTCTCAACATGCTAATAATGGACTAAACTTCAGACTGTATTCCAGCCCTGATTAATTATTTTCCTTTACAAGCATGGCCATGGTCATGTTGTCCTTCAGAGCAGTAGAAACCCTAAGGTACCATCTCTTTCTTCAACACATGAGGAGCTGCCCAACACCACTGCCATCTCAGACTCACATAATCAGAACAATCCTTTGGAAACAGATACATGTCTCTGATAAGAACTCCATGGCATCATTCCTTCACATCTAACCAAAAATATAAAAGTCCTTCCTCCCATTGACCTACTAAGCTCTATGTGATTTAACTTCCTGATCGTTACATCATTCCCTGCCTGCTATGATCTACTATAGTCACTCATATCTGGATACATCTGTTTTCAGGGAGACATTTTCCTCCCTCCAAACCTTGGCATTTATTGGAAGATGTGGCTCATTTGCCTTCTTCAAGCCCCTCCCACATGCCATCTTCTCTCTGAGGGTTACCTTGCTATCCCTTTTCAAATACTTCAAATACTTTTGTGCCTTCTTTCTCTCCATAATTTCTATCTTTCTTCTAAAATGCTATATAATTTAGAAGATCAAAGGCTCCCTAAAGGTAGAATAGTCTGCTTTGTTTTGTCTTGAATCCCAATTACATACACTACCATGCTGGAACAAAGTAGTCATTCAGAAGGTACTTCTGGATGAATGAGAGAGGTTAAGTCTTTAAGGATGACTAAACAGGCAAGATGCTTGCTGAAGATCAAAATAGGTCACAAAAGTTCAAGCTGGTACCAATCAAGACTCATCTCTTCTACTGAGAAATTTTAAACAAATTGAAAGCAACAATTATTTGTCCAAAAAGACATTTCACAGCATAATAATAGTAGCAGTAATTGGTAGAATTATAGGAGATTTTTCACTATCTTTACCATGTCTTTAAATATATATGCATTAAGAATAACACTCCTTTTCTATATATTCAAAATATATGCTCAAAGAATGTTATTTTAAAATTTTCTGTGCAAAAAATATGAAGTATTACTTTTTTCTGGTGAAAGGCTTAGAATTTTACATAAACCAAACTCTGCAATCAACAAAAGTAAAAGAAATTCCACATTTTAAACCCAGCAAAATGCAAAGCATCTCCTATGGGATGTGCTCCTGAGGAAAGCAATAGGGCAAATCAGTTGACAAATGCCTCGGAGTTTCAACCACTAATCACTAGGCCTTAGCACCTAAGATGATACTCAGCCAACCTCAATAGGAGCATCAATTGCTACAAGCTCTTTCAACACAGCTGAAGGCTCCTACATTTTAAGTCCTAAAATATAACTTCCTTTTACTTTGTCATAAAAATATATATTCATTATTTCAATAAAAATTAAGCACCATATGGGCATTCACAATTGAAGATCAGTTCAGGCAAACAGGAACAAAAAGCAATATTTCTCCAGTAATCTTTTAGGTCTCTCAAAGATTTTTCTGCAAAGGACTAGACAGCTTTTTGCCCTTATGGTCTCCAGCATGGCTCCTCAGAATCACACAACCACACCAATAGGAACTATAGATTATGAAGGGAAGTATATATGGCTATATTACAAACTAATAATAGTTAGTTTTTAAATAGGCATTTAAAACTTTGTAAAAAAAAAAAAAAAAAAAAAAAAAAAAAAAAAAAAAAAAAAAGGTGGACCAGATCTAGCAACCGAGACTTGTTTATTTGTTTGTTTGTTTTTCCAGCTCCTGCTGCTCCATATCTTTACCCATCCAGACAATGACAGTTTCAAGGGTTGACATTCATCCTTTGATGTATAAAGTCACCTATACATTTGCTCTTCAGAGAATGTGTTGGCAGACATAACGAGACTGCTTTGGCATTTGTGAATTCTAGGTTGGACTTAAATCATTTCACTTGCTCTCCCAAAGAAAGTACTTGAGAACTATGATGGCTCTTCTTGGTTGTCAAACTGATCTCCATCTAGCATTAACTAACACTCAAAAATGGAGGCATACATCAGTGAGGGATAGTTTTCTTAATTTGAAGTGAGAAAATTCACTTCTAATCTGGATCTTTAACTGTGGGAAGAGACACTTTAATCCAGATCTTTTGAAGTCGGAAGACCTACTTCTAATGTGGGCCACATCTTCTGCTGAAAATCTATATAGAGGACACGGAAGAAGGAGGTTTCACTCTTTGCCTGCTTGCCCTTGCTTCAGGGGCAATAAAGCCTACTTCTTTGGGACTCTAGTTTAGACACCTAAGACCAGCTAAGACATCTAGCTTCGTGGATTGAATGACTACTAGATTCTTGAACCTTTCATTCATAGGCAGCCATTGTTGAATTGGCTGGACAACAACTTGTAAACTATTCTAAAAAGTCTCCTTTCTACATAGAGTGATTCATTCTATATGTTTTGTTTCTCTAGAGAGTTTTGACTAATACAAGAACATTAAGGATTAGCAAGTAGGATATTGCTAAGAAATCTGTTGATTGTTTCTAAAGATGAAATGTAAGTGGCACCTGTACAAACAAACAGCCAATATTTATGTGAAAGTTGCTTTTTGCCTGTGCAAAATCAAATATCTAGGGTTATATCAATATACTATTCTAGTTTTGTTTCTGTTGCTCTGATAAAAGATCCTGATAAAAACAACTTATTGGAGAAAGGATTATTTTTAGCTCACAAGTGCAGGTTATAGCATTATAGAGAAGTCAGTGAGGCAGGAACTTGAATCGGTTAGTTATATCATACCTGCAGTCAAAAGCAAAGAGAGAATAAATGCATGCATGCTGCTTGCTTCTTTGTACTGCTCAGCTCCATTTCTCTACTCTTAAAGAGTAGCCTAGAGCATGGTGCTACCCACAGTGGCTGAATTCTTCTCACATCAATTAACTTAATTAAGACAATCTCCCACAGACATGTCCACACAATGTAGACAATCCCATATTAAGATTCTTTCGCCAAATGATTTTAGATTGTCAAGTTGACAATTAAAGACATATCTGCCTTTCTCATTTGCTTTGAATATAATCATTAAGACTTAGCATTCAAAGACAATGATCAGCCTTCTTACCTTACAAAAGAACAATTGAAGAACAGGCAATATTTCCAACTGAGAAAGATAAGCTGGGACTTGAACTTGTCTACTTCTCTATGCTTACTCTCAACAATAATCAATTAAGAGTCCTTTTAAATCAATACTATGTTAGCTCATTAGAAGTAAAACAGTCCAGTTGGAAATTTTTAAATTTGAAAATTGGTGAAACAATATATAATGAGAGAGAGAGAGAATTTGGAAGCAATGAAGATATAATTTTTATCTCAGAGAAGAGACACTTTTAATTAGAAGAGAAGGAACGATATTGTGGGAGAGTAAGTAGGGACTCTGCAGTAGTTCCCACTCAAGTAAAAGAAGAGAAATCATAGGCACAGGGCAGGAGCCTGAAGAGCACGACCATACTTGAAGCATCTCCTGTGAAAAAGTCAATAAGGTCCCAAAGAACGGACTCGAAGGACAGCTCAGAGGCCAGCTGGAGCCAGGTGTCTCAGATTTATAATTAACCCGAACAATTATGCATTCTGACTCTAGCAAAATTGCCAATTATAAACCAATTATCTCTTCGTTAAAGCAGTTGCTTGAGTGGCCCATAAATCAATTTCAATTTTGTGATTCAAAACTTATAACTACAACCCTTTAAAAAACGATTTTAAATATATGAATTTTCAATAATCCAGACTTGTCTTTTTCCCAATCATTCTGTCTCTGATTTTTTTTATTTAATGTATCTCATCTGTAAATAGAGATATATTCAGGTTTTCAACAGCTCAGAAATCAGGTTATATTTTATACTTGATGATGAACTCAGAAGGTTTCTTCCCAAGTGCAAAATAAAATAATGATGTATCTGCAAATTTTTGGCATCTTAATGAACCATGTTATTCATTTGTCTACAATTACAATTAGTGTGAACACTTCAAGCCACAGGAAGACTAGAGACTTGACACTATTTGACATTACCATAGCTTATCCTATAGCACAGATGTATACACTAACTTTTACTCATGGTATGTGGATATAGATTTTTATCAATTGTCTTACATAAATGAAAACCATACAAGACCACTGTCACTCATGTTACCAGTTGTAGCTCAGGTCTTGAGGTTTAGCCTCATTTCCTCTAAATTTACAGCATGATTCTACATAGACCTTTCTATCCAAATATAGTTCTAACTTCTCTGAACTTCCTCTAAGGTTAAAATTTGCTACTCCTATTATGTTGGTTGTACCTGACAACCTTTTACTCATTAATATAAAGGAAATTTAAAAGTCCTACCTGGAGTTAGAGAGATGATTCAGTGAGTGAGTGTTTGCTGCAAAAGCATGAAGGCCTGATTTCAAATGCCTGGCATTCATGTAAAAAGCCATGTATAGCATGCATGCCTATAACTACAGCATTGCAGGCAGATCTTCCCAATAGCTCGCAAGACACTACCAGCCTCGCCTAAATGGTGAGCTTCAAGTTCAGTGAGAGGCCTCTCTACCAGGGCAATAAAGCAGAAAACAGTAGAATAAGACATCTAAATCCCTTTCAGCACCTGGGTGTTCAGACCTGGAAACATACATGGAGTTATTGAAATGGGTAAAGATAACCTGTCACAGTAAACTGAACCAGAAAAGCAACGCAGTTCAGATTCACTCAAAGACCACCATGGAGCATAAAAATCAACGAATGGAATGTGAAGCTACCACACACACACACACACACACACACACACACACACACACAGAGAGAGAGAGAGAGAGAGAGAGAGAGAGAGAGAGAGAGAGAGAGAGATACACACATACACCAATACACACTAACACATACACACACACTAACACACACTCTGTGCTGCTTACTGAAAATTAAATTTAATATATCAATTTGTCACTAAAGTTATGATAACCACACTTCTTTCCAGGTATCACAAGGTTTTAACATACCCACAGCCCAAAGCATAGCGTTCTTTCCAAAACTGATCTATTGTCCTCAGATGACCAGAGAGCAAGCCAGTTTATATGTTGGTGAAACCAAATTGAACCTCCAAATTACCTGTTGAAGCAAAGAATCTGAATTATTTTGACAGTTCCGTTCCTAAAACAAAGAGACTTCTGTCTGAGGGTTCACAGGGTAGACTTGAAACTAGGGTCTGATTATACCTAAAGAACAGGAGAATGCTAGAGAAACAGAAAGAAAAGGAACAGGGACCAGGAAAGATTTCCCACAGATAGTCTGAGGTAACTGAGTCCAACCAATGCAGAGAAAATGGCTTTGTGAATATTTGCAACAGCTGACCAATAGTCTAGAAAATCAAGAAAAACTGGTTCACCTCTTTTTTTCCCTCTTTCCTTAAAACAAAATAAATTCTGTGTGAAATCAGAAAAGCAAATTCAGAAATCAGAAACTGGAAGCCCAGAGAACTAGGATCAAACTAAACACGACTAGGGTGGGGGCGGGGGAACACCTAGAAGACTATTGGGAAAATATTTTTATGATCATAGGAAAAAAAACTTTCTGATAGTGTCAAAAACTCAAAAGTAAGACAAAGCTCCATAAATAAAGTGACCAGTTCATTTAATTCTGTGAAGCTACAGCTACACAGCAAAATACTTCCATACATCAAGATAAATAAATATCAACAAAGAAAGTGTTACATTTTAAAATATATATTTTGCACCCCTTTCATCTAGTCTAGGAAAGGCATGCAGGTTTGTTTTTAAGTGAAGATAAGGTTATTGTAGCAGACCTCAAGTTGTATCTCTTAGATTTTGCCTCTCAGAATGCATGTTCAGAGTCTGGAAGTGATGTTAGCACCTTTAGTATTTCCTTACCTGCTGAGAACTGTCTTGCCCCAGGAGAGGTCTACATTTAAAGACTGTCCAATGACCTCACCCCAGTGGGAAACAACTATGAAGAACTTTAATATATTCATTGCCCTGTGAGGTAAGGAAAGTTTCCCTGTACCTTATATCACCTCTCTCTTCCTGGTTCTTTTTCCTTCTTTTCCTTCCATGGGTATTAACACAGGAACATTCTGTGATAAACATCTTCCTTCCAACATCTCCTTAGACTGTATCCACTGGACTGTCATTTCCAACAGTCTTGCTTTTCTGTTTGAAATTCTGTGTTGATATTACTTGGGTTCCACTGACCTACAAATGTTGCCATTCTCCTGCTCTAGTGAACTTACATGTCTGTTTTCTCATACACCTACTCCCGACAATTGCAGGATTTCTTGTCCTTGGTGGGTCCAAAATATAGTTTCATTCTAATGAAGTTATTCAAATTCATGCGAGCAATGGAGCACAGATCACATACAGGTAACACATCCCTGTGCTTTTTTGAGTTCTTACTGGGGTGGTTCTGTCTTAATGAGCTACCAGCACCTCTGGAGGTGTACTCTAGAAGATACCCAAAAGTGTTGAGTTGGGTCAATTGGCAATAACTACTCTAGTACAGGAACAAGTAAGTATCAACAAGACCATCCTCAAAACAGCTCATCTTCAATGGCGGAAGCCAGGTTCCAGTAAGAGGCGATGAATAACAGATGTGTAAAACATAGTTGTTGATAAAAAGAGAGAGAGAGAGAGAGAGAGAAAGAGAGAGATCAGAAATCCTTTCAAGACAATAAGAGTCCAGCATTTATAGTCACCAGCATCTAAGCCATTTGTGGAGGCAGAAAGAGGCAACTGAGCTATCTTCCTCTCTGTGCCTGTGTATCACATCTCAGAAACCCCTTTTAAATGTGTTTTTTTTTTCTTTGAATGATTCCATATGAAATAATCTTTGTTCCCATTGAATTCAGGTGTCAATAAACCCAAGGGATTATGGAGTTTGCTACCTTATTGTAGAATAGCCGCCCTCTAACCCCTCCTTACAATAACATGTTTCTTTCTATTCGAGATCGCCAAAAACAAACTTCTATGAGTCTTGCCTACACATATGATTTAGACAAACTATGATTCCTGAAGCTAAGGCTATGGCCTCTTTGAAAATACATTTCATCTCTAAGGCTTAAAAGTGAGTCTAAAACCACTTTAAGGGACTGAAAATTCCAGGGAAAAAAAAAAAACAACAGATCTGTAGTCACTTAGAAAACTACTCTGGCCATATGAGAAGACTCAATACAAGTAATGAGCTTGTCTTTAAACTTGAAAAGTGATGGGTAATCAGATAGCTCATATTTTTGAAAAACATTTTAAAACAACTCCAATTGGATGAAAGTAACTTAGACAAGAAAACAACAAACAAACAGGTAAGAGAAGTTGAAGGGAGACTAGGGCAACCAATTTCCAGCTCCAAAACAAGTCAGAAACTTAATTATTACCTTTAGTTAAGTGTAAACACCCAGCTTCTTGTTCCAAGGGGATGTACTCAGAATATTTTCATGACTAACCTTGTGTTTGTGACTGAAGATTAGAAATTAAATATTATTTGACAAGTTTTTATGTGACGACACAGAGTGGTAAAAACTTGCTGTTGAGCTAAATGGGGCTGCAAACTCCTTTACCTGCCAAAATATAGCTTCAGTAAGCACACATAAATTTTATTTTTAATAAATACCCACAAAATGGCTTCACAAACAGACTAAACTCTGCATAACCGTAGCTCACAATGAGTATGTGTTACAGTTTCCCATAAACAGAAGTCTCACAGTCTGAACCTGGCCTCCGTGTCTCCATCCTATGGATTGATGACAAACCAACTCATGTGGGGATGCCCTGGTGATTTTCTTGGGTGGCAGCCCACCTGCTAACTACTTGGGCTCCTGCCTTCCTGCACCAGCCCTGTTGTTTGTCTATGTAGACATCAGATTTCAGAGTACTGAGGGCTTAAAGGGATGGCTGGAGTCTCCACTCAGCGTCCCAAAGGCGACGTTGTGGTAAGAAAAGTACTTTGTGCTTTCACTAACATGTAGACATGTATAATACGTTAACGTGAATAAATCAAGGGCATGAGGAGCACACTGACGTGATGAGAATAAACCGTTCTTTCTAGCTAACTTTTCCTGGAATTTCCATGTTCCCTCGCCTCAAAGGAGCCTTTGGAAGAGTTTTTTTTTTCCTTTTTCCTCAGCTGGCAAACATTCTTGTTTCTTTTTTACTTTAATTTTTTTTTCATTTTTTTTTTTTTTTAATTTTGGTAAATCAATTGATTGCTTGGGGGAAAACACAGTTTATTGAAAACTTAAGGAATGTTTTCTCTCCTTCCAAAATCAGTTTCGTTTATTTCATGTTGTTGTTGTTATTATTATTATTATTATTATTATTATCATCATCATCACTTCCTTGACAAAGTGTGTGCATTCAAGAACTTCTCACATACACCAGGGAAAAGAAAGCCTTTGGTTGCTCCCCCTGCCAGCTGCATTCTTCCAGATTCTCCTCACATTAACCCCTCCATCCCCCCACCCCCCACTTCCACCCTACCCCACCAGCCCCAGAAGCTAAAGGGAGAGTAGGGATTTTTTTTTTCCTTAATGTTTTGAGTCTCCTTTGGAAGATGAGAGAGCTGCAAATGAGGAGAGTTTATCTCTAGGAAAAAGCAGACCCTCTCAGGGAAGAGGTGATGACTGATCAAACAGAATTCCAGGCATGCCAAGATAGCAGCAGGTTAAACATGGAGATGACTCAAAGACCCCTGTGCTGCTCCAAAATAAATAGAATTCTTCTGGCAGTGAGGTCTGCATTACTGTTTGTACGTAGTCACATTATATTCTCTACCTGTGGTTCCCTGTCATTCATTCCTTGGCTTAAATCCAAATCTGTGTTGATAGAATTTACTGAATTAGTCTTTACCAGATGAAATGAGTTGGGTCCCAGATGTACAGATCATTGTATCTGAGCAGAGTGTATAGAATAAAAAAAAAAAAAAAAATGTTGTATTGACCCCAAGCATGGTACAGCCCAAAAGCCCTGAATCCTACAGAACTATGAACAAAGTATCTTGCAAACACAGGGGGAACATGGCCCATGCCATTGGAGGTTAACTCCATTAGGAAGGATACCTCATGGTATTTGATGACATGTGAAACACTGGCTGTTTGTGGGGCTGGATCACCAAAGTGTTCACCTCAACACTTCTGGGATGATGTGTCACCTTCACCTCTGCCCTCCTCCCAGTCCTCTTCTTTTACAGTCATCCCCAACCTCCAGCAGTGGTTCTATAAGCAAACCCTTCCTGATGACTGCAGCTATCCAGCATTTCTATCCCCACTTCAAATTCAAAGTCATGTTGCCTCTCTGTTTCTTGTTTAGTGAAGGGGAACATAAAGACACAAGGTCTTTCTTTGACCAAACAGTATATAATTATCCAATACTAATCAAGTCAGACATGGATATGCAAATATTTAATTTTTTAAAAAAAAGTGCTATTGTAGAAATAAAATGAAATGAACAGTTAAAAGTTTGGGTGAGTTTGGGGTGGGTCATTAAAATTTCACAGAGATGCCTTTCATGTGCTGCCAGGACAGTCTAAGTACTAGGTTGAAATGATGGTAAAGACTGGAGTGTTTAATTGTGCTCTCTGTGTAGGATGCTTACAAACATCTAAGGAGAGATGGAAGCCATATTAGCACTCATCAAATCAAAAACCAAGAAAGGCAGAAGTTGCTCTGTGTTTATTAATGGGGAGTTTGAAACTTTGGGAGGGAAATAGAAGTGCATGCACTGACTGGAGAGTAGTAGAAGCTCTTAAAGCAGTGAAGAAAGTTTGAGGAGAAAAGGTGAAGTTCGAGCTGGAAGGAAATGTCCATGGCCCTGCTGAAGCTCTGGAGAGCTGGAAACCAAGTGTGCAAACTCTACTGCTGGATCTCAGTCTCCCTCCTTTCTTTCCTTTTCTAACAAACACTTGGTGCATTGATAGAATGCTCATCTAGCGTGTATAAAATCTGGGCTTCAATCCCCACCAACACATAAACTAGGTGTGGTGTCACACTCCAGTAATCCAGGTGATGGTTAGGTAGAAGCAGAAAGATCAGAAGTGCAAGGTCATCCTTAGCTGAAGAGGGAAGTCAGAGAACACCCAGGAATATGTAAAACCCTGTCTAGAGAAATCAAAATCCAAATAGGTAGTAAGCAAAGAATTCAAATATCAATAAAGCTTAATGGCCACAGAGAAATCCAGCAGGGCTTCTGACCCATATACACACAGACACACACACACACACACACACACACACACACACACACACACACATGGAATGACATTGAATTTTCCAGATCATCTCATTTTGAGGTCTATCACCCCTTTCCCCTTTCTAATAGAAACATGATGGGATAGACCATGTTGGGCTGCTCAGTATTTTCAGAAGTTGACTTGTAGACATGTTCCAGCTCTGATAAATGACTTTATTCAATATTTCTTTATTCTGTGGGTTTGGAGTCAAGCACTAAGTTCATAAGACTAACAGTGAGTTCTTCAAGTAGTTATTTCAAAAACATCCTTTATAATTCTTGGAAAACTGATGGCTTGTTATATGAGTCCAGAAACATTATATGCCATGGCTATTGTTCAACTATTCAGATGTATGATGTTTTAGGCACTTTACTCCATATAACCACTTATAAAGTACTGTGTTGGGCCAAGTGAAAGCAGAGCTAGCTTACTTACTAGTCACTCTATCTCAAAATATACAAGAGAAAGGTTGGAAGAAATGTAACCATAGGGATCATGAAAAATAACATTTAATTTATAAATTGATTATCTCTAATGTAGCATGTGTTTAGAAAATGGTTGTAATAACATGAACCTCTAATTACGTAAAAACAGAACAGGTTGTTTTGAAGCCATGAAGAAAGAGATGTGCTCCATGCCGGTAACAGGAAATGGTGCTTATTGAGCTACATAGCACAGCCAAGTGTGTTTTAAAATCAGTTTGGTGGGTCAGAACCAAAATGTAAGAGACTTGAGAGAAACAAGGAATAGAAGGGAAGGGATCAGTGTCCTTCACACACAGTGAGAGAAGGAAGATGACGCTCTGTCAGTTTGTGGCAGGGTGCTCTGAGTCATGTAGAATAGGAGTTTTTCCAAAAGGTGACTGTGATGGTTTGAATATGCTTGGCCCAGAGAGTGGCACTATTAGGAGGTATGGCCTTGTTGGAGAAAGTGTATCACTGTAGGGGTGGACTTCAGGACCCTCCTCCTAGCTGCCTGGAAACAGTCTGCTCCTGGTTTCCTTTGGATGAAGACATGGAACTCTCAGTTCCTTCTCCAGCGCCATGCCTATCTGGACGCTGCCATGCTTCCTGCCTTGATATTGATGGACTGAACCTCTGAATCTGTAAGCCAGCACCAATTAAATGTTGTCCTTTATAAGAGTTGCTTTGGTCATGGTGTCCCTTCACAGCAATGGAAACCCTAACTAAGACAGTGACTATACAGAGACCCTGAGAACTACTGATTACCTGACAACAGTGTTTAGAATTTCTGCTAAATGGATTCTTCCATGTCACAATTACCACACACCTGCTCAGAGCTTCATTTTAGATTCAGTTGTAAGGATGCAGCTGAGTTATGTCCTCCATAAGCCTGACAATGCACACACCCAAATAATTGTCTTATAATAAAAACTACAAGAGCTGTGTGAAGAGATACTTATCACAAGGCAGACAATGTTGATCAGGGAACCTCAGGAAGACAACCATTCAGTGTCATCCTGGAAGAGAATACAGTGGAGTATGAGATGGAGTAACAGGGCTATTCCAAAAGATTTTCTATGAAAGATCAGATGTGGGATGTACCGTGCCTAGCATGTGGAATGAAATTCTCATTTCATCCTACACCTTGGACCAATAACACAGGCTTTCAATCTAGGAGAGTGGTGAACATTAAGATAGATTATTTCTGTGGTTTTAAAATTGCTAATACGAAGGTGTTCAATATGTAGCTTTTTAAGGGCAATGTTTTTAGATGAAGACTTCATCTCAAGTGATTCAGAGATATACAGTTGTTGGAGAAGGAGGCAAAGCTTTATACATTACAACAGGGCTGAGGGAGTCTTATTCAGAGAATTTCCTCTTGGTGATTTGATCAAAGCAAATACTAAAAAATAAAATGGTACATCATAAGCAAATCAAGAAATTGGGTCATGCATTTGCATACTTACAGCTTTTAGAGGGCAGATATCATTTAACTTAATTTCACACCTTATAACATTTACTTTAATTGGAGGGAGGGGTTAGAAATTGAGGCATGGCAGGAGAGGCATATGTGCCATGAATAATCACAAAGAACTTTGGGAGCCAATTTATGCAGCTTGGGTGTGCTTTATACGCATGAAATTATAGAGTCGAAAGCACTACTCCAGAATAAAACTTCTCATTAAATATTTCTTAGTATTACTCACATTTAAGTTGTAATATATCTGGCATTGATGTCAATTCATTCCCATTCTCTCTCTCATGATAAAGAACAGAAGAACTTTTGGGCTGATGGACAGTCAGACACTGAATGACACACAGCAAGAGCTATTCACAAGACTTGATGAATTTATGGGGGCAATTCTTACAACAGATTATTAATTGAATTGTTGAATACTAGGATAAAAATCATGATCATTCCTCCAAGTGCAGGATGTAGGTAAAAATAAATATTTTAATTATTTTTCAAATAATCTCAAATAATGAAAAAATAACCAGCGTATTTAATAGTTTATAAATCCCAAAGGAACTTCCACAGTAAAGGTGGTTTAACATTGCCCTGGGGTGTCATCTTATTGCACCAAAATGATTGCTGTTGTTTACAGAATAATGGCTTTAGATTGAAAAAGAAAACACAAATAATAACATTGCAAAGCTTTACTACACAATTTCATAACCAAAATGAAACCCTTCAGTCTCGGCACCTGTCAAAAGTTTAAGGTCATGAAAGGAAAAACCGTGTTGATTCTAAGTACCTTCCTTTCAAAAAACTTAAAAGTCAAATTTACTCCAAGGAATATTAACTATTTTAGGCAGTTTTCAGGAGGGTTACAGAGCAAGCAAAGTGAGTGGGCTCATGTTCGGGTTTGGTTTGTTTTTTTTTTTTTTCTCCTGCAAGAAAGAACCGTAGACTAAAAATGCATATATCTTGGAGTGAGTCAACCACAGTTTCTCGCATGCACACACATGCAACATGTAAGGTTAGATGTTTTTCAAAGTTTTCTCTCTCTTGGAAAAGGAATATATTTCCAGGAGTACAGAGTACTTTCCTTTTCGTCAAGACCTCAATTGTTTACCTGTTTACAGAGCAGAGGCTCTGTCATTTAATTTGTACCACAAAAAGACAATTATTATGATTAAATCAGGCCCTGGGTAACAAGGTACACTTAATAGGCACTTCCGCTCATCAGATGATTGACAAACAACCTTCTTTCATTGTTCGTATATGCAAAGCAGCTCAGCTCAGACTGTAACACCAGGCATAACACTATACAATGTCACAGTGGCAGTAAGGACTTAAAGGAAAGCTATTACCTCCTGGTCCAGAGGATGACATTTCTGCTGTGGATGGAGACCTAACCTTCCAGTTATGCAGAGCTATGACCAACCTAACGGACCAGTTCTAGGAAGGCCAGCACACTTTAAGTTATGCTAAAGAGGTAGGAGGAATAATTAGTCCTTAATAAGAGAATGTACTTTTCTATCCCACAATCTCCAGCCACTATCACAGTACCTATAAGCCATCATGAAGTTCTGTTGAGTCTGTCTACCTTTCTGAGTCCTCACTCAAAAGGCCTAATTTTCCTTTTCCTTCATTTCTGTGTTTTTCTCTTGGATGTTGCCCAGAGCCTAAGTATGCTTTTTCTGGTATTTTTGCTTCTTTACTTTAAAGCTCCCTCCCTGTTTTGTGGCTGCCTGCTACCACGTGGCTGACCACCATGCCAGTTTAACTCAAAGGACATGGCTTTGTTCATTCTCTTCTCTATTCTCCATCTTTGGCAGTTGGAAAGACACAAGCTTGCCTGTGCTGTTTTTTTTCCCCTATTTCATTTAAGCTCTTAAAAAAAGAAAAGAAGTCTTTGTGCTTCTATTTGAATCTGCTCTTAAAATTCTTTTATTGATGAGGCTAAGAACTGTAAGAGGGAACACAGATTTCCTCAGTATCATATGGTGACCACAAAGGGATGCACCCAATTTCCAGTAGCAATACTACCTCTAGAACACAGCTTCTTACTGGAAAGCAAAGAGACACGATTCTGTTCCAGGGACTGTGGTCTCAGCTCACAGAGCCTATATGCAAACAGGAGGAGACATATTTTCCACTGTTTGCACTCACTGCGGGTTTCTGGTATACCACAGGAATGAGAACATGCCTCCCGAAGCACATGGTGTGAAAAATGTACCTCAAAGAACACAATTTCTCCAAATATCTTCCCCGTATGCTTGTTCAAGCTAGCGCATGTATACGACATGAGGACGCACGCACATACACACACACACACACACACACACACACACACACACACACACAAAACATGTTAAGAAGTTACAAAAGCAAAAGAAAGAGAGGCAGTGATTTTAATAGAAAGAAATAGTAAAGGAAACAGCCTCCATCATAAGAAACTACCCTTGGGGAAGTGAGCAGAGGGGAAAATCTGTCGAAAGAAAATAATATGCAAACAGATAAACATTTCCAGCAAAATTACTGTTCATGAGTGAATTTATGAAACTATCCATTCCCTTTAAGCCTAGAGGTGGACACACTGGACCAGCTTCACTCTATGCAGTATTTTGACTCTTCTTGTGTCTTTGTCTTCACAGCATACATTTTATTCCATTCCCTTCTTTATCCTGCCTCCTTCTGGGGAGAGGAAAAGAGAAGGTGTGTCCTCAATAAAAGATGATCATTCTTCCTGGGATGAGATCATTAAAAGAAGGATGCCAGGAATTCCAATCAGGCCACTAGTGTTAGGCTATTATTTGAAGACGGGAAAGCCTAGAAAGGAGAAAAATGGAGCCAATGTCCTTCTAGTTATTGTCATTTGTAGTTCTGGGGACAAGTTTGAGGTTAAGAGGGAAATAAGAGAGTAGCAAGTGGACACTCTCATTCCTCCAACTCAGATCCTGTTCCAATGTGTCCCTTCCGTCTATTTCAGGTATGGCAAGGGGAGAAGTCACCACATCCTCATTTTTTTCAAATCCCACCTTCCCAACCATCTGCAGCAAGTCTCCCAGCGACTTTATCCCACATGATACAATCCGATAGAGGTTCAACTTGGAACACAGTTCTCCCTGCAGGCAGTAGGCTGAAGTTTATACGTTGGAAAGGAATTGTACAAAAAGACATAAAAGCCATTGCCTGAATTCCCATTATAAAGAAAAACCAGACAAAGCAGCTTGAGTGTGTGTGTGTGTGTGTGTGTGTGTGTGTGTGTGTGAGAGAGAGAGAGAGAGAGAGAGAGAGAGAGAGAGGAGAGAGAGAGACAGAGAGAGACAGAGAGAGACAAAGACAGAGAGAGAAACCAAGTCAGAGATACACAGACAGAGAAAGAAAGAAACAGAGACAGAGGCAGGCAGAAAGACAGAGGGTAAAAATTTTTCTAGTATACATAACTAAAGCAATGATATACATGCAGGCATAATATATACGAAATTCACTTCCTTGTTTTACTTTTGTAAAGATTAGTGGTTGTTTTATATGTTTAATCTTCTCATGTAAAGCTAATATTCATAATTTAGTATCAAACCCTTACATAAAGAAAGTAATCTAATGACTATTATAGATTCCCAACGATCATCCTATAACCCAACTTTTGGCTTTGGTGCTAAGAATAAGCCAAGATATCTAATCATGTGGAAGAGGCACACAGATCCACAGGAGTTCAGAAACCGACACTAATCTCAATTTTACATGGACCCCCAACTCTTACAACTCATCTGCACTGACATGAGATCTCTTCCCATCATCCTCCCTCTTCTGGCTTCAATATCAGAGCAGTCATCTTCTGTAAGATCATGGTGCTGCTGATGCTGGTGCCAATGGAGATGAGATAATGGTGATGATGATGGTGTTAGTACTACTGATGGTCATGACCATAACATGAATGATAACCAATAACTACAAAGAGTTAGTATGTGGCAGTTACAAGTTAAGCTTGTTCCATGAGTCATCTCATTCAGTCTTCTCAACAACTCTTTGAGGTAAAACCTATAACATTGTAGTGGGTGAAGAAGCTGAAATGCAAAGGTGTTTTCATGCATTGTATTCAAGGCCACACAGCAGTAAGTGACAGATCTCATTTGAACCCAGAAAACCCTACTTTGGGATAGTAATTAAGCCCTACTGAGAGTTTGGGTCCGTCTACAAGATACTCAGGCCAAGCACAGCAGGGAGTGGGTATGTCAGTGCCTAAGTGTGAAATTTGTATTCAACTGACTGCATTTGGGTGAATTTAGGGCCAATTGCTACATAATTGATGAGCTATGGAAGGATCCAAAACTGGAAGAGGCCAAAACAAGCAAACTGTTTCACAGTCTGGTTATTCCTTTCACACAGGCAAAGCTAGAATCCCTGTGAGTGAGACCAGCTCCATGGCAAACCACGCATACCCCCTGAGCAGACTTGTCACCAACTCCTCACTAATGCATCTAAAGGACCCACCATCAAAGACAGGGTCATTTATACTTAGATAGATTACCCAAATCTGGAAATAAAATGTAAATCAATATATAAACCCATGCTCAATTGTGCTGAACAAGGGAAAAGGAGGAAGGGGCAAGGAGACATTTTAATATTAGAATGCTTTAGAAAGTTCCAGAAAAACTCACATTACTCTTACTTCAGTTCTTTCATTACTATTATTATTCATGGGAGAGGCAAGGAATGAGGGGACACTGTCTCTAGACTTAGCCTTCAAAATGGTAGCCAAAAACGTTGAAAATAGTAGGAAATATTTCAAATGTGCAACAAAAATGAAAAAAGGGAACTGTAAAACTCTAAGTAAAGCTCCATGGTTTCAGAATGGCCACCAGCTGTAAGAAATTCACTGAGATGGATAGAGTTTAGGACTGAGAAAGTATACTAAGGGCTTCTAAAACTTGCTGTGTGCTAGTTTTATTTGGGAGTTAGAACAGCATGACTTTATTTTTAAAAGAAAAAAGGAAGTCATTCATTCTTACATGTAATCTTTGCTTCAACAAATGTTGCACATCAGCCTCATGAATGTAAATTAAGATGTTGTCCTTCTAGCCCAGGAGGTAGACAGCTGACAGGAGAGCAAAACTCAATCATTTCAGTGTTTCTGAAGAATGAATGTGTGTTGTCCATATATTCACAGTACTTTAAAAATAGATTTGAAATTATCTAACTTATACAGACATTAGCCATTACTTAGACATTCTAAATACATGTCTTCCTATTCATTCATGGGTGATCAACTTTTAGATATAGTTAACTTCAGTATAAAAAAACTAAATCACTGTTTTCCATTTAATTGCTTTGTCAAAGACTGAGAGCTAAAACGGTAACTGCAAATGATCATAAAAAGAATTCAGAGACATGGCTTTTCCTTGCTTAAGAAGAAAATTAAAAACTAGATAAGAATTTTTCTGTTCTTTGTGTGTGTGTGTGTGTGTGTGTGTGTGTGTGTGTGTGTGTGTGGTATTCCTGTATGAACACATGAAACTGGTAACCAGAAGTCAACCTTGGGTGTCTCCCTCAATTGATGCAAACCTTATTTCATGAAACAGGATCTCTCAATTAGCCTTCAGCTCAATAGTTCATCTAAACTGGTCAGCCAGCCCAGCCTTCCCAACCAATCCCACTGTCTTGGAATTATAGACAGGTAACATTGTACTCAGATTTCTCACTTGGATACTAAGGATCAATCTCAAGTTCTCTCATGCTTGGGTGTAAGCACTTTACTGACTAAGTCATCTTCCCAGGTCAGAGAATTTTATTTTTAAGACAAAGAAAAGAAGGAAAGAATGGAGGGAGAGACAGAAGGAAGGGGAGAGTGATGGAGGGAGGAAAGGAAGAAGGAAGGATAGATGAAAGGAAAAAAGGAAATAGGGGAGGGGGAAGGAAGGAAGGAGAGAAAGAGGGAAGGAAGAAACTGAGAATAGAAGGAAGAAACAGAGGGAGAAAAAGAATCAAACTCATTGTCACTAATAAAACTTTTCAAAGATGGTATTCACCACCTTATTTGTCTGAAGATCTCAACATTTACTCAGTTAGGAAATTTACGTAACACTTAACCAGAGCCGTTGTCCAGTGGTCGGATGCACATTTGCCATTAGTAAGGTTCACAGCTAATGGAAAGAACGCTAGCTTCGACGTCTGATTTAACTGAGCAGTGAAATACAGGTATGGAATGGAAGAAAGGACCTCTTTCCCATGCCACTGCTCCCAACAGTGTTCTTTCAGTGTGAAGTTCTGTATGGTGTTGATTCCTGATGACCTGACCCCAAGTAACTGAGAAGAAAAGATATTCTTTATCACAAGCTCTTGATGTTATGATCCATCTCCAAAACACTGCCTATATTTGAAGCCTTTGGTGTACTAGATGACATGTCCTGATCACAGACTGTACTCTAACACCAGAAATGATTGCCTATCTGAATCACACAGGCCAAAAGTAGGAGATAATTCCATATAGAAAAGCAAGACCACCTCAAGTTGAGAATTTCAAGCAAGTATCCACCACACTTAACTTCACTCTCCTGAGGACAGTCTGCAATCTTACTCATCCTGAAGCAGTTTCTATAGGGAGCGTGGGGATAGCAACCTTATAACTATGAGTTTTGTTGAAGTTTCTGACTTTGCTCTGCTTTACTTGAACCCTCTCTCTTCTCTGGTGTAGACTCTGAAGTTCCTCCTCTTGCACTCCTGAGCTCAAGTGTCTTCCATCCTTCCATCAAATATATGACAAAAATCACAGAGAAATGTTTTGGTGACATCTTGGCATCCAGCAAAAGAATCATATGCAAGAGCATAAAAAGAGCAGGCTCTACGCAGAGTACTTGTCTACCAGTCCTACTGTGCTCTGGAGACATTTTCTCAAGGGACACTGCTGGCCCCCGTGCATAAAACACAGAAGAGTTGAATTATTTTGTAATTATTTGTCTCTTATTTTAATGAGATAATATCTGACAAGCAACAACTGACAGGAGAAAGGGTTATGGTTGGCTCACAGTTCAAGGGATCCAGATCATCTGGATAGGGATATCATAATGACAGGAATATGAAGCTGTTGAGCACATGGTCTCCAGAAATAGAAAAAAATAAGTGCTTGTACTCAGTTCCTTTTCTTCTTTTTTATTTAGTTTTGTACCCCGATCTATAACCCATGTCACCCATATTCAGGGTGGATTCTTCCTTGGCTAAAGATTTCTAGAAGTGTTCTGGTAGACAACTCAAAAGATATGTTTCCATAGTGATTGTAAACAACAAATTGATAATGAAGACTGATCATTACAATAGCTCTAGAAGTATCATGTGATAACAAGGTGTAGAGAAGGAGGAAAGACTAAATGTTTACTAATGAAGTTACGTCAGGGATCATCATGCTTTTAGCTAAGTTATTAGTGAGCCATAAGCAATGATGTTGAGTTGTAATTATTAAACACTCTAACATCCCAAGCACACATATTTAATCCCATCCCCTGTCATTTCAGATAATTACCATTATGCTTTTAAAAGAAAAGGATTTTGAGAGGCTGGGAGTCAACAGCTTATTCTGTGCTGCTTTCAACTCTTTAGAAATAAGTGGCCTTATATGTGAACTGTAGCTTATTACCAGAGAAAGTATCAGATCCTTAATAAACATTTATTAGTTGAAATATTAGCAGTGCAGAATGGAGATTAGGTTGTCTTACTGGAGCACAATGTCAGAACTTTCATTAAAGTGTATAGGAGTCCTTAAGCGAGGAACTAAGACTTAAATATCCATGGCAAACATAAACAAAGTTGTTCTCCATAAATCAGGAGAACAGGTTGTCTTGAATATATCAGGACCCCAAGCAAGGCACCCCTACTTCTTAAATTTAATACTATGCATTAAGTTATTAAAGAATCATCACTTATTACCTGGTGACACTCTACATAGTGACCTCAGAAACGCACAGCATCTATTCTCAAGGGTTTCAAGCCACACACTGCTGTCACGACTTGCAAAAGGCTATAAGTGTAAAAGAGAACTGACGAGGACTGGGGGAACCACTTCTAGCTGAAGTTATTATCTGAACTGATTACACAAAACTTCCTAATTCTAAAAATGAAAGTCTGGCTGGACGCTAGCTGGAGCAACACTCAGCCAAGCTACTCACATTGGAGCTGTCCCAAGTTTCCAAGACTAAAAAGACTTATGACCAGTCACCAGATCCCAGCACAAGCTTTGGTTTTCAAAATATTTCTTTAGCAAGGGAAAAAGAAAAAGAAAAAAAGAAAGTAAGAAAAGGGCAGAATACCTATTTGGAACTTAAAAAGAAATGTTTGCCATGCATATTCCTAGAACCTGCCTTAAAGCCATCTCCATTTCCCCCTTCACTTAACATTGTATATTAAAAGGGGACATTATCCAAATAACAGGGCTCTTCCTACATTGAGAGATGCTATAATTTACCATCCTGGAGGATGTAGTTTCAGACTTATAGCAATGCTGTCCTCTCATATACTCAGCTTTTCCTTCTAACACCATTCCTTTAGTCTCCTCTCGTTTCCTCTTACAGACTTCCCTTTTAACAAATGTACAATTCACACTCTGTGCTGATTTGTATCTGTGTGAGAACAATGTTCTTGTGAATGCTCCAGATTCGTAAAGACATGACCCCTTCTCAGCAGCAGCATGATTGAAAGATGGAAAGAATTTACCTGTGCAGCATCATGAGGCAATTTTTTTTAATCTGTTGTCAGTATTTTACTCAATAGTACATGCTGATCCTGTCCATCAAGCAGTGTTTAGTAACAAAACTAATTCTACTAATAAGCTAGGTAAGGAACTCTCTGGCCACTAGCTGATGAAATGAGAGGTGGAGACGTTGCAAGCTTTTGAGCCATGTTCAACTTCTTCTCTTCTCTTCATACTTCTCTTCTCTCTCTCTCTCTCTCTCTCTCTCTCTCTCTCTCTCTCTCTCTCTCGTGTGCATGTGTATGTGTTATTTGTGTGTGTGTGTGTGTGTGTGTGTGTGTGTGTGTGTGTGTGTGTGTGTTTGTTGAGTATGTAACTGTAGATACCAATTCAGCAACAATCCTATCATTCTTGGGACATCAGTGGTCTTTATGTAGGAGGAATTGAGGCTAGGCGGATCCCCTTGTTTTATGGATATCATCTTCCTTTATAGAACTGGCAGCCAGTGTTTTATCAAGTTCATTTCCGAAACCTCAAAGGTTGATTTTAGCAGCTCCTGAGTTTCAGGCCACTGTTTCTGATTTTCAAGTGATCCAGTCACATGCTACTATGTAATTAAGTTTGGAATAAGTAGAGTTTTCCCTTCTACATATACCAAACTTCATTTCAGAGTCTAGTCTTATGAAATCACCAATCACTTCCCTGTCAAAAGAGCATATATGCTTTCCTTTCACCATGTGAACACCACATTTTAGAAACACACACATACACACACACACACACACACACACACAAAGGGTCTCCATCACATACAGTGGGTGCAAGGGGCTAAATAGAGCTCTGTAACTACATTCTTCTCCTAACATTTTTCTTGATAACATGATCTTGGAAAGTGAAATACATATAGTATGCCCACAGATGCTGAGGCAAAAGAATCCATCAAAAGCTACCTGAGACATCCCCATCCCAGGGGCATGTGCCACTCCCATACTTCTGCTTGGCTAGTAGCGACTGATTCTTCTTCTACCTGCCTTTCCTCTCATGGAAGAGCCCAAGACAAAGTTCCTGTCCTCACCCCATTTTCCCTCAGCACTTTCAAGAGCAATAACAAGTTATATATATTGCCAAGACTTTCAAAAGGCCATGAAGCTTAAGAAAGAAATTGAAAGAGGCAGCAGAAGTTGTGTTAGTCTCTTAGCAAGGGTAGTCCATGCAGCAAGACTTTCTTGCTGGGAGATTTCTCTCAGAATACATAGGCCCACTCTTCGAGGCAACTACTTTCTTCTTGTGCTCTCCCCATTTGCTTAAGAAAAGCTTCCCTCTACAGCCAGACTACCACTGGACAAGTGGCTTTCAAAAGTTCCGAATTATATGTTTCCTGTTGGAGCAACATCCTCCTCTTATCCACAAACAGGCTTAAACAAATAGGTATAAGAAATACGGAGGTGAGCTCCACTGACTCCACATCCCCGCCATGAGTAGGCAGGCAGATAATGTAAGAGGTGTTGCATATAGTTGGAGAAAAGTCAGGAGGGAACTCTTGTCAGAAGCACTTCAGCATTACAGACAGCCAGAGCTCAGGCTCTACCTCTGGCTACCAACCCATAAAGTTGATTTCACAGCAACACATAAGAAGTCCTTAAGACACTGCATCAAACCATCAGAAGGATGATGTCAAAAGAGAAGAAAGGGAAGAGGAGAAGAGGAGAGGAGGAAGAGGCGGAGGAGGAGGAAGAGGAGGAGGAAGAGGAAGAGGAGGAGGAGAAGGAGGAAGAGGAGGAAAAGGAAGAGGAGGAGGAGGAAGAGGAGGAGGAGAAGAAGGAGAAAGAGGAGCAGAAGCAGAAGCAGCAGCTGAAGGAAGAGTTCAATGAACATGGTGGTATTTCCAACTGAGATGTAGGGAGGGTTGCAGTTTGAACAAAGGAGATAGAAGGACTTACCTTAGATGAGAACACAGAAAGGAGATGAAAGAGTTGAGGGCCATCTGTAAACACAGAAATGGCATAATTGCCTACCAACCCCAAGCCTAACTGCAGTCAAATAAACTATGTCTGAATTTCTATTCCAATTCGTCCATTTAACGACCACGTTCAGAAGGCCCAGCTGTACATGGCAATAATCCAATGCAAACAGCTCCTGGCTTTGTGTGAAGTTGGAGGTCTGTGTTCCTCACCTCTGTTCTCTTCCTTTGGAAAGCTGACCCTCATGATTGGGCTTGTGATTCCCACTTTGTTTTAAGGATTATATAATACACATTCAGACATTTTGGGAAACGCAAAGAAACATTGGATGATAAAACAGCCAGTCCCGAGGAAGGTGGGATGCTGAAATCAGTATGTGACAGCTAACTCCAGGATACCTTTGCACTGCCAGTATGTGTCCCTGAGGTATGTGCCCAGAAGCCCCGTGAGAAGCATGAAGGTTTGCCTCTTGTTTTTCTAGCTATGGAAGTTCACATTTGTATTCATGTTTGGTGTGATACCGGAGGCCATGGTGACATTTTTGCATATTTAATCACTTTAATAACCAAAATCTGAGACCAAGTGCACGTCACCTATGTTGACTCTCTCCTCACGTGTTTTCACTCACCCAGCCTCCCATCGCATGCCTCCCAGGCCTTCTTTTTTTTTTTCTCACACTTTCGTGTAATTTATTCATCTCAAGATGCACTTCTGTCTCATTTAATCATTTAAACAGACCTTTGGTGCCTGTTTAATTGATTCTTCCTGGGTTTTAATTTGCATCTTTGACTTTGCCATCCTTATTTCTTTGACTATCCCTTCCTCTGCGTGACATATGTTTATGCGCTAACAGGTTTCCAATATTCTGCAAGACTGTGGAGGCCAAGGATAAAAAAAATAATAATAAAGCTATTTAAAATAGAGGCCTGTTCAATTGGCTGAGCAAAAGCAAGAGTGAACACTGGGAGCTGTTCAAAGGACATTATCAGAGTGATCTGTGAAAGTTCAGCTACCCAGAGACGTCTTGTCTGATACTCCCAACCCCCATCATCTGGCATCCCCTGCCAAGGAAGGTCTGATGAACGAGTGATCAGAAAAACGTAGGATTTCCTGCAGAGTACTTCCATTTGACTTTGTTTCTGTGTGACTGAGGGACGTTGTGTCTTTTTCTCATGTATTTGGATTTGCTCTTCGGTTTGCTATTAGGGAATTTGTGAGTGTGGAGGGGAAATGATGAGTTAATGAATTGGTAAATTTAGGAAAACAGGAAGCAGATTAAGTCATTCAGTAACAGTGTATTATTCTACAACACCTGCTGTGAACAGATTTGTGCTGTTAATTCTATATAGATTAAGCATAAATGAAAACAGATGAGGTTTCCTACACATGCATAGCCTGTATGAGAGACCTGTTTGAGAGGAAGAGGAAGAAGAAGGGGAGAGAGGCCAGATTCTGACTTCGGCGGCTCACATCACATATTCCCATTCCCTAGAAGTGGATCTAACTTTGGGAATGTATGACACAAGTGACTGCCCTCTTGTTAGGATCCTGTCCTCTAATCAAACCTTCTGATTTGAAAACTATATGATGGAAATTATTCTCTAGCTGTGTTATGGAAAGGAATTGATGTTTTGAAGCACAGAGAAATTTTACTGTGTGACTAAGAAGTGCTAGATATAGTGGGTATCACATGCATTAATTCTGTACTTCAAAGGAAAAAGACATTACTCAAGTTTTAATCATAAGCATAAAATCATTAAGCTTGCAATGTGGATGTATAATTTCTTCCAAAAAAACCAAAAACCACACTAAGAAAACATTCCAAGTCTTTCATTCGTTTTAATGAGTTTCAGAAACAGTTATTGGCACCCAATTTTTCTTATCAGTTCAAGAGTTTTAGTACACACTCATCCTCTTATTATTATATTTAAACACCCTTTCATGAGAAGTGATAAATTTACTTTGAGTATACAATATTTTTTATTATATCAAATCTCATCACAAATGAAAGCTAGTCTTAATGCCTTTTCTTATGTGATTTAGGACCAAGATTCTGAAGAGACATTTGCAATGTTAGGATGAAAATCAATACTCCCTTTATGTTTTCATAAAGCATAGGAGAATTAGCAAATATTAAACTAAAAATGTGAATGGACCTAAATGTGTCAATATACTCATGCATTCAGCCCTTTTCTTTTTTAGAAATAAAATTTTCTAAGATTCTGGGAAGTATACTTGATACTGATAGCTTGGCTCAATGGTCATTTCAGAGGCTCTGTGATTATTCTTGAATCTGCAATTGTGGTCAAGATAATAGTAGAGCAATTGCTCTCAAATGGTAGATTCCAACCCCTTTGGGGGTCCACCAACTCTTTCACAAGGGTATCATATCAGATACCCTACATATCAGATATTTATAATTCGTAATAGTAGCAAAATTACAGTTATAAAATAGCAATTAAATCATTTTATGGTTGGAGTCACCACAACATGAAGAACTATATTAAAGAGCCATGGCATTAGAAACGTTGAAAATCACTGTAGTAGAGTACGCCAAAGTCTCAGAAGATGGCTCAGGATTTTCAGAAGATAAATAGTTACTGTGAATTTAGCAAAGAGAAAAGAAAATGGAAGAAAGGATGGTAGGGAGGAAGGAAGGAAAGAAGGAAGGAAGAGAGAAAGGGAGGAAGGGTGAGAGGAAGGAAGGATAAGGAACAGAAATGAAAGGAAAAAGCAATATGTACTTAAACCATGCACTAGTCAGAAAATAGAGATAGCTACAGACTTCTCCATTCTGTAAAGTGTTCACTGCAAAAGATATAGATAAGAACAACTAAGTGGAGGTGTCTCACCTCATTCACTGCAGAGTGTTCAGGAAGATGGCTGCATTCACTTGGAAGACAAGCCCGTGCCTATCATACAATACTTTCTGATTGCCCATTTGGAGTAAGGTAGTTATACTGTAGACCTTGATACTCATGGGAAAATCTTTAGAGATGTTGAGTCTGGATGTTCTAGTTCAGTGGCACATCACTCTATCTAAGGAGTGCTGAGAGATGCAGGCCCAAAGCTCTAGTGATAAATTAGCATGAAAAGAAAAGACAATAGAGAGTGGTTGGGGCAAGAAGTCTTGGCTGAAAGAACTAGAGGCAATAAGAAAGCATATTGTGTTTTCTAAGAATAGTGTCCTGGAGCTACTATACAAGGGAAATCTTAACATGTAATTGAAAGATGGATATTCATGCATTTTGGTAAAGTCGTCACTATGTAAAATTGATTCTTCGCTAAATCCTCCCAGCCTACTGACTATGCTAGATATATGATGATGTGTAAGAATCAGGGTTCAAAGGGAAATGCTAAATGGTTTAGGTACCATTAATATAGTAAAAGGCAATGTATTCCCATAAAAGAACATAAAGACCTTGGTTCCGTATTACAGTAGAACAAATACCAGTGAGCTGCTGGCTGAAGAAAACCATTGTCAATTCACTTTCTATGAAAAAGATCAATTCCACTATTATGTAACAAGATAGAAACTACTGGAATTTGGAGGAAGAGTGAGGAACCAGTGTAGAGTTTGTTCATAGTTCCAGTGATTCTGGTATAGGGAGAGTGAGATGACTTCCTACAACTGAAGGCATAGATGGTGGCAAGAGAGGGAAGAAGAAGAGGTCATCAGCTCAGAGGAGTAAACCCTTCAGTAAGAATAATAATGAACATAGACATCTTTGCATGGAATCTAATATACAAATACTTACAAGCAACTCAGTAAGAGTCAATAAAGGAGATTAAGATGGCCACTGTTACTCTATTAGAAAAATCAGCATTCATTGTATATTCTTATAGCTGTTGTTCAAATTTTTTCATGCACAAAGATACAAATATAAACATACAAACATATGACAACTTATAATATGATACTGAAGTGAAGATTTCCAGTTTCTTTGGAAACTCGGTTATGTCATATGATATTTTGCTTGGCAGACAGGTGAAAGAATGTCCAGCTGAAGGAAACAAGTGAAAGAATGTTGAAGCAGACATGTGAAAGAATGTTTTGCTGAAGCAGATACATGTGTTAAGATGTTTTGCTGAAGCAGATACATGAGATAACATGTAATATTTAGAAAAAAATGTACATATGACTCTACCATCAGTGAAAGAGTCTCTGGCATTGGTTTGTCTTGCTCTGTCTCACTGGTCTTTGCTGCCAATGCTCTTGTATTGATTCACCTTATGTTTCTTATCTCCACTTGTACTGACTTCATAGAGAGTAACTTGCCAAAAAACTTCTAGTGATATTCCAGTGGTTTCTTGCCACCTCTTGGTTTCATCTGATTCATGAATGGTGATTACCAAGTGGACTAGACTACAGCTGATGATTCATGTTGGTGTTTTGCTAAAGGAGTGGACTACTGACAATGAAGATTAGAATAGCCCCACAGAACTATTTCTAAACAGGTTCACAACTTCCATTTCCTATTGATGTTTCTTTTCCACTACCTCTGATGGTGATGGGCTAGAAGAGAGACTGAAGCATTTAAGAACCATATTAAAGTAGGTTATGAAAAAAATCCAAGCCAACAGATAACAAGATACTATATGTGATGCTAAAATTTAGGTGTACATACTTGGAATACTATCGTTCTTTGGTACAACAATATCCTGGGACACAGCTGTATTCATCAATTTTCTGTTACTATGATAAGATACCATGACCAAAGTAACTTTTAGAAGGAAGGGTTTATCTGAGCCTCTGATTACAGAGGGAGAGTCCATAATGACAGGGAAACATGGCAGCCAGAGGCCAAGGCACAAAGCTGAGATATTACATATTTGTTTGCAAGCATGAGTCAGGGAGATTGAACTGAAAATAGAGCAGCCTGGGAACTCATAAAACACACTTTCAGTGACATATTTCCTCCAACAAGACCATACCTCCTAAACATCCCCAAACAATGTCAATCAGCTGGAGACTAAATATTCAAATATTTCAGCCTATAGGGAACATTTCTCATTTAAACCACCACAATATCTCTGTACTTTGTGTCATGAGAAACAAAAAGATTTTAATACTAGAAAAATAAAAATATTGGTTGGAGAGATACCTCAGCAGATAGCAGTACTTGTTGCTCTTGCAGAGAACCCAAGTTACATTCCTAGCACCTAGGGTGGTTCAAAAACACCTGTAACTGCAACTCCAGGGGATTCATCACCTTCTTCTGGCCAATGTGGGCATTGTACACACATGCTCACATGTGCATATATACACAGGAATACAGGAACACACACAAACACATACATAAAAATAAAAATCTTCAAAGTGACATAGGAATAATTTGTGTATGAAATATTTTTAATTTCTACAATTAATAGGAAAATCTCACACCTAGCTAGTTAAAAATGAGTAAAAGAACTAGAGAAGGATTTCATACAGCCGGGCGGTGGTGGCGCACGCCTTTAATCCCAGCATTTTAGAGGCAGAGGCAGGTGGATTTCTGAGTTCGAGGCCAGCCTGGTCTACAGAGTGAGTTCTAGGACAACCAGGGCTATATAGAGAAACCCTGTCTTGAAAAATCAATTTAAAAAGAAAAAGGATTTCATACAACAGAATGGATATAAAATCAACAAACAGAAAGGAAGCTGGAGACCATTCGTCCTAATGGGAAAAATTAATATCACAGGAAGATCATCACACAACTTTGAGAAAGTGTAAGATTAAGATGGGTCACCATGCTGAGATGTCAGAATTGTAGCAACCAGAGCATACAAACACTAATTGAGGGCATAAATTAAAGTAGTTTGTATGGAGGTTTGGGAAGAAAGAACGAGAGAAAGAAAGAAAACTATCTACTAAACTGGAAGCTATACAAATCCTAAAACTCACCTATTTAACTCCTAACAAGGTACTGTGAACAATGCATGCAAGCATGCTTTAAAACACATGCAAAGATGGTCATAACATCTCCATTCATAATGGCCCAAAATAGCAAACAGTGCCATGCCTGCCATGATCCGGAAAGATAAATGTTAATGTAACTGTGCAGTAGAATGCTGCATAGTGGGACCAAACTACTGCTACTCACATCAGCATAAATGAACAGAATAGACACACTATTGAGCAAAAGAAACTATGTAATAACACATACTGATAATTCCACTCAGACCAAGTTCAGAAACAGGCAAGATTAATGTGTAGAGCTCAAAACCCAGTATTTGTCACCATAGGAAAAAGTTATTTGTTAGTCAGAGAGCCCAAGGATCTTCTTTTCTGTTGGGTATGTCCTACTTATTTCTTTATTTAAAATTTTTTATTTAGTTCTATTTTGTGTGGTTCCTCCTTTAGGAATGTATTGCATCTCTTTCACACAGTGCCTACAGAAGAATTCATGAAAATGTTGTTTTAGGAGATTGTGCGTTGCCATGTTGGTGCTAGGAACTTAACCATAGTCCTCTCCATGAGGACTATGTTCTAAATCACTGAAACTTCTCTTCTATTTCTGATCTAGGGAATACTGACCTGGGTGCACACTCTTTGAAAATTCATTGAGCCACCTACATATGTTGTATCAATATTTCTAAGAATATGATATATGGTAAGTTTTTAGAAGTCCAGAGCTCATCAGCCACTTCTTCAAACTTTTCTGTGGTCTATTACTAATACTATTAGTAGATGGAATTATTACTATTTTTCCATCTTGCCTTTCTTACCAGAAGCATGAGGTATGGTAATGCAGATAGGACTGTGCTAGAGTCCCCTTTGCACTGTTGTAGGTTTTCGGCTCCTCAACTGTAGTTGACCTTGACCGCTATCAAGATTGATCAGCCAGTATGTCACATGCATCAGGAAGTCAGTCCATGAAATCTTCTGTACTGTTCTGTTTTGGGTGAAATGTATGTCTGTTTGCTCAAATTGCTAATTAGACTGACCGTTTACATTTTGAAGTTGATCAAAAGTACAAATATATATATTTAAAAAAAAGGCCTCTCATTTTCCAATATTTCTATTTCAGGCATCATTGGGCTAAGGAAAGGAGACATGACTATCTGTTCACAATTAATATAAGAATTAAAGCATTTAACAATCATCTCTGCCATCCTTTCCTAAATAGACCCACCCCTAAAGATGCAGAGCTAAGGCATCTTATCCAGCTCTCATGAATGCTAACCACTCCATAGCACCACATTTAGTTCTGTACCATACTCCCAAATGGCCCTGTATAAAACTAGAGTAAACACCATTAATTCTCTATTCTGCTCTTTTCTTTTTTTTCTCCTAGATTTCCCATATTGGTGGTTGAAATAAGGTTAATAATTCCAACCTAGGAAAAGAAAAACATTTGCAACTTTACTTTTGAGTTTTATACAAAAATTTATGTCACCGACTAGAACCTAAGAACCACTCACCCACTCTGTCTCATGTGCTTGAAATCCTCAAATGCTATCAGACATCCAAACACTAGCATGCAGCCACCCAATGGCTTCAATAACAGAGATGGAAAAGAACAGCCAACAATAACAAATTGGCCTCCCAGGTCTACTCCAGTCTCAGCCATGTAGAACTACTGAACTGGAATACATAAGGCCCCTGATGAAAATGGCAATAAGACCGTCTGAAAAACTCAAAGAGTAATCTCATGAAAAGGCAGGAAAAGTTTTCTCTAACATTACTAGAATTTCAATATTTCCAAAGTATCAGCACTTTGGCATAAAGAATGGTATCAAAACCCTGGTGGATAAAAAGGAAAGTTGAAGTATATAAAAACTGAAAAGATCATTTGACCTTGAGATAGAATAGCTGCAGATACAGACAGGTCTTTTACAAAATTTCTCCAGAAGGACAATAAAACCAAAGGAACCAGAAACAAGAGCATTCTGCTTGGCTTGAGGACCCAACAGAGAGTAGGATACCATGTCCATTAAATGTCTTGTAGTCTTTGGTTTTGTCCAAAATATAGTGCTTATGGTATATTGTTTTAAAACAAACATATTTTCATGTGTGTGTGATGTGTGTGTGTATGTGTGTGAGAGGGAAGGAAAGTGAGAGAGGATTTAATTCATTTAGCCTAGAGAAACATTTTCAATAGTTTGTTTTTAAACTTTGGGTAAAGAGAATACAGGAAATAAGTCATATTGGTCTATTTGATTGCTCAACTTCTGTGCACACCCCACATTTTTATGGAAGCCCAAATGGCTTAAGTTAATAAACAATTTTCAAAGAATTCATATATTCCCCAACTTATTGACAAGCAACTACTTCCTGATTACATGAATATAACATTAGGAATCAGCTTGCAGATATTCATAATCCTTACAGATTAATTAGGGAATTGATTTGGTATCTAAAATAGAGATTCAAAGTGATAGTGGCTTGTACTAGCTGGTTGCGCCTTTCTTTCTTATATAAAAGTCTTGGCTGATATAGCAGCCTGTGTTAGAAGCCAGACCACATGTGTTTTCTTCTGCCATCCTTTTTATTCCATGGTCCCTCCTATAGCAGACGCTATTGTAACCACACAACCAGTGGTTGGCTCCATTCCCAACAAGTTGCATGTAACACTCTCAGATATGCTCAAATGCCAGAAGCAAATCACATGCCCACAACTAGCTGAGAAAGGGATGGAAAATGGCATATTTAACAAAGTAACACCATGCTGTCCTTTCAAGATTCTGTAACACACAGCAAAGAGGAAATAGATACAGAAGAAATAGCGATCTTTGCTCAGAATTTGAAAGTTATCACAATGACAATATCACATCCTCCTCAGTATTCTCAAGGAAAAGTAAAAGAAATGTCTGTTAGATGCTGTGTCTAAGTAGACAACTGTAGTTAATATTCTGCACAAATACCAGGACATGTGAAACTCAACTTATTATATAGAATCTCAATTGAAGTTTAAAATGAGAATGTTAAATAGTTGAAATCAATTGAAGCCAAACATTGCATACACTGTAAACCAAGGGACACTAACATCACAACTGCAGAAGCTTGAGACAGTGACCATTAGAGTGAAATGTCCCCATGAGATGTCAGGTGAGAGTCACAAAAGCTGACTCACAGGCACAGGAGATAGCTTAAAGAGTGGCCTTGGAATTGCACCTGTGAAGGGAGGAAAGAAGAAGGAAGTTTGAGGAGGGGTGGGTAACCAAAGCAGTTCTAACAAGCTGGCCAAGTGCTGTGCTGAGCCTTCAGGACAGTTGGCCCATCAGAGTTGTTCCAGCTGGATGAGGATGCCACACACTTGATCTGCTTGATACATGGGCTATCCCTGGATGGAGATGTAACTACACCTGGGAAATTTCCATCAGCTAAGACAAAATCTTAAGGAAGCAGGCATTTGATGGATGTTGGCTAGTGGTGTGTGTATCCCCTGAGAGAATATTTTTCAATACTTGCGAGTTTGTTTCCCTGGGAAACAGACTTGGAAATAGAAATTAGCATAAAACCTGTTCCAGGAACATCTTTGACCACCTGTTGAAAGGGGGAAGGACCAGAATTACATTACCCGTGAAGATTCCTGCCAGCCTCATGGAAAGCTTTTGATGGGACCCTTTGATTTCTTCCCTGATAGACAGAAGAGTTCACCTCTTGACACCCTATGCCAAGGAGTTGCTGGATGTGAAGCATCAAGAACAGGCCTCTTTAACAGACCTTGGAGGGGAGAGGGACTTCTTCAGTTCAGGCAATCTCCAAAGTAAATTGACAGCCAGAGAATAGCTCCTGGCAGTATGCCCAGCTAGGAAAATTGGTCCTGTCCAAATGGACCTGGATACATATAACAGTATCCAGCATATGAGATGCACTTGAAATTTAGATTTGGTGGTCAAAAGATACCTGAAAAATAAGTCATTCCTTTTACATAAAGCAAATTCTATAACATAGGTGACATAGACAACCCTTGTTACTTTGGCATTTTCTCCAAAGTAGATCTGAAAATAGTCACATAAATTATATATGAAATTATTGATACTCAACTAGACAAATATTTCTGCTTCTCTCCCTGGCTGTTATTCTTTGTTTCCAACAATTTCTTATGTTACTGAAACAAACAAAAAAAATCAAAAGAAAGAAAAGAATCACAAAAGCATCGTTTTCTCACTGACCCTCCTTTAACATCACTTCCCAGATTCTAAGAAGTAAATCCCTCACTTAGGGAAGAAGGCTTCCCCAAATGTTCCTAATTCCTGCCTCTATTGCTCAGATACTCACTCCCCAACACTCCTCAGCCTACCAAACTCCCTTCATTTAACTGAATGTCCACATCCTCAGAGTTTCATGTTTACCATCTAAGAGTAGCTTTGCCAGACTTTCAGTTTTCCCTAATTACAACTCCATGCCTCCCTCCTTCTCCCAGCTAAATTTCTGGAAGGAACAATAGGCCACTGACTCATTCTGACAACCCAGGTAACTTCTTATCTGCTGTCATCTTCCTTCTGCTTGCTCACACTTTCCTACTCAAATGTACACCCTTCTAACAAAGACTGAATCACTCATTAGGGAAAATTAGACATGCTTTCACAGTCCTCAAAATTGATCTTGATGTGAGTTGCTACAGTCCCTGGGGCACTGGTACCCATACCTGACTGACACTGATGCTGGATGGTATTGTGCCTGCGTTTTGCCCATGTTCTATGTGTGTTTCATTATCTCTGTACACGACTGAGAATATTCCAAATCTATCTTTGGTCTTCCCCTTCAGGCATTAGAACCTTGTCACTACTGTCCTTTATAGCTTTCAGCATTGCTCCATTCTGTCTTCTTAGGCAACTTGAACTCAAGGCTCCTCCTGTGACAAGGGACTCTTCTATATAAGACACCACATCGCATGACACTACACAAATTCATCTACAGAAAGCAAGGCTTCTTTCTCACCTTATTTGGAGATAGCATTTCTTTTATATGATGGGAAGTGTCACATTTATTATTCTGAAGTCACAGGTTAAATTATTCACTCCTATTGCATGACTAGGGGCTCAGTGCAGTGCAAGGGAGAAGCCATGGTTGGAGCAAGATCCCTTATAAAGTCTTTGGAGGTCATCTGGGCCTAGGAATATGGTTCAGCTAGCCTAGACTACCAGAAGCAGGATCTGGGTTCTATCACGTTCCCAGTGCATAGAGAAAGGCCAGAAACTTAAGGAGAACAGGTTTTGGTTCACATTTATTGGGCTGATTTCCTGCCTTTGAGTTCTCAATGGCAGCCTAGAGTCCTTTACCTTTCTTTTTGTAAAGCCTGGAGAACACAAGACATAAAAAGAAAAAGAAAATGAGAAGGCCCTTCCATCTTCTTCTGCAACTTAGTCTTGGTATCACCACTTACAGTCCATGCTATGAGCGCTTTCTGTTCATCCTCTATGTTGTTTCCAAGTTTGAACACACTCCAACATTTCACTCTTCTTAAAGACATTCATTAGCACTAACCTGGAGTAGAATCCAAATGCATAAAGCTGTCCCAAAAGATTGTTCTGAGATTCATCCACTTTCATTGCCAGCCTTACCACAGCTCAGAATTTAACATTCCACCATATACCCCATCAATTGAAAATTCTTGTTCATCCTGAGCAGAGATGAACTTTCCCATTAATTGATTTTTATTCAAGCCCTTTCCTTCTCTGTATCCATAATAGGTTTAAAGTAGAAGCTCACTTGACCTCTTCTAGCCTGCTAGGAGATCCCTCTCCTCTCCATTTCACCAAACCCCAAAAGTACAGGAATGTTTTGGAGGGAGAATGATTCCACATGAAGGTATTTTGTCTTGGCATGTGTGTTGTGAACACATGGCAGTGCTTGAGCCACACATTGGTGCAAACAAGTCACTGCTGACTTTCCAAACTAAGAATCATTTTCATCTCCTGTACCTGGGTGCTATTGTCACAAGGCTAATCTGGTAGGAATGTAGAATGTCCTTCCCAAACTTCAAAAACCAGAAATTAAAAAGAAAAGTAGGCCATACTTAATAATTTTAAGCAGGAGGAGCAAAAATCCTATGTATTATAAAGAAAAGTGCCCCTTCCCAAGTTAAAACTAATTCCCTGTAATTGTATGATTTTCATTTTTGTTGAAATGAAATAAAGCCAAGTTTTAATCAAATAGCCAGAACAGCAAATAGCAGGAAGGAAAACCCTCTTTTTCTCCCTTAAAACTCAACAGCCTCTCATGGATTATTCTCAGTGCTCAGCACCCTGTCAGATAGATACGTATGTTTTTCCCTTGAAAAAATTCACTCGGCTTCTTCTTTTTTTTTTATGTATATAGTTTTTGTTCAACAAGACCACACAGATGAGGAGGAAAAAGAACATTTTGTAAGCCTTCTGCTCGGACACTTGTGCTAAGACATTTTTGCCAAGAAGAAATAGACTAAACATACATCAAGCCAAACGGTGAGGCCAGCGTTAGTAACTCGAGGTACTTCGCATGATTTAAGGCACTAGACTATAATTTGAGAATGTTTGGAAAAAGCGAGCAATGGCTGAATGTGACTCACAATCGCTGTACAAAGACATGCATATCGAAAAGACTGTGCAAACACATGCAAGTGGCTGTCTTAAGTTATACTTTTGTTTTTTATGTACAACTTAACCAATGTTTAAAGGTCAGCATCAACCTTAGCTTTTCCATGTATTTTCACTGAATTATTGAAAATAAACTGGAACCCTTGTTCTGTCAGCTCTTCTTCTTATTTCTCATTCCAGCACTGTAAACAGATTTATAAAAGTGTCTCTGTTCAGTATATACTGTCGTTTTCCCAGGTCTCAGTTCTTCAAAAGAACCAGTATCTACCAGTTACCTGAGCCTTTTCTGAAAGGGAAGGATTAGGAGAGTGGTAAGCATCACATGATAGATAGATAGATAGATAGATAGATAGATAGATAGATAGATAGATAGATAGAGATATAAAGATATAGAGATATTGATATTTGCTTTTTATAAGGTCTGTTCTTATATTAGAACTGGAGATTATGAGAAAAAGAGACAGTGGTAGAGAGACAGAGATAGACAGACAAAGAGACAAAGAGATTATCCTCAATAAATCTGCACTAAAGTAAACAGGTGGACATCAAACACTTAGTTATACAACTATTTAATCACAGTTGTGGCATGTATTAGAAGATAGAAAAATATAGCTTAATAACTAGAAATCCTTTTCAATATATCTCTTCTATAGCCATTGTTGTCCTATTCTTCATGCCTGCATTTTTATTCCTACAGCAGACTTTGTGTAGACTACTTGTGTTGAGTGAACTCTGAGGTATTGCTAGCAAATGATTCAGCATGACATTGCAAACTTTCCAAAGAGATCAGAGTACAAGATTTTGAAACCCAACCAACATGTTTTGACCAAACTCACCCTATGAAATTCAACCTGGGTGAGTTAAATATAAACAGGTATTCGTAGGAGTAAACATACATTAGAGCAGCTCAAAAATGATATAGGGTAGGCTATTCCCTGCATAGCCTCCCCCAACTTCTCATGAAAAAACATAAACAGCCTGAAAAAACATGACATATAGAGAATGCATCAAAGAGCTATGATTGATAGTCAGCCTAAAACCAGGATCTAGCAGGTACTCACATTAATTACAAGGGAGTTAGATCGAGTTTGAGAAATATATAACAAGGCTTAAACACATGGCATAGTGAATGAATGGAGACCTCACACAAAGTACCTCCCACCACTCATTTCCCTGTGGCCTGGATTCAAACATGAGTTGCCCACTGAGCAGAAGCAGGTGACATATGAAGTCCAGGGAATTGCTGAGAAAGACTGAAATCTACTTCAGAAAGAACCAATAAGAAGAGAAATCAGTGGCATGACACAATAAAGCTGAGAACCAGCTCTCTGACTTTGGGGATACTCTGTCTCTTCGTGATATAGTTGGGAAATTAACCCTTAAAATATTATTTCCTCTCCATGACCTTTATGTATCATTTTGTTTAGCAACGTAACCAATCCACAGTTTCCAGTTCATCTATTAACAATTATCCAATGAGATTTTACAGACTGTGCTTACATTTTCAAGATCTCTACCTAAAGAGCAAAAAGGAAAGGCCTTGGTCGTTTCTTTTTCCTTTAAATCTATGACTCAGAAATTAGATGAAAAGTTGGATACATTTTTAAACAAATGAAATTATCTCATTTTAAATATTATAAATCAAGAATTTTATTTTGTAAGAAATATACCAATTCCTTCATTTATTTTGTCAGATCTCATTTTTTGCCATATTATACCTAATATTGAAAATAACAAATGAGAGCTAATATAATCACCTTAGAGAACAGTATCTCCTGATAACAGACAGATTATATTCACCATAACCCTATTCTATAACTTGACATACACTCAACAAAAATTTGTGTACACTTAAACTTACCTGTAGTGCCATATTTTTCCGCAAGTTGGAGGAGCTAAGGTGGGAGGAGTAACGAGAGGAAAAGGAGAAGAGGAGGAGTTGGGAAGAGAAATGTAGGAGTCTCGGTACATGACCACATATGTACCGAGAGCAGTCCTAGGTAACAACTTATATCTAGGTTAGTTAATTGGTTAACACTTCCAATTGTGTGGAGATCTTGATATTTGAGCATTATCAAATATATAAAGCCTTTGGTTAATTTTGAACATTAGAGTCTCTTTTCTACCAGGTACTGTGTGGATGGCGGGATGGTCTGGGCTCAGCCAGCCTTATGGAGACAGTGTGGAAGATTGGCAGAGCCATCTCCCATGCTGGCGTCTCATGGGTGGCAGGGCCAGTGTGCTCTGGCTGCCTGAGACAGTGGCCTGAGCCGAGCTGCAGCAAAAATATGCTACCACCGCTCATGGCACAGGCCTTGTCTAGTCGGGAAGATGGCAGCTTAAAAGAACAAGCCAGATTGAGTACAGCCATTTTAAACATTACTGCAACACTTACAAATGAATTCTTATAACCACATTATTCATAATGCCAAGCAGTGGAAAAATATCCACCTGACAGTAGTAGGGTGAAAAAATAAATTGTACACATTTATGGAATAAGAGATCCTAATGAAAATGAACAACTGTTGCATCTCAAAAAGTATAGATGAATTTTGAAAAATGAAATTGAGTTTAAAGTTAGGGAGAACTAGAGTTCTTAACATACAATGATAAGAAACCTGGGTACAGTCTCCAGAACCCATAAGAGGAAGAAAAAGGAGGAAGAGGAAAAAGATGAAGATAGGAAGGAGGAGGAGGAGGAGGAGAAAAATGGAGGAGGTAGAGGAGAGAGAGGAGGAAGAGAAAGAAGAGGAGAGAGAAAAAGGGGAAGAAGAAAGAGAAGAAGTTGCTTAAGTAGTTGCTGCTTGTGGAAATCATGTGCTTGTAATACCATCACTATGGAAGCTGTCTTTAGTTATACTGTTCTATTGCTATAAGGGGACACCATTACCAAGGCAATTCTTATAAAAGAAAGCATTTAAATGAGGGCTTGCTTACAGTTTTAGTTTAGTTCATAATCGTGATGGTAGGAGACAGATATTCAGAGCAGTAAAGCAGGAGGTTGAGGAGGGAGGGGGAGAGCAGAGGACAAATGAGCGTGGTGTGGGCTTTTGAAACCTCAAACCTATCCCCTCAGTGGCACACCTCTAACAAACACTTATCCTAGTCCCTCCAAAATAGTACTACTCCTTGGTGACTAAGCATTCAAACATATGAGCCTTTGAGGATCATTCTTATTCAAACCACCACAGAAGCTGAGACAGGCAGATCCCTCAGGCTTACTTGTCAGACAGACTTGACTAATCAATGAGTTTCTGGCCAACAAGACAAGAGGCCCTGTTCCAACAACCAAGGTGGATATCTCCTGAGGAATAGTACCTTAAAATGGTCTCTGGCCTCCATACACACACACAAAAATGCATGGGTACATGGAAAACAACACACACACACACACACACACACACACACAAGAGAGAGAAGCTTAAAAATTCAGACACACTATATCTTACATGAGTCTTCTTTCTGTAAAGTATACCAGCTAGAAAAAGCTAACATGTAAGAGTTGTTACCATTCTGGTGGGGAATGCTTGAGAAGGGTCCTTTGATACTTCACAGGATGCTGGAGACCCTCTTCCCTAACCAACCGAGGTGGGAGTTTATGGATGGACTCACTGTGAAGACGTATCAAACTTTATGCATGATCTCTGAGTGTCTCTACATGTAATGTGTCTGCTAAAGCTCTGACTCACTAGCCCGTTTCAGCCCCTGTTTCTCTTGTAGCCCATAAATTAGCAAATCATCTAAGGGGAAAGCATCGGTGAATTCCCATCCTCCCAAGATATGGTTTTCTCTCTCTCTCTCTTTCTCTCTCCTCTGAGATTCTACCCATTAAATCTCAGTGGAAGGGAAAGTCTAATAAAAGCTATTCTGTTATAAACAAGGGCAAGGATCACGTGAATTGCCTGTTTGCTTTCTTGGGATTAATCAAAATAACACATATCAAATGCTTAACAGGGCAAAATACATAGAGTATTAAATTAAGTATATGAAATCAAATTAACTATATGATTTATTATTCCAAACAAGACATTATTAAGAGTCAATGGAGTCACCATTAATAAACTATTAGATGGCATACATTAAAATCTTTGCAGGCAAGCTAAAATAAGCTCAAATAAGCAGTGTGTAAATACTGACACCTGTGATATGCTTATCCTTAGAAAGTACATTACCAGGTCATGTTTTCAAAAATTATGAAGTTTAGGGAGGTTTACTGGAGTCAAGTGATTTATTAAATCGTCTGTAAACCAATCACATTCATCTTTGAGGATGATGCGAGATTATGCTGGCACTCAAGGACAATGTCTAGTGGAGGCATCAGGCTCAGCCTACCACTATTCAGATTCTTTGGAAGGTTGTAGGGTATGTCTGCATACCAGATCTTTCCCAGCTCTGCCTGCTAAGGTTAAACAGTTCAATACATGATCAGAAGTCACAGCTTTCTCTCTTGTACTGGAGAACTTAAAGCACTTCTTCTTTATGTAGCCTCCCAAATGCATGTGCTAAAACTTAATCCCAAATAAAATAGCATATGTAGGTGAGGCTCTTGGAAGATGATTAAACCATGATAGCGGGTCCTGATGAATGAAATTAGTGCCCCTACAGGGGGATCCCTCATCCTTTTTCCTCATGAGAGGACACAGCAAAAAAAGTGATCTATGAAACAAAAAGCAGAAAATTACAGAAATACCCTATCTTCAAGAATTTTTTTTTTATCTTGGACCTCCCAGAAATTAAATTCTGCTATTGGTAAGCTAATTCCCTATGGTATCATGCAACAGCAGCCGGAAAAGATTAAGAAATTTACTCTATTTCATCCTGTTAAATATAAATATGAGTAATACTTAAGTTTTTATTCATGACTTGAAAACCCGATATTTCCAGTAGCACAAAAATTCAAGAACATTTGTTATAAATTCCATTACATATTACAGGCAAATGTTTGAGGCACAATTTACTGCTACTTAGCACTTCGAACACAAATTCTCATGTTTACACCTAACTGCAATTGTATCTTTCCCTGCTGACACCAGTATCCCCTGGGTGGGCCTTCAAAATTGATGAGCTTGGGTGGCCAGCTGTGGTAAAATAGACAGGGTTGGAAAAAAAGACAAAGGCAAGCTTGGGTCCCACATGCTGCCTTCATTTCCTGGATACTCAATATACCTGGAGTTCATTCCCTGATGAGCATGAACACATTTTTTCCCACTGTATTCAAATAAGACAACACAAACTAACAACAGGGGGGAAAAACTCTTTATTTCCAAATTAAGGGTGAGGTTTATGCTGCTTCTGGCTGCTCTGCTAGTTCACTGTCATGGTAAAAAGGCGGGTCTTTATGTAAGAATGTCTTGCATCAAGTCAAGTGTAGAGAAAGTTGGATAGTTCAGTAAATGTTCTTTCTCCATCCTTCATGCTGTCTTAGGAAGTCTCTTGTCTCCCAGAAATGGAAAAATCTCAGCCCAACTATCTCATCTCATGTTTTCCCAAGCACTCAGCACTACACTTAACCTCCAAAAATAGTCCATGGAACCAGTATGAAAATGTCCCATCCTTCTCACCATGCTCTTGTAGCTGAAACTGAAAGATCCATGAGGGGAAAAGGAGCCTTTGTCTCTCCTAGGCAAGACATGCTAATGGAAAGAAGGAAGGAAAAAATGAGTTAAACCAGCAACCTAGGTAGGAACCAGGTCTGGCTGGAGCCCAAAGTCTGATGCACAAAACACTTTCTCCCATGATACTGAAACTGTCCTGTCACTAAGCTCACATTAACAACTAGACATTCCAAAGCAGAATGAAATGATGACTTGGGGGGCGGGGAAAGAATAGCCAGCAGAATGTCCTGTGATCCTTCTGGATCAGCTCAATAAGTACAAAGCTTCCTGGAAAAGTGCAGAAGTGAAAGGTGAAAACATGAGAGGTCATGTGAACATCTGGAAGCCAATAGACCAGGACATGAATCATCTACTCTGTAACATACTGCATATGAATTCATTTCGCATAAAAAGATCTCTGTGTACTAGCACAGTTTACTTAGACCATACAGAAATGTGTTTTCGGATTTCTCTGTAATTGAGAAATGTAGTCTGATTTGCTATTTGATCATGCAGGATGGTCTATCTGACCGTGAGGGTACAGAGGTAATTGTGCCATAACCCAATCAATGAACTTGATTTAGCGCAATTACCTAGATGGCCTTGGAACTAAACTCTTTTTAACTCACAAATCCCTGGCTCTTCTCTAAAATGACACCTGGCTTCATTAAATAGGGGTTATGTCAAAAGTACCTTACAACAAAGAATCCTTGGCCCTACATGCCTCTGTGTTCCTCAGGGGTTAGCAGGGGAGGCTGATCCAGACATTCCCAAGTAGCCTGCTCCCTCACCCTTAGCCATACCCTTGAGCATCTCACTGTTGCTTTTGGCTGTAGCCTAAAAAAGGAGGACACAGGCTACCTCTTTCCCAATGCAGTAATCCCTTAGTACCTACTCTGGAGATTTTACTTCCGTTACCCCTCAATCATACTGAAGAGCCCTCAAGGCTTCTACCATGTCTGCCTGTCCATAGTCTTTCAACTTCATCCCAAAGAATGCCATCTCACATTTATAAACAGTGAAATCTATGTTTATTGACTTTGTTATCTCTCCTGCTGCTCAAAATTTAACACCAAGACACAAGCATGCTATTTACACAATCTCATGACCCTGGGTTTCCCAGTAAGCTTTGCTAAAATTATGTTGTAGGAACAATCCTTTTATTTTTCTTCCCAAAGTTTTGAGTTTCTCATATCACTGAGTATTTTTTTTCTCAATCCAAAAAGATTTCTCACAATGTTTCTAAAGATTTCAGATATCCCTAGAGTTGACCCTGACACAGCTCCTCCATCCCCCACTAATGTAGTTTAAGCTGAGATGAGATTTGGGGCCACAGACCTTGTGTTGCTTTCCTCACAAGCAATGCTAAGTAAAAAAAGTGAGCGTCTGCGCACATATTCTTGAAGTCCCTTGGAAATGAATCTGTCTTTGCAGTTCAAGGTGCTGGCTGGGATAAGATAGTTAAAGGAAAGCAGTCTTTCCTTATCTGTGCCTACTGTGCCTAAAGAGACTTATATAGAAGCTATTCTCAACCTGTGGGTCACAACCTCTTTGGGGATTGCATATCAGCTATCCTGAATATTAAATATTTATATTATGTTTCACACAGTAGCAAAATTACAGTTATAAAGTTGCAGTGAAATAATTTGTTGGGGGAATCACCACAGCATGAGGAACTTATTAACAGGTCACAGCTTAGGAAGACTGGGAAACACTTGTGTGGTCAGATTTAAGGTACACTTAAACAGCTTCGATCAACTCTCTTTCCAAACCTTTGCACACTATTGTTTAGCCTGCGTTGGTTCAGCCATTTCGAGAAACAGTACAGAAGACCCTGAAAGAGACAAAAGTAAAGCTGCTGTAACATCCAACAATCCCACCAAGTACACGTGCTACAGAAATGAAAGATTCAATGGTCACACTGACCCTGGACACAGTGTTCATAGTAGCCTAAGTGTTTCACTGATAAACGAATGCACTAAAACAAGTGGTGAGTGTACACACACATGTACACAGACACACACACATGCAGGCACACACGTTTATTATTTCTCAGCATCCCATAATTTTGATAGGCACACAACCACAAATCATAAACCTTTATCCACTAGCCTTTTACAGGAAAAGTCGGCTGATGACTCAAGTAAGATTCAGTGTGACATTTGAGAAGTTGCCAATTAAGCTTATAGAGAGATAAGAAAGTCACACAATGATGTGTTACCTATTGGTCTGTGGCCTAAAATGTGAATGTATTTATAGATATATTGTATACCTAAGTATGTTTTGCTCCATACCCTGAAAAAGTAATCCATCATCTTAATATTTAGAGTAACCTTTTCTGTTTAAAGTATTCCCTTAATGTAGACAAAAGTATGCATTTATATACAAGCATATATTTTAAAAAGAAATACTCAGTTTAAATTAAATTATCTAACTTCATAAAGTTGCTTCATCTCCCTAAGCTTCTACTCCTGTCTCTGTTCTTGAAGTTCATAATAGTGCCTACCTCACAAGCTTGTGGAGACAATAAGGGTAAAATTGTGTCCATGGGTGTACAATCAGCTTCTGTCTTCTGATGGAACACAGTTTAAGCAGAAAACACTGCAAAGCCAACCAACAGAGAAACCAAGTCTCTTCATCCAAAGAGCTGTTATCAAAGTCGAACTTGATATTTATGTTAGCGACTGGACTGGCTGAGTAGACATAGGCCTTTTGTTGAAATAGAAGCTCCCTTCGGTAAAATCGTGCTTGGCCATCACGTCTGGACATATGTAGCCAAGGTTTCACAGAATGAATGCAAAATATTTGGCTCATTTGCCTCAAGTGGTTATAACAAAGATTCTAAAATCATAATTCATCTCTCTTACAAAATAACCTCCAGCTGCATATAGTAGTTTCTTCTTTTATATCCTTAAAACCAAAGAAAACAGAATCTCCCTAAAAAAGCAATTCTTGTCCTCCAAGAATGTCCCATGTGGGTGTCATTAAAGAGGAAGGTATGAGACATGAGATGTCAACCCGACATTCTTCAGTTGTTCTCTGTCATATATTTAGAGTGATAAACATTGTTTTGTCTATTCTGAGGCTTGATTTCTCTCTTGGTAAATATGATATTCCATTAAACCAGTCTGTGTTCGTGGTTTCACTTTGTCTCCTTTTAACTCCCTTTGGTCATTAAGTTGCCCAGCAGCCCTTCCAGATAGGAATGCAAAGGATATTTGAAAATAGCCTAAAACCAGACCAAATTCCTATGGAGTGAAAAACCTAGGAATGCATAAATTATATAAATTGTGTGTTCCTGTTACACACAGTTAAAATTATTGTTGGTTCCAGCTGTCTTTCTATCAAAGAGCATACTTTCATCTCTACTGAGCTAGCTCTGTCATTATTTAACATTGTTCTGTATCCCTTTCCACTTCCATTTGCCAAGAGGTGCTATTCAGTATACCTTGGGAGGTTGGGGGGGGAGAGAAATGGAAGTTAAGTTTGTTTCTTTGGTTTATTTGTTAATACTTCCATAGGAATTGCTGAATGATATGCTAAACATTTTAAATCTGCAGTTATAGTAAGAGAGATTACAACCTAAATAAAAACATATCTAAACAGAATTATAAGGTTGCAAAAAGGTCCCTGATGTGTGTGAAACAGGCAGAAGCTGATTTTGTGGAAAACCAAAATATCCAGTTGATTTAATTAAAGAAAGGAGAAACATAGTTATTCCAGATGTCTGGCATCTTAGAGATCAAACGCTGGGATGATTGATTGGATCTTTGACGTGCCTCACCAGATGTTTTAGCCTCTTGGAGACAGTCTAAAAGGAAGGGATTGGGTTGGGATAGGTTTCAAATTCCTTCTTTCCTCCCTGGATAGTCATTGTGAATATTTCTTATTTCTGATTTAGTCTCCCTTTCCCAGCTAATCTCTGCACCCGTTAGTAATATCCCTTACATTTCCTTTCAGACCGAATCTTAAAATGTTTCAATCATGCAAGAAGTTGAAAACCAAATAGGAATGTAGAAACAATTTTATTCCTGTATCCTTGAACATGTGTCTTCATATTGCCTGGTTTCTTTCTTTTCTTCTATAAAATCCAGTGATTATTGCATCCCAGAAGCAGGATAAGAGGAAGCACTCTACCTGGATGTACCAAATCCTAAAGGATCTGCTAAAATCATAAAGCCAAGAGAAATATTCTCCTAAGGCATTATTAGTGTGATTGCCCTGCAGTGGGAACATCCCTGTTCGCATTGCCTATAATCAGCTTAACCCGTATTAAGTCGCTAATGAGTTGATGGTGAGATAAGCCCTTTCTCAAAGGAAATAAATTAGAGGCTGGCAATTACAGAAACAAAGGGAAGCAAGTTTAACCACTTTGCAGAATGACTCCTGGGGGTCTGTAGGTTGGATGGAGTTTTGAATGCTTCAAGCCAGACTCTGACCTGTGTAGAAGGCAGGAGGGATTCCCTTTGGCCTGAGTTTCCTGCTATGGAAAACTATGTGATAACAACACTTTACTTTTGTGTCTAGATGGAACTTTGCAAACATCTGACAACTGGCTTAAATAGTTCTTTAAGAAATACCTTAAAACCCCCTTTTAAAGAGGCTGCAGGGATGACACATGAATCTACAACCATGGACAGTGATCCAGCACCCAGACACTGAAACTCCTAGCCTCACTTGGAGCCATGATTGCCTTTGAAAATAAGATAAGATAGAAACACAGAATCTGAATGCTGTATTTCTCCCACTGAATATGAAAGGATTTTCTATAAAATATATAGTCAAGAGCCATTCATTGGATCAGTCAATTGGCACATTAAACTTTAAAGAGGGGAGGAGATGGAGCAAGACCACTTGGGGTTCAAAAATTGTGTTGCAATCTCATGTATGTGAAGACAGGCCTTATAGTACCAAATCAGGAGTTACTACTCATAAAAAACAAACTATTCCTGCCTCACTGGATCTCAAGTCTAATCCTACCTGTTAGGGCTTCAATGAGTACCCTGAGATATCCATACATAAAGGTGTGGCTTCCAGGGGGTGTTCTTGTGATGTGTAGGAATAGAAACTGCTGGGAAGACCTTGGGTCAGTAGAGTCCTACTCTCAAAAGGACTATATGACTCCATTTGTCCATTGTGTGTGTGTTCAGTTGGAGAAAGGACCATTTTGTTCTCAAACACACACATGTCATTATCATCTGGGACATGGGATGATGCATGCAAGGGCAGACCTCACTAAACCAATCCTGAACTACATACACTCTCTGGACTTTGGACCCTAACACATCAAGCCAAGTAGACCCTTCTGTAGCCACAATTAATCAGGTGTTTTATTGTAGTCATATGTACCATATATTTAGATTTATCTGCTTTCTTTATATTCTTATTCAACCATTAAACTCAGGTTCTTATGGCATTTGTTTGTTTACAGGGATAGGGGGAGGGTATGCATGTGTGTAGTTCCTTCTAAGGAATCTCTTGCCTCCACCTCCATTTTTCCATAGGAACATTGAAACTAGAGACCCTGAAGCCTGATTTTACATGGGTTCTGAAGATTTGAACTCCAGTCCTCCGATTTGTGAATCCTCAGGCAATTTGTACAGGTTGAATGCAATTGCTCTCCTCTAAGAGTCACACTGAAATTTTGCCCTCAGATTTGATCCCTAGTATTAGAGGTACAGTGATCCATGAGAAGGATGAATGCCTTTCTGGAATCCATGACGTGTATCTCTCTCAGGGCTGGAACAGAAAGTGGAGCCACATACACACATCCCCCACTCTGTCCGGCTTATTTTTTTCACACTCTCTTATCTTTATTCTTCTCCTTCATGAGATAAAGTTAAATAACCCTCCTCAACACAGCAGTTGCCTGCGGTGGCAGTTACAACCTCCAGAACTGAGCAGAACACAACTACTGTTGTGCATGACTCAGTCTCGGGTCTTCTTCCATGGCACCAAGAAACAGACTAAGGCAGACTTAGACAAGGCATATTCATTTTGCCATAATCGGCTTAAAGAAGGTAGCAAAATATGGAGACCTTTAATATTCTTTTAAAATTTTAAGTTATGGGTTTAAATTTAGAAATCTTATCAGACTGCAAAGTTTGAAAATGATACCTAATTTGACATGAATAAAACATCACCTTGGAGAATTTAAATCAAGATTTAAGTTTCATGAGCTCTTGTTGGCTTTATACTTCTGAATTTGCCTGTCTTTAAACATGCCCCAAAATGCACTTATAAGATCAGAGAATATTAGCAATGGCATATAAGTTCCTATGTAGGGTAATAAAGTTTACAAAAGTGAACAACACTGCCAAACACTGGTTTTGTTCTTAAAGTGTATGTGTGTTCTGCTCTGTAAACAAAACTCCCATAGAACCGTTCTGCTTCATTCCAGACTTTATGGCCTTGCAACACTAAGAGCATTTATTTCTGGCCAGTAATTCATAGGGTATACTGAGAAATCTTTTATCAATTAGATAAGAAGGATCATATTCCCCTTATGATTTGTATCAGCCCTGAGCAAAAGCCACTTTCTTCCAAGCACTATAGTTCATCAAGACATCCCTCCCCCTCCCCCCAAGTCATACTCAATGTTAGCTTCACTTCTTAAGACAAAGTGCTTCTCTAAGTGGGATGCAGGAAAACAGTGTGGCTCTAACATGCAGGAGAGTCTACTGGGGAAAATAAATCCTGTGATCTGTTGCTGCGTTAAGATTAAAGACCATCACAACTCTGGGAAAATATACACAGTGTCTGGTTGGAATGCCTCACTACTGCTAAGGATAAAATATAACTCAAAGTAAATGTGCTCCAAGTGCCTTAAATGTATGGGATTTTTGGCTTCACTACACAAAGTCTTTCAGCTTCTAGCCAACTGCCATGCAGAATGCACAGATAAAAGAAGTATCACCTACAACTGCACCAAAACACAAATATTTCCCAATATGCAGAGGCCCAATGTGATTTTCCCACGTCCCATTTACCAAACCTTTTCAAAATGGCAACATGCTTCCGAAACTAGCAATCCCTCTTCACTCTGCTAATTGGCGTCTGCAATAACAAAATGTCTTTTATTTGCAGAGATGATGCTATCAGCTTCTCATTTTCCAGCCTGCATAGGTATGGAAAGATCATGGACAAGTCTATCACTCACAGGACATAATTGTTCATCTTCTTTCAGAATGTTTTCTTTGTCCTCAACCTGTGACCATGAGCAAATGCCTGTAGGTGGTTGGAAATGGCAATGCAAGAGCTACTCATGACTCTGGAGTCACATGGTCAGCTGCAACCTTCTAAAAACCAAGGTCAACATTCTCATAGGTCATCATAAGCTTCTGAGATAAAAACAACCATTTTCTAGAACCCATCCTTCCTATTTCCATCACCAATGTAGTATATGCCTTTACCATATATCCATGATCACTATTTAGTTTATTTTTAAAAGAGGCTATATACCCAGAGAATGAGACTTACCTTTAAACCTTCATAGAATTTGATCATCATTTATTCACTTATTCGCATAAGCTGGGATCCAGAACACTGAGGCATCTATAACAGAAAAACCAGGCAAGGAAATTATGGTCTTGCTTTGCAGTGAGTTCCTGGGTTACCATCAAGACATATGTAAGTACATATGGTCACTTTCCCATATGGTGGACTCTAACAAACAAATGTAACAGTAACTGCATTTGGATCTTTCTTGAAATAGAAGTATGAACTGTATAAGACACCTAAAAATAAAAGGATAATTAGACTAATTTGAATAACATGACATTATGAGTCTATGTTCTTTCTATCAGAAGTAACCATGATATTTGCATATTCAAGATTTTTGCATAAACTAAACGTTTTTAATGTTCTTAGTTGTTAACTGATCATTACAAAATAGGAAACAAACAACAACAAAAACCCTCTTCTAAGGACCAGTTAGGTGGCTCGATAGGGACATGTGCTCACCTATAAGCTGACAATCAGAGTTGGATTCTCAGGACCCAAAAGTTTGAAAGAAAGAGCCGACTCCCACATGTTGTCCTCTGACTTCTTTATGAATATATGGGTACATAGGTGCACACTCTCAGACAAAATAAATAAATGTAATTAAAAAATATATAGACCCTTACTGATACACTAGCAGCTATGTAAATTTTACTGTGTCCTTCAAACCATATGCATTGTGATCTGGTGATTCGTTGACAGTTCTCTCCTACTGTTCCCCATAAGGTTTTGATCTTTGATGGGGTAAGAACTATGAGCTGGGGAGTAGGGGGGTATATTTAATACAAGGGAGGCTGATCATTAAGCTAGATATATATATAGAAGTAAGATTCTATAATAATAAACATTGCAAAAGATTCTACACTAATAAAAGTAACAAAAATATACTTGCAAAAAGAATACTTTGAAACTTGGTTTGCAATAACTGAGAAGTCTCCAGGAAACATCAAAATAGAAACGTATTTTTAAAGGCTCTGCAAACTCCATTTTCAATGAAAATTACAAAATGTGTTCCAGGGAATGTGTAGATTCAAATGCGGAGTCACTCTCCAAAATACAAAGTATTGTAATGAGAAAAATAAATAACAGGAAATAAAAAAGTTTTAAAGCAACAAAGCTCACAAAAACCTGGAAGAAATACCCTTGAGCTCTTAGTAAAATGACTAACTCCTATTTCTAAGACTTGTCTTGTTTTGGTTGGCAGGATGTTGTTGCGATACCTGTTAGCATTTTGACTAAGCTCTGCCCAACAGTTACCTGGCAATGGCCAGGTATGCCTGACTCACTGTAAAAGGGGCTGCTTGACCCCTCCTCTTTCTCTTGCTCTCTTGCCTCCTTGCGTTCTCTCCTTCCTTTTGTCCCACTTACCTCTCTCCCCATTTCCCTACCCCTCTTTCTCTTCATGTGTTCATGGCCAGCCTCTACTTCTCTACTCTCTCTCTCTCTCTCTCTCTCTCTCTCTCTCTCTCTCTCTCTCCTCACAACCCTTTCCATTCCCCTCCCCATGCCCTGAATAAACTCTATTCTATACGATACCATCATGTGGCTGGTCCCTCAGGAGGAAGGGGGAAGGGATGCCTCAGCATGGACCCACAGAGACACCCTCTTCCCCACACCTGACAGAAGATCCACCAAACATATTCCTCCTCTCCTTATCTTTTTATAAACACAACAATACCATTTCTCAAGGAAAGAATGAATGCTCCTGTCCCATGTTCAGTGAAACTTTTCTGTAGCCCTGATAAACTATCTTTGTGATTCCACAATGTCTTTAATGTTTAGCTCACCAATTTCTGAGTGATTGACAGGTACTGGAAAACCTTTCCATCAACTGTGAACATATTCAGTACTAGTGGCGCTGGTAACTAACTGCATACAACCCATGATCAGTTCCATTGCTGACAGACAGGAAAGGACCCCAAATGTAAAATGACTCTTCATTTTACCACACATTAAAACATTTCTGCTTATCTTAAACTACAGAAAATTATCAAGATAAAAGCCATATTTAGCTCATATTAAAAATCTTATGTGACCTGAAACACTATGTACATAAACACATGAATCACAAATTAATATAATGTTTCTAAGAAATTAACAGTGGTATTTGTGTTACTTTTTACTCATATTTTCAACTAATTTATTGAATGCAATTATTTGTAAATTATCAAAATGGTCTACTTCTGTAATAAATTTACCCAGAAATCAACTATTTTGGAAACTGAATGGTTTTTTTTTTTTTCCTTTTAGCCTGGTACAATGGAAACCAATCTATTAAAACTTTAAAGACAAACACAGTGCAAGTTTAAATAAGAAACAAGTAAAAATAACAAAGAAAGTTAATGTTTCTGATACTAAAACTGACCTAGTTAGAAATCTCACATATTTTGAGAATGGATCCATTTGATTGTCTTCTGGGACAAAAATATAATTTATTAAATAGGATTACAGTGGTTAAAGTGATTCTAGTATTCACACCAAGTGTTTTGTAAATGACCAGAACAACTCATTATCTTGTAATGTTTTGCAAACAAACAAAAAACAAAACAGTCGGTTATTTGATTATGCTGAGTAGTGGCACATTTGAAGACTTCCTTTTGCTTGCTAATTCAGGTCAAATCAAACCATTAGGGATCCTCATCCATGACTTAGAGATCTTTAACCTCCTGGGGTAAAAGTCATGGCTGATAAATATTCATGAAACTCTGCAGCAAAGCTTCTGTTTGTTATAATTTCTCCAAAGAAGACAATGCCAGGGAATTTACTGGAATCAGGTTCCTGTCATGATCTGTGGAGTTCAGAGGCTCATGTCTCATTTCAATAAAAGCTCTAGGGATGTGATCTTTGAAATCAATTTTGTTTTTAATCTGTAATGGCTTTGTTTTCACTTGGGAGGCTAGATTCATCTTTCTCTCTCCCTCCCTCCCTTCCTCTCTCCCTCCCTCCCTCCTCCCCTCTCTCTGTGTGTGTGCTTATGTATGTATATGAAGACCAGAAGGGAATATGTAATGGGTGTCTATGGCTCTCCACTTTATTTCTTTGAAACAGAGTTTCACTACAGAAGCTGTAGTTCCACTGACTGGCATCCAGCAAGTTCCAGTAACGTCCTTTCAGAATATTTCCCCCCAGATTCTGGGTATAGAGGCCACACAACCACACCTGGATTTTACATGAATGTTGGGGATCCAAACCTAGATCCTCACCCTCACGTAGCAAGCACTTTAACCCACTGAGCCATATACTCATCCCACACAATTTTTGTGTTTCTTTTTGTCTTATCTGATAAGCTATGGAATAGCATATTACAGAATTCAAATATGAAATAGCATAGAACAGAAATATCAAAGTGATCAAAACTGGTAAACTATAAAGACTCATTTAATGTATTTCTGTGTGCATAGTATCACATGAGTATATTATTCATGTATCCATGTGTACACCTAGGCACTCACAGAGGAGGAGGCTGGTGTCCTTTTTTATTTTTATTTTTTCATTCTTCACCTTTTCCTTTGAGACAGGATCTCTCTAAGAACCAGGGGCTCTGGTTTTCTCAGCTAGGCTGGAAGGCAACAGATCCCAGCAACTCATCTCTTGGAAACGAAGTTACAGTACTTGGTTTTATGGTGCTCATTCAAACTTAAGATTCATGGTCTTCAAAACTATGTGTCCATTCCAGACCTCTTATGCGTTCCTATTTGTTACCATGGGTGATAGACGTCTTCTCGACATCTTATCTGCTATTTTTTCTGAAACACCTACAAGAACAAGCACTACCCATTGCTGACTCTCCAGTAGCAAGTCTCAAATGAGCATCAGTTACAAGTCTGGGTTGAATTGAGTAGAATATACGCTAAAAAATCAATCCCTTAACTTTGGGGAAATACCCACCCCCTAAAAGGGGTCTTCCTTTTATATTTTCTATCTTGATTGAATTTAATAGATATGTTTGTAGTTTTTTAATTAGCTGTATTCTCTTTTGTGTGTATACACAGGATACTATATTTTTTAAAGTAGTCCATTCTGTGACAATTTCATACATGTATAAATTACATTCTGACCACATTCACCAATCCGTTCTCTCTTATCTCAGTCACCCTTCCCCAACCATCCCCCAAGCAAGTCTCTCTTCCCACTCTTATGTCCCTTTGTTTTGTTTGGGTTTTGTTCTCATTTCTTGACGCACTGAATTTTACTAGAGTCATCCATGTGTGGATAGGTATGGATTCTGGAGGACTAGTCAATGGGTAAGCCACTGAAGATAATGACTCTTCCTCCTTCTGAAGCTATCAACTGTCAATAATTTTCCAGGGAGGAGCCAGGACTATCCATTCTCTGTGCTGGGATGTTTATCTTGTGTAGGCCTTACAATTGACTCTACTATGAGTCATGAGTAAAATAGCTATGTCATACCCAGAAGACAGTGCTTCACAGACCACTCTCCATCCTCTAACTCTGACATTCTCTCTACATGATCTCATGTTACCTGAGTCTTCAATGGATTAATATGGAGGTTCCAGTGAAGGCTGAATACCCAATAGTCTTGGACATCCATCAGTCTCTGTAATAGCTGTTGTTCCCTGTAAGAAGAAGCATAACCATTCACTCCAAGAAAATTCTGTGTTGATGACTGAGTGTGGCACTAGTCTATGTGTATGAAAGTAAGAATTTATAAGGCAATCACATATTGTATCAGTTTAACAAAGGTTGTCTTCTAAGGTCCATGAACTCTCTTGCCATGGGTTTACAGCACTAGGCATGAGTTTCTTTCTATTGAGTAGGCTTTAAGTTACCCACCCCCCACCAAGACATGAATGCTGCTATTTCCCCATTGAACACATTGTGCTAGGTCAGTCATTATTGAAGTTCATAGGAGTTACTGCTAGATAGGACTATGATAATTTTTCTTCCTTAGCTGCCTGCACTTTCAACACTATGAAAGCTAGCCCTCAGATTAGCTAACTATCAGATTGGAGGCTTTCAAATCAATGCCAGACGGTAACTCTAAGTTCTATGACTGAACTCTGTGCCATCCTTAGCAACAGGGACTAATCCTCAAGTTCTTGTAGGCAACCAAGAGCAATAGTAGCTTGTATTGATGTGAGATAGTCTCTTGAAACACCCTGACCAACCACTTAAAGGTTAATGTTCCAAGCTTGCTACTAGGTTTTTTGACTACTAGTCCATGGCTTCTGGATCCATTTTCAAGATAGAAATGAAAGTTTGTCTTTCTGAATATATCTCCTCACTCAATGTAGTAATATCTTCTTATGTCATCAATTTACCTGAAATTTTCATTTTTTTTACAGCTGACTAGAATTCCATTGTATATATGTATCCCATTTTCATTATCTATTCATCAGTTCCCATGTCCTAGCTATTATGAATAAAGAATATGTCTCTGTAGAATATAGAGTCCTTTGGACATATGTTCAGGAGTGGTATAGTTGGTATAGTGGTCATAGGATAGATTTATTTTTGAGAAATCTCCACATTGATTTCCATGGTGCTAACACCAATTTTCACTCCCAACAACAGCATATAAATATTTTCTTTTCCAAAGATCCTTCCCAGCATCTGTTACCATTCATCATTGTAATTCTAGCTACTTTGACTGAGATGAGATTTAATCTCAAAATCATTATAATTTGTACTTCCCTGATGGCTAAGAATAGTTAACATATTTGGAGGTAGTTACCAAGAACCACAGTGGGTCAAAGTACAGAGAATCTGGGAAGTGTTCAGCATTAAATGGGACTTCTATATCACACCTCCTTCACCAATGACCCTGAGTCTCCAGGAACATTGAAGAAGAGGTATTAGAAAGAACCATTGATTAGAGAGGATTGTTTTCAAACAGTGGCTTCTAGATATGGCAGGATCACTGCACTCAGTAGTTCATGGCAACTGTCATCACCTATACAAGATCTACAGAAGCTTAAACTGCATCAACATTGTAGGCTTTGTAGGGGAAAGGCATGCAAGGCCTCACACTAGCTGAGGAGCTATTAGCAAGAAATATGTTCAGAGTTCTTCAGCAGTGCATTCCCTGGTAGGTTTTTCATGTTCCAGTTGTTGGACCTACACACACACACACACACACACACACACACATACACACACACTCACATACGCGAAGCATATTTTGTCTCAGTGAGTTATTAAAAAGAAGAGGAAGAAGAGGAGACTTGAAGTTAGGAGGAGATCCAAAGTGTGAGAGGATCTAGGAGGTACTAGAGACAGGAGGCAGATAACATACATTTTATAAATGTATGGAAGTCTCAATAACTAAATTTTTTACAAAATTAAAGGAGCATTTCTGACCAAATCTAAGACAATACTAAGCATTTTCTTAATTCTAAAACATTTAAGAGATTTTCTAAATCCTTTTTCCCTTTACCTCTCGAGTTCACTAAGTCCAATTCTTTAAAAAGCTCTTGAATATGAATCTCAGCTTTCTTTCATGTCCATAAAATGTTGCCTGTAGCCGGCAAGGTAGATGTCTCCATCTATTCTTCCTTTAACCACACTCTCCCTATGTCACTATGATGCAGTGAAAGTTACAAGTGTTACAAGAAACACTTGAAATCTAACACTAAAGGGCCACTCCAATATGAAACATGCATAGATAATACAACTCAACTCTGGGGGAAAAATGAGTTCACAGAAGAATTTGAATGACAGTGTCAAAATTATGCATACTTTTAAGAGCTGTAGAGTGATATTTCTTACAGGCAGTCTCATGATTCAAAATCTACACCTGTGCCTGACTTTGAATTAGAAATAGTAGATGTATGTTGTAACTGAACATTTTGTCCATTAAAATCATACGTCAGTGCATACCTCATGTGTTGGTGTCTTTCCATTCTGAAAGTCTTCTCCTGTTCACTTCCTGCTCACAAGAGAGGATGCTCTTAAGAATAAGGTAATGTTTTCTATTCAGAATTTTGTTTTCTCCATGAGAACAAGGACGAGCTGCATCTTCACTGACTCAGTATTTTTTATTAAGTGAGTGTGTATTACTATCTGCCATATTAGATAGCAATTGAAGCTATCTGGTCATTCTTGATTGACTCTTCTGAATTTCTTTTAATGGGAACAAATCGAGTGGCCATTTCTCTCTCTGCCAGAAATAAGAGGGTTTTGACTTGGTGGAGTAGGGATGCTTGCCTTGGCCTGGTTTCAACAGTGATAATTTGTGTTACCATATTCCCTTGTTGAATCCATCTCAACCAGCAGAAAGCACTGGAATTTTCTCCTCTGTGCATCTAGTGCTGCTGTACATCAGAAGCACAGGCAGCTCTCCTCAAAGGGAACACTCCCTGATCACAGCCTAGTAGACCCTCACTGAGAGCTAGCAATGCACCCCTCTAACAAGAACATTAGGTGATTCAATTGCAGGAGATGTGGGGAGAAGTCCACTTTCTGAAATGCCATAAAAATGACAGCCAGCTGGTAGCTTACTAGATGCAAGAAACCTCTCAGTCAGAGTTACAAGATTCATCCTGTACTAAATTGAATGCACTATTCTAAATCAAAGCTAGAGGGACAAACCCAGACGACTTCCATACATTAGCTAATGGGGAAAAAATTACCAAAGTCTATCTACTATCAGACACTGCTGACTGGTTTATACCTAAAGAATACAGAACATTTTCATCAGTGTGGCCATATTCTCTGGTCATCTTTTCATAGTAATATTTGCAAGAAAACTGAGTCTTCTGCCTATAAATAGGTTAGAAATTTGAGAATTCAAACTCAAATCAAGAAAATCCCGATATGCCTTTTCCCCCACATGACCACAAACATATTTAATTGTTTGCAAATAAACAATTACATTTAAATCTTCATGGCCTCATATGCTTAAAACCAAAGATCAAAGGTCCTTTTTATTTTGACTTCCCCTTCTAAGCAGCAATCCCTTCCTCAACACAGATTCATTCGCATACAGGTTAGACATCTCTAATTTAAAACACTGAAGCCTGTTGAACAACAACATTGGATATAAGTAGAAAATTCTATGTCTGACTTCATCTGACATGTCATGGCCAAAATTCAGGCACATTAAAAACACTGTCTAAAAGTGACTTTCAAACATGTGCAAAAGATATTTATGAAGTCTCAATAAGTTTTATGTTCATACTTGGATTTTATACATACTTTATATCATCTATATACAACATCAAAACAAGGTAAATTCAATATGCTTTGGGTTCTAAACATTTTAGATTACACCTTGTAAGAGGCAGCATTCTTACTCTCTCTGGCTAGTTTATCGGTTACTGAGTTAGTGCTATAATCTTGATATGTTTGGTCTCTGTTATTAGTTAAAATGGTAGATAGACAATAACAAAACTCTGTTCTAGATTAAGGGAAGCCAGTTCATACTTTATTAGCTCACAGTGAGGTCAATTAAAGTGCATTCAGAATTTGAGATAGAAGCATATCCTTAGCCAGATTCTTTGGTAATAAAGATCAGAGAGCAGTAATTGTGGTCCCTGGGCTTTCAAAAGGTATGATTAGCTTTATCTTTTCTCTTGAGTTAGGTGATGCTACAGAATTCTTAGAAAACATTTAACCGATAAGAAGCCACAAGATATAAAAATCTCATCATTTAATAAAGAAACCAAGACGCAGAACAACTCTATAAGTCTGGATAAATATATGCAAATGGATATACTGATTTTCCAAATAGTGAAATTTCATTTCATTGAATATCAAAGAGTTTAAAATGAGTAGCTGTCTACTAAGAAAGGGAGAAATACATTTAGCAAATGAATGTCAGGTACTTGTATCTCAGAAACACTGCAGTCTTTAGAAATCATGTGTCCTCCAATTACACTGAACCCTAATCCCTCAAGAAACAGCTATCCCTCATTGCCAGTCCTCTCTCTAAATGTTGCATAATGTCGAACCTCCCAGAGAATGAAAAGTACAGAAAGATGAGAACACATTGATCCTAAGTTCTCTAACTGCAGAGTCACAAAAGTGAGCATTTGGGAAGGTAACAAGAGCAGAAAAGAGAAAACTTGTAAGTGCTCACAAAAATAGTTTGTGTTTTAATTACCTCTAACATCCAGCTAGTTGATTCTACTCTGAGTTAATAAGTGAAACTAACAACCACAAACGGTTTACTCTATAAACCATGGCCACAGTTTTCACAGGGACCATCCACATACCTTGGAGGTCCTAAGCTGAAAGACTGAAAGACAGGTGAACCATTAAGATTGGCAATAGGAGTTAGACATCCAGTGATGACAGGCAAAGAACTGTTGGAGAATGAAGGAAGGGGCAGCAAGGCAGGATGAGAACACAGAGAATCAGAGCGGAGGAGGGAAGACAGCCAGTGAGGACATAAAGGGAAGCTAGTTCAAGAAAGGCAGGAGACCTGGGCACTTGGTCCTGCCAATCCAAGAGAGGCAACTGTTTCAAAAGAAGAGAAAAAGTGGGGACTAAGAACCCTAGATTTACCTGTTCATTCATTCAGAAATAGGAAATCATAGTTTCACCCAGGAATGCTGAAAGATATTGGAAAGAGGAAGTGTCTGACCTTGAAGAGCTCAGAATGATAACTAAACACAAGAAAATGAATATCAGTCTTCTCAAGCACACAGAGAAGTTAGAGATTAGAAAATCATTTGGTCGAGCAGTGGTAGCACATGCCTTTGATCCCAGCACTTGGGAGGCAGAGGCAGGCAGATTTCTGAGTTCAAGGCCAGCCTGGTCTACAGAGTGAGTTCCAGGACAGCCTGGACTATACAGAGAAACCCTATCTTGAAAAATCAAAAAAGAAAAAAAGAAAAAAGAAAATCATTTGGTTATGGATCTATAGACTACAAAATACTAAAAGCTTCTGCATTTGCATGGAAAAGGTTGTTGCTTGCTTTCAAATGATAATACAGCTAAGTGGTGTCTTTTCCCATGATTTTTAACATTTAGCAAACCAGAAAAAAATTTCTTCTTTTACAAGTATAAATTTGATTTTAAACTTACATAATTATGTTACATACCAAAAGGACAAAAACATATATAAATTATCCTAAAATTTGTTTCAAATTAATGATATCACATACTAGGCATGAGATACTTTATTTCAAATGATCTGTTGGGATAATCCAAGTAACTCCCAAAAGAACGTAGACTGTCCATGTAGCACTTGGTGGCCTCTCAGAGGTTGAGGCTGGACACCTATCACTGAAGACTCCACACACTCAGAACACACAACCCAGATCTGACCTGAAAGCCTTTTTTCCTACAATCTAGCCTCCATGGTTCCTGAAAATACTATGCAAGCTGTCAAAGGAAAGAAGTAATTAAACAGGTTTACGCAGCTGCAACACCAATGAATCAGGACAATGTCCAGCATTCCAAGATAGCCATAAAGGTTCAATAAGTTGCACTTATATATTGGTGGTACCAACAGCTGAGTAATTGGATCTAATGCTCATTCAACAAGAAGGATATAATGCCTGGTACCCAGTAGAGGAAATCTAGCCAACTTCCTGGAGCGAGTAGAGTCATGCACATTACATTCTGAATCACATTCTTATACCTACAGAGAAGTGTAGCTACCACTCCTCATCAAGGAAACTCCTCTTATCAGCAAATGCAGACCATCACAAAAAAACTACAACTATACACAATGCACAGATTGTGGGGCTCCCAAGCCCAGTGGAAGCATCTACATTACAGTCCCTACATCTATGGCTAAGAGAACATATAAGAAGAGAAAATAGAAAGATTATAAGAGCCATATTCTGGAAGTTTTCTGTGAAACAGTCTCTTCTAAAATTTATTGCATAAACAAATCCAGAACACTGGCAATATTAATGAACATGTTAATGCAGAAGGAAAACTTGGGGGATCCCACTCCTAGACAAAAAAATAATCCTGAAAGAAGGAAAATTTGCCTTTCCTATGGAGGATGCTCCTTACTGGTGGTCAGCCCTGAGACCATTTACTCACAAATAATAAAATGGAATTCAACAAGTTGTACTTAGAATAGTTTTATAGCACACACATTTATACACATGTACAGACATATGTATACACTTCTTCCATATGTAATAATAATACTAATAATACTAATAATAATAATCAAAAAAGAAGAGATTATCAATTTAAGAGGTGGGAGAGAGCATGAGAGAAGTTGTAGAGAGGTACTTGAGAGGGGACGAAAAGAGTAAAGGGACAGGAAAAGTTATATAATTCAATTTAAATTAAAATCAATAAATAAAGCTAGTGATCTTTCTCTTAAAGAATACACAAATAATTGTTTGTTGACACAGCTTCTATGTTTACATGTATTTCCCTGGTGACACTATTCTAACCCCTTAATAGTCTTTCTTATGGGAAGGCTCCAAAACCAGTCAGAGTTCTAGTGAACCATTTCTCAAAGGAAAATATCTAATGAGTACATTAATTAAAAAAAAATGGACTGTATATTTACATCAGATGGCTCCTCTGTGCTTTGTAAGATGAATCTCATTCTGTTGGCATGTTCCTCTAGATCGCCTTGTGGAAGTTCCAGCTGAGGGCTTTGGCTGGTGAAAGAAATAAAGGTTCATTTTAAGAAAGCTGTTCTGGCTAGTGAGAAGTGATGGAGGGAGAAGAAGAAGAAGGAGAGCAGTGTGTTAAAAAAAAAAAAAAAAAGTCAAGAGTGTCATAAGAGTAAGTGTTACGGGTTAGAAAAGAGTACAGGGAAGATCATCAGCACCTTAGGTCACAGAAGCCAGGGCCACTAAGAGAACAGGAAAGACTCAATAACAGTGGTACCATGTAAATAATTGCTTTTTCCTGGTGGTTGGAGACTTTCATCACACATCATCCCACCTTTTATATAGAATGAAATTCAACAATAACAAAAATTATCCAAGCCTTGAGTTCACCAGGGAAGGACCTGAAAAGCTCTCTATGAGCAGAAACCTTATTTACAATAATGAATCAGGTCTACTGCAGTGCCTTTTTTATCCATCAACTATTGTCTGTTAAGCATCTCCATAAATACCCTGATATGTTCTGCTGTTTTTCATTTACCTTGTGCCTCATTTACTATCATTTAAACAGATCTTTGCTTTTCCATTAATGTTTGTGTGGTCCACACTATTGCACAAGTAGGTAATCCACAATACTTACTATTTTCAATTCATATCACTAACATAGCTAAGAGAAGTCTCCACTGCATAATACTCAACCTAGTTCAATGATTATGAGATTATTATTATGATTATGGGTCTTAGCAAATTTGTAGTTTCTTTCTAACTCCTAATAAAGAGTAATGACTAGAAGACAGCTCATAATTGCAGTGATAACAGAATAGGATTCACTCTTCTGATCAATAAGCCAATTTTACAAACTGACTCTTATTTAATAAAAGATAGAAGCCTCTGTCAACCAGAAGAATGCCACAAACTACCTTGTCAACAACACCAAGCTTCTTATCCAGTCTTTCAGCACACAGCTACTAACCACTTATGAAACCCTTGATAGGACTAATTGAAATAACAATCTCTTCTGTATTCTTTTTCAGATAGAGAGTTCAAGTACAAAATCTTAGGCAGAATAAGAATGTACTAGTTTCTTATCACTGGTGTAAGAAGTTTATCATAAGTTTTATGACTTAACACATATTTATTACCTCCAAGCTCTGGAGATCAGAAGTTCAAAATGAGTCTCACTGAACTAAGATGGTAGTGTTGACTCATCATCAAACACCTTCTAGAAGCTCTAAAGGAGAGCCCATTTCTTTGGACTCAAGCCAAAGAATGTTACTGCCTCCAGTTCTTATCTTCTAAGTCCCCAGCCCCTCCAAATTTTCAAATCCAACAACGGCAGATTGAATTCTTCTCAGAGAAAAATTCTGAGTACATTTTCGGTCATCACCTCTCTCCCTCTGACTTTGATTCCACTTTTTGGATTCTCCATGTGTTAAAGATATCAGACCCATCCAGATTTTCCAGTGCAGACACTACAGTTTACAGACATCTGATTGGAAACAATTTCACCAATAATCTTGGCCATCCTCTGCCATATAACAATGCATCCAAGACATCCAGAGAGTAGAGTGTGAGCTTCTTAAAGTGGCTTTATGTTGCTTCTTAACGGACAAAAGACAACTCCTCCTACACACTGCATCCCACTTATAACAGACCCTATGCCAGGTGCTCTCTGTCATTTCATCCCAGAACAACATAGTCTATAAGGTTATTCTCCTCAGTTTTATAAATTAATAAAATCTGAAGTGAACAGAGACTAAGTCAGTCACTTGCCAGAGGCTATGTAACTATTCAACAGTACAACCTGAAGTGAAATCCAACACCTTTTAACTTCAAGATACACACTCTCTCTACTGTGCCTCCTCCAAGGACTAAAAACATTTAATTAATTGACCATCTATTATGAATATTTCCAACAATCTATATTCTATATTGAGCAGGAAGGTCCAATAATTGACTTACAAATAAATTCAGAGTCATGTGACTTATTATTAGGTAGAACTGTAGCACCTACTTTAATGAAATTGCAATCTGGGTTAATACTGTATGTAACATTAAAAGAAAAAATCAATATACAAAGAATAAATAAGTATTTAATATAAATGCTATGGATCCGGGGATTTCAGAGAAATGATAGAAGTCTGCTTGGAATAGAAGTCTTGTTCACGGATGGCTTTATGTTATTAGGGAATTGTTGGAAGAATTCGAATTGCTGAGTTGAGATTGTTGCACATACATGACCTGAGTCCAGCTAAACAAGCATGTAGTACTGCCAGACAATCTCAGTAGACCACTCAGTCCTGAACAAATAGTAACTGAACACCTATAAAAGCTCAGTCACTGAACAGAAGGGGAGAGAATTAACAGGGCTAGAAGATCTGTAAAAAATATACAGAGAGGTGATAGAGTTAATATTTCAAAAAGTGGTCTAAAGATCATTTGTAGAAATGTTGAAGAACAAGATGTACCAACAAGTTCTTTGCAGCAAACCAGGATGAGCATGGTGTTGATCTAGACTGAAATAAAACAGAAAGGCAAGACTCTTTGGCCAGTTGAATGAAACAGGACACAAGAGACACCTGAGACAGGGTTGAGAAAAGTGCCCCAATCTTGAACATAAGAAGTCATAGAAAACAGTCTATGACCACAGTAAATCAGACATATGAACCATCCTGGGGACTGTTTTCTAATGTTCATGAACACAGTGTCAAAAGCTATCAAATGGAAAAGTCAAGACTGCAAACAGATGTGGAGCACTTTTTCTTTCTTCTGGCTGTTTAATCAAGGTTTTAAAACCCTAGCACTACTGATATTTCCAGCAATTATCATTGCTGTATGGGGAATACACTATCAAACCTGCAGTGACATCTACAGACTCTACTATTAGAAGCCTTAGGCACCTGCCCTTCTTGTAGTTACGGAAGTTAGAAAAGACAGTAAGCTGAGTTAGAAGATAAAATATTTGCCACCAAGCCTGAAATGTGCCTTTGCTCCATAGAAGCCACAGGCTGGAAGAAAGAAACTGCTTGTTTGCATGTTCATTTCTCACCTCCATAAAACCACTGTGGCACATGCATCCCTGTACCCAAACACAGGGATGAAGAAGCAAATCAAATATTAAAGGGGTGCTTCAAATACTAATCAGTGGGACAGAATCCCCACCAGCTGAGAGCCACTACTGTAGCCAGCTGGAAAGGAAAAGAACAAGAGGCAGTATGGGGACAGAGAGAACAGAACATCACATGTTTAGAAAAGTAAGCATATATCAGTATTTTAGGAATTGAAGCCACAAATGCTTCAGAAGATAGGCTTATCAATTAAAGGGAAAAGATATGTTTGTGGGACTAGAGACCCAGAGAGTGGGCTCCCTGACTGAAGGATGCAGCACCCAGAGTCTCATCAACAGCTGTACTTGAAGAAACACATCTACTCTTCTCAGACTCTCTAGCATTTGTAAGAAAGCCAGATGGAGAGACATGTATGAGTAATATCAAGATTTAATTTTTTTTTTTAATTCTTAGTCACAAATGAAGCTATTCAGTTAATCCGAATCTGACCCTGAGTCAGACAAGACCTGAGCAGACCAGCAAAAAAATGGTCACAAGTAAAGGGGAGAGGTCTTAGGAGAGGCCAGCTCTGATGGCTTTGTCCTTGGGCTTCATGGCTTGCATAATCGTAAGAAACAAATGTCTCCTGCTTAAGAGACTTGGCCTGTGATGCAACAACTCTAGGAGACAATGGGGCAAATGAACCACCTCTGTCTTTTAAGGATTTCCTCCCCACCAAGGAAATAGAAGAAATTACAGAAAGGAAGGAAAAAGCAAAGTGAGCACATTTAAGACATTGATGATCAGTGGAAAATTAAAATAGCATGTTGACCATTTACTATATCCCTGATCTGCACTCCTCGTTTCTTAGGCCTTTGAGCAATCCAAAGCTGGCCATGTTGATGCAAGCCCATCGTAATCCCAGACTCACTTGAGTCTTCCAACTATCCCAACGCAGCTTCACGAGAGCTTCTGAGCTAGTCTCTAGTTCCAGAGTCAGTTCCTGCTGAAACCTGTCCAGGCTTTTAGATTAGAGCCTTTGAGGATACAGCAAGAAAGCAAAAGTCTGTTCCAAGGAGCAAAGCCTCTTGGGAAGTTGCACTTAGGTGTATAGAACCATGCAGAGCCTTCTAAGCATGAGATGAACCAGAAAGGAAACTCCAAAAGAGAAGGGCTGTGTGAGTTCAAAAGCTTGGGTATAAGTGCTGACCTGCAGGAGCATCTCCACTAAAAGAATATAAAGTAGAAAACAGAGTACAAAGCAACTGGGATGCCACAAGTAACATGGAGTGGTCTTAAGAGAGGCCAGCTCTGTTCTCAGAGTTCACTGCTTGCATAACTGTAAGAAACAAATGTCTCTTGCTTAGGACACTTGGTATGCTATAACAATGGCCAGAGTAAAGAAAGTTTCTAGTGGCGCTGGCAAGGGTGCTGCAAGGATGTACTCAAATCTAGACTGGCCAAGGATTATGCACAGCCAGAGGGAGGGTAGGGGAAGAGTTCCTCCACAAGGTCAAAGGTCAGGTTGTCCAAAAGCTATGACAACTGGCTGTTAACAGCTGTGCCTTAGTTTCTGTGATGAAAGGCCAAAAACTGTCTCCGCTTCTGGGCCCTTCTCCCAACATACACTGTAACCTTTTCCCACAGCATCAGATCTTAAAGCCTTTATTATACTAGCAACATGGGCGTGTATTTTAAGCAAACAATCATAATTGCTACCTAGTGATATTTTGGAACAAGGTCTCTCGGGGATAGAAATACTTTTACGTACTTGGGGCTACGTTATCCTGCAGCTATTCTAAACATACTTTCCTCCCTGACTGCATGACAAGTTCTAAACTAAAAGCCTTTGATCCACTCATGAACGAATACATTCCACCCTGCCTGCAAAGATACACGGATGCTCACCAAAGAAACTTCCAGGCATACCCCAAAGACAGATCTGAAAGCTTGCTTGTTTAGTCCAACATCTCTGGCACCGGTGGTCTCAAAAGCACATGTTCTACTTTATTATTTAACAAGTTACAACCACAACAGACCAATTATTACACAATTGAGTAAATACTCTCATAGCTGTTTGATTGTACTTTGGTCCTATTTTGTTACAAGAATACTAAATATCGATGAATGCCAAATGAAGATGTCCTGATTATTTAAGAAAGTTACAAGATGCTATCTGCTTTTTCAAAAAAAAAAAAAAAAAAACAATGTAAAGACCTTAAAACTGACTTATCTATGACAACGATTAAAATAGGAAGAAAATTTAATGGCATGCTACTTTTGATGAACAGCATCTATTACAGAAAATAAGGTAATACGTTTAAGAGATTAATGTAGAAAGATTGCTAGGACAGCTTACACTTGTCCCTGATCTCCACTTTTCTTTCCTAAATCGGATCATCGGCCTTCGTAAAAAGAAGCAGAAAATACTATCCATGTCTGAGTACTACTGGAAAGATTTATCCCTTCCTTAGGCATAATCCACTTTTCACCCATCTGGCTGAAGGGATTTGATGCAAGGACGTAGCTCCAGGCAAGGTTTCTTGATCCTCCAGTGCTATGACCTCCAGACACGTGAGGGTCTCAGCCCCATTCCCAACAGAGAGACATCTGGCTGCCAGCGCATGGTCTCATCTCCAAAGCAAATGTGCTTAGTTTTGATTCCCACTTTCCATTTATTTTCATTTGTACTTGCTAACGGCTGGCTCTACCTTCAACTCAAAATTAACACAGCAACCCCACTCCCACCCTCAGAACACGCGGCAAGCTTCCAGGTTACTCAAGAGACACAATTCGAGGAAGGATGTTGATTTGTTTATTTCCTTCCTGGTTTGTCTGTCTGCTTTGATCCTAATTTGCTCTAACCAGTAGGAAATATGTACTCCTGTTGGATGAAGTTTTGATCTATATAGTTATATAAACAAACTCCTTCCATGAACATGGGTTCCAAGCAAGAGCAGGTTGCCAGAGAACGAGTACAGAAAGGATTCCCTTCTCTGGGAGCCTCTAGGCCAACTACATGAGCGTCTCTTCCCCCTTTGTGGTAAGAGAGGACATGGAGAAGTAAAGTTTGTCACTGCACATACAATTTTCTGTCAAGAACATTAAAAGCCAAACCAGCTGGGAACAAATGGTTTAGAGACAAGGCAGGGCAGCTCCCTATTGGTGTTTTTGTTTTGACATTGCAGATCTATGACCATGGCTTCTTGCTGTGTCTGACATGCTATAGAATGCACCTTAGGAGCAAACCTGTATATAATTTTCTACAGCAGCTAATTGTCGTACAGAAAAGGGATGCCTCGAACACGAACTTTCCAGGTTCACGTGTCTCCCTCTGTGATTCTATCTCACAAATGTTTACAAATGACAGACAGGCAGAACAACAACTATGGTTTTAGATACGTCCACAAGGAGATCATTTAACTCGGCCTCATTTTCTTTCGCAATAGATGGCTCTCATTGGTCAGTGACTGACTTCCTCAAAGACCCTGAGAGTAGTAGATTCTAGGCAGATTTTTGTGTTGTTTTGTTTTCCTGATTTCTTTAATTGTTCTTGGAAACTATATAGAAAAAAACTCCCATGGAAAACAAGACATATTCCTGCTGCTGTTAGGCACAGGATCTGTACACAGCAATTAATATGAATGCACAGCAGCCACCAATTTAAATGTAAGTCAGTGAAGCTGTAGAGAGAATGGGCTTTGAAATGAATTGGAACCAAAACCTTTGATGTTTCTTTATAAATGTGCATGGCCATTTCACCTCTCTAAGACATAGCTGTCTTTTCAGTAAACATGCCAATTACCTAATCATTGTAAGATGAAAACACAGATTGAAATTGTCACATTGTACCCTAAATATGTTGGATTGTAATGTGTTGCTTTTTTTTTAAATGCTAAGAGTGTAGCATTTGTATTCTATATGTGAGCCCATTTGATTGATCCTCGGTACCTCAAAGGAAGACAGGAAGAAGGGGGAGGGATTTAAGTAATTTAAGTACTATTTTAATACTTAAAATAATACTTAAAATAATAAATTAAATTATTTTAATACTTAAAATAATTTAAGTAATATTTTAATAAATTATTAATTAAATTTTCCTTTGATAAGTTCATATATGTGTGTAGTAGTCTATTACTTTTATGCCATGATTAAAAACAGCACCTGGTTCTTGGAAGATACCTCAATTAGTACAATTGTTGCTATATAGGAATAAAGATCCAATCTTGATTCCCTAAACCAGCACCCATACAAGTGCATGAAAACACTATCTTCTATATTGTTATTAGAATGATTTGTTAAGAAAATCTACGTGACTTGGTGCCTGGCACACAATACGTTTTCATGGTAATTTTAACTCATCAATACTTGCAAACTATAGACTCAAGTAGTTTCCAAGTAGGATGGTGTTTTAATTATTTAGTATCTGGGAGATTTACTTCAATAATATTGATACTAAAAAGGATGATAGAAATTGTGACCGCCCTCCTACACACACATCAAATTAAAATCCTTAAATAGGAAGTCTTACGAAATGCTCACTAACAAGAGAAAATCTAAGTTTAGAAAAATTTAAAACAGCTGGAGAGGTTGATTTCAAAATAGGTAGTGTACTAAGATTATCATTGAACAAAATACAGTATTGGGGGGGAGAGAGAGAGAGAGAGAGAGAATGAATGCAAAGTATTTGGTTTAAAAAAAGAAACACATATCAAAGTACGCTTCTTGAGTCATTTATACATCATGCTTACCTGCACTGCCCTCTCCAAGACTGAGTGTTCAATTATGAAAAGGAATACATAGTTTGAGAGCTGAACAGAAACCCCATGGAGACTTCTGTTATAATGAGACATGGCATTGTGGAACAGAGGAAAGTCTGTTTTGAATGGGCCATGTCACATTCTATAGCTTGGAATAAAATATAAGAGAGCAAGAGATGCCTTCAAATTCTAAACCAGACCAAGGACATCAGTCCACTGCTTCAGAGATCTTGAACTGCCTTGCAATGACTCATGCTATCCCTTTTTCCCTGTATAGCAAATGTGGAGCTAGGTGTTGACACCACAATCATGGTTGATTCCGTCTTTCAAAGCTACAGAGAATTGCTTCTCTGGCTGTGAACACCACCAAAGTACTTTGGGCAGATGTGATCCCTTACTCATGGGAAGAGTAGAGTAGTGGAGGAAACAGGAGAGATTTGGTACAGCACTGAGTAGCGCCCCCACCCCCACACACACACACCACTGAGAGCTCCTTAATGCCTGCTCTATACCTCTCTCTCCTTCTCCCATCACATTTTTGAGGACAAATCAGAATTGAAAAGCCTTAGGATAAAAGTGAAACTGCAGCATCGGTGGTCCATTGTAGGAAAACAGGGGCCGCAGCAGTGGAGGAGTCCTGGAGGCTTCCAGGCAGCTAGTCCCACATCCAGGGAAAGGTCTGGAGTTCCAGGAGGCTTTGGCAATGGCAGGCCCCAATGATACGAGGAAGTCCTTGGTTCCAAAAGGGTTTATTATCATGGCAGATGGTGGATGGATCTGGATGTACCCCCCCCCCCCCAAACTCAGGGCAAACCTGAGTTAAATAGGGAGGGAGAAGTGGGAAGGGTCTGGGGAGAATGTTTAATTGGCTCCACCATCTGACCCTCATTAGTATGTAAATCTCTAGGGCCTGAGGCCTGTAGTCACACCCTCTACCTGTGTACTTTGGAGGGGCTGTAATGGCCTATGTGACTGAACAATGTAGGTCCATGGAGATTAGACTGCTCATCAGGACCCTGGGTTCTGGGGATGTGGCCGAACTCCTGCCGTTTCTCCCTTGGAGTCTTGGGGTTCCAGGCCCATGCCCAGCCAAGAACCAGGATACCCTTATGCAGTCCCACAGTCCATTACCAGGGATGGAGCACTGGCTGAGGGAGTGGCCAAGATTACATACAGTCTTTGCAGAGGACCCTGTTCAGTCACTAGCACCCACAGTAGGCAGCTCTTAACTGCCTACCTCCTGCTGCAGGGGATCTACCACCTTGTCTAGCCTCTAGGGGCACCCACAATCACTCACAGCATAGTCCACTACTCACTGCATAATACATGTAGAATTATATAAACACATATTACTTATTTTTAGGGTTCTTTGCACATTTATTATGTATATGCATATGTGTATGTGTGCATACATATATGTGTGTAAAATATATTACTTATGTGGGCATGATGATACACAGTCACACCTCTTATTACTAAAATGCATGTTAGATACTAGTCTAAGTATTTTATATCTATTTATGATAAATAAAGATGAGTTATTTAATCTTCACCAAACAATATAGTGCAGAAAAATACATTATATATTAGTGTCACAGATCAGAATGCAGAATCCCCCGAACCAGTGGTTTCCTGAGGAGGGGTAGAGAATATACTGAATAAAAATACCATACAGAACCCCTGATGCAGCATGGAGTCGTGACCAAATAATCTGACTCTAGAACCTACATTGCATGAGAAACTTCATCCAAGAAATAAACAAATATTTTCAGATTAATTTATGATGGATAGCCCAAAAGATTCTTCAGCAACAAGTGAATCTCAGTGGATAAAGTGCTTGCCTGAAGTCTTGTCCCCAGAGCATGAGTAAAGTAGGTACTTGACCATTCTATTGCCAGGCCCACTGATAGCCAGATGAAAGGTAGAGACAGGAAGAGTCCCTGAAAGCTCAGAGGCCAGCTAGCCTGGTATACACAGCAATGAGGACTATGAGATCCTATCTCAGACAAGGGAGGAGGCACTCAAATATGTGTCAGACCTAGAGACATGCACTCACATACAGAGGAACACATTGACATACAAATTATTCATTTTAAAAAGGAATGAATAATATGGAAATGTTTAACTTTTGGACTTCATCCAGGTGACGCTGAAAAATAGCAGCATCATGCGAATCAAATTCTTGTAGCATTATTAGCATTGCAATACTCATGTATCTGCTAGCATGACAGATTTTTTTTCCCAACACAGGAGAAGCTAACTGCACCTCACCAGTCACTCACAGCACCAGATACCTGCCCACACCACACATACCTGCATTTAAACTCTTCTGGAATATCCCAAATGTAAATTTTTGTACCCAGTCATTAAAAAAAAAAAAAAACACGGGAAAAGGGAGGTAGGTATATTTCCCATGTATCTGTAAATGCTTTGCATTTCTACAAATGAATACTTTTTAAGCCTGCTAATATAAAAATGATCAGGTTAGTGTTGAAGTCTCTGCTAAAGTGGCTCCATGCTGTCCAGGGGAGATGTCAGTCTGAAGCCAGCTCTGCTTTGTTCGTTTGTCCCTGCCTCCCCCTCCCCATTTTTTCTTTTTCCCTACATGAATGACTTACAGTCTCTTTGGTCTCCATCCCTGTAATTCAAACATTACATAGCTCTCTTTTTATTTAACTTTCTTTGAACATGGTAAGTGCTTTTCATCTGCCTGCTCTTTCTTTTCCAGCTCAGGAAACTCATTTAATTACACATTTAAATCTTTACTTCTGTTCTCCTTTCTATTTATTTTTTCTCCTGGAATTCCTATAATTCTCAACTTGGTTCCTTATTCTCTATTTTTTTCTCCTTATTGCCAATCTTGCCCTCCCCCTTCACTATCCTGGTAAAACTTACAATTTGCCTTTGTAAGGGAAAAAAAAAACAATAATAAGACCAACTTGTGTTTCTATATCTTCCTTAAATAGACTTACTTGCTGCCATGAATTACAACAATGTCTATTTCTACCCAAATACAATTTCATCAAGCATGGATTCTTGAGACTATTTTTAAATAACTACATGTCTCTTTTCCTTTCTAGTTCTAATTTTTTATTCCACAGAGGAGGCTAGGTTTACTTTTATAGGTCTGATTTCTATAGGAAATCTTTTCCTCGACTATGTTTTCTTTTGGTGTCTTCTAAATGACGTTCTACCTCTACTATCTGAATCTGTTTGAATATATTTCAATATGTCTCCCTTTTAAAATAAAAATCTGTCTAGACTCAACATCTTAAGAAAGGATGCATGCATAAAGTTCCTCTGTCATTTGGTTTCCCCATCAAATTCTTTTTCAAGATATATATATATATATATATATATATATATATTATATATGGATATAAGAGGGAGATAACATAGATATTTCAACTTCCCTTTTCTTTTCCAATAAGTTATTTATTTAATCACTTTATATTCCTATTGCTGCTCCCTCCTATGTGCCTCTTCACACAGTCCCTCCTCCTATTCCCCCTCCTCTTCTCCTCTAAGAGGGTACAGTCCCCTCCCTCAGGTATAGCCCCATCATGGCACATCAAGTCTCTGCAGGGCTAGGTGTATCCTCTTTCACTGAGGTCTGATAAGGCAGTCCAGATAGGGGAATGTTCCATAGACAGACAATAGTTTGAGGAACAGCCAACACTCCTGTTTTTGGGGGACCTACATGAAAACCAAGTTGTGCATCTGCTACATATGTGTGTAGGGGGTTGGGGGGACCTAGTAACCCCATCTATGCTCTTTGGTTGGTGGTTCAGTCTCTGAGAGCCCCAAGGGTCCAGGTTAGTTGACTCTTTGGTCTTCCTGTGGAGTTGCTATCCCCTTCTGAGCCCTCAATCCTTGCTTCTTTTAAAGGAAAGAACTCTTCACTGAGATGGATCTTCCCAACCCTGCTCTTTAGTTCTCTACTATGTATGACCAAGTACCATGTATAATGAAATACAATGTGTCTGGACTCCCCCTCTCTCTGCTATGACCCTCCATCAAGTTTGGTTGTCATAACATCTTTCCTTCATGTTACATGGTTTCCTAGGAATTATCACCCAAAGTCAAAAGTCATGCAAGTAAAACTAATTTTAGTCTTAGGTAAAATCAAGGGGCTGTAATGGCCTACGTGACTGAACAATGTAGGTCCATGGAGATAAGACTGCTTTTCAGGACCCTGAGTTCTGGGGGCGTGGCCGAACTCCTGCCTTTCCTCCCTTGGAGTCTCGGGGTTCTAGGCCCATACCCAGCCAAGAACCAGGATACCCTTACGCAGTCCTTATGACACCAGGGCAGCTGCTGGGTTTTCTCATTAATAAAAACCATAGTTTCTATGTTGGTAGAAGGTGGTTAAAAATATTTAAATGACTGCCAGGCTACTGTATGAGTTGGTCAGGAAGCTGTGAACAAATGACTACTCAGTGTGGGACTGTAGGCCATTACAGCCCCTCCCAAAGTGCACAGGTAGAGGGTGTAACTACAGGCCTCAGGCCTAGAGATTTACATACTAATGAAGGTCAGAGGGCGGAGCCAATTAACCATTCCTCCTCAGAACCTCTCCCTTTCTCCCTTCCTACTTAACTCATGTCTGCCCTGAGTTTGGGGGGCTACATCCAGATCCATCCACCATCTGCCATGCCAATAAACCCTTTTGGAACCAAGGATTCCTCGTATCATTGGGCCTGCCAGACCTGCCACCACCGAAGCCTCCAGCCCATGGAACCTGGAACCTTCCTCCTGTATGAGAGACAGGCTGCCTGGAGGCCTCCAGGCACCCTCCACCTTGCGGGTCCCGGCCCCGGGCCGCTGCCACGTGGGCCCAGGGCCTGCTGTGCTGCAGGCCCGCCGGTTTTTCCCACACTCAGTTCAGGGAGAAAGATGGCAAACACATAGAAATTTGTCCACCAATCTCAAATGAGTTTATTTCCATTGTGGGAGAACAGATGACTCAAACATACCTGGGTTGCTGAACACCCACCCCAGTATGGGTGACAACCCCAACAACTACAACTGTGTAACTCTATGCCTGACTTATAGGCAGCTCCACCAAAGAGTCTCTGCTCTCCCACTCTTTCCATAAACCTGGAGAAAATACCTGTGAGGCTTGTAAACATAGTTATGCCTACCTGTAAGGAACTTTTCAATATGGTGGACAAAGCTACACAACAGAAGGAAGTTGTCAGGACTACGGGTAGTACAACTCAGTCTTTCCACTCACCTTTCATTCCCACTACAATTGTTCTGGATTCTCATGTAAGGTGAGCAAGTCCCTCTTTGGTTTGGACCAGAGCGGACATTCATACCTCACTGGAGCTGTTCTAGCTTCACATCATGAGGCTAAAGATGAACGAGTAGGCAGCGACACTACAGTGTTCCAGGAGCATCTTGTACACATTGAAGCACAGTGGGCATTGCTGGAAAGAGCCTTTAGCAATAGCCTAGGGTAACACTGCTTTTCTGCAGAGCTTTGGCATAAATGCAATTGGTTTTTTAAAAAGCGATCTTTAATATTGGAACAAAGAATGAAGAAATTCAAAATTAGTGCTGCCACCCAGTATTATACAATTTAAAAATTTTAGTAAATAAGGCTGTGTGCTGAGAAATTCAATGAAGAGATAGATTGTAAAATTTGCTATGAGACTGTTGTTTCCTTCAGGAGACTCTGGCCATGCTGTTTTGCACAGTTACATTGAAACTATTGGCTCAGCCTAGTAATCAGGGTAACAGTAATTTACTGCTGGTCTTTTAGTGACTTTATACAACATCTGAATGCTAGCAAAAATATGACCCTGGATACTTGAATAAGATATTCTAGGCAGTAAAAGTACCTAACTACTTCAAAGGGGCCATGTCTACCTAAAAGAGAGACTATTTCCGTGCAAATTCAACCTTGGAACAAACATATTTGTCACATGCACACCCCCAACCCTCTCACAGCCAAGTCGGGTTTGGTCCTCTGTATCCTGCTGTCTAAACAAGTTTGCTTAAATCCTGCCTCCTTTTCTATTCTCTGATTTCAGTTCCCCTGTACAAGCTAAACTGAGCTGTAATTAAGAGAATAATGCAGGAGGAACTGAGGAGACAAAATAGAAATTGAAACTTAATTAAGATTAAGTAAAATTAGTTTTACTTAATAGACACATACACTAGCCTGCAACTATAAGCTTATTAGTTCTATTGATGCGAACTCATAAGAGCTTAAAGGGTCTCTATTAAGATTCTGTTCTTAAAAATGTCCCTTGTTATCAATATAAGCAGGTGGTGAAGCATCCTAAAGATCTTGTTCTCACTGGATTTAGAGCCTTTGAGGATCAACTCATCTCCCAACGTGGCTAACTGGAGAGGTTAGAGCCAGGAAGGAGGCAGGATGCCATGGGTATGCACACAGCACCTCCTCTCCCCTCCTTAAAAGCCTCCAAAGACAATTTCTATGGGGATAAAAATTGAAAGCCTTTGTGCAAATTTTAAACCCTTTTGACTCTGTGTTAGATACAGCAGGAACAATTTGTAATCTTTCTCAGAAGAATGATCATTTTCTCCTTGGGGCCACTCTGATGAACGTTCAAAACCGTTAACATTCTCCCTGACCTAAATGAACACTTTTCGTTCATTATTGAGATCTGATAGAAACAGATCCACATGTGCAAATGTAAGATGTAATTATTGGTGGCATGAAACTGCATCATATGTGTCTGCTCACTGTGATCCTCCCTAACACTTCACGGTCATCAACACATATAAAAGATAGTTTTATAGAAAAAAAAAAAAAGAAATCAAGTTTTAAAAAACCCCAGACAATTTCTTTTAAATCTAGTACCTTGAAAGAATAAGTCTTACGGGCTTGCAGTTAAATAAATAATCACTGTTAATACTCAATTGATGGGTCATTCCTTGTGTCCCACCTATAGTGGGTGTCTGCAAAGCCCTCTGGAAGGCATTGTGAATGCCCACCTTATTCTGGTTTATACCTGGGATTCACATGAGAAACGAGTTTCCCTTTCTTGACAACAGCATATTCATTTTTTGAGCTGAATAATTCTTTGTCAGAGGGGAACCCCTGAGCATCTTAAGGTGAGCAGCAGCCTTAATGACGTGATACCTGGGGCATCTCAGCCCATACTCACACTAGTAGTAGATGAGCAAATATGTGTCTATCATAGCCAAGTGTAAGTATCCCTTCTGAGGAACAAAAAGGGGGAGGGTTTCTAGTTCGGGATGAACCTGTCCCACATCCCCAGGTAAGTGTGCTTACTCTAAACACTGTTAGGTCTCTCGATTGAAAAAAAAAAAATGACGGCCTCCGAATATTGAGGATATGGCATTATCCAAATGTGTTGTTGGAGCTCACAAAGTGCCTTCAGACTTGAAATAGACCAATCTCAGCTAGAGGAAATGAAATCCCCACGGGAGTCAGAATGGAAGGCTCTTGCTATTTGAAACGGACAAGCTCTGCTCTTTCTCAGGGTTGCCCAGGAGTTTGACATCAGCCGGCAGAAAAGGATTCCCTCTCAACTGGATTTTTTTCTCCTGGTTTCAGTTTATTCCTTTATTTCCTTGTTCTTTTCAACTCAATGAAAAAAAAGAAAAAGAAAAAAAGCCCACAGATTGTTTTTTCCTATTTAAAATTTCTGGAAGGAATCTTCACATTCCTTCCTCTATTTTCAGGCCTCTTCCTAATAGCCCTGCATCTCCAGCTGCTCAAAGCTGCCAGACCCCCCGTCACTCATCGCCACACTATCTCATGAGCACATCCTTGAAGGGAGCACAAGAGAAAACAGAGATCTTCTTCCCTACCTACCTACCTTTAGCAGCTCTGAAATAGAGGCAGAAAAAGACAAGCCATCTTAGGAACATCAGTGGGAAACCAAGGAGTAAGAACGCTTAATTCTTAAACACTGAATGAGCTGTTGTCCATTTTAAAGCATCTAAAGTAGACACTGAGGTCTCTGTCTCTTGGAAAAAAAGATCTATATACTTTAAAGGCTTTATTTGCCACCTGAAAGAGTTATCTACAAAACATAGGCAGGAAATGGGGTTTCTATGAAAGGATACATAAAGAGAAGAGATGGAAAAGAAGAAATGGCCTGATATGGAATCACTTATGTAAATGCCTCTGGCCTAACCTCAGGGTACAGGCTCTTTATCTGAATGTCCTTTTGATTCTGGAACTTAAGGAGATAGACACATACTGGGGAAGGAGAGACTCCTGGCTCTTCTTGTGTCTAGTATCCTTTGCCTTAGTGCTTTACACCAGATACATTATTCCTAGATTCTGGGTAGCCTGTAAAGACCAGGTGACTCCAGCATCAATCTAGGGTTGATTTTACCTCAGTCGATAAGAAATTGGCATGCTATAGATCAACTGAGTCACTCTTAAGTGCTCATAATTAATCTGTAGACCAAAGTGTCAGCTCCCAGGCAAAAGAGGAACATTTTCCCACAAAGGGCTAGAAGTGAATTTTCCTCATGAGGCTCCTGTAAGTCAATTTGTGAATAGGACTTTCCAACATTTTAACCAGTTGTAGGAGTAAACGTTCAAAGCCCAGAAGATCTAGCTGCTAACCAGTATCTCCTCTTTCTGTCCTCATCTCTCTAAATCAATTGACTACTAAAGATAAGCTCTTCACTTGAGTGTACATTTCCGGTTCAATCTTAGCATCAGTCCCATCTCAGAAGTACAAGAAAGAAATTTGGTTTTAGTTTTGATTGATATTTTGATAATAAACTTGAGGCTTTATTTGGAATATCTATATTACTGGTGAGTTTGAAGACCCCGGAAACCAAATGTCACACAAGGCAGAACTATCCCTAGAGATGAATTATTGGATCTTGTGAGCAAGTAAAGACCAAGACCCAGAAATCCAGGTGAATTGCCTGATCATCTTCCACCTAGAAGCCAGCTGGTCTCAGCTCTTGGTAGTTGAATTACAGACACACTTGTTATAGATGATTTTCTGTAAGACTTTCGTACCTCCACACTAGAGCCCTCCAGAGCACACAGTCAAACCATGTCCAGGAATGAGAGACCTCTGTCAGATAATTTATGATCTATGTCTAAATACATCAACTGAGCCCCTCTCCCCTGACCATCGAAGGAGGAAAAGAAGAGACAGATTTTTTTTTCATTTCTAAGCACTAGTAAGAAAACATCCTCCTGAATTCTCAGAAAACCTAGAGCTCCTGAAATTTCAAGAGAGATCTCTCTTGTTCTGGATCCTCTCTCAAGCCTACTACCAGTATCTAAGCTTTACCTCCCAAATTTGACTCTTTTCTCATGAAAGTTCCATTGAGAGTTGATCAGAACGGGGCGAGGGAGTTAAGGAATAGAGGTGTACTTTTCTCCCCATCAGCATCACCATGCACAAACGCATGGTTGCACCTCTAGGACCAAGCAAGCTTCCAGTTCTTTGTGCTGCAACAATTCTCTTGGAGCATCTCTTGAAGTTTATTGATGAAATTGCACATGTTTCCCCTGAGAAAACATTTCAGCTTGGCTGCAAGCTTCTTAAGACCCAGAATAATCTAAATGGAGGTGAAATTTCCCATCTTTCTTGGAGGCTCATTAAGACTCAGGACATAAATAGATAAAAGCTTTAAGAAGTCCTTGAAACTGAGCAGATTCAGTAAGCCACTACCTCCCCAAATTTAAATAATCAGTAAGAATGTCTGAGAGATTGTCTTAAACCTATTGAGTTGCCTCAAAGATGCTCAGACTAACTGAGCTCTACAAAGACATCCTCAACCTGCTGAGCTGTCTGTTAGCACCAGATCTCCAGCTTTTGTGAGCTGTCACCCATGCTGGGTATGATGCCATTGTCTTTGAACCATTTCTGCCCCTGTAAGGAACCCTTCATCTATAATATTATAGCCTTTATAGTATATATGCTATAATACTTTAGTAAACATAGTAAAACTCATTGATTCACATTGTTGAATTTTGGTGGTGACTTTATTTTGGTCTGTTGTCAGTTCCTTATTTAGGAAGATTAAATATTTGCTAATGTCGCCCAAGGAATGGTGTCACAACACAATATCTTCTTCATCATCAAATAGCGTGAATACCACCTCCTCAGGCTGGATAAGTTCCAATAAAATGTTTCCATCCACATGGAAATCTTTCCCATTTCAGTCTGAGGTGTCTTCCTGAAATACACAAGAATAGAATGTGCACTGTTTTCCTATCAGTCTCTTTATGAGCCCACTTGCTAGTGGCCTCATACTCAGAAGTCTTCTTGGTAATTAAGTTGACTATTCCTTAATTATCTGAAACTCCTAATAATGCCTGGGTTGCCACAAGTCTAGGTCTCTGCAGTCTCTTTAATTACAGAACAATAAAGCCATTAAGGATTAGAATAAATCATGCTCAATAAATAAGACAATTTTAATAGTACTCAACCACATGTGCAATGAAATATGATCAAAATACATTGTATAGCATTCTCAAAGAATTAAAAATTGTATATTCAAAAAAGAAATTTAGTATCTGCAATTAGAAAGAGTTAAGATAGGATTCAATTCATTCTTGTTGCAGAAATCAATTAATGACTCTATATAGTATTATGCTAATAGAAAATATAACCTAAAATGTGATATTATTGTTCTTACTACATATCATAAGAATATGTTATTTTTAATTTTTTCTTGCCAAGTGTCAACAATTTTAATTATCTTCCTTTATATACAAATAAGATGGTGTAACACCCAGTGGATACAACAATGGCCAACAATGTGACCTCAGAAGAATGGGACAGAGATATGCCTGGTGGGGGTGAAACAGCAGTCTCAGATAATTCCCAAGGCCAGGGATCTCATACATGAGCAAAGCTGCATGATACCTGTCTACCACAGCAGTTCTTCCTTTGACAAGAAGGAGTTTCTGGTCATTTCCCTCAAACCACCACTAGCACCAGAGTTAACCCTCATATCTATTCCAACACTTACTTGTTCTGAACCCCCTTTAACCACTGTTTTATAATATTGGTTAAAAATTAGGAGTACTCTCAACTGCCTTACATATTATAAAGAACAAAATTAGGGAATATAAAGATAGCTCAACAGCTAAACTATCTCCTGTGCAAGCATGGCGTCCTGAATTTAGATCTCCAGCAAGCAGGTAAAAGCCAAGGAGGCATTGTGTTCATGAACCCTAGCACTGGTCTGGAAAAGTCAGACACACCTTGGGAGTTCTCTGGCCAGCAGGTTTAGCTGAAAGAGAGAGGTCCAGGTTCAGTCGGAGATCCTATATCAAAATATAAAGTGCAGAGTGACTGAGGAAGAAACCAATTGTTGACCTCTGGCATCCACATGCACACAAAGAAGTCAGTACATTCACCTACAGATGTGCACACTCACACATACACACCTAGTGTGCACAGTCACCTATACATGTGCATGCTCACACATATACACTCACAGGGGTGCACATTCATTTATACATGTGCACACTTAAACATCACACATACACATGGTGTACAGTCACCCACACATGTGCACACTCACATACCACACACACACAGAGGTATACAGTCACCTACACATGTGCACACTCATACACCACACACATGAGCATGTACAGTCACCTACACATGTGCACACTCATACAGAGAGAGAGAGAGAGAGAGAGAGAGAGAGAGAGAGAGAGAGAGAAAGAATAGATACCAAGCACAAAAGATGTAAGCAATTAGAATAAATATAAGTGAAAGATTCCCTCTGATAACAACCTTGTAGAAAAATAACCTTATTGAATTCAAAATGAAAGGATTCCTTATCTGGAAGAACTGAACACACAATGAATCTCTTAAACTCATTAGATCTCCAAGGAAATTAAATCTAAGCTAAAACAGTTTTTCATTTCTGCAACTTAGCTTCCTTTTGTCCTGAAGATGCCTAATACAGTAAAATCACAGAAAATATAAATGTTACATGATATTTTTCTGATTACTAAATTGATGTTAAAGTAACCACTTATAAAACAGTATTTATATAGCAAACTTAGCAAAGCCTCGAAATTTCTCTGTAGATTTGCCATTTGTAGAATTTGATACTATGTGTAACCCACACACATACATACATGGGTACACACATACATACATGTGTACATACATACATATATGTGTACACACACATACGTGCACATGTGCACATATGCACATACAACACATACATATACACATACATACACATGCACATATACACACATACACAAAGATATACACATACATATTTGTATACACAAATACACACATACACATATATGCATACATACACATATACACATATACATGCAGGTGCACAAACATGCACATGCACACACTCAGCCTGGAGAAGATACTTAAAACAAGAATTGGTTACTCCATTTTTCTATAAAGAGAGCATGTAAAGTTACAATTTAAGTTCATAGGCAACTGTTTGGCTTTCTAGCAAATTTAATATCCAAGAGTTTCTATGCTAAGATTAGTCAACCTCACCTTTCAAAATTAAGTACTTGGAACTGATTTTATATATGGATAAAGAACAAAGAAAAAACACACAAAGTGTTTTAGCGGTTATTCTTCAGGTATTCATATTTTAAATAATTTCTTTGGAAACAAAATTATAATTTTAAGCCTTGTTGTCTAATAATTTGAAAGAGATTACTCTTTGATGATAAAAGCTGATAAAATGGACAAAACACCATCCCAGATTACATAAAGAGAAAGGTATATATCTATAAGAAAGACTAAGAATAGATGTGGGTACCACTCTCCTCATGCTTCTATAATAAGGAGAGAAAATGAGTAACATATAGACCTTTGCTAGAATTATTTCTTGTTCAGAACAACTAGAAGTTTTCAGTTTTCTAAAAGTATGGTATGTCTAGTTGAACACAGTGAATTCTATGCAGAATTTTAGTTTATATGCTTCAAGTTGCCTTTCTTACACAGAAGGAGAAACCGCAGCCCTCAATTGTGAATGACAGATTCTCATCAAGCTCTCTCATAACCCATCTCCACAGACCATAATCCCAGTTCCCAAAAGAGAGAATTTTTGGCTCTCCTGCAAAAGAAACAGAGGAAATGTGGGTGTCTTTAAGAAAGATGAAGTCATATCTCTGCAGAGAAAGTGTACAAATAAGGTATAAAATGACAAGTCCCTAGGGCCCCAGACTCCTAGGTGTAGCCCTTTGATTGTTTCCATATAAAATAAATGACAAGACCTGATAGTGCCAAAGTCCTACATTAGGCAGGATACTAACATATTTATAATTCTGTTCAAATTTCACAATATACTTTTTATATATAAAGAATGTAGGGTATTTTAATGAAAATTGGATCTTTGGTATAGTGGTCTGAAAGCAAATGGACCCCATAGGCTCATAGGGAGTGGAACTATTAGGAGGTGTGGCCTTATTGTAGTAGGTATGGCATTATTGGAAGAAGTGTGTCACTGGAGGTGGACTTTGAGGTCTCAGATGTCTCGCTATCTTTTCCAGATGTCTGAAAATCCAGATGTAGAACTCTCAGATACCTCTCCAGCACCATGTCTACTTGTGTGCTGCCATGCTTCCCAACATGATAATAATAGACAATTAAATGGTATCCTTTAACAATTGCCATGGTCATGGTGTCTCTTACTCCTAACTAAAACATATGGGAAAATGCATGATAAACTCAAAACTTGAAGTTTGTTGTCTGGTACTAGCGTTTACTGAAGAATCATTAAATATCAAGCACTCATGAAGAAGTTACATGGTTCCACTCTTCAATGTGTCTATCAACACTATAGGGTACATAGGCTCTGATTACTTCCAAACTACAGAAAGGAAAAAGAAGGCAGAGTTTGATAGTTTGTGTAAATGAGAAACAAGACCTCTATCTACATACCAGTTGGAGATGGACTAGTGGTTCAGGCTTGTAATCCCAGCTATTCACGAAGCTGAGGCAGGTAAGAAGATGGCAAGTTTGAGGATTATCTGAGTTCAAGGCCAGCCTGAACAACCCAATGAGATACTCTCTCAAAAGATGAAGTTAAAAGTGACCTAGGGATACAGGTCAGTGTGGAAGCCCTTGCCTGGCATGCTCAAGAACCTAGGTTTAATGCCAAGAACTGATAGATGTAAAACCAAAGGCTTGCTCAAATAACAGTCTTGGCTCACCCCATAGTCACTATATTCATTATGAATCCATTACAATCCCCCTCCTCCCCATGATCAAAAATAATCTTTTCATGTGGAAATAGCTTGTTTTAATCTCTCTTTTTGAGATTAGAAAAGTTCAAGACTTCAGTTTTAAGCTAGATGTTGAATTCCTTCAGACCAATGACTATCTTTTCATTTCTCAGACAACAGTAAGCTTTCAAGGTTCTAACAAGAGTCCCTGGGATGATAATAGTTTAGAATTATTTGAAACTCCTTGAAGAACATCAAGGCATTTCCACATAACTCTACAAGATGGACATCTGGCTCTACCATGAGTGCCATTAAAAGTTTTGCCTGAACATGAACTAAATGGATAAGGAAAAATCTATGTTTCCCTCCTGTATCCCACGTCTCATGCTATGGCCCATCACACTGCCTAGATTTCCCTCTTTGTCCCCTTACATTTCTTTTCCCCAATGTTCAAAAGAAACACAGTGAAGAGAATATCACAATAACTTCAGCTGATATTGCCAGCTCTGTACACGACACCTGTAACTGTAAGGTTTGAGGAAAAGCTCTGAGCTATATACCTGAGAATGACACTTTTTAATACTTTTTCAAAGGAACATTCAGCATCATCTCATAAACCACATCCAAATTTTGCCAATCCTGCAAGTAGAGGTTTCTCAGTTCTCTTGGGGGAGATGAGGAAATATGAGTTTCCTTCACCTTACCAGAGGCAGATGGCTGGACTGGGAATGACACATTCCTAATACTTACTGTGTGTCTTTGTGGCCCAAAGATACAAGGCTTCTGGTTTCTAAAGCCCACCTGGACACATTTAACCATGAGTTCATGGGATGCAAATTTTGTTCACTTTCAAGTGACACCTGATAGTTAACGAACCGTTGACTTTAGTACTGAAAATTCAATAATTCAAATTAGATATTTCATTTTCTTCCTTTAGTGATATATCCACCCTTCTATTCTTATTTTCCTTTCTTTTGGTGCCGGTTTTTTTTTTCTTCCAACATTTCATGTTTTTCTCATCTACCACCTGTATACACTTACCTGGTATGTAGCACTAAATTGTCCCTGTATTTTCATACCACATACCAGGTTTGTCATATTACTTTAAAGAAGAGTAACTAATTGATTTGATCCATTGCCTCAGTCCTTCATTAGATGTGGTAGTCTCAGCTTAGCTATAATTCTAAATACCTAACTATGGCATTCTTCAAAATCAATTCAAATGATCAATTTAGGGATGTATTAAAAATGAACACAACATGTGGATTTGGTGTAATGGGCTTCTTAATGCTATATAAGAGAACATTTCCACAAAACAGGCCCCACTTAACAGCTGGACAGCCTGCTCCGACTTTGGAAACTCTAAAAACCATAGATTTTTCTATCTGCTCTCTTTGTTATAAAAATAACTCTTAGTTGATTTAATGGGTGTCTGCTGTATTAAGGGAAGACTATTCAGAACAACAACATATGCCTGATGACACCAATAGAAACATGAGTATTAACCTGCCAATATAGATCCGATATAGATGTTGAATGAGCAGTTATCTGAAACCCTGTGGTAAGTAGCAGATATAACAGCAAGTCTAGACTGCACACCAGCATCTTCAAGTTCAGTGTCTCCTCTTTCTGTTACTAACTGCTTGCATGTGAGACTGAAAGGACCGCTAAAGTGGAAAGGGTCAGTAATTGCTTTAGTCATAGTACCTGGAGATTAAGGAAGGATTCTACTTCTGGTATAGGCATAAAATTATGGTATAAATATAAACTAAAGTTATTCCCTAAGTACAGACAAGCAAACCAATAAAGCATGCATAAACAACCTGGCTATCTCACAGTAGGAGGAAAATCAATGACCTCATCACTATTGGATAGAATATGTTCATTCAATGTCTTGGCTGTGAATATCTGAAGACATCAAAAATATGGATGTTATGTTAAGTGAAAAAAGATTCCTCTCCTAGAATCATAGAATTTTCTTGCCTTCTTCATGTCTTTTCCAAAATCTTCTAAAATGTCTTTAATGCTGTGGCTAGAACTGAAAGCCTTATAGACACTGAGCAAGTGCTTTAGAATATCCTAGAACAATTAGCTTTTGTAATGATCAAAGTACATCCTAAGAATCTTTAAAACCTCAGTGTGATATAAACTCAATTGGGAGGGGGGATAAGGAAATATATAGTTCTATTGCTTGCATACTTGCCTAGCAAACACAAGTCTTAGGCTCAATCATTAGCATCATACATACATTTTATTTTTTAAAACTTTTTCTGACTTTCTCATTTCTAGTCTCTTCCTAGAGATTTCTCAGGAAATCTCTGTCCCACTTTCTCTTTCACAGGCCCAGTATATTTCTCTCTACAATATAAATGTGATTGTATCCCTCCCCTTCTATCCTTCTCCCTGTCTAAACTTCTGACTTCACTATTCACCTGTCCCCTTCAAACCACCTGTGTTCTGCTATCTGCATTTCCTTATTTTATTTCACCTCTCCACTCTGGGACAGTGAAGGATAGCTTGGTTTCTGGTGGAGCACTGGCTAGAGATAGCCAGAGACCCTACAAGGGATGGAATACATTTCTCTATATTCCCAGATTCCAGGCTCCTGACACATGGTCTAAGACCTCCATTGATCAGTGCCTTTCAGTCATGTAGGGCAACACCCCTACCAGCCCTTCCACAGGTAGAGGGTGTGACTACAGGCCTCAGTCTTGAGAGATTTTCATATTAATGAGATACCTGAAGGCCAGAGGGCATAGCCAATTAAGTATTCCTTCCCAGACCCTCCTCCTTACAAACATTATTTAACTAAAGGCCTGCCCTGGGGATACAGGGTTATAGCCAGATTCATCCACTTTCCACCATGACAATAAACCTTTTAAACCATGGACTTCCTCGTGTATTTGGGGCCTGCCATGGAGAACCGTGGAGGGGGCCTTAGACTATCGAGCCTCCATTGAATCTTCCACTGAGGACTTCTCTATGCTCCCGCTGCAGAGGCCGCCAATTGAAGCAAGCCAGCCTTGATCCAGCCAAGTGAGTGCTGAACCAAGAGTCTCAACTCATGGGGTGCTGTTAGGGCTTCACTCACCCTCGTTCTTCTCAGCTGTGGGCTGGTCCAGCCCATATGCCTTTGCGGCTCTCAGTGGCATCTGGGGCCCCAAAGGTAGAGACCACCGGTCTCCAGGTCAGCTGTTGTCCCGGAGACGCTCTCTCAGAAGTCCTGCCCCAGCAAGACCTCAGATTGAGGTCTCCCCACGCCCGGGCAGAGCCCTGCAGCATCTGCCTGGGGCCGCATGGAGTGAACCCAAGTCAAAATCCCGAGCTTCTGCTCCCTGGAGCCCACAGGATCCTAACTCCATCCAACAGGGCCCACACCCACCTCCACGTGCGAGCTAACTGCCCCACACCCCACCAATGATTCCTTTCTAGTTTATTTAACTCTATAGTAAATCAGATGAAATACACAAATCTAAAGATTTGAAACTAAAATCCACATATGACAACATGTGTCATTTAAGTTTCTGGGACTTGATATTGTACTTATCAAGAAGAATAGATAGATAGATAGATAGATAGATAGATAGATAGATAGATAGATAGATAGATAGTGGGGGGATAACTCCCCTCAGGTTAGTTAGAGGTGTCCGGAGAACATCAAAACAATGAAGCCTATTGCTATTGCCCTTGATTACCCAGCAGAAACTGAATGTATAACTCTACTGCTAAAGATAACATATACATTGGTCACAAGATATGGAGAAATCAAGTCTGTACTAGCCAAGAAATGTTGTCCCTGAAAACTAGCTAGTAACAGAAGGTACTATGCAGGTTACTGGGGAAGAGGTGAACTGCCATAATGACAGATATTACAAGATATGATTGTGGGTACAACAGTGGCATAAATGTTATCGAGCTAACCAATTACCTTCTGATTGGATTTAAGGTCCAAACCATGGGGGGAAGCCCATGTTTGGTATTGTAAATCTAGACAGGAACCTATGTTTGGAATCTCTTGTGCCCAAGGGACAAACCTATGTTTTATTTTGATGAATGAACATAATATCAGATCATACTTTAAGTTCATATTTTCCTACCCATAGTTCAGTGTAGTTCGCATACCTCATCAGAAAAGTTTGTACAGTGGATGATGTGTGGTTAATGTGAAACATCACAATTGGTCAGAATACAAAGCATCAGTGCCTGTGGAGTATTCAGCCACAGATGGAACATCTGCCAAGACTTGGACCAATATTGGAAGAGAGGGTGAAAAGATTGTAAGAGACAGAAGTCAGAGAACAATGGAGTATAATTGTGTATTTTGGGCATGGCAGAACCACTATAGACATGAAATCATAGCAGCTGTAGTTGCCTGCATAAGACCTCAACAAAATCAAGTGAGTCAACTATCTAACATGAAATAAGAAGGGAGTTCCTGACCCCTTACCACTAGATGTGCACTATGGGCAGATGATGGCTTTTGAGAAAGGAAGAAACACTTTATTTTACGGGTACGGTCCTGGTGAGTGGACCAAGCTTTAGTGTGTGAGTTTAACTCTCAAGAGTATGTGAACAGCACAAATTGGAGTTGGTGAGTTATTAAAAAAAAGACAAAAATTTGGGTCAAAGGGGTAGGATGGATCTGTGAGGAGTTTTAAGGAGGAATTACAAGTGAATATAAGCAAAAATACATTGTATGAAATTCTCAAAGTATGTAAAAATATTCAACTAAAACATAAATTTGTATATATGTAAATATATAAATGCATATATATAAATACTTTCATTAATATCAGTTTTTTATTTTAAAAACCCTTCCAGATTCCTTTATCAGGCATTTCTGACCTCCAACCATCACATCTTTGTAAAATTCCCCCTACGAACCTTCCCCATCTCTTTCCCTCACTCCCATTTCTAGTTCTTATGCATCAGGCAGTGTTAATTCACACTCTGGCTTTGTTCTTCAATACCCAATATCCTGCCAAATGTTTTCTTATATTTCAAAACCTACATTATTTAACCAATCTGTATTTCAGTCTACAGACCAGGGATTATGAAAGTATCTACTTCATGAAATGGTTGAGGGAGCTTAGCAGGCTAAGCAGACAGGAAACAGTAGAATTGCCCAAACACAGCAATCGTTTCATTAGTGTTAGCTTCAGGTTGAACCCTCAACCTCACCTGTACATAGGAAATAAAACTTAAGACACTTCCCTATTGTGTACATGACGATAATTTAGTATGTCTGTCTTTTCTGCATTACAAGGAACAGGTCCAGATCAGGACAAATTAGTTTAGCCTGTGTTATTCTTGTTTTTGAGCCATAGTTGTTATTCATGAATTCTCATCAAACTGAAAGAATTGAAATAAAACAACACTCATGATGGCTTTTGTTTTAAGACACCAAATAATTAGGATTAGGTGATTCTGGATAATTATGCTATCTGTGATAGTGGTGGTAACAATATCTGGATTCTTGGTTTTTTGTTTTAAGACCTTACGTGTTCGCCGAAGAATTTATTGTTAAGATGTACATAGTATCTAAGATTTACTTTATAATATTTCAGCAAATAAAATCAAACAGAAGCAGGTAGGTCATCAGAGACAGAAGCAAAGCATCAACATGCTGCTTACTCTTTTGTTGTGGGTTTGTGTGGGTCTTCCTTAATTATTTTCTCTCCACTTTTGTTAATATCTGAAATTTTTCATTGTACATATTAACCATACATGCTAGTTCAAATGAACCAAAAGTTTCTAAACAGCATAGAATGAAACTTCCAAACAATAGTATTTGCATAAAAAAAAGCTATGTCAAGATTCATTCACTACTCAGAGGACTACCCACCTGTGTAAAGAAGTCCTTTCCCCAAGCTTAGGACAGGTAAGATGTCAAAGCATCCTGAACTTTGGTAGGGTACCACACTGCCTTTAGAGATCTGCTTCAACTGTGCAATGTAGACCAAAATCCCACGTTCAGAAGAGCTAAACAGATAAATAATTAATGGCAATAAGCATCCTACTAATATAAATGCAAATGGTGATCCTTGAGCCTGTTCAATTTGTATGCAAATGTCTTTTTAAAACTATATCAATAGTCGAAAATCAATAGTGTTAGTAATGAGAAAGTGATTTCCAAAGCCTTTTTGGATGACAAAATCAAACAAACACACCAAAAAGATGAGTGAAGCAGTTTGAATGGCTCCTACATCCCCTCAGGCTACACAGCCCAGCCTTGGGAATCAGAATATCCTAGCAGATGCTGATTCACTCTGTGACCTCCGGCAGTACATCTGTGTCCTTGTATCCCTAGGAAAGCAGTGAAGAATGTCCAGTGGCAGGGATACTTAGAGGTCATGTCGACCTGAGCAGTTGTAGGACACCATGTGCCAATGTACTTGCAGGGAAAGGATTCTGCAGTGTCCAACTAGTTACTGTCTCATCTTCTCAAGTTCTTTTGTCCTCCGGTTCTCTCTGGCTCCAAGAAGCCTGTTTTCCTTGTCTGAGGTTAACACCAATAACCAGTAGCCATCTCCTGAAAGCAACTTCTGTGTGGATTCATCATTCGTATCACTTTACATAACAAAGGGGTCAAGTCAGGACACATGCTGCATGGTGACTGTTTGACACTGAAACTCGAATTATGGAGCACTAACTGTGTGGCGTGTTCAATGATAAGCCATGCCTTTATTGTATGATCAAGACAAAGTGGCTATTATAGCTTCATTTGTGTTAAGTATTGCAGAGTGCTAGGCACATCTTAACACCAACAAAAGCCACAATCATCATTTAACTGACTCCTCAAATAAAGATGCTTAGACTAAGCCAGAACACAGAAACCACCTACAATGAAAGGTCTGGTTGTCTTCATTTTGGATGAGAAATAATATCAATTTCAATTTCAGAATACACAGAGAGAGGAGGGAGAGGGAGAGAAGCAGAGAAAGACAGTGAGAGAGGCAGAGAGAGGGGAACAGGGAAAGAGAGAGAGATAGAATGAGAGAAAGAGAGAAAAGAGAGAGAGAGAGAAAGAGAGAGAGATACAACCTTAAAATGAAACTCTCACTCCATGATTGAAAATGAAGACAATTTTCTGTGGAAAATCTTATTCATGAATGATAATAATGACAGGTTTCTGTGGAATCGGTTATTGAAAACCAAAAGGTCAAGTTGTATCATAAAATGAGACCCTGTAACCACACCATGTGAAAGCGGTGATTTTACTTTTAGCACACAGAGAGCTTATGTTTATAACTGGAAATTAGCAATGCACTTCAGAAACGTACCTAACTTCCAGAACTGTTGAAAAAGATGTTCATCTAGCCTCCACTTTGGAATGCATATTTGGGTTGATTTGTCTTTAAATGGAGCCCATTGTAAAGGAGGCAACTGTGGGGTTATGGGAAAAAGAAATTACAGGTCTTTCAAAAAACTAAAATGCTATACAAGGAGCCAGAGATGACCTCTAGAAAGAGACTGTCACATGTACCAACGTGGAGAAGTATTAAAACAATTGTGTCCAATATAAAATTCTACTAAAACCTTCAGTCAGAAGTTGCTTTGGAAAATGTTCAAAATGCCACTTGAGAACTCCTTGTCCAGTGGGGCATTTAGATAAGTTGTGACCTGCACTGCAGTGAAGTCTAAAATACAGCACAGAGGTACTCATTAGAGCCCAAGTATTTCTCTATTTATAAATATGTACCCTGAGTGCCTCTCTTGCTTCATCCATCCATGACCCTGTGTGATAGTGGGCATTTACTTAACAACAGTTGATGGTTCTCCAAAATACTCTCTGGAATACTATGGTAGAAGAATAGGGTACTTTGCCAATTCTTACCCTACTGCTCTGTGTGATAAGAATGATGTCAGGACTTGAGATGGGAAGTTTTTTTGGACATTAGAAACATTTTGGAATACACCCATCCAAAGACCTGGGTTCTTACTTCTGAAATCAGACATCAGGGTAGGAGTCTTTGAAAGTTTCCCAATTCCTCTTATATCAATGCCTTTGCTTCAACAAGGAAGGCCATTTCCATGAAGTCCTACTTCCTGCTAAGAGGACACACACTGAATCATTTGATCTGAGCCAGCATCCTTTGTCCCTGACATTTAACAGAAGTTCTTCTCCACCAGGAGACTGTTGACTTCCACACTGAAAAGCACCCTAAATCTCAACTTCAAGTGCATTCGAAACCACCCATGCCTTACCCCATTGATAAGGGAGGAGAGATCAGGAAAAGGTCCCCAATGATTTCCTGATCAATATTGAGAAAGAAATGATCAATACAACACTTGTAGGATGTAGTTCTTTGAGCAAAACAGCAACCATCTTAAACAGATTCATTGTACCTGGTTACAAAAGACTGTCACATACCCAGTGACCACATCCCTTCAACTTCATGTGATGTCCCTAAGGCCAACCATCTCCATTCACTTGGGAGTCTCTGCTTTAATACTATCACTTCATTCTCCCAAGAAGGACTCCATCCAGACAAAGACATTATAGCTATCCCTAGGATCTATAACATATTCTCTGTGACAGAGACCAAGATTCCCTTTTCTCTAGTTTCCAGTTGGGCTTGAACAATAGGGGACCCAGATGAGATCAGAAAATGTGAGATGGAAGGTTACAGAATTTACCCTTAAATTAACTCTTGATTTGTTCCTTGAATCATTCCTCTTCAAAACATAACTACTGTCAGGTGGTACCTCTGTTAGCTGTGCTTCAACTAGTATCCCCTCTAAGGCCTGGTAACATTGACTCCCTTGTCTTAAGTTTAGTGGCAGCAGAAGTACTCACCTGTTCCTCTCCTGGGTTCTGCACTAGCTCTTGTTTCTATAGAAACACCCCGATCAAATAGTCCTCATATCACCCTACTCTGAGGGTGCCATCTGTGTCTTACCAGGACCGTGGTAAATGGACCCTGTCTTCAGGAGGGGCAAGGCCTTCCACTTTGGAACCCCATTGGAAGCATATGTGATGGGGGAGGGCAGCTTTCTGTGGGACAGGGATGCTGAGCAACAGATATCCAATAAAGACTAAAAGGGCCAATTGGTACCAACCAGCAACATGAGTGCCCTCAAACCTCACGCCAGCGTGCTGTTGGTTCAGAGACAGTGGCTGGTCAGTATAAGAGAAAGTGTTAAAAAACTCTCATACCAAATTCATAATGTTACCAAATTGACGTCTGAAAGAAAGTTAATAACACTGGGGAAATTACATTCTTTTAAAGATTTTGTCCTAGCAGACAGTCTGGCGAGCCCTGGTAGAAAACCAAATATAAATACGATAGGAAAATCTTAGCCCACTCCTTTCTTTTGAGAAGCTAACTTAGAAGCACATGGTTTAGGGAATATAAATAAAAATCTATGCATTCTGTGGATTTAGCATGTGCCAGGTGTGTTTATACCATGTGTCTTTCTTTATACTTTCCCCCTCGTTAAACCAACCAGTCAGAGAGCAGGGGGATGGGGCAGAGAATAAGGTACTGGACCTGACTGCAGTGAGCCTGTGACAGATTCCAGCCAGAGCTCAGTACATGGTCTTAGATTTTCCATAACATCTCTCCATTCACAAAAAGATAAATTTAAATAGAGAGTAATAATACCAACATAATTTAAATAGATACACTCTTCCTATGTTTCTATTTCCACATTTTTCTGCTCTTAATCCTGAGCTAGATTAGGTGACATGTTTAAGTATCTTTTGCTTTATACCTTTAACTGGATCCTCTGTTATTTTCCTTCAGATATTTTTAGAACAGCTAGTTACATCACTTGAAACACTCTGGCAGTGTCTATGTAAGAAGGAAATACATCTTGTTCAGACAAAAATCACGCATAGCTTAATGGCACATAATGCAGCCCATTCATTCAGCCTCCCGTGTACTCAGCAGTAATTTCCTGGGTGGTTTCAGAACATTTGCCTCACGTAGCCTCCAGTTGTCTACTCTAAACTGGGAACTTACCAGTGAGCTATAAATGCCCATTCCATTCAGGGATAGGATGGAAACTAAGAGTAAAGTTGCTTCAGAAATAAAGCTGTGACCTGGATGTCAAATGACATCTCAGGTTTCCAGTGACTTTTGTGAATAGGCCACGTCTATCTTTACCTAATGAAGAAAAGCACATAAGAGAGACGTGTCTCTGCCACCATTCCTGAGTAGATAAGAATGCACGAGACAATGAGCTGTAGAATTTCAAATCAAGCTATCTTTCATTTGCCAGAAAACCTCACCCTTGAATTCCAACCCAATGACAACATTGCCATCCATCACCTTACTAGATAGTGGGTATTTTCTTGATATGTCTCCAATGAGGAGTTTGAAGTCCATTGACTGAGTTGCCCAAAACATTATAAGATATATTTGGGATATTAGTTTTTTATTCCACGCATAGAGAAATACTTGGGTTTTATCATGGCATGGTCTATTGCATTTACTATATACCTCTGCAAACTAGGTTCCCTTATGAAAACTAGTAAAATCGCAGCATAAAATTTCTTGGCTCTCTTTAGCTGTCTTTTCATTTTCAAAGGATAAGGTGGAGAGAAAGTTGAGTAGGGAAATGGTTAAGCATATCCTACAATGACAACTCTGCCTAAGTTGAATCATGGCTTTAGAATTCCCAGCTGTAAAACTCCAGGTTTATTAATCAGTCTCTGTGTTCCCAAGCTGCCTCTCTGTGAAATGAAAATAATAAAATGAAATACCCCTTAGTCTGGTGAGATGACCCCATGGGCAAAAGTGCTTGCTTCTAAGACTGAAGGTCTGAGTTCGACACCTGGGAGCCATTTAGTAGAAGTGGAGAACTGACTCCTGCAAGTTGTCCTTTGATTTACACTTATCCTGACTCCCATGAACACTAAATAGATAAGAAGTATAATTCTAAAATATCCCTTTAAAAGCTTCAATGAAGAGTCATCACTATATACAAATTTTTTGGACAATGTCTTCCCTGTGCATTGGATCAGTATCACTTAACCCAAGCCTCCTTCAGATTCCTTATGGGAGGAAATATCTATACTTTTTCAAAATTAATGAAACAAATTAATCTCTTCAAAGGGCAATTATACCCTAGTATGAAATTCACACCAAAAGGAAAGAAGATAGTTGTAAGTTCAAAGCCAGCCTCAGCTCTATCATGAATTCCGGGCTAGCTGAACTACGAATAAGACCCTGTCTCAAAAGAAATTAAGAAACAGACAATTATTGAAAACGTGGTGATCTCTGGTATCTTCTTCCAGGTGATAAAATGAAACAAGCAAGACAAGCATACGTAAAGCAGAGAGGCTTTTATTTAATGACATTCCGCTGTGAAATCATTCTGTACAGAAGAAGCTTGGACCTGTGGCAGTGGGATGGGGACATGGCAACGTAATTATTTCTATGGATCAGCAGATGTGTTGTTAAGCAGTCCGCAACCATCTACAATGTGCTTACCTCACTCTGAAACACCACGGAACTCCCACCTGCTTTACTAATGTGCTGACGGAGTCCTCTTCCCATATTCTCAGCTGGAATCTCCCAGCACTTGAGATTCCCAATGTCCTAGTCATCTTATAAGTTAAAAATAAAACCCAAGTATTTCTAAAAATTCACCTAACTTCTGCCTTGGTAAACTCATTCTGATTCTAAATGAGGTATTACACATGATTCTTAATTTAAACTTTTGTCATAAACAAAAGTTAATTTTAATGAACTAGGAACTAAAACACTTACTATAAAGCTATAAAACTTTCAGAAAACACAAGAAAAAATATTTCAGAATTTTCCTTAGGCCATGAGTTCTTAGACTCAACTGAGCCAAGCATGCAGAAGACCCTTGGTTCAATTCCCAACTCTGAAAAGAAAGTGGAAAAGAAAATTTTAAACTCAATTCCAAAAGCACATTTAAAGAAAATGAAGAAGAGAAATCTTGAGTAACATCAAAATTTAAAACGTTTGCTCTGGATCATTGAGAGGAAGAACGGAAGTTGCAAATCACATTCAACAGATTGTATCTTAATGACTCCTGGAATCCAACAATTAAATAAATAAACCTCCAATTTAAAAAAAGTAGTGAATAGATATTTCACTAAGGAAGATTCACAAATAGAGAATAAGCCATGGGAAACAAGCTGGACTTTATTAGCCACTTTAGAAATGGCAGCTATTGAGAGAGAGAGAGAGGAAAGGAGAGTGTGATACAACCATGAGACCATGAGGAAAGCGCAGGGCCATCCATGGGTAAATGCCATAATGAAATCCATTATGTTAATTAGTGTATTCACTGCTCTAATAAAATACCCTGCAGGAGCAACTTAAGGCTTCAAAGGGTTTATTTTGTCTCCTGGTTTGAGGGTGCAGTCCATCATTATGGGGAAGGCATGACAGCAGGGTTGGGAAGGAGCTGGTCAGATTGCATGTTCAGTCAGGAAAGAGAGAGAGAAAGAGAGAGATAGAGATGCTGGTGCTCTGCTCACTTTCTCCTTTTTATTCAGTGCAGGACCACAGTACACAGAATGGAGCTGCCCATACTTAGGTAAATTATTGTACCTTAATTAACACATTCTAGAACTCCCTCAAAGACATGCCTAGAGCTTTACTCTACTAGTGATTCTAAATCTGGTCATGTTGAGAGTTTTAACCACCACCTATCTATTATTATATATAACACCTAAAAATATGAATTAAAAAATTAGAAGAATACACACAGAGGTAAGATAATAATAAGCATAGGCAAAGACTGTGACAACATACATAATGCACATATATTCTAGTTTGATAATTGCATTCTATAATACTCCCATTTGCTGAGTAAGTTTGATCTCAGACTGTCACAAGCAAGCTAATTGGAGTGAATAAAATAAAAATTGGCGGCACTAGCCAATATCAAAAGCTAGCAAGGATGTGCAGAAACTAGATCCCTTGTACATATTTGTATATTGCTGGGAATAGAAGGTGATATAGCCATTCTGGAAGAGCTTGACAGTTTTTTTCTAAAACTAAAAATAAACCTGCTGTACCCCAGCAGTTTCACTCTTGACTACTACATATTCTGCAGAATTCTAACTTACTATCAAGAAGAAAATTGTTGCATAACTATATGTACCACCAGTGAAAAGGAATACTAATCTATCATTAAAATAGATAATTATGGTGAATGGGTAGAATAGATTTAAAATGATCTTAAAACAATCACAAGCTTAAACTGCAAAAATACAGATTAGACATTAATTAGTGTGGTGATTTGAATATGCTTGGCCCAGGAAATGGCACCATTAGGAGGTATGAACTTGTTGGAGTAGGTGTGGCCTTGTTGGAGAAAGTATGTCACTGTGGGGAATGGGCTTGAAACCCCCCACCTAGCTTCTTGGAAATAGTCTTCTCCTTTTTGCCTTTGGAACAAGCTGTTGAACTCTCAGCTCCTCCAGCACCTTGCCTGTCTGGATGCTGCCATGCTCCCACCTTGATGACAATGAACTGAACCTCTGAACCTGTAAGCCAGCTCCAATTAAATGTTGTCCTTATAAGAGTTGCCTTGGTCATGGTGTCTGCTCACAGCACTAAAACTGTAACTAAGACAGTAACTCTTAAGTCTGCAGGGAATAAGCAGAAAGAGGATAGCTGTATTGTCACAAGGAGTGGAAGCAGGATCGATGAGCATGGTTATGTCTTTCATTTCTTCCTTTCGCCCCCAGAAAAGTCTTTGCTGCTATTCTTACATCTTGCATTTTTTTAAAGAATGAAGTCAAAACTATAAAAACTATTAAAGAGAAAACCACATTGTACAAGAGACTTCTTGTAAAGGATGTGCGTACCTGCAGTGCTTCCTGTTGCTGTGGTCTGTACCATCCATGGTGTGATCGTTATCAGATTATCCTGGAGACGCTGGTGCCAAGATCCTTGGGGCTAGAACACAGAAGAGAAAAGATGAGAGGAATAAAAAAATAAAACCCAGGAACAGGAGGTAGAGTAGTGGTTTAGCCATTAAAACATTAAAAAACGCTTGTTGCTTTTTACAGAAGTCTACCTTTCTATTTCCATTGACCATGACATGGTTCACAACCTGTAACTCCAGCCTCAAGTGATCTGTCATTCACTTCTGGTCTCCAAGGGCAACAGAATTTATACATGCACTCACACAAACACATGCACATAATTTGTTTTTAATTAAACAAATCTTTTTAAACAATAAGAAAAGAAAAAAAAAGCCAAGACAAGCACAGTCACTGTTTGTGTACCAGGTTAATTGAGAAGGTAAAAACAGAGACTTTAATACAAAGGAGTAAAGAGATAAATAGGAAGAAGGGCAAAGGGCTGCAAGAGGAGTGGTGCTGATGTTGTTACTATGCCATCATCAAAACCTAGACAGCAATAGGACAGAGAAGCAATCTAAGGCCTGGGTAGAAAACCCAAAGAAGGTAGGAACAGGAAGAGAACAGGACAAGTCAGGGGAGATACCAAAACAACATGTCAAATATACAAAAAGAGTAACTTCTTTTTGGTCTTTTGGTGTCTTTGGTGGTTTGAATAGGAATGACTCCCATAGGTTCATATATTTAAATGTGAGATCATTAGGGATTGGCTATGTCAGACGGATTAGGAGATGTGGCCTTGTTGGAGTAGGTGTGGCCTTCTTTGACCAAGTGTGTCACTGGGAGAGAGATTTGGGGTTTCAAAAGCTCAAGCCAAGTTCAGTGTCATATCTCTCTTTCTGCTGTTTATTGATCCAGATGTAGACCTTTCAAGGTACTTCTCTAGCATTGTATCTAGCTGCATGCTGCCATGTTGTCTTCCATGGTGAAAAAGACTAAATCTCTGAAACTGTAATCAAGTCTCAGTTAAATGCTTTCCTTTATATGAGTTGCTGTAGTTATAGTCTCTCTTCACAGCTAAGACCATGTCACAAGATAATCATAATCTTATATCCAAGCCTCTCATAACATAATTAGAAGAAATAATAATAATAATCTTTGGTAACACAAGTCATTAGATATGTTTTAGATATTTTGATTTCCATATGTAAATCCACAGATTCAGAGACAAAGAGCATCTGCATCATTTTGACAAAATTAACCATTTAAGCACACCTGAGGCTGATATCCCTATCAGCCCCTGTGAATACCCATGTTTGCTTACTAAATGCTGGGGTGGTTTTAGGATGATATATTCTAGAATAAAACTGAGTCTCAAGGAAGGTAGCCTATAAACTAGAGCATGGACTTCTGTGACCTAGATTTAGATCTAGATGGCATAAATGACCTCTCTGAGCTTCCCTGTCTTCATTCATAAGATGGGAATAGAAAATCTACTTTAGAGAACTACAATGGACATTACATGAAATATTCAAAAAAGGCATCTATTATATGGGTGGTATATTACAGCTGCTTTGTAAATGTTAATTATGATAACTGCTGTATGTAGTTACTTAAGCCAAGTAAGAAAAGAGAAATAAGGAGGAGAAGGGGAAGGAGGAGGAAGAGAAGAAGAAGAAGAAGAAGAAGAAGAAGAAGAAGAAGAAGAAGAAGAAGAAGAAGAAGAGAAGTAGTAGTAGTAGTCACTTCTTTCCAAGTAAGATTTTAGGATAAATAAAACCTGCAGGCAAAATCTCAGACCTGAACATTCACTTTGCAAGCCTAAACTGAGGAGGCGTTTTCATGGAGACAGAGTGTACCAAAGCAATACTTTATTTGGCTGTACATCTGTTTACAAACCTTCACCACTGTCTCTGAAAATGAAGAAATACGGCCCTCATTTGGTTTGGATTGTACACGTCTTTTCGATTTCCACAGAAGTTTCTTTATTCTTCCACTTACAAAAAGAAAAAAGAAAAGAAGAGAAAGCCATTTCAGGTCAATCAAAAAGTTCAGTGAGAGATGCAGCCTCTGAGAGATCAGTAAAGTTTAGAAGCTGTCTTTACATTCCAGAGGCAGAGTAAGACCCTGTGAACAGTGAGCAAGACTCTACTTACCAAGCCTGTATTTTCATCCAGATCAACTCAAGCCATATTGTGCTAAGTCATGGATAAGCTCTGGTCACTGGTTGGGAAGCATTTAGATATTAGAAGAGATATTTAAGCTTTAAAAAAAATGTTCAAGCAGTAATTTTTTAATGTGATTTCAAAAAGAGAAGACTGGAGATCATAGGATGATGTGAGAAGCGTGACAGAAATGTGTGGCCAGAACCGCAGAGGAAACACGTGTCAATTTCAGAGAAAGTGACAGAGGATAGAATTCTAGCCAGCTGGGGTGTGGTCCTGAAGATGACTAACTTGGACTGTGTCTCTTTGTGGAAATGGCATTCTAGGTCATAAGAAAGATTTGGAAAATAAATATGCATATATTATCCCTCATTTCTCAAAAAAAAAAAAAAATAGAAAAGTAGGGAGTTGTGGGCTGGCTATGAGTTTGAAAATTCAATAAGGGAAATGCTGCTCTATAAAGTCTATTCTATTCTCCCCTGAAAAACTTAGGGTTTTTTTCTTTGGAAGTCTTGTAAAGTGTCCTAGTCTATGAAGCTGAGACTGAGAGAGACCTCTATGCTGTAAGTCTAGAGATGTGGGGGAGTGGAGAATGGACCATGGCATGAACACAGTACTTACATCATCATCTTCATTAATTAGCATCTCTGAGTGCTAATTAATCCACCCTTCCCACACCCGAATACAGAAGTAAACAGGCAGCAAAGAAACTGGACAAAATTTGGCAGGATGAACTCAAAAAGGCAAAGAACACATATAATAAAGATTGGCAGTAAAAATGTGAATGATATCCCAAACCATGACCACCCCTACTTTATAAACACAAAATTGCATTGAGGTATTGCGGATAGAGATGAGGTCATCTTAGGGAAGAAGCACTTACTGCTTCTAAATATAAAATCAGTAAAGAAGATAAATAAATTTTAATCTAAATAGTCCTCCTTGTTTTGTGTTCATTAACCTAACTGTGAGCAAGAAAAAAAAAAAATCTAACAAAGCCAGAAAGCAGTAAATGAACAAAGAGAAATTAGGGACCACAGAAAAGAGGATAGATAAAGGTAGAATCTCTCTCTCTCTCTCTCTCTCTCTCTCTCTCTCTCTCTCTCTCTCTCTCACACACACACACACACACACACACACACAACACAGCTGCTTGCTTATTACTATAATGATTTGGTTTTATTTGTTTTCGAAGATGTAAAAAAGATCTCATTACAGAAGATTTGGAACCTGACCTAGAAAACATAATTCTTTGTGTGTGTGTGTGTGTGTGTGTGTTTTAGTGGATTAGTGGATCCTAACAGAATACTCAAATCTTTTTAAAAAAAACCATTTGTTTAAAAAAATGTAAGATGTCGAAAGTAGGCATGGAGTATACAAAAATGTATAAAAGAACATTATTTATAAATATACTTTCTCAGCAACTACCATTTTTATCAATGTTTTTGAAAAATCAAATGATCTAGAAGGACACTGTCCATTGTCAGTAAGTTGCCATCATGGTTTAGAAATTATGAAAAATCAAAAATCACCATTGTTCTTCTTTAATAGCTCTAACTGAATCCAAATCTTGGCTCTTGGGAGAGTGTTCGTGGTCAGTTGTTATGAGAGAAAGTGGTTAGAAATAGTATACATATATATATTCACTATGTATTTACTCTCCTTTATGTGCTTTGTGAATACCTGCTAGTACGTATGTACATTCAGTGCATTCGTGTGCATGCAGAGAATCCAGAAAAGGGCACTGAATTTCCAGAAATGAGTTGCAGACAGTTGCAAGCCACCACACAGGTGCTGAGAACTAAACTCAGGTCCTCTGCAAGAACAGCAAGTGTTCTTGACCAGTGAGCCATCGCTCCAGCTCATAGAACATATATTTTGAAAAAAAAAAAAAAACACTTCTCTATAAAAGCCAAAGATTGGTTGGTTTGTGGACATTACAGAACATCCCACAAAATGACAGTTTACAGCTGATCCTATTGGGAGAGATTTGGAAACGTGATCCCGCCTCTCTCTCACACTTCCCACATGTCATTCAAATCACTGAATGAGTCTTAAAACACTCTCATTATAAATGTTCCTTCCTATTCCGCAACATGACTGGATTCATTCCCCACTCCACTCCACCCTCCAACCCAGCTACCTGCTGCTGATTCATTTCTGCTGTGATAGACCCCATTATCTTCCTCTGCCCAAACTGGTTATATGCACTGAGCCCCCTCTTTTCCTCCCCTTACCTAGGGAAACCTACGTTTCCAAACCTGACCAATCACCATGCCTCATTCCCGTAGACCAGCAGAATACTTAAGGAAGAAACAGAGGATACAAGTCATTCCAATAAGAACAAATCTTGGGAATGAGAATGAAGCCTCCTTTTCCAAGGAATCCCTGTCTTCCCTAAGGATAGAGACAAGAGCTGCAAGCAAGTCACACTTGTCTTAGTTAGGGTTTCTATTGTTATGTGAAATACCATGACTAAAAAAGCAAGTTGAAGAGGAAAGAATTTATTTGGCTTATAGTTCTAGATCAAGTCCATCATTAGAGGAAGTTGGGACAGGAACTCAAGCAGAGCTGGGCCTGGATCAAGGAGCTGATGCAGAGGCCATGGAGAGTTGCTGCTTGCTCAGCCTGCTTTCTTATGAACCCACGACTACCAGCCCAGGGATGGCACCACCCACCACAGACTGAGTTCTCCCCCCTTGATCATTAATTGAAAAATGCCTTACAGCTGGATCTCATGGAGGCATTTCCTCAAGGGAGGCTCCTTCCTCTCTGATGACTCTAGGTTGTGTCAGATTGACAAACAAACCCAGCCAGTACGACACTCCATTTGTCAAGTAACTGCCAAAAGGCTCTTAGAGCACCCTCTGTGGTTCGTACTATTACATGCCGTGAGCATTTGGTCTCATGGATGAATTAACTAAGAAATTGGGTAATGTATGAATCAGATACATATTAGCACAAATGTGGAAAAATGCAATAAGAAGATACCTGATCAATGGTTATAATGTCTAAATTCATCTCTGAAGCATCCTCATCAAAATATTAATTATTCTTCCCAGCTGGGACTCACCCTATTTCTCCTGTTAATTAAAATAAAAATTGCTGAAGGTAGCTTCTTTTACATTACTCATGGTTAGATGCAGTGTGCCAAATTAAAAAAAAAAAAAGGCAATAGAGAGGAATCTATCCCCTAACATTACTTGTCCATTAGGCATTTCAGTTTTGTGGACTTGGGACATCAATCCATAGGAAGCCAGCAAGCTGTTTGGTTTTGGCAATGTGTTCTCAAATGCTTGTTATAGTTTGTGTTTTCTGAACACTTTAATTGTATTTGTATGTGTCCCCACATGATCTCTGTTTGGTTATTTCAACATACATGGATGACAGATGAAATGTAATGAATGTTTCATTTTGAATTTTCATTGAAAAGAAAACATTTATAAGAGACATCAATAATGACTCCATAATCACAGTCTATTCTATTTTGAACTGGAAGTGAGTTTCTCTGCCAAAGACAATCAAAATGGGGCATCAAAAATATGGTCAAAGCCACAACTAAGTTTCTAAGTTGACATAGGGTCAGGCACTGAGAGAAGGAGTTGCACAGCTAATCCCAACTAATGGTCACAAAGTTCTGTTTCTGTGAATATGCACCAGTGTGTTCATTGTGCTTCTCTCACTGCAACTAAAAAGTTAAAAACCAGACTATCCTAGTGACCTCTATACAGAAAATCTAACACAAGAGTTTCAAAAGAGCATAAAATTTCATAAAAATATTGAATACCTAAGAATATTTTCTATACTCTCAGAATTGAGAAACATGATCCATTGCCTATAGCCACCTTAATATTTAGATACAGTTAACAACCAAATGGGAAGAAGGTAGAAATTCTCTGACTCTGACTGACTTTTTCTCTCTCCCTCTCCCTCCCTCTCTCTCTTTCTCTCTCTGTCTCTTCCTGTCTCTGTCTGTCTCTCTCTCACTCACACACACACATACACACACTCACTTGCACACATACATGCTCATACACACTCAACCCTCTATACTACTTACCACTACCACATTTCACTTGACCAGTGATTAAATCTGTAAAGTTAAACCACAAGGTCCTCCTTTTGTTCAAAGTCCTTGTTACGCCTGAACCTCTGACCAGTGTTTGTCTTCAGTGTCATCCATCCCTAAAAGAACACGAACAAGCCTCCCATCTTCACACAAGTGCTTATATGTCTGTAAATTATTGGTTTGGTAACACTGGCGTGTTGCTGTATCAATAAATGTCATCATATACAATTCATGTACTTCCAGTCTTTAAGATAGTAGAAAAAGAAGGAGGCAGAAACAAACTATGTTGTTTTAAGTTGGAAGAAAGGCAAAGAACAAAATCAGTATCAAATTTGAACTTTCTTTTTTGTTTCCTTGAGACAGGATGTAGCTATTTAGCCAATGTTGGCTTCAAACTCATATACCTCCTGCCTCTGTTTCCCAAACACTGGAATAACAGGCATGCACTACTCACTACTTATCTTTCTGCTATTATGATAAGAATTGATGAATGAATGAATGAATGAATGAATGAATAAATAAATAAATAATAATAAATAAATAAATCCACCATTTATTTATTATTTAGTTGACCTAAAGCAACTTAAGGAAGAAACTTTACTTTGGCTTATGGCTCCAGAGGACCAAAAGTCCACAACTATGGGAGAAAGTACGGAAGCTAGCAGAGGAAGTTGAAGAATCAAATCTCAACTGGATCCAGGAAACAGACAGCAAATAAGGAGAGGCTATTTATCCTTGAAAACTGCCACAGGTAACATACTTCCACCAACAGGGCTAAACTTCCTAAAGGTTCCATAAGCTCCACAAGCAGTGCCCCCATCTGGGCACCAAGTGTTCAAATACACGAGCCTGAAGGGATCCTTTCTTATTCAAACTGCCAAAACTGCCCTTCCCCTTTCACTTGAGTGTCCCTCTGTATTCTATGTCGTCCTCCGAGGCATGAGGCATTATCAGAACAGCTCCAGCCCATGATGATTTATTTTGGTCCAAGTCTTTATTAGTGAAAAGTGTTCAGACAAATAATTTTTACTTCTCCAAATTCAGTTCCTTCACCAAGGAAATGATGAGTTGCGTTACACTTTTCGGGAAGGTCCTTGACGATGAGATGGAAAGTGGCATAAACATACAACTTCCTACCACAGTTGTTAGCAGGATCCCTTGACAACAGGTTACATCACATCTATGCTCAGAACACTGAGGCCTTCCTGTCTACCTCACATTCAGATCTCTTTCCACAAAGTCCCTCAACTCACTGTTGTCCCCATTATGGCCACTTGGCTCTTTCAGGCCCAAGTATCATTTATATCATATATAATATATATATATATATATATATATATAATATATATATATATATATGTTTAATTAGTTCGATTGATTGGTTTCAACTATTGTATCTTGCAATATAATATTGGCTAAAAGAAATTTTATATGTCCTTAATTTTTGACAATCTCTTAATAGAGCAATGCTAAGTCATGTGTATATATGTGCTATATTTTAAATTTTATATCCTTTTGAAATGAAGGAAGTAAAATGACCACAGTTCTATTTTTTAAAAGGTTTTAGTAACTAGCATACTATCTGCTCTCCTTAGATGCCTCAAACAAAAGCTCTCAGCTTCAAATCCTACTTTCTGAGATGATTCTCTTGTTTTCTCTAGCACTGCATCGTTAGCTTCAATTCTTACACATTCCTTCCTGCCAACCGCACTGCACTGGGTGAAGAAACTTGGGATTTTAAGAACTGAATAGCACATGCAAGTGCTTAAAGTAAAATACATACATAAAAATTTGTACTAAAATGTTTTTCAAAATATATAAGGAAAAAATGTCCTTCAAAATAAAGATCTTCTTTACTCGAACTCTTTAGAGAATTCATGTCCAAAATATGGATATTTTTAATGGCACTAATTCTAAAACTCTAGTACCCTTCCCTCCCTACATGTAACTACTACAAACAAGGGAAACCAATGGTTCTTTTTATAGCATCTTCACATAAAATTCTCCACACCATTCAGATGACTGATGTCAGCACAGTGGGTGAAGGGCATGAATAGGCATTGAGAAATCCCTGCGAATCCATCATCCTGAGAGACAGCACAGTGCCCACCGTGACTCCAGAGAGACTGAAATGAAATATGCCATCAGCTCTCCAGAGGTTAATCGATCATACTTCTGGTGCTACTAGGTTTGACATAACCAAATTTGCACTGAAAATCAAGTCATCTATCTTTGTTCTGGTCAACTTAAAAATTTTAATCCTATTTGACCTTTCCTGAGGTGCAGTCAAAGAGAGACAGATTTGTATTTTTTGAGTGGGGCCTGCCCCTTTTATCTATATTATAGCCACCTGAGCAGTTCCATCTCTGTTTTAATTCAAGAGTACTGAATGGCCTGTGACAAATTTGCTCACTGGCTTGTTGGGCCCCTGAGGCAGGAAAACCTGGAAGACTTTATTTGTTTTAGTTTGAGATGATAAAGGAAATTTACTTTAAGGAAGATTAAAGGGAGAGAGACAGCCAAAGAGAAAGAATGACATACTGCCCTAACTCACAGGATGACTGACACAGGCATAAATCCAGAAAACCCAGCAAGTCTCTGCCATCAACCAACTTCCCATTGAAACTATCACCCCAACTGGACTCTCCCTGTGGCCTCCAGAAGGCAGACCAGGCCGTTTACTTCTATCTGTTTCTGTCCATCCAACTTAGCACTTACTGAAAAAAAACGGTGTGCTCTAGAAGTAGAGATCCTCTTTCGGAAAACATAGAAGATATCGAGTTTTGTTTCAAAGATGAAGGGATTTTCCATCTCCCTCTCTCTTTCATCAAATATCTTTCTTCATGTCCTTTATTTAACATTTAAAACATACTCATTGTCACAAAGCAATCTTTTATTACAGAAATTTCCCCAATAAACCAAGGCATCTATGTTCTTTGGGTGAATCTCATATTTTTTAAATTACTGTAATTAGATGTTATTGGTGGAGAGCACATGCATGCCACAGCACTTAGGGAGAAGTCAGAAGAAAGTCTGCAGGAATCACTTCTCAATCACTTCTTTCCTCTGTCACTAGTTGGTTCCTGGGGCTCAAACTCAGATTGTCCAGCTTGACAGCAGACATTTTAACCTACTAAGCCATCTACAAAACCCAAATTTGTTATGTTTAGAGCTAGGCTAAGTTGATCCTGGACCCATTCAAGGAGGAGGCCTGTCAAACCAGCAGCAAAGAACACCCACATCCATTCATGTTGGTGACCAAATGCTGACTGAGCAGAAAGAATGAATAGCTGCCAGATTAGCCTATGAAAACTCCCACTTGAGTGTGACCCAGACCTCCTGCCTTACACACTTCCTCCAGACATCTCAGGCTCATCATACATCTGACTATCAGCAAGTCTCTACCATCAACCAAACTTCCCCACTGAAACTACCACCCCAACTGGACTCTCCCCGTGGCCTCTAGAAGGCAGACCTGGCCATGGATAGTGGTACAAAAAGAAGTGATTGTCCTTGTTAATATTTGATTCTCATATTTGATAGCTCTTGCTGTGGGCACATTAGTGGTTTAGGGAAGTCAGACTCAGACAAGCAAACACTTTAGTCTGTAGACTTAAATGCCAGCCATCTTTTCAGGGTGAAGAATGATGATCCAGAAACCATAAACTAGTTTGAATCTAGTTGGTGAAAAAAAAAACTAATAAAAAGCTAAAATTAGTTCAGTTCATACTCTTCCCAAATTACAGCTGGAGAGTGGTCCAGGGACTCACCAGGAGAGACAGGAACGCTTGTTTCCATGTGTTTGATTTGCAAGGCTCAATATTTGTTAAGCATTCCATTTGTGATAGTTTGGCAGGAACCTATTCAATTGTCCTCTCAATGATTAATCTTACAGTGGAAATAAAAGCAACACACACAAGCCACACTGGCCTTGTTTCTTAACTGAGTGATACCTTTGCATCTTTCAACTGTATGGCAATTATACTATGGACTCAGTTGATACAGACAGCCAAAACAAATATGTCAGCCACAATGGATTTTGTATGAATTAGTAAGCATTTAATGAGCTTTCCCTGCTTGCTGGCACAAATCCTATAGACGAATACTTCTTTCTGCATTTTCCCCCTTTGTGTGTAAAAGCAACTTAGAGCAGTAGCCAAGAGAAAAATGTACAGTAAGTATGATTTGGTTAAATAGAATTTACTTTGGAGAGCATTAAAGACCCAAGCTTGGCTGTGGTGTTTTCCACACTACCGTTGAACATATTTATCATGCATGTCTCCTCTAGTCCAGAAGTCTGTGATATTTAAAACCTTGGAATCAGTTGTCCCTGGTTCTGGAATCTGTGAGTGTTCATTTGTCAGCCTTTCCTTCTTTGATGTGTGAATGTTTCTTATATGCAATCATTCTTTCAGACACAAGCAAGTGGTTGCTGAATTAGGACAAATTCATGGGATCAAAACTGCCTGGAAACACACAGAAGGGTCTGATCATGTTCCAGGAACTAGTAACCATGTGGAAATCCAATACCATGTATTTTACCAGTCTATATTTAACATACAGAGGTAAAGAGAATTTAAACAGCAAGCTTTGATGCTAATCCATGGGTATTATTTTCAGACTGCCTAAAGGATCATTTAATTCCAAATTATTCCAAATCCCCATGATAACAAGCACCACCACCAATGATGTCAACATCATTTACAACACCTGAGGATCTGAAAAGTACTTTCCATGAGGTATAAAACCACATGGAGGAGCCAAGAAGATGGATAAGTGGGTAGAGCACTTGTCACCGAAGTGTGAGGACCAGAGTTCAGATCCCCAGGATACATGTAAATGTCAGGTGGCCATGGTGGCCACTTGTAATCCCAGCATTCAGAAGTTAAAGACAGAAGATCTTCAGAGAGAAGTTAAAATAACTGGTAAGCCTTGGGTTCAAGTGAGAGATTCTGCCTAAGCATACAATGTGGAGAATGATTGGAGAAGATATCTGATGTTGACTGCTGGCCTACATATATATGCATACCGCATGTGCCACACACTCACAAATATGCATATACACATGTATATACTACATATATAACTATGCCAAAGAAACTCTACTTGTGGAATAAATGGGAAAAAACTGGTCTTTTCCCCTTAATTTTCAGGCAGCTAGAACCAGTTGGCTTGTAGGTCCCAAACAGAAATGAAATTAGAACCAAGATCACAGAGCAGGAAAAGCCAGCATATTTTATAATATAAGAAGACCATATTTAATAAAAAAAAAAATAAAGGTAAAAGAGCAACCGTAGTCATGCTGACATTTTCAGCATAGCTGGGAAAGACTAAAATAGCATATGTGCAGCGTTTGGAAATAGCAGTTCATAGAAGATGAGGTCCAGTTGGAAATATGAGTAGAGATTTTCTATCTAAAAAAAGACCTGAGGCTCATCATCTATGGACCTACTGGTCCTCTCAGTTTCCATTAGCTGCAGAGGGGCCAGCTACCTGAACTTACCAATCAGCATCTCTTAGCTGGACAGGCAAGATGAATGTCTTCATTTTAGAATGTCTCCAGCTCTTGTATTTATGGTCCCTGCAATGTGCACAGCTCTTTCAGTTTTTTTTTTTTAAACACTGCTACACAAAACATTGTACTGTATTCCTACAAAAATCTTATGAATGTGCCAGAATGGGCAACTGTCCAACCCTCAGAAATGCCATGTCACACACCAATGCACTAGAGAGTTAGAAAACCACAGAGATGCTATTATAGTTCTGCTCTCCGGTCTCAAGCCTATGGGATCTTTCCCACTAGTATTATTTCCTGTATGACAACATGTCTAATTTTAGTATGTCAATAGATTGCATCTCTTTGAGTGATGCCATGAAACAAAATGCTTGTATGAAAAACATCACTGCCTGTATTGCAATAAACTTATCAAACAAATATAATCTTTCCTAAATTCAATATGCATTGCCTTTTTTTTCCTTTTTCAATACTAAGGATTGAACATAGAGCCTCATGAATGCCACCAGGCATGCTTTCTGTCATAGATCTATTGCCCTAGGTCTTCAGTGGACATTGTTAAAAAGCCAAGCTAGCAGACCAGTTCTTAAATGATTTAGGGTTATATCTTCAGATGGGAAAATGTTACAGTATCAGTAAAATTCTGTTTTTTAAAAAAATTCTTCTAGTCAAGAGAATGTAATCTCTTTTGTACGTAGAGATGTGACATTCCAGTTGGATAGGTCAATAACCAGGCTAACAAACCACCTTCTCATGAAGGTAAATCCACCTTAGGTTGTGTTAAAGAGATAGGAGGACTAATTATCCTTTTAATGCAGTAATGTACGTTTCTTTCCCAGAATTCCTGGCTCATAGTCTAGTCTCTGTGGCGGCACAGTGACATTCTGCTGAATCTACTCACTGTACACAGACCTGGCACAGAAAAGCATCTCTCTCTCTCTCTCTCTCTCTCTCTCTCTCTCTCTCTCTCTCTCTCTCTCTCTCTCTCTCTCTTGTTTTTCACATCTGTCTTTCTTTTACTTGCTGGTCAGAGCCTAAGGATTCTTTTTCTGGAACTTCAAGTTTCCTTGGGCTTTTTCTTGAACCCGCCCCTAAGCCCTCTCCCCTCCCTTTTGCCAAGCAGTTTTTCTCAGTGCTATAGCTAAAGCTGACCTCCATGTCCAACTCAGAAGGCGTGTTTTACTCTCTTCTTCTCTAATCTCACACCTCTAGGCAGCTGTTGGTTTTTACAGCTTCTCTATCTTGGGATTTTTCTTTTAAATGCTAATAAAATTGTTCTCCAGCTTCAAAAAAAGTAAAAATAGTATTATTAAAAACAAAAGATCATGTTCAAAAAACTGTAATCCAAACCCATCTGAAAAGTCTGTGCACTGTATGATTTTACCTGTTATATGATATTCTAGCTAGAAAATGCAAAACTAAAGTAGGTGCTTGCCAATGTTTAGAGGGATGAAGGGATAAATAGAACATCAAGGGTTTTCATGGCAGTGAAACATTCTGTATGATACTATTATGGGGTATTTGAGTTCCTTTCTTTCTTTCTTTCCTTTCTTTCTTTCTTTTCTTTCTTTCTTCTTTCTTTCTTTCTTTCTTTCTTTTCTTTTCTTTCTCTTTCTTTCTTTAAAAAAAAAAAAAAGAAAAGAACCTACAGAATGCATAAAAGCAAGAGAGATCCCTAAGACAAAATCTGAGCTTTGAGTAATAATGCATAATTATACATGTACCCATGTAGCTCTGGAATCGACATAATAAGTTTACATTTAGTAACAGGTACTGCTGGTGGGAAAGCTGAGAGGAGATATCAGAGGTTTTGTAAGAAATCTCTCTTCTTTCCCTTCAGTTTCCCTGGGAATCATATACTGCCCTAAGAAATGCATCCTGTTCTTAGGACATATCTAAGTATTTTTATAATATTTCTGTCTATTAAAATATTTTTATAATATTTTATATTTATTAAAAGACAGGGATAAACAGAAGATGAAGATTGTGCCAATGAAGGAATTCCTGGATGTTACCTGGAGTAAGTAAGTAAGAGGAGTCTGGTGGTAAAAATGTAATCAACACATTTGAAAGAAATGAATGCAGACTGCTAAGACCACGGTAGCACCTAGCTTTATGCTTGAATGCTTCAGAAATTTTTAATGACTTCTTGGAACAACCAAGCACAGAGGTATGGGCAGTCTATTAGTAGTGTATGCTTAGAGAAAAAAAAATAAACAAGAAGACAACGTGATCCTCCTCCCACCACATTCCTTTTCACTGAGATACTTAAAAAAAAAAAAAAAATCCACAGAATCATTTCTTTCATTTAAATAACCTTGTCTTCTAAGAAGCAAATAGATATCCTTCTTGGAGAATAGTATTCTCGTTCCTGGATCAGGCTTCCACGTAATAACACATGCATCTGAGCTTTTCTGGGAAGCAGCTTCTCATAGAGAAGAATCTGATGCTACTGAGACATGAGGCAGATCAAAGACGAGAAACCAGCTGGGAGCACCAAGATAAATGCCAGCCACTTCCTAATCTTACCCAGACTGGTCCCGCCTGGTGGTCCCCAAGTGTCTCCTTGGTGGTCCATCAATGGTGTCTTGAAGAATTTGTGTTTATAATATGACTCTGCCTTTGTTTCTGTGTCTGGAACAAATTAATCGTTTAGTCAGGATAGTAAATGAGGATCAGACATTGCCTTTCAACACATGTCGTTTCTTTTGTCTGATCAGTGCTTGAGAAGCCATGGTGCTGAAGAATGTGAGTATGAGAAAGGTGCCTATCACCGGATCTTTTTTGATATAGAAGGGAAAGTGTGAGCTGCCTGTCATTCCTCCACCTCTCTCTCTCTCTCTCTTTCTCTCTGTGTGTCTCTGTCTCTGTCTGTCTGTTACTCTCTCTCTGTCTCTCTGTCTCTCTCTGTCTCTCATCTTATTAAACTCCTATCATCTTAGGTTTTCAGTCACTTCATGATATCACAGGATTTCTGACCTGCACATCATCTTTTGAGATCTTTATTACAGTCATCCTTGAAGTAGATACATTGTTTAATATTTGAGACAGACATGGTAACTCCCATGGAAGGCCTTTCTGATTTCTTCTCAGAAGGGCGCATACCCTGTCATGTTTTCTCATCTTTTCTGTAGCCAACGCAGCACGGAACTGAATGTTCACATTTGCCTCTCTGTTTCAATAATTTATAGCATTACGTTCACAAAATTTGCTCACCTAGAAGTATAGCATATTTTTCCCTTCGTCATTTGGTTCCTCCAGGCAACTTTTCTGAGAGAATGTCATAGTTGTGGTCACATGGATGGGACTGTCCTATAGCTAGACCATTCAAATGTACTTTTTCCTCCAAAGCAGATAATTCTCCTGTGTCATATAATCAGGGAAGTTTCTCAGGCTTCCTACATTATGACAGCTACTCTCCAAGAGAGAGAATGCCAAGCTTCAAAAGGGCTAAGGCTATGACGTGTGTAGCATCACCACCTTCTCCTTTTACCAAACAAAGAAAATCAGAACTCATCCCAGAACAAGGGGAGACTCTTCTTCCTGATGAAAGTAGAAAGCAAATGTGAATGCCCACCTTGAATCTACCACCTCAACGCCGGCAGACTATAGAAAGCTTCTGAGCAAATGCAATATTCTGGTCAAATATTTGGGTGATAGCAAAAACTAAGGAATATGTTTAAGATGAATCAAACAGAGTTTTAAATAAAAAGCAGGAAAAAAGAATTTCCATAAACCATACTCTGAAGTTTCAAAAAAATATATCTTTCTTCATCATGACTTAAGAAAAACAATAGGAGGAAGAGGGGTGGGGACAAATTCTATCTGCATTATCTTCAGATGCCCAAGAAGGCTTTGTAGCCATAACTACCACTCAAACCATGTAGATCTTAGATGCCTCAGACTCCTGATATCATCCAAGTTCCGTTAGAATCCAAAGCTCCAGCTAATGTGAGGTTAACTAGGTATCAGGACACAGGTCACTTGACACAAATAAAACCTTGATGTGTTTTACCTTATACATACACTACTGCACATAAACTAAAGGACATAAACACTGGAAGTCTAAGAGTTCAGTCTGAATATGGAGCAATTACTTCTTTAGAGATAATAGGTCAGTCCTGTAATACTAGCTTCTTAGAGGCTAAGTCAGAAAACTTACAAGTTCAAGAACAGCCTGCAATTTAATGAGACCCTGTATCCAAATTATAACACACACAAAAAAAAAAAAAAAAAAAAGGAAGAAAGGAGGATGGTTAGACACACACAACAGGCAAGAACTGTAGTTGCCTGGATATGCAAGTATGCAAAAGTGAGGCTCCAGCACTATATAAACCAAATATAACATCTCAAGGCTGTTATCCCAGCAGTGAGGATATGGCGGCAGGAGCATCAGAAATTCAAGGTCATTCTATTTAGAAAGACAGGCCAGCCTGATCTACATAAGAGCTGTTTCAAGACAACAATAACAAGGAAAACACGGGTTGCCACAGTGGGATCATGCAATTAAAGAAGATTTAAGAAGTGATCCTTTTGTATCATTTATTGGTATAGTTTGCATAGTCAGGTCCTTGCAACAATAAGGAATTGGTCAGGGAAAAAGTGTGGGAAAGATATTTTCAGAGTGAAATATGACATTACATAGAACAACAATTTGGAGGTTTTATTGCACACACTTTGACTTGAAAATTTTTTTCCTGATAATTTATACTAAAGAAAATAGTCATAGATGTTTACTGTGATTCCTGTAACAGTAAAAATATTAGAGACAACATATATCCAATCAATATGAGATTAGCAATACAAATGATAGATTATAGAATAAGGTAAGATTACAAGGAGCCATTGAGACTATACTATGAAAATATATTCACTAATATACAAAATTCATATGTGAGTAACAACTCAAAAGCAAAATGTGAAACTGCTGTATAGGAGACACACACACGCATGAGAAGATGGAAATATATCAGAAATTGGGTGTGGTGATCACACCTTTGCAGTAGAGACTTACTAGTCTTATTTGCATTTTCCATAAGAACTGTAGACTGCAATTTAAATATTAAATTTCATTTTTTTATTTTAATCAGCATAAAATGTAGTAGTTTGCTTTTTATTTGTTTTTGTTTGGGGCGGAAATGGCTCAGTGAGTACACGTGCTTGCTGACAAGCCTAATGGCATGAGTTCAATTCCTGGGGACCTAAATGATAGAAGAAGACTGATTTCCACAAGCAGTTCATCTCTCCACTTGCACACTGTAGCAGACACGTGCACACACAAACACACACACACAGAGGTAAATGTAAATATATATAATAAGATTTTTTTTTTAAGTAATGGGTCCTATTATCAGGTATGAGTACCAGTTGTAGAGCTAGAAAGGTCTCATGAGGAGGGAGAGAAGAGGGTAATAAAACACCTTCAACAGATGCTAATGGAGGGACTTGACAACGGCAGTAAAGGCAGAGGACTAGGGAAAAGAGATCAACAATAAATAGGTATTATTAAAGTTGTGTGTTTGTTTATTTTTGCTGAAGCCGAATAGTTTACTAATCAGGTAATGTGAGAACTGTTATTTACTAGCTATCCAAGCAGATTAAAAACAATGTTTATTAAGTCCAAAGCCACTGAAATGAAGTCATGTTCCAGATCCAGTATATCATACAACGAAGAGTGCGTTCTCCATGAATATGCAGTGACCTCAGACCTCGACCGAATCTGAAATGTCTATAAAAATTCAAGACAGAAAAATGGAGACCTAACTCTAAATTAAATTCTACAAATGGAATTTCATCTGAGCCATTAGAAAAGTAAAAATAATCGAACACACAAACAAACAAACAAAAAGATGATAATTAGCCACCCTACTACTGTCCCTGAAAAGAACAGACAGTGATGCACACATGTTAGTCCCTCTGAGGTCCAGCCTGGTCTACAGAGTAAGTTCCAGGACAGCTAGGGCTACACAGAACAACCCTGTCTCAAAAAAAAACCAAAAAGTAACAATAACAACAAAAAAAATGATATTCATCTGTTCCATTGAATAGCCGTGTTTTAAAGGAACCAGTGATAAGATTACAGGAATTATTCATCTCCTATTTGCATCCTCTGCTGAGATCATATGACAGCCCATATCTCAGGAACACCTGAAGACCATTGTTGGCATTTTAAACATGTATGTGCAGGTATATGCTGCAGAAGCTGACACCATGTGGAAAAAACTCATCCAAGAAGATTTAGACAAGAAAGGCCAAAGATGAAATTTTGAGGTATAAAAAGACATTGGGGCTTAGAGCTTAAATGTCACCTCTGCCCACATGTTCCTTTAATCTTCACATGGGGGATTTTATGCTGTGCAGAGGTGACTGAACTGTGCCCTACAGTTCAAAGAATACTTTGCCATGGGGCATCCCTGGTGGCCAAAGCTGAGGTTCTTTTTTGAATTCTAGAAGCCACATCCTCACTCAAATACCCCATATTTGACTTTGTTCTTAGTGTCTTAGCCCTTATTTAAGTGTCTTAGGACAGAGGATCTTGTTTTGTTTAAGCAAGTTCTCATTTCTGGCTCCTGTATCCCATCTCTCTAGGACCATCTGCTTCTTTCATCTTCTCTGCTTTTTGTCAGTCCTGAGTTTCTCCACTTTCCTATTTTCTACCTCTTACTGCCCATTTGTGCACTTTGCCAGATTGTTTTCCTAGCTTCTTTGTGATATACACTCTTGATCCACAACCCTTCCACTGGACAGTCCAAGAATCTGATGGGTAGAGTTCTATTTCACTATATTAAGATGGATGTTATTTAACATGTAAAGTACAAAGTTCTTACCTAACTAGTTCAGAGCCACCAATATAGTTACAACTCAAGTGGAATACAATACCCAAAGTTAGGAAATCACAGAGGTGACTTAAGGAACAGACAAATGTACTGTATTTGTTCATTTGTCTTGAGTTTTCTAAATGTATTGCACCCAACACAACAGGATGGGGAGTAAGCAGAAAATTCTCATGAATACCTAGGTCTACCACACCTTCTGTTAAGAATAGAAATGTGTCTAGGTTAACAAGATGATCATGCTACAGCACTGGAAACTTCCCTGGTTACTGGAAATTAGATCATACCCATTCTAAGAGTTATGACTCTGGTTTTATATTCATTGCATACCAATTTCTCCAGCCAGTAGGATGATGTGTGCAGTTAGTCAAAGCTATGTGGTTTCATCTGTTCCTTTTCTGTTGCTGTAATAAAATAACATGGCCGAAAGCAACTTACAAACAAAAGTATTTATTTGGGCTTATGGTTCCAGAGGACTAAGATTCTCCCATGGCATGGTGGCATGGCAACAAGCAGTAAGAACAGGAAGCTGAGAGATAGCATCTCAGCTGCAAACAAGAAGCAGAAAATTGGAAGTAAGGTGATGTTATAAACTTTCAAAGTCCATGATAGTTATCTACGTCTGCCAGCAAGGCTCCACATCCTGAAAGTTCTAAAACTTCCCCCAAACAGAGATACCAAATGGGGACCAAATATATGAGCCTATGGGGACATTCCTCATTTAAGCCATGATGGTGGTTATGTATATGCCTGTTTCGAAGCATAGGTCTAATGGCTATAAGGTCTAAGAGGACAAGCAATAAGAAGAGCTAGCAAGGACATGAGAGGAATGGCTATTTATATAGCATTAGAGAAAATGTCCACCATAACAGTCACTGTGGAAAGCATTAGAAAAGGTCCTCAAAAAATTAAAAGTAGAACTACATTAAGAACCAGCAACAGTGCTTCTGGCATATATTTGAAGAAACCGAGGTCCGTAGTTTAAAGAGATGCCTGTGCTCCTATTTTCACCTAGATGTTATTCATAATATGCATGACGCAGAAAATGCCTAAGTGTCCATTGGCAGATAACTGAATAAAGAAATCTTGATAATTATAAATAGTGTAATCATTTTCAGACATAAAAACAAAAGAAATTCTCTTGTCTGTAATGGCAGAATGAATGGATGAACCTAGAGAGTTTTTTAATGACTGAAGTAAACCCGATACAAAAAAGAAAAACAGCACATGATCTAACGTGTATGTGAATCTAAAACACCCATTTTCATAGAAATAAGACAACAGTGGCTGGTGTGAGCACCAACAAAATGCGATCCACGAAATGCGATCCACGGGGAAACTTTGGTCAAAGGATGCTTCAGTGATAAAGCAAACAAGTTCTAGGCCATGATGATGTCTAATATCTTCTCAAAGTCATACATAATTTTCTTTATCTCATGAGAAGTCTAAACATCTCCAATTATGTAGGATCATTTCTTTTGGGGTGGAGGGTGTTTCAAGACAGGGTTTCTCTGTGTAGCCCTGACTGTTCTGGAACTCACTCTGTAGACCAGGCTGGCCTCGAACTCAGAAATTCACTGCCTCTGCCTCCCAAGTGCTGGATTAAAGGCATGCGCCACCGCTGCCCAGCTGTCTAATATCTTCTAAGGAACACACCCTGAGCATCTAATGTACTGAAGGGGTGGTGATAGAAGTCTTAATCAGCATGACAGTGGTAGCCATTATATGATAATGCCCACACCTGCCACATTGGCACATTAGATACTACTATTGGGATACATACAGTCTCAACTGAAGTCTGGGGTGACGCCTACTTCCACGAAAAACACACAGATAAAGGATGATCAGGGATCTTCTAGGGCAGTGTGGTTCTCACAGATGAAGGATGATCAGGGATCTTCTAGGGCAGTGTGGTTCTCACAGATGAAGGATGATCAGGGATCTTCTAGGGTAGTGTGGTTCTCACAGATGAAGGATGATCAGGGATCTTCTAGGGTAGTGTGGTTCTCACAGATGAAGGATGATCAGGGATCTTCTAGGGTAGTGTGGTTCTCACAGATGAAGGATGATCAGGGATCTTCTAGGGCAGTGTGGTTCTCACAGATAAAGGATGATCAGGGATCTTCTAGAGCAGTGTGGTTCTCACAGATGAAGGGTAATCAAGGATCTTCTAGGGCAGTGTGGTTCTCAACTTTCCTAGTGCAGCAACCCTTGAATACAGTTCTTCATGTTGTGGTGACCCCCCAACCATCAAATCACTTCCGTTGCTATTTCATAACTGTAATTTTGCTACTGTTATAAATCATCATGTAAATTTCTGATATGCAGGATATATGATATGTGACCCCTGTAAAAAAAATTGTTCCACTTCAAAGGGCTCACAACCCACGGGTTGAGAACCATTGTTCTAGGGGGAAATTAAGGTAGGCATCAGATGGAACAAACTTAGTAGCTGATCTGATTGGCCAGATTCTGCTCTTAACAAGATCACATTCTGCAAACTACATAAATAAGACAATTCCTACCAGTAATGACTAAAAAGAAGATAAAGACAGTCTTTCTAGTGCAGTCAACTAGGCAAGGAAGCTGGGCAGGAGAAACTTGTCCCAGGCAACAACTGTCATTCGTTCTGCTGTATTCAGGCAAATGTCGCTTTAAGCTATGCCTGGCTAAACAGGCTGTTTGCTGAGAGCAGAATTTTGCATTTTCAGATCATTGTGTTTGCTTATGCATGACCTTGGTGGGCTATAACTAATTGTCTCTTGATGTCAAATGTGTCTCAGATCAGAACAGTGGGAACCCTTTTTGTAATCTTTTTGGATTCAATGTTTTCCTTTATCTGGTAATTACTATTGTCTAACAAACTATAAAAGGGGGCTACCCTAGGAAGTTGTTACACATGGGATCTTTTCTTTAAAAAAAAAAAAAAACTGATTTAGGCAATAAATTTAATTAACCCATTAAATAAGTGTTTCCTCCTAAGCTGGAGGCAGCCTCTTTCCAAACCACAGCTGAGAGCACAAAAGGCCAGCTACATTTTGACAGAAAATACATATTAGTAATAAGAGGCAAGCAAATTCCCATTCATCATTCAAGGTCCATATGGGAAACAGCTCTCCAATGTTTGTACCTTAATTCTAGAAAGAAGCCCTGTACTTTACAGCTGAGACTGAGGGACATACCATCAACCAATTCACTTTGGGGACAATTGAGATATCCAAAGAATATGGCTGCTGATGGCTGGACCTGGGTGAGCCTGTCTCCTGGGTATTAGGCAGTCTAGTTTCTAGCTCTTTAGATCACATCTCTGTTGACCCAGGGTCCAGAGACATCTCCACTAAAGTCAGGGTCTATGCTCCCTGCAGAGGTTATGGGGATGGATTCACTTTCAACTTTATTCAGATGGTTGACCAAACTGCTTTGTAATTTTCAGTACTTCAGTTTCCTTTGTTAACATTGAGGATGATAATTATTCAACATATGTTGAGGTATTATAAGCATTAAGCAATGCTATGTTCTCAGAACACACCTAGCAGTGCACTGTAGATATTTGCTCTTCCTGTCACCATACACTACAACAACTGGTTGTAACCATTTCTTAACTTACAAGCAGCATTTTAAATAGCTGAGCCTTATATAGGATGTAGAGAAAAGATGAGAGGTGGTAAGAGGTTATTGTAATCTCTAGACATCCACTGTCCTCTCCCCTTTCCTTTCTCAGCCAAGCACAGATGAACTGAACACCAAGAGTATGAGCAGAGAGATAGTCTACACTAAAGAACAAAGGAGTTCTATTCATAGAGAATCTTCTCTCACCAGCCACAGACATGGCCCATCATCCTCAGGCAGAAACATATCTAATATTTACATGGGCTTATACCCCTATGACCTATGCCCTTCTTCCCTGTCTTTCTCTTCTGTGTCTCTACACATTACCTTCTTTTTGTTGCAAAAGCATGAGGTACTATGATTTGAATATGAACTGCATCCACCCCCATCCCTGCCCAGGACATACTGCTAGCTTGTTTGCCAGATGATAGGTTGTCGGAAGCGACTGGCTCCTGAGGGCTCGGACTTAATGAATGCATTAACCTCAAAATAGATTTGTAACATGAGGACTGCAATGGAAGACTGTGAAAAGTAGGTAAGGTATTTCAAGTCTTGCTCTGCCCCTTCTTGTAGGCCTTATCTCCACTTCCTGGCCACCATGCTGTAACTCCCTCTGCTCTACCATACATCCTCAGCTCTGATGGACTGACATTTCCGAGACTGTGAGCCAAAACAAATCCTTCCTCCCTTGAGTTGTTGGTGTCAGGCATTTGTCACAGCCATGAGAAATATAACTAGAACATGAGAATCCCAGATTTCATAAGAAGGAAACCCACTGATACTATAGGTAAATATCCAGGTAAGACTTCTCTGTCCACCTCTCTCAGTCATTACACCACGTAACATCAGCCATGCCCATGCCTTCTCTCTTCTCCTAGGAGATTAGAGGGAAACCTTCCTTAGTAATTTAATCAATGTTAGACAATCCCCCTCTACATGAAGCAGAAGCGTGAAACCCAGTGGATCTACATTACTGATCACCAGAGAAAGACCACCAGAATTCAGGCCACATGGTGGGGGGATCATTCTCCTCTTTCAATGAGTTGGGTTTTGCTACTTGGAAGGAGCGCTAAAACAGCATTTGAAGAAAAATGTATAGAGACATTACTCTGTCTGTAATGTGTGAACATTCATTTGATCATCCTCATCTATGATCTCGTAGCCACTGCTGGATCATATAGCTGTCCTACAAACAAGCCTCTCTCCTGAATTCTATTTCCCTCTTGGGCCGCTCGCCAAGAACAACAAATTGAACTTTATTTAACTCCAAGTTGGAAAAGTTTCCCTTTCCTGACAAGAGTGAAACCTTAGTCTATTATCCTAACTTAACTGATAAAACAACCCTTTGATGTTACTCTTTGAGTGTGCTATGTATGTTGAAAGTTACTATGGAAAAGAAAAAATGAATCACATAAAGGAAGGAAGTTTTTGAGTTAGCAGTTATCCTAATTCTTAATCTCAGACACAAAACAAACATTTCGCACTTCAGGGTTGCCATAACACGACCCACAAAACTTCAAAAGTGCAGGCAGATACATCTGAGTTCTTTCATCTCACATGATCCCCAAGTGGCCATATGTTACCTTATTTTTTGGTATGGGCTATTATTTCTGTACATGCCATTTTGTCCTCAATCTGGAAATAATTTCCCCTTTAAATATGAATGTGAAAGCAAAAAGTGAGAGCCTTGCTCACGAGGTTCCCTGCTCACACAGACCCCTGCTCATACAGATCCCTGTTCCCTGCTCTCACAGAGACGCGCTCACACCCCTGCCCCTTGGAAAACATTTGCATCATGGAATAAGTCTCTTTTTTCCGTTGCAGCTAGTTGTTAAAAATCTGATTACCTGTCCACAGATTCCCATGAACCAAATTACCAACTAAATATTACTTATGGCCCTTACCAAGGAGAATCCATGACAACAATAAAAAGAGAAATATATAGAAACAGGTCTGTGATTTACTAGGTTTTAACCAAACCACTGGAGTAACAGCCAGAGTGAGAACTGATTGCCTTGTTGGACTTCCTTGAATGTACTTTACAGCTCGCTGTCTTTATTTTGAGTGGCACCGGGGGTTGGGAAGGACTACCATATTGTTTGCACTGTCTAACAACTGTCTATGACTTAGTTCTTAGACAGGAGCAGCCTTCCAAAATCCATGGGGACAAAAAATGTCTAGGAATGGATCATATGCCAGAGAGTGCCTAACAAAACAGCGTGGTAGCTCAATAGCATTAGTCCATGAGTGAGTGGATGGAGAGTGGGTCCTTGTACTTAGCACAGGATGGATTCCTGAGGAAGATTCCAATCATTATTTGTTGACCTGAGAGTGTGTGATAGAATTTTAGTTTTCTTTTAGAATACATAGTGAGCAACTAAAATATGACACTATTAGTGGATAAGCACAACAGATTTCACACACACACACACACATTCAATATGCCAATAATTAGATCCTTCTAAACATTCATAGACACCACTGTTTACTTTTCTTTTTAACAGTTGGGTATCTTATTTTCACCTCCATGCATTTTGTGCAGTTGTATTTGCTGTGTTCAATAACTTGACTGGGCTGAAAAATGGTAGCTAAAGCTTGGACGGTCAAAGACACCTAGAAGTTGAGTTGTTTTATGATCCCTGAGTTGCGTATGGTTGTTTAGGAGAGAACTCCTTAGCCTCAGTGGATAGGGGTAGGGATCGTTCCTGGTCAGACAATGATGAACAGTTCACAGGAAATTCTGCAAGTAGCTGCTGTCTAGGAGGTCCAGGAGAGGAGAATCCTGACAAAGAAAGTCTCTGGTCCCCTGGAAACAGAAATAGGAGAGGAGGTAATCCTCAGAAAAATGGCCACAAAGTCTCATAATAAATAATATAGATCTTTCAAAGAGATGATAATGGAAGGAAACAAAATGCAGGCATTTTGGGAACTGTCAAGAGCAGGACAAGATTCTCTCTCTAGATCCCAGCTGTAGAGCTAAGCAAAAGAGGTAGGGACAGAGGCCCACAGGACTTACAGCCACTAACGTTAGAGTCTGTACCATGGACAAGAAAACAGTAAAATCAGAACCAATTTGGCGCTGTTGTACAATATAAGTCCAATCACTGCTGTTCCTAGTGACTGACTAAAATGAGACTGAGCAGAGAGAAGACCTGGGCACCACAACATACTTGAATACACTCATTCATTCATTCATTCATTCAATAAGTTCCAGTGTGAGCCAAGTGATGGTGGTGCACCCCTTTGATCCCAGCACTTGGGAGGCAAAGGCAGGTGGAACTCTGTGAATCAAAGACAGCCTGGTCTACAGAGTGAGTTCTGAGACACCCAAGGCTACACAGAGTTAAACCCATCTCGAAAAAGGAGGATGACAAGGAGGAGAAGGGCGCAGAAAGAAGTTTTCGAGTGTGATCATCACTCTATGTCAGGCACCAAGAGCTACTGAAGATTAAGATAGGTCCAATTAGCAGGGAGAGAATGAGAAGCAAATTTTCACACAGTGGCTGTTGGGAGGAAGCCAGGTAGCAATCGAGATACATAAAAGAAAAGAGCAAGGGATAGAGAAAGAAGGAAAGCAGGCAGGACCAAACTCATGCTAAGCATGTCCCTGTCTTCTGATCTAGGTTTCTCTGAATGAGATGGCTAACAATTTGGTTTTTAATAAGAGTGGACTTACATTATAAAGAGAGCTCTTCCTTCAGTAATTAGTACTACTAGTTCAAATAAGGTTTAGAGACCATGTCTGGGATTAAACTAACACAACCGGGATGACACCTATGCTATTGATCCCCATGCCACCCCAACACACATTATTTCTGTAATGATATCCACCATCCACTACCAGGATGAACCAAAAAACCTTTGTCAACCTTACATTCTATTTTTGCTTCATCTATACTGCTTCTCCTAGCCACCACTCAATCTAAAATCTACTTTCAAAATCTACCCTGAATCTTTTTGCTCTTATTTCCTTCCCCTCCATGTTAGTACTGAGTGTTAATCTTTTCCCTGTATTATCTCAACAGCCTCCATAGTGATTTAATTACCAACCTGGACAGAACCACTGGCATGCCTCCTCACTTCAAGAACTTGCTTAGACCGACCTATTCCTGTTTCTGGTCCCAAACGCCCAGCACCAGATGCTTCTCATCCTTCATCCACTACATCCCAGTCACATTGCCTGCCATCTTCCTATTGCTAATTGTTGGATTAAATGTGTGTGTGGGGGGGGGGGGGTCCTGCGGCTGCCCAGCTACAGGGCTAGGGCTGCTCAGGGAGGCAGGACGCACAGGAAGTTTGACTGCACTCACCCAATGCCTGTAGGCCAGAGTCGGGCTATGTGAAGCCAAAAGACCTTGTTGGGGGCCGGAGGGGGGGGAGAGGGGTCTCTGGGCTGCAGGAGGGGCGGGGACTGATGGTTCTCAGGCTCTTGGACACCTAGGTGCTGCTGGAAGCTGCAGAAGAGCTGAGAACAAAGTGGGGGACTACAGGCTGGATTGGGCTGAGGGCAGAAGGGAGAGGGGGAGGAAAAGCTCTGGCTGTGCCCAACAGAGAGAATCCTTGGCTTGTTGAGGTGGTTTGGCTTGGCTTGGTTGTGGGCAGCTGGCTTGGGATGGTGGTCCCTGTAGCTAGGAATGCAGAGAGGTCTTCTGTAGGAGATTAGACCGCAGCTCTGTAAGGGAAGGCCTGTTCCATTATTCCCCACTGCTGATCTAGATGAAAAGAAGCAGTCCATGGTTTTAAGATGTTTATTGTCATGGCGGAAAGTAGATGAGAAACTGAACGGTTTCTCAGGGCGGGCCTGAGGTTAAATACCTTTTTCAGGGAGGAGGGTCTGGGAAGGAAAACTTAATTGGCTAAGCCCTCCTGATCTTTAGGTATTTCATTAATATAGAGATCTGTCTTGAGGCTACATAACCTGTATTCACATCCTCTACCTGTGGAGGGGCTAAGGGGTATTGCCCTACGTGACTGAAGGACACAAATCTATGAAGGGCTGCAGCCTCGGATAAGGAGCCTAGAGTCTGGGGGCGTGGCAAAACGCCTACTGGCCCTTGCAGGGGAGCCTGAGGGGTCACACGGGTTTCAAACCTAGCTCAACCAGAAATCAGGCTGCCTTTCACAGCCCCACAGCTAATCCTTTGGCCACCTCGAAATATTTGTACCTCTTGATGACTCTGCCTAGGATGTTCTTGTTTAGTCTTTTTCGTGTTTTCTCTTTAAACATAGCTCAACTTGAATTTGTCCTCTTCAAGGAAGTTTATTCCTTAATAATAATTTTAAAAATCTGATCATAAGTTCAACCATATTAACTGAGTATGGTAATACGCATTTATAACTCAAGCACTGAGGACAGAATGACTGAGATCCTGAGGTGCTCCACAATGGCACAGGGTGGAAAGTGGAACCTAGTTAGAGGAATTAACCCACTATGATAATGTCTCTGAAGGGCATATCACATTGCAATCTCTCCCTTACTTTCTGCTTCCTGATCACCATATGGTAAGCAGCTTTGTTCAGCTGTGCACTCTTGCTACCATGATGTTCTGCCTTAAGAACCTTGCAAATAAGTATCTTTTGTAGTTACTATGGAAAATGCATTCAATAAACTCTGGTAAGTTCCAGCAGAAACCATGTGATAGATCCAGGTTTGTTTTTGTTTGTTAAGTTTTTAAATTTTATTTAGGTGTGATATCAGAACAGCACATGAAACCAAAACAGAGCTTGACTTTCCTCAATGCTATACACTGAGCTATGAATTGTGATTAAACATTAAAACATATATATTTACAGGAAATCACAGCCATAAGTCTCTTATTCCTACAGCCAGGACCCCAGAACAGAGAAATTAAATGATGGTGAGCATTTCATGTCTTTGTTGACAATCCCTGCCATCTTGAAGCAAACAAACTTTGAGCTAGGAACTCTAACCTTGGGTGTCAGGTATCACACACATGGACCAGAAAGCACCATGTTTCATATGCATAACCTCTCACTCTTCCAACCACTAAAAAAGGTTAGTTTCAGTTTTGAAAAACCTCTTTAGAAGGGTGGGATATGCAGGTCACAGAGTGAATGGAGGTCAAAGGACAGCCTCAAGAATCAATTCATCTTCCACCTTCCTTGAGACAGCATCTCACTGTTGCTCTCCCCTGTGTATACGAGGCTTGCAGGCTCACAAGCTTCTGATTCTCAGCATCAGATTCTGAGAATGATTCTGATCTCTGCTTCCCACCTCACCTTAGAGGTGTTGATGTTTCATTTGTGTTTGAGTGAGTTCTAGGGATTTGAACTCAGGTCCCCATGTTTGCACAGCAATCACTCTACTCATTGAGCCATCTCCCCAGCCCGGGTTTGTTTGTTTGTTTATTTATTTAATTAATTTATTTTTTTTTAAGCTAGGAACAACCTTTTGGACCCAATAGTGAAAAAGGAAGAGCCTATTCTTGCTCTCTGATCTGTCCCGCTCCAAGCCAGTTCTTTAACTAATTAGGCTGGAGGATCTGCGACTCACCTAACATCGTTAGAGAATAAAATGAGTCATAACATGAAAGAAATGAAACAGAGAAAGAAGAAGAAGAAGAAAAAGAGATCATGGATGATAACAAAGGAGACAATTGGCACAAATCCTTATTACTCTTCGAGGTGGAGAGAGTTTATTGGATTTCTAGCAAAATCTACTTTATCCTCTCAATTCAATCAGATTGATAAAGCCTCTAAAGATTTATACCTTGCTGTCATTGCTTCTCTGACGCATCTGGTGACTGTGACCATGCTCAAACATTAAGTGGAAGGAAAATAAATGTGCATTCTTTCTGGAATGGCACCTGCATATGTCCTCAGCCTGGCACACTACATCAAGCTAAAGCACACAGAAAACCTGCATATGCTGAGCTTGAAATGGCTGTACTCTGTTCCCAGGCAGCTGCTTTATTTTGAGCAAGGCTGCATGTAATACTAGATGGGATTAATTTTTTTTTTCTGATGAGGAGCCAGCCAAATGTTTCCTTGTTTCTAAGTTTGTCCCCTTATTGAGTCCCAAAAAGGAACTGAGAGGGCCTTCCAAGACATCTTCTGTTGAATATGTCATTCGAGATTCTTCCCAGCCAGACCTTTAGTAACTAGAGAAAAATGTCTCTAGGTGATGACCTAGAGAACGAATCACTTCATTCTGCAGAGACCATCACTCTCTGTTTAAGCACTCTCCCCCGGGGGCTTCTGGGAAATCCTTTTCAATTTCCTTTTATTTATAGTCAGGTGCCAGTATTTGTTGTGGTCTCTGATAGCAAACCAAAAAAGGTGTTATCCACCTCCCAGGTTTTATTAGCTGAATGTGAATTCTCTCCTTTGCATAACAGGATCAAAACATCAGTCTATTTCGGAAAAGCATAAATTTCTCACTACAAAAATTTGCATAAAATAGGTAAATAATTTCATGTAAAAGTCACTTAAGGGAGAGAGTCCTTTATGACTTCCTCCCCTAATCCAAAGTTCTTAAGACTAAGCCAGATTTTCAGCAGACAAGTTCTTATGGACTAGACTATACTTCCTTTCTTGAATGTGTTCTAACACTAGTTTTTGAGTTTATTTAAAAAAAAAAAAAAAAACTATTATTTCATTTACATCTCCTTTTGACTCATGCTATTGCAAAAGACCTAGTGTTTAATTTAACTTCTGTGTTTGTCTTTGATTTCATGAAACCCACTTTCTGTTTAAGACTTCATCTTTGGATTTGTGAAGTTTCTAAAACCTTTCCCAAGTCACAATAGTGTTGTGATGAAGGTTCACTGAAAAGGAGATCGACAAGCAAGCGCGTGCACAGCTGTGTGGGAGAGCTGGTGCTGCCTTGAAATGCCTCAGAGGGCTCTGGGGTTCAGAAGAAGCCCCAGCTCTTTTCTGTCACACATTTTTTGCTCCACATTTGTTCTTGCTGCCTCTGGAACTTCAGACACTTGCCTCCAGAGAGCTTGGCAGGATTTGAAGACAGCCTTGGTGCAAGGTTTGGAAATTGACCATTAACTGTTTGGAGAAGAAATATGGAAAAAAAAACCCACAACTTAATTATTCCATAAGATATCAAGTCACTGATCTGTACTGAAGGTGAGAAGATAACAATCCTTGGAAACAAATGGATTTTCTTCTGTTTTCTAAAAGGATTTTGAATTGTCTCTGTTGAGATCACTTGTGGTGGCATCCAGAGTGGAGATGGGAAGACAGGAGGAAGCAATGGCATTTAAGTGTAGATCCCTTGGCCTTACAAAATCAGTCTCTAGGCAGAGCCACCCTGGGAATGCATTTTTATACATTCCGAAGTCAAGATTCCTAGTCATGAAAGTTTCTTCCTGGATCGAAAATCATAGTCAATCTCAAAAAGAGTTTTAAGAAACATAATGATCTTGGTAGGCCCTGCCTGGTGAGTCTAATCATGATAGGCCCTGAATAGGCATCTTTTGAACACAGTTGTGAGATCTGTATCCAATGTCTGTCTTGGCTCAGTATTTGGTCAGCACCAACACCCCCTCACTCTGTTGTGCCTGGGGCTGAAATTGGTCTGTTGGTCTCAAGCCTAGAATGAGTCAGTTTATGAATCCACATAATCTCCAGCTTCAGTCTTTCCTGTGGTCCAGTGCCATGTAACAAGCCCTTTGACTTCCTTTCGGATTGGCACTCACGCTCCCATGCAGCCTTGGAATCAACCTTCTAAAATCAGTGTTTTCTGACGTCTTAAAACTGTGCCTAATTATTGCTTGAGGGATGTCGATTCTCAGGGACACAAGCCCTCTAGTTTCACCCATACACGAGCTGGAGTTAACCCTATGCCTCTTCTTCCCTCTGACATTCTCCCTGTATTATCCAGGGTTCTCTACAGGAACAAAACAGTAGAATTAATATATATTACAAAGGGGATTTATTAGATTGGCTTAAAAGATTTGGCCTGAGTAGTTCAACAGTGACCATCTGCATGCTAGAGAAGCTAAAAGCCAGTTAGCTTTGGTCCACTGGCTGGAGGCTTCAGCAATCCAGACTGGCAATGAAAGCCTGGAACACTGCTGGTCTTCAGCTCATGTTGGGAGGCTGAAGAAGCTGAGTTTTCATGTTGGTGAAGAATAACAGAAGTAGTGGCAGTGACAAGGACAATATACTCAATAGCAGGGTGCAAAACAGACAGACATCAAAGAGCATCCCTGTTCTTACCCCCAGACCTGTGGTTTATCTAGATTGCTGCCAGAAGCTGCAGCCTACTGTGACGGTCTTCCTTGTTCAGTTAATGCTTCCAAGAATACCCTCACAGATCCTAGAGGCAGGTCTCTTATTGATCACATGTCAATCAAGTTGATATCTAAGATCACCACACTGCCTTTGGCATAAATAGGAGCATCCCCATTGCTAAATAGCTTCAACCCACTTCTCTGCTAAACCATAAACTAGTTACTGGAGCCTGGAATCTAGCTTAGAAGTCAGCTAGAGTACTGGCTCTTGGAATTCTACTGGCTTCTTCTGACTGGCTCTCGAATTTCTGCATGAATATCAACAATTTCCCCAGGGATTTTTACCAGAAATGTAACTTAGGGGACCACCCTTATCATCCCCTATGACTTAGAAACTCTGGAAGAAAAAGCCAGTCATCTCAGTTTTATGATAGCCGTAAAGTTTATTCATTGAAGTGTACAGACCAACCATCTGTGTGTTGTAGGATCTTGAAAGGACAGCATGGTTTCTTAGCAGGCACCAGCTGGAGATAGCTGGAGACCCCGCAGGTTGGAGACCCCACAGGTTTCCCTGCAATGGATGGCATACATTTCACCATGTTCCCAGATTCTAGGCTCCTGACATGAGGCTGAAGCCTCCATTGATCTGTGCCTTTCAGGTGTGTAGGACAACGCCCCTACTAGTCCCTCCACAGGTAGAAGGTGTGACTACTGGCTACAGAACCTCAAGACAGATCTCCATATTAATGAAATACTAATGGTCAAAGGGCATAGCCAATTAAACATTCCTTCCCAGATCCTCTTCCTAGCAAAAGGTATTTAACCTCAGGCCTACCCTGAAAATACAGGAGTATAGTTTTCATCTATTTTCCGCCATAACAATAAATATCTTAAGACCATAGCCTATTTCTCTTCTTTGGGACCCACTATGGGGAACCGTGGAGAAGAAGGCTTTCAACTACCTAGCCACCGTCTAATCTCCCTCTCCCACAGACAACCTCTACGTTTCCAGCTACGGAGGCTACCAACTCAAGCAAGTCTAGCCGAACCAGCAGTAACCCAGGCAAGCAAGTTGCTGAGACCAAGAGTCTCATACCAGTAGGATACAGCCGAGCTCATCTCCATCTCTCCCCCTCTCCTTGTCAGCTGCGAGCCACCAGCCCATATGCCCCCACTTCGGTTGGCCCTTTCACGGTCTCCCAGAGGCTCCTGAGAACCAACTGGTTCCCAGCCACCTTTGGGCCCAGGGACCCCAACCTAAGAGCTCTGGCTCTACGTGGGACCTCAGATTGTGTTCTTCCACCACTAACAGAGTCCACGGCTTTGCACAGCCTGATGTACCTAGCACCTTGGGTGGGGGCAGATGCAGGACCCACAATTCAACCCAACAAGGGACCCATGCACGCTACAACCCAACAGAATATAACACTTCCTCTTCTATGTTTACTTAATTAGCATTAAATCACCATGGAAATAGAACTCTGTGTCAGTAAGAGAATTTCCAGATTGGATTAGTTTAGGTAAGAAGATTTAGCCTGAGTGTAGGCAAGCACTATCCATGAGTTGAGACCCTAGATTGAACAAAAAGGACAAAGTGAGCTGACAGCCAGTGTTTATCTCTTTGTCCTCTGATTGGGGATGCAATTTGACCAACTGCTTAAAGCTCCTGCTGCCTTGACTTCCCAGTCATTATGGACTCCACACTCAAACCAGGAGCCAAAAATGAATCCTTCCTTTCTTAAGCTGCCTTTCTTTGGGCACAGCAGTGATAGGCAGATCAAATGTATTGGAAATTTTATAGAGAGCTGAAAGCAAAGAGGAAATAGCTTCTTCTGATGTCTCTCATGGATTGTCATGTGGTGGGGGCATTATCAGCTGCAACTGCTCATTCATTGACTCTTACTACTCTCCTATGATCTCATTGTTCTTGTTGTACCTATTGAATGATGGGGCATGTGAGCAGGGAGCTGGTTGGAAGGATAGAGCATCTAATCATGCAGTTGTGTGCTTTGGGATAGCAGCAGTGTGTGTGTGTGTGTGTGTGTGAGAGAGAGAGAGAGAGAGGGGAGAGAGAGAGAGAGAGAGAGAGAGGAGAGAGAGAAGAATTGACAGAGAGACAGAAGAGAAAGACATAACAGAGAGAGAGAGAGAGAGAGAGAGAGAGAGAGAGAGAGAGAGAGAATTGACAGAGAGACAGACAGAGAAGACATAAACAGAGACAGAGAAGAGAGAGAGAGAGAGAGAGAGAGAGAGAGGAGAAGGGGTGTTTATTAAATTTTCCTGTGCTTGCTGGGATCAGCAGCTGAAGAACTGAGAAGTTCATGAGGAAGCATTCTTCTTCAAGACAATACAAGCCTTCATTGGCCATTTTTATTTTATTCTGTAAGTTCTCCCTTTGACACTCATGGGACTCAGACAAAACTCCAAGACTAGAGGCATAACTCTGTAAATAAAACACTTATCAACCACTCCCATAGTGAGTTTGATTTCATAGCATGGCAGAAAAGAAGATGTACAAATCATTTTTCTTATCTAAAGTGTACAGTTTTGTTTGGCACATTGTCTAGTTTCAGAGTCTTAATATCCCCGTTATTGGTACATTGTACAGTTCTTGAAAGGTAGCCACTTTGAAACAATAGCATGCCTTAACAGGAAATGGATTCTCTCAGTATGTTTGTGGCCTAAGATCCATTTGTATGCCTGCCATAAAATCTATTTTCTTCCAAACATCAACCCTAACCTTCGTTAACCTGTTACTTTGCAAATCCAAGTGCAGATCTGTATGCTGAGTCTTATGTTCTTGCATATAAGTCCATTATCTCTGATGCTTTTGCTCTACAAATTGAACATCCTAACTGGGTAGCAAGGGAGACTAAACCGATCATCATGAGTGAACATGGAGTCTACGTGAGGCCTCTGTTTGCTACTATAATGAGCAGATTTTTATTCTTACTTTTTTATTTTTAGTTTATGGTCCCTACAGCATTCCTGCCTTTGGAGAGTGAGCACCACTCTATGGCTGTCTCAGTACACCATGTGGTGCTAAAATAGCAGCTCTGATCCAAGTGAAGCCACTTGGAGATCCAAGCCTACCTCAGCTGGGCTCTGCTCCAAAATGAGTCAATTATGCTATTCCCAGACTCTTCTCAAAGGCAGCAACTGCTCTTTCTCTATAGCCATAAGCCTTGAGGCCATGTGCTTCTGATACTCCTCAGGCCATTGGACAACCTCCAAGGAAGAAGAGGGAAGGCAAGCAGAGAAGATCCAAGTGAAAGAGCACGTGGCTAGCAATAGATGGACCTCTTCTCTCTCTCTCTCTCTCTCTCTCTCTCTCTCTCTCTCCTCTCTCTCTCTCTCTCTGTCCCTCTCTGTGTGTGTGTATGTGTGTGTGTGCGGTGTGTGTGTGTGTGTGTGTCTATTCTGTATCCTTGATGACTCAAAATCCACAGAAGTGTGGGTCAATTGATTCCCTTCATTCTAGAAACTCTTGTTAGAGTCAAGAAAACTCAAAAACAATAATTGGTTTGCAATCAAGAGTCATGTACAGTGAGATGAATATATTGCTAATTATTCATAAATGGAAAACCCAGCCTCGGTACATATTCTAAGATCTATGATTCTAAATATGTATCTATTTCAAACTGTACAGCTTACTTCTAATGCAGAAGCTTATTTACTCCTTAACTAGTATTATTTAAATATTGAATGTTTCTTCCTTGGTGGTTGTGTGTGTGTGTGTGTGTGTGTGTGTGTGTCTGAGAGAGAGAGAGAGAAGAGAGAGAGAGAAGAGAGAGAGAAATAGACACACAGAGACACACACACAGAGAGACAGAGAATTGTTCTAAGATTAAAATGTATGACTTTTATAAAGTCAAAATTTATACCTGCTATGAAGAGAAGGCCTTGGCCTTGGCCTGCTGCAGAAACACTGCCCAGGCTGGCACTCAGGCATCAGAATGTCTAACTAAGCACAGCAGCATCAGCCTCGTTGCTGACCTTGTTTTAAAACTGGTATGTCAGCCCCTTATTTGGTTCTGGTAAGACTCCAAACAAGGAGCCAAATCAAAATGTGTTGATAGTATTTGCTGACGTATCTCGAGCAGTTAGTTATACGGTGAGAAGCGAGGCCTGGGCAGCCCTGATTAATTTGAATGAACAGCAGAAACGGTTACACTGCTCTGCAAAGTTTTTATATATAAATGTCACATGAAAGGCAGTGGTATTAAAGATTTATGCTGAGGGGTTTGCCTGGAATACATCAGGCAAGCGCTGTTGTTTCTTAAGCCATGGATGTAATGGCACTTTCTGGTCGTTTAATATGAGCCCTACTTTCTTAAAACTCTATGCTTTCAAAACAGTCCTTTGTTCTTAGTTTATATGTGTAAATTTCTATTAAAAAGAACCAGGGACCTTTTATTTCTTTTATCAATAACAAAAGACGAGAGGGGGGCATAAGACATTCTGACAAAACAGACTGGCTACTGGGAACACAGGTGGTTTTTACATATAAAATGGACTTGGAAAGACTGGGGAGATCACTCCATGGAGCATGAGGACCTGAATTTGATCTTGGAAATCCACATAATAAAAAGCTAGGCATGTTGATGCATACTTATTAATCCCAGAGCTGCAGAGGTATAAACAGGCTCATCCCTGAGGCTCAGGCTCAGGACTCACCTAGCCTACTCACTACTGGGCAAGCTGCAGGCCGTCGAGAAAACTAGTCCCCAAAAAAGAAAAAGGTCAACATGGAAAGAGCCTGACGAGCAACATCCCAGGTTATCCGCTGGCCCTGGCACACATACTAGTGCATGTGTGTAACGTACCTATATATATGTGAACATGCACACAAACAAAACAAATGAGCTTGGAAATTCTGCTAGTTACACTAAACAATCACCTATATTAAACGAGACTCCAGAAGGATTCATAAATGTATTTTTAGTCATAATAGTAGCCCTTTATGAAAAATGTTCATATCCAAGACTGTGACTTTGATACCAGAAGCAAAAATAAGCCACGTTTAGATGGACGTGTCTGAAAAACAGCTTAGAGAAGGAGAGGGTCAAGCTGGGATTCTGCCTCTTACCCTTCAAGCTGAAGCACCTTTATACCTTTAAGAGGAGGTTCTTGGGGGGAGGGATTAAACTAAATCTACCACAGCCTTATACCATAAAGGGCCAGTTAGGTTCTTTTTATAGGCAGAGAAAGTCACCATATACCTACAAAGTATTCTGTTATTTTGCAGATTTTTACCATTTTGGCATGCCTTTCCATTTTCGTTCCTGCTTGCCATTGCTTAATGTCATGACATAGGGGTAGGGAGGTTTCACAGCATAGAAGTAGTAACTTTCTTCACATAAACCTATTTACCTAACCATGTTTTGTAATAGTGATGCACTGTTTACTTGGGGAATGTGGACATTATGATGAATTTTTTAAGACGAACTTACCATTTCAAACCATTTTAGCATATCAGTTATTGGACAATCTCAGAGTAGGAGACATCAACAAATTAACATGTGCTGCAGCTTGAATGTGACTTGTCGCCATAAGCTCGAGTGTTTGGACACTTGGTTCCCAGCTGGAGGTAGACCTGAAAGTGGGGCCTAGTAGGACAAGCTGAATCGCCTAGAGTTAGCTCTAAAGTTTATTAGCTGAGCTCTACATCCTGTCCTCTCTGTGTCTGACTTTAGTTACAATGTAGCCAACCACCTCATACTCCCTCTGCTATGCCTTCCCCGTCATGGTGGTCTGTACCCCCTCAAACTGTGAGCCACAATAAAGCCTTCTTTCCTTAAGTTGGTTTTTGTTAGGTATTTAGTCATGGCAGGGAGAAAAGTAATCAATACAACATGCTTTTGAGTGTTATAAATTCAAATATGATATTTGAGAAAGTGCTACTTTTCTGATCTCTGAAATAAATGAGTTCTTTAATAAAATAGATAGATTAACAATAACAATTTTTAGTTCAGCAAGGCTTAAACAATTCATAATTTATATTCATTGCTTTTCTATTTTTATAATCAATCTACAAATAGAGAAAAGTATCAGAAACTTAACCCCATTCACAGGATAGTGAACATAAAGTCTGGACATATATGTAACATCAAGAAAAGGTAGCTCTAAAAGACAGTAGCACCAGAAGAGAGTACCTGGGATTATGGTAAATTCATCTTCCTATCTAAAATAGTGAGAGAACAATTCAAAATCCCATATGTATTTGATGCTATGCTTTTGAGATGATAATGCCCCCCAAAACACATAGATTATCTAACAAAAACCCCAGTATCAGGTATAGGAAACCCCTTTTTCAGTTGTTGGTCAGTAAAGTCAGAGACCCCCAAAATAATATAAACTATTGCCATTACCCTTAGTTCCTTCCCTAAAAGAAGGTAAGACCTTACTGAAGACACTACATACTTCAGACACAGAATTCAGAGGAATATGTCTGCATCAGACCTGGAAGTCTCCTCACTGAGGACTAGCCCTTACAATTTCAACACTCTACCTTGGAGTCCTCTTTTTCTTTTTAGTCAATGTATAGTGATTTGAATAAGAATAGCCCCCATAGGTCCATATATATGATTGTTTAGCCATCAAGGAGTGGTACTTTAGAAAGAACAGGGAGTGTGGCCTTGTTGGATGAAGTGTGTCACTAGTGGGTGGGCTTTGAGCTTTTAAAAGCCTGCACCAAACTTAGTGTCTCTCTCTTCCTGCTTCCTGAGGATCTAGATGTAGAAGAACTCTCAGCCTCTTTACCAGCAACATATCTACCTGAGTGTAACCAAGCTCCCAGCCATGATGATAATGAACCTTATTAAGGCAAATTATTGTGGGTTTGTAATAAAAAATAATCTAATCATGTCTACTAATTCCTAGCATGTAAGAGATATAGCTTGCCTCCCACTCTAGTTCACATACCACAGCATCATACCAGAATTTTTCTTTCTTATCGTGCACTATCTCAGGTATATTTTCACTCAATATGTCTACATTGCTGTTGCCTAGTTATTTCAATCTTATAAAAACACTTAAGGGTTTTCATATTTTGTGTATATTAGTAACTATTTCTGTACTTTTCATATTCTGTATTTCTTTCAAAGTTTTTTTGGGGGGATTGGGGGTTTTGGGTTGTTTTGTTTTGTTTTTGTAATTAAGATTCAGCTAGTGTTTGGAGCAAAAGTTTCCGAGGAAGTTTTCTGGGGACTTGAACTTGACCACATTCCCAGGTGGGAATTCTACCTTAATTTAAGACTCTCCTGCTAACTTAGAGAATGGTCAGAGTAACTGTGGTTTCTCTAAGCCAGCGAACTTGTGATTTCTAAAGCCCCTTAAGAGTCTTCTTGTTAATCAGCCAATTATTTTCTGAGTTGATCATATGTAACAAAAGAAGCTAGTTAACCCTTCACAGGCAAATAAAAATCCATCTTGCCAAGTCTACAAGTTCATAGGTTCCTTATTACCTTCCAGTTTGCCACAGAAGCCAATTATTCCAAGTATTTCATGATTAGATAAATGACCACCATTTTCTTTGAGCTTCTATGATAATTTCCTTAGCAGTTTAAGAAATTTACTGACACCACTCAGTTCCACACATATTAGGTTTTCATCAGAGTCAGCATACCACTTATTAACACAAATTTCTGCATTGCTTTGCCATTGATACAAACTCTTGCATAGCAAACACATTTGTTTGCCTTATGGTGATGTGGATTGTCTTGTATCTGCTGATCCAGACTAGGAAACTGAGCTGGTGGCTCTGTACCATGAGTCTCTCCTCCTTCTCTTAGATTTCACTGCTTAATCTAGTCAGTCATGTTGTCTTAGTTAGGGTTCCCATTGCTGTGAAGAGACACCATGACTATAAAGACAGATCTTATAAAGGCACACATTTAACTGGAGATGGCTTACAGTCAGAAGATTAGTCTATAATCATTATGGCAGGAGGCATGGCAGCATGTAGGCAGACCAAGTGCTAGAAAAGAAGCTGAGAGTTCTACATCTTGATCTACAGGCAGCAGAAGGGGACTGTGCCACTGGGTGTGAGTTGAACATAACAGACTTCAAAGGCACCTTTCATAGTGACACACCTCCTCCAACAAGACCACACCTACTCCAAGCAGGCCACACATCCAATAGTGCCATTCCCTATGGGCCTGTGGGGGCCAGTTACATCCAAACTAACATACATGCCCTTTCCATAGGGACAGCAGAAGTGTAAGAGCAAGACAAACCAAAAGTCACACTGTTAGCAACCCAAAGTAAGTCACACTGTAAGCTCTAGATCAAAGAATGAAGAAATAGTCTCCTTCCATGTAGATAAAAGAAGGGTGTGTGTGTGTGTGTGTGTGTGTGTGTGTTTGTGTATATACATTTATCTTGAGAAGAGATGTATGAGTTAAATCTGCTGCCATTAAAAAAGAGAGAGAGATTTTTGCTTTCCTTTTGTAATTTCTATGTCCCTTGAGGACTTGTATATGTAGCAACTAAAGCCAATCTTGCTAAATTAATCGTAAAGCAGTTAATTGGGAAGGTATGGAGAAATTCATAGAGTCAGAAAAATCCTCCAGACAGAAAAGATAAGAATGAGAAAACCTCCTATGTTGAGCAGCCAAGATCTGAGGGGCTCAGTCTGGTATTTACACAATCAAAAATGCACACACACACACACACACACACACATGCACACGCACATGCACATGTATGTAACAGCAATTGGAGAGAGACTATGGAGTACACAAAGGGAAACCACCCATTCTCAAGGCACTCTACTAGAGAGAGAAATCCTACATACCAATGCTCTCGAGGTTTCTGCTGTGCCCTAGAGTCGGTGACAGAGCACTATCCTCTCTAATCTATCCAGAGCCAGAACAATTTTTTTCTTCCAAGTGAAAATCGATGTTTTGTCACCAGAAGTGCAAGGGCTGCACACACAGAGGGAGAGATTCATACACAGCTGTTGTATAAGCTTCTCCGTTAGACACCCAAGGACATTAAGACTGCCAAAAGGAATGTGTTATGCTAACCCACTCACACACTTCTACCCAGCAAAAGTGTGCATCAGGAAATGAAACTTTTATACTAGTAAACATTGTTGGATTGGTTTTTAACAGAATCCAATGAGTCCGGGTTGGTTTGCTACCTGACCTTGCCCAGTCACTGTGCCACAGCCTTTTCATTTCTACAGCAAGAAAGCCTGGATTACCTAACTCACTACATTGACACAGATGGATGAACGAATACAAATGATGAACATTAACAAACTTGCTGCCAACACTGGGAAGTGACTCCTGTTGGTCAGCGCCTTTCATGCAACCCATGACCCCCCATACCAGTTTTAAACTGGAAGCATCTCCATGACCTCTAAACTTTCTACCTGTAGAGTTTCACTTACCAATGCTAGTGAGTCAAAGTAACAATCTCTGTGTGAGTTGATTGTTTTTATAAAGGAATCTAAGACCAACAGGTTATCTAATACCAAATGATCAGTCTTGAAAATATACACATATGAATAACATTATATAGGCTGTGTAGGTTCTTATTTAGGAAACTAAATACACACACACACACACACAGAGGTAACAGCAATTGAAGACAGAGAAACTAGGAAAACAGAGCAATAACGGGTATATGGAAGAGTTTGGAAGGAAGAAAGGGAAGAGGAAATGATGCAGTTGTATTATAATCTCAAGAAATAAAAATAATAAAAGAAAAACAAATTGAACAAACAAAACCCATAACAGAATTCTCAAGACTGAAAAACAGAGGGGCTGATTGGAATACAGCCTTAACAAGACCCATGGTTGTGATCTTCACTGTAAAACCTAGTATCCTAGCATCATAAGAAATATAAAGTTGTGGGCTTGAGAGACAGTTCAATCATTAAGTGCTTGATTAGCATTCATGAGGACCTGAGTTCAGATTCTTAGTACCTGTGTAATAGGTCAGATGGAATGGCACATGCCTATAATCCCAGTGCAAGGGAAGCAGGCACAGGAACAACCCTGAGGCTTCCTGGGCAGCCTATCTAACCAATCACTAACAAACACTGTCTCAAAAACTAAAATAGAAGCCAGCCATGATGGTACACACCTTTAAGCCCAGCATCCAGGAGCCAGAGACAGACAGATCTCTACTAGTCCTAGAGTAGCCTGGTCTACAGAATGAGTTCCAGGACAGCCAAGGCTACATAGAAAAACCCTGTCTTGAAAAACCAAGATAAATAAATAGATAACACATTAGAGAAATACCCAATAGTCCTCTCCATTTAAATGGCAGAGGCAGACAAAGAAAATCTTTATTAAAGACAGAACATCATGCTTTCCCAGTAAATAGCAATGACTACATATATGTTACACAGTGAACAGCAATGAGTACACAACACATTAGTTTAATGAAGCACCTTTCACTCCTTTGCATATTTGCCATTAGAAAGAATGATGAAAAGAACAGAAAATAGCCATGTTACTGTGACCAAAATACCTAACAGAAACAACTTTAAAGATTTATTTTTGACTCACAGTGTCAGGGGACTCCTGTCCAACATGGCAGGAAATACATGGCAGAGTGGTTAGGAAGCAGAGAACTGTCTGGAACCTATGACTTTCAAGGACCTGTTCCTAGGTGACCTACTTCTACCATCTAAGCCCTACCTCCTACAGCCTCCACCCTTTGCTAAAAATAACAAGCATTTAAAACATAGCCAGTAGTAGACATTGTAAAACCAAATGCTGATAAGCAGAATATTCAAACAATCATCATGTGGCCCATTGAGGAAGTAAAATAGTTGCAAGAGTGGTTCAGTCAAGCAACCCTTAGAAGACTTGTTCTGTCTGGAGCAACATGGCAGTTCACAGTTGACAGGTACTTGTTAGGCTCTTGAGTTCCACATACAAGCACCAGGTCTTTGAATTCATTTTTGAAGCTAGTAGAATGCTATTCCAATTGTGTCCCCACTAACCCAGAGAAAAATCTGGTCCTCTCAGCTCAAAATGATGCCTGATGTGGCTAAGTGATAAGCCCTGTTTTGGGACTCTTTTTGACTCATTTTTCTTTGTTCCTTCATTCTTACAATAGAAAAAAATTGAGATATTATGACATTTGGTTTTGCCTCATGGTAATTTCTCCATCTTCACCACCACCCAGTATTCCTTTCCCCAGGGAACTGCTATGACAGCATCATTTCTGTGTTTCCAAGAACTTAATCCCGTTAAGAAATGGCCCCAGAACCTCTGAAGCAAACAGCCCTATTGAAGGCTGTCCCCAAAGAACACATTACAAATTAGGAGAACGAGAAAATGTCACAGAGTAGAAGGAAGTTCTCAGAACTGATGAACATAGACAAAGATAATAAGAATACGAGCAATGTCTTAAATTGGTCCTAGAAAGTACTCTCCGTTCCCTAAACAGAAATACATAGATACTCCTGCAAAGACACACAGACACCCCATCAGACAAATGAATATACAAATACAGACACATATACAAAGACGCATAAATATTCTTCCCTGGAGAAATGTAACAGCAAGCCTGTCAGATGGGAATATATACTCGAGTCCCTGGATCACAAAGAAACACAGATTCCAATTCACATACACACATATTCAGGGAGCTACAGATATGCATTCACAAACATACACACCTACATGGACATACATACAGAAATATACACACCAGAAATACAAACACACATAGACACATACATACAAATCAACAAACACATTTACAGAAAGAAAGCACATGAACACGTATACAAATATGTATCAGAACACATACATAGAAACATCCACGTATATACATGTACACACATACAGATAGACAGACACACTCACATACACTCATACACAGAGAATAATATATTAGTTTCCTGTTGCTATGGTAAAATATATGGTGACCACAACTTAAGGAAGGAAGGGGCTTTTTTTGGTACACTATTCAAGGATACAGGTCACCAAGGCAGCATGAGCTGTGTGTCTGAACATATTGACTCTATAGTCAGGAAGAGAGAAATAAAATCCTGGTGATTGCCTTGCTTTCTCCTTTGTATGCAAACCGGGACCCAAGCCTGGGAATGGTACTGCCCACTTTTAGGGTATGTATTTCCACCTCAATTAATCTAATCAAGGTAATCCTCTTAGGTATACCTAAGCATTTGTAACCCAGGTAAACTTTAAATCTGGCCAACTTTACAATATTAACCATCACTGACACATACACAGATATATATATATATAAATATTTTCTTACCTCTTCTATTTTTTAGGCAGAGCATCATGGGCTATGTGTAGGCCAATTGGCTCTCAGATGCTTCACTGAAATCCTCATGGCCCACATGATGTCAAGCTTACAGACCTCATTTGCTAGATGCAATGACATCCATAAAAGAAGAGTAAGACCTACTATATCTTCTGACAACTAAAGTCCAAACCTCTCAGAGTATACTCTGATGGCTACAAGTGTAAATCATCTGACCAACCCTCATTCCCAACTATGTTAACTGCACTGGAGGGAGAGAGGAAAGCTATACATCATTGAGACACCTTTTTTTTTCCATGCCAGCAATGTGAGTATAGAAATGGAAACTGAGCCAAGGAAAAAAATAAGCTCATATTTTGTGCCCATTTAGGTGTGTGGTCTGACATCCACACTGCCTACTTGGGAACATAAACTCCTAAAAGACATATAAATGGTCTTCCCTGGAGAAATGTAACAGCAAGCCTGTCAGATGGGAATACAGACTCGAGTCCTTGGATCACGATGAAACACAGATTCCGATTCAGTGATGCTCAAGAGTCTGCATTTCCAGTAACTTCCCAAGTCCCATTGATCTTAAATAGTAAAAGCATAGAGATTCACAGGGACTACACATGAATAGATGCTCCAGTGAGGGGGGAGAGACAAAAAAAGAAATACAACCCTGGCATAGTTTGAAAAACCCTGCTGACTGCATTCATACTTTAACTTACCAGGGTCAGACTAAGACAGTGAAGGTCAGCACATTTACAAAGCAAAGCTAAGTGACTCCATAGGCACATGTTAAGACAATCAGTTAGTGTCTAGTCAATGACATGCATTCACTTAACCAGTATTTATTGACTACCTGAGCACATGCATATCAGCATTGTTAACAAAACGTTGACTCTTGTAGCATTTACATTCTAGTTAGGTTTATAAATTCTGTTTCTCAGCTACTTATGTGTTAGACACATGTTACTTCATGCCATGAATGCAGAGGTAGTTAGACAGCTCTACTGGTAAATGCATGCTCATACATGTACATACACATGATAGGTAGGTAGATAGATAGATAGATAGATAGATAGATAGATAGATAGATAGATAGATAGATAGATAGATGATTGATAGATGATAGATGATAACAATTACTCTGCCAAAACAAATTGGGGTAAATTATAATAAAGCCATATAATAATGACTTATTCTAGCAGTTCATTCACATATCTTATAATAGTTCACAAAGAAATTGATCTGCCAAGTCTACAAAGCCAATTGTAGTAAGCGTTTCTGAAGTCAAATGACAATGTCATCTTTCAGACACAACTTTTAGTACTGGCATCAAATTGCCAAGGGCTGGAGACACGGAAACTAGGAGAAACCTGCAGTTGGGAAGGACAGAGGCTGCTCAAATGAGACTCGTATAAAACTCAGAGTTGGGTGATTTAAAAGGACCAGCTGATACCTATCCTGCTGTCCCCAGAATATTCACTCACTCAGAGTTCTCTTCAGCACAGAAAACATAAGTTAGCCAACGCAAAATTCAGACATTAATAAACATGGGTATAGAACTACACATATTGTACACATGCTGTGGAGTTTATATACTAGTCAATTAGCATGCTAACCATTGCTAAATGACAGCAATGTAGTTGGTACAGGCCTGACTGTGGCAAGGCAGAAACAATCTTGGTGCCCATCTGTTAAAAGCAAGGTGACCTTGATTGACCTGGATGGCCTGGCTTACCCTTTTATTTCCAGTTATGTTTGCACTTAGGCACCAAATTATGCAGTCCCTTTGTCTCTGGCTAACTCTCCTTATTGCACAAACCTCACTCTTTGCCAATTTGCTGATTACGCCAGGAATGTCAATGAGTATAGATCCCAGGGCCCTGTGATTAGAGAAGGCTGCCATAAATCAATAGTAGCAATAGCATCACCTTAGATCTCCACCATGAATGCCTCAAGATATGTATGGATCGTTTTTAATTTCTAATTAAATTCTGACACAGGGTCAAATGCTATTGTTATCACCGCATGGAGGAAGATGAAGCTGAAACTAAGCAAAGTTAGTTTTTAAAAAAACAGTACTGGACAGTCGGTCTGATGATGAGTGGGGTTATGTGTGAGTAAGCAGAAAAACAACTTCAGAAGGAGATACTTTGTTCCCCCTTTGCTGTCATTTCAAGACTATAGGAGTGAGTAGTTTCTCTCCTTGACTAGTAAAAAATCAGATCTCCAGAGAAGTAACTTGCCTATGGTTACCCAATGCCTGCTGCAGAACTGCCAGGGTCAAAGACCACACTTTCTCCCCTGTGCTTTATGGATTTCCCTCAGTCTCCATATTTGAGCGCATAAATTGACCAGCTATCAGGAGTGAATCGATCACCTAGATTCAAGAGCAATATATTCGGAATTGTACACCATCTATTTCCGAAATGAACATGAATGATTTCTTTCTGAAAACTGAAGAAATGAAAGAAGACAGAGACACGGCAGCTTGCTCATCGGCTACAAAATTAAATTTCCATGAAGTCATATATGATAAAGAGAGACTAGGCAAAGGATGGTAATGATTGTTCGGATTGGTATGGGATGCATTCCTCAAGTGTTTAAATATTTAAACCCCAGCTAGTGGGACTTTCTGAAGAAGCTGTAGAACTTTGGGCCATAGGAGCTCCCCGGCAGACTAGATCACTCAAGATGGGCCCTTAGACACCTTCTCAGCTTCCTGTCCCCTTTCTCCCCTGATAATCAAGATGTGAGCAAGGCACACAACAAGCTTCTGAGTCTCGGCTGTCCCAGCTTCCCTGCTTCCTCTTCCATAAGAAGCTGTAGTCCCTATACTTTGAATTGAACTAAGCATCTCTTTCCTAACATTCTCAGTCAGGTATTTTGTCACAGAAACAAAACAGTTACTAATACAGTGTTTTAGTTAGGGTTTCATTGCCGTGAAGAGACACCACAACCATGGCAATTCTTATAAGGAACAACATTTAATTGGGGCTGGCTTACAGGTTCAGAGGGTCAGTCCATTATCATCAAGGCAGGAGTATGGTAGTATCCAGGCAGACATGGGGCTGGAGAAGCCAAAAGTGCTACACCTTGATCCAAAGGCAGACAAGATTGTCTTCCATGTGGCTAAGAGAAAGGTCTCAAAGCCCACCCCCACAATAACACACTTCCTCCATCAAGACACTCCTACTCCAACAAGGCCACACCTCCTAATAATGCTACTCCTGACATATTCATACCACCACATACAGTGATCTAAATGGTAAGTGTTGAAGTAATCAAGATTCCCAGGAATGAATTGTCTCTTCCTTCTTGTTCCTTCTCCAAATGCTAGTTATGACAAAAATCCATCCTGATGTCCATAATCTGTGCTGCCACCCTGCACCAGGTTCATGTCTGTGATCTGAATTGCTTCAGAAAACCATGTCCAAGTTCATGATCCATGCTGCTTCTGGTTGCTATGGGCAATGAAGCTCCTTTTGCAGTTGTGTCAATGACTGAAAACTTCTAAATGAGAATGAGAGACATTGATGGCTTCTGTGCACATCTCCCACCCAGGACCCCCCAAAAAGAAGCAGTCCAGACAGGAAGCTATTGAAGAGAGTCCTTAAAATTTGTGATAAAGATGCTAAAGTATAGTTCTTCGCATTTGATGACTTCTGGCTGAGGGTGAGGAGTTGGGATTCAGAAGTGTTCTTTACTCAGCTGGCCACTGGGAGTATGACCATGTTCCAGTGAGTACATGGGCAACACAAATTGGACTTAATGTCTTTGTTTTTTGTTTTTTGGAGGTGGTGCTAGGATGGGAGTATGGATCTGGGAGGAATGAGAAGCAAATGTAATTGGGGCATATTATATAAAATTCCCAAATAATTAATAAAAATATATTGGGGAGAACAAAGTCCCCTATTGATATCAGCTTCACTGTAGCTGTGTATGAATATTCCTGTACATTTACAACATGAAAATTTCAACCCTGTTATGGATTTACACTCCCTACCTCTTCCAAGTTATCAAATACTTTGCAGTTACATAACAGAGTCCTGAGACAGTGTCGTGCTATGGAGCCCAGAAAATAAGTATATAAGTGCAATAATAAATAACAGTAAAATAAAACAGGGCTTGTAGTACCTTCTGTGATTTCTTAACTACTTTAAGGATATAATTTTTGAAAGCACGATTCCTGATGACATTTGTTCAGGATACAAATGGCAGATAGCATCTTTAAAAGAGTCAAGGCCTTCTTCAACAGCTGGATGCAAGGTCTTCATTGTTCAGTGATATGGGGTCCACATCTGTTGGCACATCTACTAAGAACAGTCTGCAAAGGCATTCTGTTCCCATGTTCCTGAACCTGTATCTGTAGCCTCCTGTCCTTGTCTATGTCCAGTTGCCTCTTGCGGCAGCCCAAGCCGCCTTTCATGCTGACCTATCTTGCTTGATGATCTCATGCTCACTAAGTCTTGAATTCTCTGTTGGCCCAAAGTTATGTCTCCATCAAGACCACTCTGAAGCCAAACTCAGATCTGCCTGCCCTGATACACCTACAGCCTTCCCAGAAGGAACCCACTGCCTTCCTCCCTGCCAAAGAACATGTTGTTTCCCTTGTTTCTGATCTGGGTGAAAATCAATTGCTAGCCACCATCCTCTGGATGTCCACCTGCTCTCACCTTGTCTCCCTCTATAGACTTTGCTTTATCTTTCTTGTTTCAGATATGACATGAAAAGGAGAGAATCTGAAGAGGAGGGTTTCTTACTCTTTCTGGTCACGTGCCCACATGATTCGATGATGCTGGGTTCAGTTCTCTGCTGTCAGTGTGTCTCTCTAAAGGAAAAAAAAACAACACTGAAAACCATATAGGATTTTCCTAGCTGGAATGGAGAAAGATTCTACAAAATCATATTATCCAAGTATCTTAGTAGCAGGGGCAGCTTTAATTTTTTTCTAAAACCAGGCAACGGTAGCTTCAATGGTTATAAGATTATATATGAATTGTTTTTCTGACTGACCCCTTTCTCTGTTCCCAGATTTGGGATTCTACTCTGACTCCAAGAAATAAGTCAGATGACCCCATCTGCTTCACACACACACACACACACACACACACACACACACACACACACACACAACAGTATACTCTGTAAGCAAATATGGGATTGAAAAGAAAGGGACATGCATTAGTTACCTTTTTTGCTATTGTGACAAAAATACCCTGATTTAGAAAGAAAGAAAGAAAGAAGAAGAAAGAAGAAGGAAAGAAGAAGAGGAAAAGAAGAAGAAGAAGGAAGAAGAAAGAAAGAAAGAAAGAAAGAAGGAAGAAACACCTTAAGGACGAAGGGTTTATTTTGACTCACAGTAGAGTACAGTCTATCATATTGGGAAAGACTGGTGCCAAGATTTTAAGATAAAGTTGCTCTCCACATTGCATCTACAGTCAAGAATCAAGAGCCACACTGCTAGCTAGCAGCTAACTTGATCCTTTCCATATAGTACCAAATACATTTAGAATAAGTTCCCCACCTCAATTAACTTAATCAAAATATACTCTCAAAGGCACTCCCAGAAGCTTGTCTCCTAGGTTATTCTAAATCCCATCAACTTGACAATTGAGGTTAACCATCACAGAAAATGACATGGTCCTTGATGGAGGTGAACTGAGAGAATGGTGGGACGAGCACACATGTGAATCCTACTTGGGATGAGTTTGGCTGTTTCTATTGGGAGTTCTGACTTAACTCAGCAGTTGTGACACACAGATGAGGCCTTAACAGCAGACTCCAGCCTGACCTTCCTCAGCTGTTCCTCTGCCCAGAACTTGATAATCACTGTGAAGTGATTCTCCTCTCCATATACCATACCTGCCAGAAAGTACATTAACTACAGATATAATGGATCCCAATTTTAAGACAGTATGTACACCACCCTGGTTCACTTCTCCAGAAGTTAAACTGTCTTCAGTCCCAACAGGGCTGGAAATTGGAGGCAGGCATAAAGCTTGTATTGACTGTAGTTCTGTCTGGTGAATCTGTATTCTTAGAATGACCTGCTCAGGTAATGGAAAACCACCTGTCTATAATTCCTCCACAAAAACAAGAAATTAAAACTTAGCTACTATTCTAGTTTGTTTTCCTGTTGCTATGATAAAAACACTCTGACCAAATACAACCTGGAAAGAAAAGGGTTTATTTCATCTTACACTTTCAGGTTTGTCCATTATAGAGGAATTCCAGTCAGTCAGTAAAGAGAAACTATGGAGGAACACTGGTTAAGCCTTTCTTCTGGCCTGTGCTCAACCTTTCTTATACAGTCCAGAACTACCTGCTTCATGACAGTATCACCTTGGCCTATACATCAATTATCGATCATGACAATACACCACAGAATACTCACAGGCCAATCCAGTGGAAGCAATTCTTAAACAGAGGCTCCCTCTTCTCAGATGACTCTAGATTGTGTCAAATTGACAAGAAAAACCTAACCAGAACAGCCATCAAAAGGCTCTTACTATGTATCTTATTAAATTTCTTACAATGTATCTTAGATAGCATTTCCATTGCTGTAAAGAGATAACCATGGCTAAGGCAACTCTTATAAAGGACACCATTTAATTGGGGCTGGCTTACTGGTTCTGTGATTTCCATTCATTATTATCATGGTGGGAAATATGGCAGCGTCCAGGTAGGCATGACACTGGAGGAACTGAGAGTTCCACATCTTCATCTGAAGGCCAATACGAGAGGACTGGCTTCCAGCAGATAGCTAGGAGGAAAGCCCATCCCCACAGTGACACACTTCCTCCAACAAGGCCACACCCCCTAATAATACCACTCCCAGAGTTCAAATCACCACAATATGCTACCATATAAAGTTGCACAGCTATGCTGCTGAGGTGAACTTGTTCACCTGCTTTTCCTCTCAAACTATTTTCATCTCATAACACTTCAGGACCACTTGCCTTTTAGGAGTACATGTGGACAAAGACTGACAAAAGGCCTAGGAGAAGGGGAAGAACTGAGGTGACAAGTAGTAAGACTTTCATGGACCCAAGCTGGCAATTGTGTCAAGCCAGGTGAGCTGGGAGGAGTCCCCTGTGCTACATGTGAAAGATGGTCCATAGCGAACTACAAGTATCAAGCTAATGATGTAGGTAGGGCTAATATAGAAGAAAACCAAAGAAAGAAGCTATGGGGAAAAGCATGAGAGAAGGGCTAAGTAGGTGAAGTGTTTGAGGTAGAAGCATGAGGGATCTGAGTTTAATCCTCAGAAACTATATATCAAGACCAGGTTCAGTAGTACTTGTGATCTTAGTGCTAAGATGGTAGAAACAGGTTGATCTCAGGTCCAGATGGGCAACCAGCATCACCTATGAGGTCAGTTCCCAGATAACAAGAGACTCTGTCCCCAAAAATTGGGTGATAACATCTGAGGAAACCCCTCAAGGTTGACATGCACACATGCACATGTGACACACACCACACACACACACAACGTAGAGATATGCACAAAGAATAGGAGTCAGAGGAAGCAGGGAGGGGGTTGCAGGAGCAGCAGTAGAGCAGCTGCCTTTTCCTGATACTCTCATCCTCACGGCCCTTTCTCTGCATCTTCAGGTTTGTTTTCTGGAGCAAAAGCTAAGAAAGGCCCAGGAGACTGGCAGAGCAGGAACTACAAAAGTCTAAATGCAGCAGGGACCTGTGAGGGCTGAGAGCAACATGGAGTTCAAGGGAAAATGTCCTTGCTACCACACCTCCTGTGCCCTTTTTTTTTTTTTTTTTTAACTACAAATCAAAGTATAGCGTTGACCCCTGAGCAAAGTGGAAGAACAGTCTTGGGAAAGGCAGTAGGAAGTACTAAGTGTGAGGAAGAACTGATAGTCCCAAGTGTATCACTGAGGACAGGAATGACCCAATGTCTCACGGATCCCGAAGCCCTCTGCTGTGTAGGTGTCTGCCTGTAATTACACCCAGAGGCTTGAGAGCCTACGGTTCCTAATTGCATTGCCTTTATACATTTGCCTTCTGTTTTTCCTTCTTCCCTTACCCTTGGCCACGTTTTTGTCACCTGCTCCCAGTCTGTCTGAGAGTGAACCCATGAGTAGCTAGCTGACAGGAGCATTCAGATTTTATTCCTGTAGGAGTCAGTGGAGGAGGGTATAAAGGCCCCCCATTGGGTTCCTGAGCATGAAACAGGTCCCATTAAACATTCATTTACGGCTGCCTCTAGCAAAAAGAGTAGTCTTAAATCACGCAGGATTGTTTACTGCAGAACATGGAATTTCCTCTGAAACACAGAAGTAACTACAGCCATGCGTCTCGGAGTGTCTTGGCTGAGCCAGACTTCTGCATTCTATGAGCTGTAAATACCAAGTGGCCAGCCTGGCAAGGAGTCAAACAGTAATGTTTCCTTTTGCCGTTCTTGAAAAAGGCATTCAGGAAAACGATTGAGCACAATAAGGGCCTTCCTGTTCCGGCAGGCGGGTGGCCTTGTGAACTGCCTCCCCCCCTAACTTGGGGTGAGTCATACCAGTGTGCTGTGAGCTTCCTTCTCCTTTGTCAATAAACTCTCTCTGAGGCCGCTGCCAGGAACAAGGGATGATGTAGGGCCAGGCCAGGCCAGATTGTAGATTCTGTACTACATTCAGACTCTCAGCATTCATTTTCCTATCTCGCTGAGCATCATGGGATACCTAGGCTCAGCAAAGTTAATAGTCTCATGGGCAATTTCAGAATCGTTCTGATTGACCAAGATACTGACTTGCCATGGTTGCCCTCTAGTCAGGAAGTCGGGTCTAGAAAGCCAGACACAGGCAGGGCACCTTCCATGAAGGATCAAAAAGATCTAACTTTCTCAGGCTTCTCATTATTTGGGGTACACAGACAGTGCCGATGGACATGTGCTTGTTTAACTGAGACACAGTCAGATAACTGCAGCTGCCCCTGAAGGGTAAGTGACCAAAAGCGCTCCAGCAAAACCAGCATGTATAAAACCAATTAGAATAAGGAGAAAGAGACCATGTATTAAAATATGTTCTGCAACTGGGAGAAAACAGCTTGGCACTGGCCCTTCCGGATAAGTAAGAAGAAATCTAGACACACAGAACAGTTGGTAGCTGGTTGGAAGTGGTAAGCTGACTGGCAGCATCATACATTTTCTCTTCATTTCCTCCTCCTTCTCTCTTCCTATTCCTGTTCTCTTCTTCCCCTTCTTTTTTCTCCTCTAGCTTTTCTTCCTCTTCTCCCTCCTTCTCCTCTTCTTCTTTCCCTTCTGCTTTCTTCTTCTCCTTCTTTTTCTCCTCTTCCTCCTCCTCCTCCCCCTTCTTCATCTGAGACAAGTCTTGCTATATACCTGCCTGACCTTAAGTTCAAGATCCTCTTGCCTCTATCTCCCCCTGAAGTACCATTTTACAGAAGAACATCACCATGTCGATTGGTTTCATGGTGTCTCCCTTATTCTTTCTCTCTTTCCTTGGCATCTCCATGCCCTACTTGTAGGTCGTTGTAAGACATATTGCCACAGAGGCAGAATAAAAGGCCAGATGATCCCTCAAATGATGCTTCAGTAGTCATGGAAAACTTAGCATCATTCTCCAGACTTTGCTCTAGTGGCCAACATCAGAGCTGCTTGAAGAAAATTAGCAAAATGGGAACTGTCTGAAGCACTGCTTTGCCTACTCTAAAAGAGTTCCTATTAATTATTATTATATTCTAATAAAGTGAGTTTTGACTCAAACACTATTTCATCCTCATGGATTTGATTTTTGTCAGTGGTTTTTATATAAGTCTTCTGACTTCTGTTTCCTCATTCTAATAGGGGGGTAAAAATAGGAGTTATTTTGCAAAATAGAAGTCAAATGAGATACTTATATAGCCAGTTTTACTTATTCTCCTAGCCAGTACTCAGTAAAGGTACTTATGGTTATAACTATAAATACAATTAATAATAAATAAACTAACCAATCATCATTGGTTTTTAACTGAAGGTCTAGCAAACTTTGTTTGCCTGATATTGAAGCATAAAGTCATGCCTTAGAAAGGTATGCACTCACTCTTATGCCAAAATAGAACCATGTTTCCAAATGGAAGATGATTTCTGGTGAAAGACATTTGCCAGTTGATTACTATCTCTTTTTCCAATCATAACTGAGAATATTTTTAAAATTTGCCGGTCTCAGGGAGGTAAAGCCAGGATGTCTTTCCAACAATTACAATAATTGCTTCAATTGGTCCCTAGAAGATTATATTTCATGACAACCAGCCCCTTAAACAAATCAGCTAGAGTAAATCAAATTACTAATTTTTGCTACCTGAAATAATTGCTACATTTGTACACTAACTGGTTGTGATGTGATGATAACTTACCTTGGGTTTTGCCCCATCCGATGGTAACCAATAGTAACCATGCTTTCCTTCCCCAGAGCAGATCATAGATATCCAATTCCTCCCACTTTTCTATCTTAGTGCTGTCTGTAAATAAATTCTCCTACCTACTCTTGTTCAGTAGTAATGAAATCTTCATTCCAGAGGGATCCTGCCCTGTGTCCCGAAAAGATGAGTGCTGATCAAAGAAATGTACAAACAACCATGCGTATGCAATGAAGTCTCCACAAAACCCCCAAGAACAAGATTTCAGAGGCTTCCAGATAGTTGAGCATGGGACCTCCTGGAAGGATGTGCACCACACACATCCTGAGGATGGAACACTAGGTTTGTAAGCTTGAACATTATCTCTGGTAGAGAGTAACAGAACTTGCCAGCCTGAGTCTGCTTTTCCTCCTCAGGATATCCAGGCACTGTTGTGAACAGAGCTGGACCAGAAGGAATAAAGCTTAGCCAGACTGGGTGGGTTAGCAGGATCTTGATTGGCATGAGTACAGAAGGAATAGCCTTCTCTGGAGACAGTTTTCAGTGAAACAGCTTTTTTATATTAGGGGTGAACAAGGGCTATATGAACCTTGGGAAGTGGGAAGAGGCTTCTGAGGTGAGTGTACATCATTGCCTAGGGCCAAGGAGCTGAGAATGCTTCATTTGCATGAAACAGAATTCCAGGTGCTAGCTTGACAAGTCCCTAAAACCTGACCACTAGGCTATGTGACCATCTCAAGGGTGGTGGAGGTGGTGGGGGGATCAAAAGGCTTACATGTGCTGGAATATACAGCCCAGAGCAAAGACGAAGTAGTTTCTACTCCTGTCTCACTCACAATGAGATTTTCCAGATTTGGACACATCTTGACCTACCCTTGCTTTGGACTGGCTCCCCTAGTCACTGGACTTCGGACCCCACAGGTACTCAATTGGATGGTGATACCCTATGAGAGCCTTTGACTGAACACTGATGATTGCTTGGTGTGGGAGGAGAACCCTCTCCCCATGAGTCTACTATCAGAAGTTCTCTTTGTTCATTGCTATGTGAGAAAAGAGGGAAAAAAAATTTAGTACCTCTATGTTTTCATAGACATTAACATTTTGTTTTCCTGAGACAAATTGGATCTCTTTTAAGAGAAAATTCTGAGATACCCTTTTTCTTCACTATTAAGAAGAAAAAAATGTTGTTAGATCAAATCCATTCAAAAATCCATTCATGGGCCATCAACATAGCTCTTTGGATAAAATACTTCCCAAAGCCTGACAACCTGAGTTAGTTTGATCCTCAAACTCCATGAAACCCACAGAAGGTGGAAGAAGAGAAACAACCCTTGACATACACACACGTACTCATAGAGGGAGAAGTAATTAAAAATGTAATACTGTCTTGTTAGTTCAATGGTAGTTACTTATTCTTATTTTTATGTGTGATTGTGTGTGTGTGTGTATTCATTTGTATGTAAGTACATGCACTCGTGTGTGTGCACAAAGGCCAAAGGAAGACATTTAGATGTCCAGCTACATCACTACATCATTCTCCACTTTATTCCCTTGAGACAATGTCTCTTACTCAATTCAAAATGTGTTGTTTTGCTTAGGTTGGCTGGCTAGTGAGCTCCTTGGATCTTCCATCTTTGCCTATAATCCCAGTGTTGAAGTTATAGACACATGAAGCCATACCCTGATTTTACATGAGTGCTAGGGATTTGAACTCAGGTCCTCAAGCTTTCACATAAGCACTATTGGTCACTGAGCCATCTCTTCTACTTCTAGGTCAATAGGAAAACTCATATTTTATTAGCCTATTGTGAAGAATCTTGAGTTTACTCTAAGTTAGGAAACATATCACTTCAAAATCTACAAATCAAAGACTCAAGCTTGATCTCACAAGTTCCATAGAAGAAGAATTTCCTCATAGTCAAGAAAAATGCAAACTTCAGCAAGCTTTTGGTTAGTAGCGTGGCCAGATAATTCAGACTAATGTACTCAAAGATGTTACCAATGATCTTCTTGTTGGTCACAGTTCATTTTCAGCTCACTTGGGACTTTGGGCAAACGAAAGCCACAGGAATTGCACAGATGCTGGGTGAATGACATACATCATGTGGTTTAGAGCTTCAAAGGTAGCCACAGAGTCTTAAGATATGATTCACAGTCATGAAAACCTATGAATGTCTTTTGAAATTGTTCCTTCACTTCCTCTGAACAGCTCTGAAAGTCTTCAACTCTCTGACATCACTGGGGTCAAAGAAGTTCAGTGGTAGAGTGGGGATGTGATAGGAAATGAGACTAGCTGCCATCTGCTCAGGCCACTTGGCCAGTTAGAACCTGTACCTCCTTGAATAAAAATTCAAAGGAAGCCTTGGCTTAGCCTTTCTTAAACTCTTTAGGGATCCAAGGAAAAGCTTCTTAAAAGATATTCCAAGTAAGTGGCTTATGTCATATAGCTTCTATCTTAAATTGTAAAGACACTACCAAATTTTCTTCAGAATATGCATGCCACTTCAGAGAGTTTAAGAGCGAGACTGTATTAGGAAAATCACAGGGAAGAGTGAGATGGAATTTTGCAGAAATATCCTGTTAACTATTTACTCCAAAACTGAGGGACAGAAATGCTCTAGGAATATGTCTAGAGAATGCCAATCTAAGAATAAAAATAGTGGGTAACTGTTTCAGTTAGGTCTCCTGGCATGGAAACCCACTCCAGAACTAGTAGTTTGAGACTAGCTATTGATCTTACCAAACCTTTTGCAGGTTGGCTGTCAATAGGTTTTGGGGTGCTGTTCAAGGATACCTGGGTTACCCTTCTGGATTTATTTGAGTTTGTTAATATATCTGTGCTTGGCCTTCTAAGCCAATTGAGATGTTCTGGTCTAGAACTACCTCAGAGATAATGATGGCTTATCTCTGCTTTATATAATCTCCTGTTTTGCAACAAGATGAGTTGGGCCTATCCATAGATAATTTGGAAAAGATTCCAAGAGAAAGCCCTAAATTGGCAAGGCCTCCCAGAGTCCAGGCTCACTAGTGTCTCCTCTCATCAACCTGAACTGAAGAGATGCAGAAATAAAATTTACATATTGGTGAAAGTTAAATTTTAGGCAAAGCTGGGGCTCCTTGTGCAGTCTACAAAAACCACTACTGGCATGCTCTATGCTGCCATGGTAACCAAACCCACTGACACAAGAGTAAACACAAGAGCATTTGCTAAGGATGCTTTTCTTGATTAACACAAGTCAGAAATCTACAGCAGAAATGGCCAATCCTCCTGGATGGAGGCTCTTTCTGAAGTTTTGTCCCCTTTCTAGAACAGTGGCTCTCAACCTTCCTAATGCTACAACCCTTTAATCCACTTCTTCATGTTGTAGTGACCTCCAACCTGAAAGTATTTTCATTGCTACTTCATAATTGTAATTTCGCTTCTGTTCTGAATCACAATGTAAATATCTGATATGTAACCCCTGTGAAGGATTGTCAACCCCCAAAGTGGTTGCTACCCACAAGTTGAGAATCACTGCTCATGAGGTGCAGGTAGTAAGGTGGCTTTCTTGTGTATATCAACAATAAGGTTCAATTCTACATCTATAGGCAAGTGGCTAAATGTGAGTTGAAGGAAAGCACACGACAGGAAATCCTCAGCTGAGGAAGCCATATGAAAACCCAGGAGATGCTGACGTGTGAGAATCAGCACTTCTCTGAGCTCAGTGAAATTTGCTTAGAATCCAACTAAACGTATGATAAGAGCAATTTTATTCAGTTGCACTAGACCACAGAACACCCATAAATTTGGATAAATGTTATGTTATTCTAAGTGTTTCTAGATGAATTTAACATGTAAATCAGAGTTAAGCAGACAGTCCTTCCTAACATGAGTAAACTTTACCAATTAGTTGAAGATTGGAATAGAACAAAACCCATGAGTCACTTCTCTTGCCTGGCAGCCTACAGCCTCAGTTATTTCCAACCTTTATAATGTATTGATGTAGCAGGTTATCCTAGGACTTTACCTTGCCATGTTCAGGACTTGAGACTAAACATGCTCCATAATTTCATGACCTTTTTCCTTGCACTGAATCTTTGCATGCACACATAAACACCATGCTACTGATTATTCTTCACTAGAGAATCTTCTGTGCTTGTTCTTTACTAGAAAATTATGTGTTACAAGAGCAAAGAAGTATTTGATTCCTGCTAAGAAAAATGTTAGTCTGCCTTGGGTTAACCATTGGTATGTCCAGCATTAGCAAATACTTTTTGCCACCAAGGGAAGAATCAAACTCTTTACCTGATTAAAAAGAAATAAAGCAACCTGCTGTGATTGTTTGTTTACCTTTCCATTGGTTTGGTTGCTATACTTTGGTTTGGTTTTGTCTAAAACAGCTTTTTAAAAACTCTCAAGTTCAACCCTAGAACATGTACTGGCAGCATCCTGAATAATCCTTCCCATGTGAAGCTTCTTCGGGAAACTTCCAGAAAATCAGTCCACAAGAACCAATATGCACAAATGTTCTCTTCTTGGAAACTGATAGCAGAAATACTGAGAGGATTCATGCTAACCGATCAGCTTCCAAGTTTGCTCACCTGTCTCCATGGTGACCAGAAGGTTTATGCAATGCTAAGAGCTACATCACCAGGGAGATATGTTTCAGATGGGGGCTTTGGCTTGTTACTATAATGGCTCTGTGATTTTTTTTTTTAAATATGAATCAATCGAAGTGAAGTCCCTGAATCCCCTTTCTAATATATTTCCCCTCAGGGCTGCTATAGAGAATGCTTCTTCTGAATGTTGTAGGAGTGACAGGGGACAGCAGCCACATAGTAGTATATATACATCTTTCTTGGTGACTAAGTAACTTCAAATCCAGACATTCATTGATGTGAAGGGATCTTGCAAGAATAATTAAGGATTCTAATCAATGGATTTTGTGTTAATAGTGAGATGGTCCTGGTAGATCTTGACATAACCAGTTGGAAACTTCTAAAAAGAGACCATAGAACCCCCCACACCTCCAACTCTAACCTCAGAGATCCCACATTTCAGCTAATGTTCCTATATGTTATGGTTTGAATGTGCCCACCAAAGTCCATGTTGATGGACAATCTGCCTTGTAAGATACTAAGAATCAGGACCATGTGAGAGCTTTGTCGGTCCCATGATGGAGACACTCATTCGTGGGCTCATGGATTAAAAGATTAACAAGTGACTTTGGATATGGGTTTGCTTTCAGAAATGCTCTCTGACAGACCAGCTTTCTCTGCCTCTGCCCATGGTGCCCTTTGCCATGTCATGACCCAGCAGGATGGCCCAGGCTGACGCCAAGTAGGTGTTGACACTCTGCTCTTGGTCTGCCAAAATCATGCCACTATGGAAGCAAGTCCTATTTAATCTATCCTCACAGTTGCTTAAGGAATCTCAATATTAAAGTAAAATTGAGCATGCCTACTGCCTTCTAGTGTTACCTTAACGGCATAGTACTTTAGGTAACGAATTCACACTTCCCTAAGCCATTTACAAAATACATTATTCAGCATGAGTACATTGGAATCTGAAAATAAAGAAGTAACACTCTGAGAAGTGCCAGTTTCTATTAGGTTTTCCTTCACCAGCCAAGTGACTTTGGTAACTAAATTTCATCACCTCCCTAAGCACAATTTACAAAATACTATTAAATGCTAAGCCTGAGCTTACCCATTTTCCAGGGTGTTTTTGAAAACTCAAAGGAGAAAATGCATGAGAGGTGCTCAGTTTTCTAATTAGGGCCACAGGGAGGGTGAAGAACTGTAAAGACCCCATGCTTCTGTGTTCAAGAAATGTGAGAACAGTGTTCCAGACCATCCTTTAGGCCTTCTGTAAGCAGGCAAGTTGTCCACAGAGCTGAAGACACTAAGGCTGAGATGTGGACGCTAGTCTACATCAAAGGCATGATTCAGAGTTCACTAGAAAACAGATTCTTAAGACGTCCAAGTTCAGAATCAGGCAAGTCTTCATGGAGAGAGAGAGAAGGGAGAGAGAGAGAGAGAGAGAAGAGAGAGAGAGAGAGAGAGAGAGAGAGAGATTCCTCTTTAAGGATATCATAAAATCTATTTTCACTCTTTGAAAATGTACAAGAATACTTTTTGATCACAATATCTACTTTTCTTTGAGATCTGTTACTTAGGCCAACTGAGTCTACTTTCTCCAGTGTAGACGCTGCCTCATCCCATGAGCCCTTAGTCACAACACTTGAGAAACCAATAAAATACAAAACTTCTGCTGCTGCTTTGCCAGCTACCAGACTTCTTTCCCTACTTTACAAGTACACTATTCCTGGAGAATAATGAAACCACGTGTTTTCTAGTTATTTATTTTATTTTTATTTTGATTGCTCCAGACTTTAAATATTAAAAAATAGACACTTTGTTATGTTTCTACTCTCATGGAAAGTAAAGTGGCAGGAAGTTAAGGCAATTTGACAAATAAAAATAATTTTTAATATTTTATATATTTATTATTGTGGGCACATGAGTGGAGGGATATGCATATTGCTGTGGCGGACATATGGAGGTCAGGAAACAACTCCCAGGAGTCTGTTCTCTCCTTGTACCTAAGGATCTAGGGATCAAACTCAGGTCATCAGGCTCTTATGGCAAGTGATTTTAACCACCAAGACATTTTGCCAGCCCACAAGTATTTTTTTGTTCTGATTTTTCATTTCTTTTTGAGGTTGTAATATAATTACATCATTTCTGCTTTCCCTTTCCTCACTCTAAACCCTCCCCTCCCTCCCCTCCCCTCCCCTCCCCTCCCCCCCCTGCCCTCCCCTCCCCTCCCCCCCCTCCCCTTTGTCTCTCTTTGTTCTTTCACAAATCCATGTCCTCTTTCTCATTAATTGCTTTTGCATACATATGTGTATATGTTACATGTATGTATGTATGTATGTATGTATGTATGCAGGCATGCTTGCAGGGTAGTGAATATATAACTGGTGTTCTCCCCTGGATAAGACTATTTCTCCTACACTTTGCTTAGTTGCCTGTGGCTCCTTGTGTAGGGTGAGGCCTCATGGGCTTCCCCCACTCGATTTAGCCTGTCTATGGTTGTCCTCCTTCAGCTCATGTTGAAGCAGTCGCAATGGTGAGACTTAAGCCAGGCTAATTTAGAGACTAGGCATTTCATTTCAGGAGAGTTGAGGATAACTGGCTGCAAGGTCCTTGGTGTAGAGAGAGTTGGCATCCAAAAGAACAAGGAAGGCCTTGAGATTGGGCACTGGAGGTATGGAGGTGTCTGTTATGCACAAATGGAGCCTGAAGTGTACAGATGTGTATTCATGGAAAGTTGGGCTTTATTCAGAATACTATGCTACATATAAATAACTGTAAAGACAAAGGAATAAACAAAAATAGTCAGGATTTATTATATAGCAAACCCTATTCTTGACCTTATAAATAGTTTTTCTTAACTGCCATAATAAGATTTTCTGTTCTCAGCTCCCATTTAGAGATAAGGAAACTACAAGAATGTTGGACAACTAATGCAGGCAGCCATGGGTTCAAGCCCCATTTAAGCCAAGGATTTGTAATTTTTACGTTTTGCAATTCTATAGGCTTTCATTTGAGTGGATGTTAATATTATCATGATTTAAAAGAAAAAAATTATAAATATTAATTGTGTCAACCTCACCACTTTGACTCAAAAACAAAAATTGAACACTAAATGCAAAAATTCAGTGAGTGCTCTTCAAATTTGGGTGCAGCTTTTTCACTTCAGAGGTGAATCCTCATTACATTTTATGTGAAGACCAAAGGATTAGTTCCTGATCATTTCAATCTCAGAATAAGACTATATCTTATGTCTTATCATTCACAAAAGATTAGACTTTGAGTGTATAACAGAATGCATATGAGCACACAGTAAGTGCTCAATAACAGCTGTGACCCAATGCAATCTCATATAGCCTTGGTGCTTTTAAATTTGCAAATTTTTTTCATTATATTTATGACTATCACACCATGCACATGAGTGACAGCAGATCACCAGCTCCATGTCATAAATAATGAAGCTTCATGCTTTAAGAAGTCTGTGCCAAACCTCTTGGATTTGACTAGAATTTGGAATCTTTGAAGTATGAAAAACAAAGGATTTTCCCCACTATAGAAATTCCCTTATTAAATATAACAATTCAAGGGGGGAATGCTTAGCAAGTCTATGCCTTCAATTTAAATAACACATTGTAATAAACAGATATGGATAATACAAACCTATAGAATTTAAGGTCTGAGTATATCCAACATGGTCATATCTCACTGACAGGAAAACAAACAAACAAACAAAAAACGGGATCAACAGTCACTGAAGTCTTGATGCTTCTGAAGGCAACACATAAGAAAAAAGTTTGGAGCTATAATACAGTATTATCCAAGCAACATCAAGCATGGCACCACCACTACCAAAAGGAAGGTTGGCGCTAAGCATCTTTCAGTGCTGAGGATTTGTGAAAACAATTATGAAAACATAATTACAGTAAACACACAAGAAGCCAAAATAGTAAAGATCATTTCTACTAGGTACTATGGCAATGTAGCCCTTTCCTTAGGTTGTATACTTAGACTATGAATTGAATAATTTTTAAGAAAGACTTTTATTATTTATTATTTATATAACTAAAGCCATGCCAGAAACAATGCAAACCAACAAAATGAATATGTGAGTGTCTGTCTGTCTGTCCATCAGTTTGTGTGTGTACCTTCTATAACATGAACCGAACTAAAATTAATTCTTAAAGGGTTAGTTTCACTTGAGCTTCTCTAGTGGATAAAAGTCAACACAGTTAATTCCCATTACCCATGATCTTGCTTGCTCTCCACAAATACTTACAAGGCTTGGCTAAGCCAAGGTATGCAGATCTCCTCTCTCTTGCCATCCCCTTAGGCTTTTCCACCTCCACCTAATCCCTTGGTCACAGCTTCTGGGAATTCAACACGATGCAGAAAGGGCCTTTTGCTTTATGGTTTATAGAAAAGAATCTATCACCCACAAGTCATGGGATACCACTGCTGACTCAATCTAAAGCAGGATTTCAGGTTGGGTCAGCAACTGTCCCCGGGAGGCACAGTCGCCAAGCTTTCCTCGGAAGGCCAGGTCACAGTGAGCTTACCACGAAGATTGGATGGGTGCTGTAATGGTTCTGGCACTCAGGCTAAAACCAACATCTATAAAAAGAAGCTTCCTCCTGACTCCCTCCCCACAGGAAATCTCTGTTCTTCCCTGACAGGAAATTGGGAAGATCTTTTCTCTATCCCATAGTCAACTCTTTTGTAGAACAATTCAACTTTTGAAGATTCATGGAGGTAGCAAGTCTTTGATTTGTCCATGACAGTCAGGATATAATTTTTGATTTGACAACACAAGCAGCTCTTCATGTGCTCTAAAGGGCAGGAAAGGGTCCAAAGGACCATTTGTACTTAACGTTTCTAATTTTAAAAACTTTACATACAATATATTTTTGATCATATTTTTTCTCACCCAACTCCTCCCTGATTCACACCACTTTCCCAACTTTATACTCTTTCTCTCTCTCAAAAATAAAAAAAAAAAAGCAAGAAGCAAAAAAATCTCACAGAACTACAAAAACAAAAGCAAAATAAGGAGATAAAGGAAATAAAGATGGTCTCTGGCCTTTTGGACGGGAATCTTCACCTCTTTGATTCCTGAACTCAATGTGGGTGACCTTAGCTGAAATGCCCAACAGTGGGGATATGGAACTTTAAGAGACTACCTCAGTAGCCACACAGGACTCCCAGTGGAGACAGGGGACAACCAACTGACCTACAAAACTTTTGACCCATAATTGCTCCTGTATAAAAAAAATGCAGGGATAAAAAATGGAGCAGAGACTAAAGGAATGGCTGACCAGTGACTGATCCAAGTTGGGATCCATCCCATGGGTGGCACCAACCCTGACACTATTACTGATGCTGATGTTGTGCTTGCAGACATAAGCCTAGCATGTCCTCTTGAGAGCTCTACCTAGTGGCTGACTGAATCTGATGCAGATACTCAAGTCCAAACATTGGACAAAGGTCAGGGATCCCTATGGAAGAGTTAAGGGGAAAGGGGTTTCAGAAACTGAAGGGGGTTTTCAAACCCACCGGAAAACCAAAAGGGTTCCCAAAAACCTGGAACCAAGACTGAGCCCCCAACCCAAAAAAAATACACAGGGGTGGTTTTTAGGCCCCCCGCACATATCCCGAAGGGGGGGCCTTGTTGGCCTCAGTGGGAGGGTTTTGCCAAAAAATTTTTGTGACCCGAAATCCCCTTTGGGGTCCCTTCTTTTCTTTCCGACTCTTACAAACTTTCTGTCTTTCCCCTTTTTGCGTTAAAAATCCCAGAGCCCCTTGGGGGGAGGATTTTAAAGGGGCATCCTATTTAGAATTGAAAAGCCCACTTCACATAGA